>JAWZYU010000011.1:88677500-89883633 GCA_038380435.1 Ryuthela nishihirai
TGCCAAAAAGTGCTTCTCAGACGTAAAATAACACAACTCATGTTCTGTGCACGTGAAAGAACGTTCTGGACAAACTTGACGCGCGGATACCATCTGTCTCCTAACAGCTCTCCAGTGGGTTCCTTCTTCCCAACATTCTGTCAGCCCTCGGGGTCCCTGTTACCTTGATATTTAGTCCATTAGGTGAAAAAGAAGTGCCGCTAGAAGGTAAAACAAGTCATTGCTCATTTTTTCTTCTAATCTCCTAATTCACTCCAGAAAAGTTGGGTCTATAGCAAACCCCTATTCCCGAAGCCATTACTCATTTCTTTGATTCTTTTTATTTATTTCAATTTCCGCTTGCGCAGAAACCTATCTCGATGAAATCTGTGTTTAATAATGTCGATTGAGATTAAACGGAAATGCTATTAGTCCTATTAATTTATTTAAACTTTCTGCAGGTGCGTTATGAAAGATTTTAAAACTTAATAATACCAGAAATAAGAATCATGAATATTTTTTAACGTTTTTAATATTTATGCGAAATTCAAAACTGAAGCCTGGTGATGAATAGTTCAGGCTATTTTTTCAACATAACAAAGGAAAACCCGATTTATCCTTAAAAACAAAAACAGGTATATCTAGAAACGAAAACGCAGATAGACGACAAATGGAAATTAGTAACTTCTTTTTAAAAGAATTATATTATAGAAACTGAACTTTAGTATAACATTCTCCCATTTAATAACATTAGTTTGCAATAGGGCTGGTTCCGTCCTAGTTCCGTCCCTAGTTTGTAATAATGCACATTAAACGATAAAAATACCCAAATTATCATTTTTAATACTTCGAACGAAATCATTGTAACGGCTGTTTATTAAATTACTCAATTCTGTTATAGATGAAATCACCATTCCCTCATCCAAGTTCATCTTATGTAAAAATACGTAACTAATGATGGGAATTTCCCCTCCCCAACTGGTTTTTCGCAGAACACTTGTATTATTTTTTAGAATTTGTAATCGTCAAGGCCATCCAGCGTGTTCTTTAACGTGCGCAAGGTATCGTTCTCAGGCACACAGCTTAACGTCCCATCCGAAGGACGACGACTTTTCCAAACCCATCGGTGTTCCGTGCTGACCCTAGGCAGGGCGGGGTTTTATGCGGAAAAAGCTCTCGATTAATTAATAAAAATTTTAATAAAAAAAGTTTTAAAAATATAAACCTCGAAAAAAAATCCCTTTCCTCCAACCTTCTTTCAGCCTTTGGGGTTTTTGTGACTTGGATATATGGCCTATTGTTTGTAAAAATGTGCTGCTCAGGGGTGAGACAAATCAAAAGCAGAAGGCGTGGAAATACTCTATAAGACATCAGGATCGAGATCTGCATTTCCTAATTTCTGGTACCAATTTTAGGTGCATTGGGAATATTTCTCCGATTAATCCCAATCCTTCCCACAATGCAAAGGGGTAACTGATGGGGGTGGATGAATCGCTGTCTATCGAATGAGATGTTAAGTCGTAGCCCCAGGTATAGATTTTAGGCTTTCCTGCTAATCGGGTTATGGCATGCTTGTGAGGCAAAAAATCAGGTTTCAACAAAAGTGATCTGCACTGTTCAAGCTCTTACGATGTATCATTGTTGACGTTTGTCCAAGATATCACTCAATAGTCAGTCACAACTTGGTTAGGTTGTTTTACCTCTGAGGGCATTTTTTTTGCGCACAATTGGCTAAATGGTCAGGTCACACAGACTCCAAAGTCTCGGAGAAGGTTGGGGGAAGAGACACAATGGAACAGCTGTTGGGAGACAAATGGTAGTCTCCCTTCACGGTCAGCCAGCGTGCGTCTCTCCCACACACAAGAGCCACGGCTTAGCTTCCCATCCGAAGGATGTTGGCTTTCCAAGTCCATCGGTGTTCCCTACTGACCGCGGGCGGGTAGTTTTTAGGAGATAAATCTCAACTCTGACACAGCTGGGGCTCGAACCTGGAAACTACAGATTACGAGCCTGGCAAGGTACCGACTGAGCCACCCCTTTCTATGTCGGGAATCGGGGAACTAGCCCTGTAGCTAAAGATCCCATTAGCTCCTCACAAGACAATGCATTTCTTGGTGGAACTTTCTGAGCCAGGACAGAATCTAAAAAATAATAGAGGCGTGGGTCAAAATATAGGGGGGAGGTTAAATAAATTTGATTTCCATTACAGTGTAACACTTTCCTTTCGTTTAAGCGGTTTAAAAAAAATCATGTAAAATGCTTCAAATACCGACACGTATAATAATTTGTGTTTTCCATTACCCTTACTAGGATTCTCAAAAGGGGGTAATCCTGGACCTTCCTCCCTAATCCGGCCCTGCTGTATTGTAATTGTTAGTCTTATATCGATCGTAACAAGCTACGTATGACTAGAATCATATGTGGCACCAGGTGAGTCATTTGGCATTTTCTTCAGGCTCGTATTCTGCAGTTCCCAGGTTCGAGCAAGGCTACCTTGATGCACCGGGCCTGGACAGAGTTGAACAAAAGGAAGGTGGAAAGGAGAGATATTAATTATACATAAAACTTCAAGTGATTTAATTTATTTAAAATTTAAGTTAAAGCTATTTAATTTAAAAACGGTTAAACTGAAATAATGTATTCGTTACGATTTTGCAAAAATACAGTATTTGATAATATTATAAAATTCATTTCAGAATTTTTAAAAATAAGTAACCATTTGCGTTAAGTAAGAACCAGTTGGGCTTTTACGAAGCAGATGTAATTTAAACTGCTATGTTTTTGAAAATTAGTTCTCCTGTTACGGCAGTGTCCAAGCCTGTTGTATCAAGGTGGCTTTGGTTCGAGTCCCAGCTGAGTCAGCTTTGAGATTTATCTCCGCAAAACTTCCCGTCCAACCTTCGATCAATGGGAAACAATGATGAGCGTGTAAAATCCGGAGTCCGTCTGATGGGATTTTAATCCGTGGCACCGTGTGTGGGAGAGACCGTACCCTGTGCACGTCAAAATAAAATAAATTTAATAGTAATACATTTTTGGAGGATATTGTATATTGGCGTTTCAGAAAGAAATTTTTCATTACCGATCGGCAATTTAATTTCTAAGGAAATGTTTACTAAAACCCAGTTCTATTACCATATGATTTGTTCTTGTTTCCCTAGATTCGTTCTGTTAGAGTTGCTATAAGAATTAAATTCGCCAATAATTATAAATATGTGAAATAGAATTTTGTAATAAATGTAAATGTTGAGATACGATATAAAGCAAATAATTAATTCATGTAATCAAAGTATCATAATTCTGAATGTCTTGAAATTTAATTGTATTACATCCTACCGTTCCGTTTGTAGTGAATATAATTTAATAAGTTAATTGTTCGCTTTTAATTCGCAGTTGATTGATTTAGCATCCGTAATCTAGAAAGTATGCAAAGGATACTTTGTATACAAAAAACTGTACGGACTGGAAAGATGTCGGTTATATCTTAGCCACGCTCGTAAAGTGCAGCTCCCCGATTCGAGTCCCAGCTGGATCAGCTTCGAGATTTATCTCTGGAAAACTCCCCGCCCTGCTGTCGGTCAGTAGGAGATACCGATGCACTTAAAATTGCAGCTGTCCGTCAGACACGCTAGATGGTTTTGATGGGAGGATATAAGTGTCTCCCAACAGCTATTCCAGTGGGTCTCCTCCTCCAACATTCTCTGAGCTCTCGGGGTCCCTATGACCTGACCATTTAACCCATGGTGTTAAAAATATCGTGGTGCAGAGGTAAAACAATCCAACGTTAAAGAACACGATGGATGTTTTTGACGTGAGGCTACCATCTGATTCCCAACATCTGTCCAGTAAGTCCCCTTCACCAACCATCTCTGAGCCTCAAGTATTCTTGCGAACTGGTCATTTTTCCAATGGTGTGCAAAAAATTTCCGCTCAGAGGTAAAACCTTCCTGAGTATCCATCGAAGCTGTTCTTTAATATGCAAATAGTTCGGCTCGAAATCGAAGCGAAAAAATGGTAAAGGGTGGAGGGGGCAAAAGACTGAATTTCATTATGTTATAACACTTCTTCCTTTGTTTCAGAAATCTTTAAGAATTTGTAGAAATATGCAGGAAACGTTTTTAGGATTAATAAGTTTTTTTGCCTCAATTTCCCTTACCAACAATCTTAACGGAAAGGGGGGCATTGCCCCCTTTCAACCCCTATAGTAGTAATAAGTTTCAGAAACATTTTGTTCGTAGACACACAAATGAAATATCAATATCAAAATAAAAAGCCTAGCCTTAGAAACAAAAGCCTCCTTGTTTAAAACACTTTTTTACCCCTAAGCCGTCGCATGGCAGAGTGGTTAATGTGCTTGTGAACAAAGGGGCCTGGGTTCGAGCCACGGGTAAGTCATAGATGTTTGTGTTGTTTTCCTGCTGAGGTCTCGCCATCCTCACAAACTCTACACTTTGCCGTATTAAACTGACAGGCTTCTGTCACACCTCAAGCAAGCATCTACTTGAGGGAATACTTTCCATAGAACCACAATATCTAGAACACGTCCGAACGATATCTAAATTGATATCCATTTGCCATCTTAAATATCCACTGAATATTTTTGGGATAATCTGGTGGTGAGGATTATTATTATTATTATTTACCGCGAGGTGAGATTGTGTGGAACTATTGAGTTGTGTTGGAATTCACTACATGTAATGGGAGGTCCAATGAATGCAGTCATTAAAAATGTTGCATGTTCATAGTGTATTAAAACATGTAAGGAAAAAATGGATTATGAAAAGCATCAAAAGCTTTCCAAGATGCAGAGGATTATCTAAAATCATTTTATTAAAAGAAGTATTGCTTAAAAAGAATACCACCCATTAAATTTTTTGAAAAGCAAATTGTGTTAAAACTGTTTCCACTTTAAACACTTTGAAATGCAATATTTTTTACCTAGTATCAAGGACTAAGTGTGAATAGTTCAGAGGTTGAGGAATTCTTTAGCGTTTAATTTACTACTGAATGGTTAGCGCACTTCGCTACTGATCCAAGGAACCTAATTTCGAATCCGGGTAAGGTAAGTAATAATCACCGTTTAAACACGGAGGATTATGGTCTCCATGGTTACGAGTTTTATTTCAATGTTCAGTTTTCCATTTCGCCCCTAGGAGCAAAATGCGCCTAGAAATTTATGTCATTTTATTTCCCTGAACTAAAATCAATCAAAAACTTAAGTAAAATGTTTCATAACAAGACAGTTAAGTACCGAGTGTTTAGTCTCTCCCCCTTCCTTCCCACGGTCAGTAAGGGGCACTGATGGGATTAAAAAGGCACTGCCGTCCGTCGGATGGGAGGTTAAGCCGTGGGCTTGTGTACTAGAGAGCCATACCCTTTGCACGTTAAGAAACACGATGGATGGTCTTGACAGCAGGCTCCCATCAGTCTCCCAACAGTTGTTCCGGTGGGTCCCCTCTCCCAACCTTTTCTGAGTCTTCGGAGTCCTTGTGACCTGGCCATTTAGTCCATTGTATAAAAAAAAAGCGCCGGACAGAGGTACAACAGTTCAACCCAACCGAAGACTTAGTGTTGGGAGGAGGGGGATACAAGAGTTTAGCTTTGCGGGGGCGGGGTGTTCAGAATTTTATTTCGTGGTTTTCCCATTTACTGAAATATTCCATCGGAGAGGAACAGTTAAAGTGAAATTTACAAAGAAATCCATTTAGTTGATTTTAAATCTATTTTTAACGTCGGACATATACTATGGGGATAATATAAAATATTCAGAAATACCAGTTTTATATTTTGAAGAAGATACAAGTTTGAGATTTCTAATAATATGACCGTACTTTCATGGGTGGGATTATAGAAACGTACCCTTCCCCCCGGGTACGTTCGTGTACACAGATAAATAATAATTTCGCATCACATGGTTTCAATGAATGCAATATTCAGCTTTTTTAATTAAAATATTTTTTTATATTTTTTTGAATTATCCTCACTGTATTATTTATTAAAATTAATGATTTTTAATAATTTTCATTAAATTTAATTAAAATTGAATTAAAAAATTTTAATTAACCTTTGGGCGGTAATTTTGCTCACATAGTGATCTAATTGGCCAGGTCACAAGATCTCAAGGGATTAGAGAAAGTTGATGGAGGGGCTGAAAATAGCTGTTAGGTGACAGATGGTAGCTTCTCGTCAAGGTACCTAAATAAATAAATATAAATAAATACCCCTTCAAGCAGCTGATTGCCAAAGAGGTCTGACAGGAGCCTGTCAGTTTATATGGCTTAGGAGAAGATCTGTGAGGATGGTGAGACCTCAGCAGAAAACAACACAAACATCTGTGCCTTTTCTGGGGCTTGAACCCAGGTTTCTTAGATCAGTAGTCAAGCGTGCTAACCTCTTGGCCACGGTGGGTGTTCTTTTACCTGGACTAAGGTATAGACACTTGCACACGGGACCACGGCTTAACGTCCCATTCGAAGGAGAGGATTTAGTTTTTCCTTTTTTCCATTATCCACCAACTCATTCGCCCTCCACTGAATAAGACGGCTTAAGATCCCAATCTGTGAGAGTCTTTCGAAACCCACTGATGTTCTTATTGTGACCGAGGGAAGTACGGGGTCAATTGGAGAAAATTTTCAACACAGGCATACACAAGAGGGTGGAACGCGCAAAATTATTTCCATGATTTGGAGAAAGAATCAAGGCATCATGCATTGATGTTTCTTGCAGTGGCTTGAAATAATTAGTCGAAAAAAATTTGAAATTTTCCTGCGCGGGAGGGAAGGGGAGGGTGGCTCACTCGGTAGTGCGCCAGGCTCCTAATCTGAAGTTCCCAGGTTCGAGTCCCAGTTTGGCCATTGTTGAGATTTATCTGCGCAAAACTCCTCTCCCTGCCCATGGTCAGTAGGAGACACCGATGAGTTTGGAAAAACCGCCGTTCGTCGCATAGGACGTCAAGACGTGGCCCCGTGTGCGGAAGAGCCATTCCCTCTGCACGTAAAGATCACGCTGGATGGCCTTCACGTTAGGCTACTATCTGTCTCCCAACAGCTATCTAGTGGGTCCCTTCCCCCAACTTTCTCTGAGCTTTCGGGGTCCTTGTGACCTCGCCATTTCGCACATTGTGTTCAAAAAAGTGCCACTCAGAGGTAAAATAATCCAATCCAAAATACCAACAATAGGTTCTTTCGGAAGTAACACAACCAGTTAAATAAACAATCACTCCAAGTGCTTATTGATATGCAAATAAGGTGGTACATATTTTTTTGTAAACCGATGCAGAACAGATTTTTCAAAAAACTATTTCGTAAAGGGATTCGTTTACAATTTCAATCCAGACACGATATGTAGCAATTATATAGAAAAAATATTATCAACTGAATTATTAGAAATAGTTTAAAAATACTTTTACAATGATCCTAAATATAGAAATTTGTTAAAACGCACAGAATTAATACGTGAAACCCATGAAATAATTTCCTTGCTGTGCTGCATATAGGTGTAATTTTTACTACCGTATTTATTATGCGTCAAAATTTTATAAATAAATTTCGCTTTAATTCAAGTGTTTAATTCAAAAACAACTTTTAACAAGTACTTATATCAAATTCTACATTGGAGGAAGTCTTCCAGTGTAGATGGCTTCAGCCTTTAGTGGTGGGGGAACGGGTCTTTGCCCCATGTCTGCGATTAGGGGGCTGTTTGATATTGTCGGCATTCCCTCTCTCAATAAAAATAGTTTCACTAAACATCCCACTAACCATTTTCTCTCCATAGGTAGTTGGAATGTGAGGACTCTGCACAGAGCTTTTTCTCTTGATGTCCTCACACAAGAATTCCACCATTATAATTTAGATATTCTCGGCTTGCAAGAGACCAGATGGACAGATAAAGGTCAGATTCTTAAAAATAATCTTAAATTTCTCTTTTCAGGGAGGGACGACAATAAGCATCACCAAGGCGTGGGTCTGCTTCTCAGCAGACACGCTAGTGATGCTCTTCTAGGATATGAGTGCATTAATGAAAGGTTTCTTACAGCAAAATTTCAGACAAGCATTAAAGACCTGAATGTTATCTGCTGTTATCCCCCCACTGAGGATGCCGATGAGGATGAGAAGGATAGGTTTTATGAACAACTTCAGGATATTTTGAATTCTGTCAAGAAAGGAGATATTACCCTTGTTCTTGGTGACTTCAATGCCAAAGTTGGTACTGACTCTGACTTTGGGGAGGGGTGATTGGCCCTTTTGGTATTGGTAGCTGCAATGGCAATGGGCAACGTCTCCTACAAGTAAGTAAACTCAATGGTTTCAGAATAACTAACACATACTACAAACACCGCGACATACATAAGTACACATGGGTTTCACCTGATGGGCTGCATAGGAATATGATTGATTATATATTAATTAACAGCAAATGGGCTAGTTCTGTTAGAAATACCTGGGCATATAGGGGAGCTGAAATTGGATCTGACCATTACCTTGTTAAAAGTGTCTTGCAACTTAAACTTAAAAAGTGTTGTGCTAAGGTTAAAAAATTTGCTTTTAATACTGAAGCTCTGAAAGACCCAGTTATAGCCAAAGCTTACCATGATAGGTTACTTAGTCATTTTGACAGTCATGGTATGCTTACTAGTGAAGTTGAGGAAGAATGGGATCATTTTAAACATCCTTTTTTTGACACTAACAGTACTCTTTTAGGAAAAAAGGAGCAGAAGAGACAGAATTATCTGAGTGATAAGGCACTTGAGCTTATTTCGGAAAGAAAGAACTGCAGAAATATCCTTAATCAATATCCTACTAGTCCTAATAGAAAGCATTACAGAGAACTTAATAAACGTGTAAAAGATCAGTTAGCTGCTGATAAGAATCTTTGGCTTGATGGTTTGGCTGACAAAGCCGAGGAAGCAGTTAGACAGCACAACAGCAGAGAGCTGTACCAGATAGTTAATGTTTTGTGTGGTAGAAAACGGACAGGTATACAGGGATTGAAGGATAAACAAGGTAAAGTTATAGAAGGTGAGGATTCTGTCATGGCTAGGTGGGCTGAGCATTTCAGTGATGTTCTAACAATGCGGTTAGTTCTATTCCCATTGTTTGCAATGATGATAGATGCATTGGTGGCTTTAATGTTGGCCCTATAACACAATCTGAAGTTATTTTGGCTGTTTCTAAACTTAAAGTTCATAAATCCCCAGGGGTAGATGAAATTACTGCATAAATGCTTAGAGCTGGAAATGTTTCGGTTACCACTTGGATGACTGAAATTCTGAATATCTTTTATGATAAAGGCATGGTTCCTAAGGATTTTACCAGAGCTATTGTTATCCCTATTTTCAAAAAAGGTGATCGCAGTTCTTGCGATAACTATAGGGGTACTCTCTGTTCCAGGTAAAGTTCTTTCCATGATTGTGCTTAATAGAATTAAGAATCTGGTTGACAGTCAATTGCGTGATGAGCAATGTGGATTCAGAAGTGGTAGGGGATGTGTGGATCAGATATTTTCACTTAGGCAGATTCTTGAGAAATGTTTAGAGTTTCAGAAACCTTTGGTTGCTAGCTTTGTTGATTTCAAAAAGGCTTTCGACTCTGTTGATCGTCATAATTTGTGGTTGATTGTGAGATCATATGGTATACCAGACAAGTTAGTTAACATAATGAAAGCTCTCTATAATAACACTGAGTCGTGTGTGAGAGTTGATAAGGCTTGTAGCAATTGGTTTACCATTACTTCTGGTGTTCGACAAGGGTGCATTTTGTCTCCTTTTCTCTTTAGTTTGGTTATTGATTAAATAAAAAATAAATACCCCCTCAAGCAGCTGCTTGCCACAGAGGTCTGACAGCAGCCTGTCAATTTATATGCCATAGTAGAAGGTCTGTGAGGATGGCAGGACCTCAGCATTGGTTATTGATTACGTTATGCGAAATTCACTTCAAGGGAAAGATTTTGGCCTAAAATGGGCTGGAGATAGAAAAATTTCTGATTTAGATTATGCTGATGATTTAGCCCTTTTTGCAAATGATGTTGATGAGATGAACTCTTTCATTCAAGCTGTTGATGAGACTGGTAGTAGAGTAGGTTTGGTTATAAACAGAGAGAAAACTAAAGTATGAAAATTGGTCAGGTAGGCTGTGATTCAGTTAATCTGAATGGTTGCAGTCTTGAGCAGGTGTCACAGTTTAATTATCTTGGGAGCTATGTGACAGGTATCTTGAGGCTGTGATTCAGTTAATCTGAATGGTTGCAGTCTTGAGTAGGTGTCACAGTTTAATTATCTTGGGAGCTATATAACAGATAATGGTGATGTGCGGCATGAGATTAACAGACGAATAGGGATTGCTTCCGGGACTTTTAAGAATCTATGGAGATTGTGGAGAAATAGGCGTATACACCTAAAGACTAAAATTAGACTGTATAATAGTTTGGTTCTTTCTAGGGTTAGTTATGGTAGTGAAACGTGGACACTTTGTAAGTGGATAACAGGAAACTAGATGCTTTTGATACCAGATGCTTACGCAGTATCTTGGGCATTAGGTGGTTCAACTTTGTAACTAATGATGAGGTTAGGCAAAGGAGTTTGCAACCTCTTTTAAGCAGCATATTGTGCAGAGAGAGACTCCGTTGGTTTGGCCATGTTGCCCGTATGAATAATTATAGATTGGCGAATAAGGTTATGAACAGTGTGCCTAAAGGCCTCAGAAAGAAGGGGAGACCTAGGATGCGGTGGGCAGACAATGTCAAACAGGACCTTGTTAGAATTGGTGTGCAGTGGCCAGATGCAGTAGATGTAGCTCAGGATAGACTTGCTTGGAGAACTAAATTGCACGGTCTGGTTGGACCTCTGTAGCCCATGGCTGCTTGATGATGATGATGATGATGATGATGATGATGATGATGATGATGATGATGATGATGATGATGATGATGATGATGATGATGATGATGATGATGATATTTGGTACTTTAAATCACAAAAGAAAAATTTCTTAACCAAGAATTTTAGGTAGACACAGATGTGTTTTCTAACACGTGAAACCTTTTTGAAATATCAGTACCATCTTCGTCTTGTTGAACGAAAATTAGAAGGAAGGATATCGGAAACCTCTTTTCTGGGAGGCTTCTCCTTTGGATTTCTTTGTAGCCAAGGGGTTAGCGCAATTAGCTCATGATCAATGAGACCTGGGTTCGATATAAAGTAATCGCGATTAGTCGGGGCACGGAATTACAAGATGCTGGATGCGTTGTGCAAGAATGTTGCACCTTAAGGAAATGATTGTGTCGTGAAATTAATCCAAATTGGACGGAGACAGTCTCGGTGAGAAGAGCCCTTACCTCCTCTACCCAAAGATGCTCGATAGCGTTTAAATCTTGAGACTGAGCAGCCAATGAAAGAAGGAAAATTCGTCGGCATATTCCTGGAACCATTTGGTGATGGTACGTACTTTGTGAGCCAGTGCATTAGCATGCTGAATATGTCCATCCGAGTGAGGATAAACGGTAGCCACGAAGGGATGAATTTGGTCAGTAATGATGTACAAATACGTCATGGTGTTGAAATATCCTTCATTAGATATCACGGAGTCTAATGTGTGTCAGAAAAACAATGTTGACAGCAGACAAAATGGCTCCATGGCCTGATGTTGCTTTTGCCAAATTCTGATCCTCCCATCAGCATGATGCAAAAGGAACCTTGATTCGTCCGACCAGGAGGCGTTTTTCAAGTCCTCAGTGGTCCAATGCTGACAGTCCTGCACCCACTGGAGATGCGCTCATGTGTTCTTCGCTGACAGCATCAGCGCTCGACATGGTTACTGGCTGTTGTAGCCCATTCGCCACATGGTCCGATACATGGTGCATTCGAGATGACCTTCTGCACACCAATGTTTAATTCTGGTGTGATTTGCCTGATTGTTGCCCATCTGCTCGCTCTCACGATTCTCGCCAATCTCCTTTGACGCCTCTGATCCTCAAACTGTTTTCGTTCACAGAATCGCCGATCAGTGGTAATCTTTTGCTTTTTGCGTCATTCTCGATAACCCTAGAAACGGTTGTGCGTGAAAAGCCCATAAAGATGGTCGTTTGGGAGATGCTACAACAGACAGGCGTAGCACCAACTCTCATACCATGTTCAAAGACGCTCATTTTCCCTATTCGGAAGCTGAATCCAACTCTAACAGATGCCTGAAGAGCTGGTCTGCTTGGATTTATACCGCACAGTGCCGTCAAGTGATGCATTACTTATTGGAATAGAAAATATTTATGAGGAGGGCCTGGATTTTTCTTTTTTAAACAATAACATTCAGTTCTAAAATTTCGAATTATTAATTAAAAGTTCCACAGTCTAAGCTAAGCACGATGCCACTTCTTCAAAATCAAAATATAATATCCAAATCCTCGACTTTCACATTGCCTCTTTGCTATATGCTGTATTAGGCGAGAGTCATGTGTGACCCAAATGACCTGCGACACTCTGGCCGTGGAAAACCGTGACGCGGGATCATACATAGAGCAGGAAGGAAGGGGGGAGTGGAGCCCTTCAGAAAAGAAAGGATTATTTTCGGTGGGGCAGTGGATTTAGGCTGCAACTTTATCAAATATATATGTAAGTAATATGAAATGTTGTTCATTAAACGTAATATTTAATCGAGAGATACCGAGTTGACGGTTTCATTGAGTAGGGTAACTACTCTGTGATTATGATCCACTAAATACATTCGTCTAACAGATCTCTCAAATAAATAAGAGTGATCTTGACAGAGATGTTTAAAACTTTTCTTGAAAAATGCACGAAAAACTCAAAATTAATTATTTTTTTATCATTTGCCTTAACAGCATTCTCAATTTGTCTTCAGACAAGACAAATGATATCCCAGTACCGACGCAAAACACTTAACCATATTTTCTGTTTATGCTGAAGCCTTACAATTGAAATAACCTTACAATCAATCCTTTATCTAGAGAAAAGACAAAAATGAACTTCACTCATGATATGAAGCAAATTTTAATATATGATATAGTCTTATATAAGGAATGGTAGGTTCTTTACTAGAAAAAAATAATATGATCGTAAAACTGGGAAAAAGTAAACAAAACTATTAACGGGAAAAGTAGTGGTGATTGCAGAAAATTATTCAGACAGTTAGACACAACTTTATTCACCCTCTTATCATAGAAATAACGTTCTAACCAAAGAACAACTAACAAAGACAGGAAACTTCAATATTATGTATACTTCTCACTACCATAATAAAAGTCAGCAAAGTTATGATTAAAAAAAGTAGAAAATCAGCACAGTGAAAAAATGAATATCCTACAATTATTCTTCACGAAATTCAGTACTGAAAAAACAGATATTATGAAACGATTTGTTTGCCTTTCCTACCCCACTTTTTCTCAACTAGCCTTTTATCTTTCCTATAACTCTGTAATTCATGGTATTAAAGTAACAAGTGGGCAAGTTTGCGGAAAGACTCTTTTCGACAGGGGCAGCCCAAGGATCGAGCCACAGCCAAAGAGATATTAACTAAATATAGCATTAATATGGCATAGCAGACATAGACCTCTTGGGACTAAATAAAGTATTCGTGGATACATCATCTGAATATAGTTCCTTTTTTCATCATAAAAAAAAAACCAACAGAGACACAGTAACGTGCGCCACCTACCGATCGTTATATTGACTAAAACATCAGAATTCTATTAACACAATATTGCACAAAAATTACTATTTATCATCGAAGAGAAATGAATCAATAAGGGAAGTTTATGGTCCTGTTCCGACTATTTAAACATTGGAAATATTTTTTATGCAAAAATTTTGAGAGTGGTGATTTTTAAAGTGATGTTCCCTCAGCCACCGGAAGCTGACCCGCACCGAGCAATGAAGAAAGAAATATGTTTTCAGAAGCATAACATGGATATGCCTTAGCATTTTTTATTTCACTTCTTTAACTGAATGTAATATCCTGTTTTATTCTTTTTCAATGAACAATACAATTTTTTAATTCAAAATATTCTTAAAGCGCCCAAGTCAGCAACCACACATCAGTCTCTGGCAGAGAGGGAAGAATTTGCCGATCCGCCACATCAGATAGTTGGAAAATGGATTCGAACGGGATCATAAATGAAAGTTTAAACAAAATAAGTCTCTCCCCATGAAAGATGATGAGAAAATCTTAATCATTGTTTTGTTCCATTGGAACCCACACTGAGTGGTTATCTTTTATTGATTGTTTCTCATGCATACAAAATCCTCATGCAGCCATGGGCTATGGAGGCCCCTCCAGACTGTGCAATTTTCCTCTTCAGACATGTCTGTTCTCAGCTAGATCTGCAGCATTCGGCCAGTGTAGGCCAATTCTAGGAAGGTTCTGTTCGACAATGTCTGCCGTTCGATCCTATGTTTCCTCTTTTTTCCTGAAGCCTTTAGGCACACTGTTCACATTCTTGTTTGTCAATCTACAGCTATGCATAGGGGAATATGGGCAAACCAACGCAGTCTCTCTCTGCCCAATATGCTGCTCAAAGGAGGTTGACGACTCCTTCTAACCTTATCATTACTTATAAAGTTAAACCACCTAATGCTCCTAGAATTAAAAGCATCAAGTTTACTGTTATCCTGCCTACAGAGAGTCCATGTTTAGCTATCATAACTAATCTTAGAAAGAACCTAACTATGCATTAGGCAGCCTAATTTTAGTCTTTAGGTGTACACGCTTATTTTTCCACACTCTTCAGAGATTCTTAAAAGTCCCAGCGTCAATACCTATTCTTATATTTATCTCATGCTGCACATCAGCAGTAGCTGTTACATAGCTCCCAAGAACACTAAACAGAAACACTTGCTCAAGAATCAAGCATTTCAAAGCAAAAATCATCGAAACTCTTCCTGAGTTCGAAATTTTAACTCACACTCTACAAAAAAAATGAATTTGGAGAATGATACGATCTTTCAAGAAACCATACTCAGAATACCCTCCGATTCATGAAACTAGTGGTTTTGCATATCGATATGAAGATAAGGTTCAGGCCTTCACAGATTCAGAGGAACTACATTTCCAGGACAATGATGATCTGGTAGATGGACCAGACATGTGAGATAGTTGAGGATGCACTTCTCAGAGTCTCCCAGTTGCCTCTCTCAAATATCTCCTACTCTACCCCGAAAGAAATACAAGATGCCAATAAATTATTTAAAAATCAAAAAGCCATGGGCCTGATAAATTCTCTAAGGCCATGCCCAAAAAGGTAATTGAACAGATATTCAATCATAAATGCCAGACATTTGAAAAAAAAATGCCTTCATAAGTGTCATAAAAAAAAACCTATAAAGATCCAATTTACCCTCAGAATTACAGACTGATTAGCCTTCTCTCTTCCTTGGGAAAGCTGTCTGAGTGAGTAATTTTGAACAGACTTTATAATTACATTGATCTCATGATATTCTAAAGGAAACAGAGTTTGGCTTCATGAGAAACCATTCAACTGAACACCAAGCTCTCAGAGTTGTGGAAAACGTTGCTGAAGCTCTAAACCAAAAAAAGACTCTTGGGTCACTTCCCTCGACGTTGACAAGGCTTTTGATAGAGTCATCTAACGGAGCAGACGGACGGTCTGATATTCATGCTTATTAAAGCTAAGGACCTCTCAAATATCATTCATATAATACAATCCTACCTGACCAGTCGAACTTTCCAAGTCCAAATTGGAATTGTTCTATTATCAAAAAGTAAAATTGATGTTGGAGTATCTCAAGGGTCATTACTTTTGGCCTACATATATACTGGAATGACTTCCACAGAGAAGACAAAGTGACTACTGCCATGTATGCAGATGACATTGCTCTGCTCTCGGCCTCCAGCCCCATTGTGAGCAAATACCTCAAAGACAAACATTAAACACTTTCAGACTCTGCTAAACAGCATTCTGAGATCTATTGCAGGTGTGTTGTGGTTTGTCTCTAATAAGGAAATCCATAGGAACCTTGGCACTATGCATATATTTTCATGTATATCCGTCAGATGAATGTCCAACAACCCGCATCAAATCAAAGCATAGCTGATATTATATGATCTTGACCACTTTTTAATTAATGTGTTCGCTAATCCAAAGGAAGGAATAAAAAAGCAGAAATCCTAAATGATATAATCACGGAAAAATTGGAAAATGGACAAATCAGAAAATCGAAAAAATTACATTAAATGAAGAATTCGATTTTCAGAGCTAGATGATTGATAAAGACGAAATACAAAGTAAAATGCAACAGATATAAACGAATCTGTAACAACAGAAGTATCACAAAAGGAACAAAATGACAAAGAAACGAATTTACAATCTCGCGAAAAAATAGACGAAATCCACTCTTCGTGTGATGCTATTGCAAAGTCTCTTTCACCTGTTTAAAACAGACAATTACATCACCGATCTTGGAAAATCTCTCTTCTCTGGAAAATTCGGAAAAATCTTTTTTCCGAATTTTCCAGAGGAAAATCTCCGAAATTTCCATCTGGAAAATTTTCCGAATTTTCCATCTGGAAAATTCGGAAAAATCTTTTTTCCGAATTTTCCAGAGAAGAGAGATTTTCCAAGATCGGTGATGTAATTGTCTGTTTTAAACAGGTGAAAGAGACTTTGCAATAGCATCACACGAAGAGTGGATTTCGTCTATTTTTTCGCGAGATTGTAAATTCGTTTCTTTGTCATTTTGTTCCTTTTGTGATACTTCTGTTGTTACAGATTCGTTTATATCTGTTGCATTTTACTTTGTATTTCGTCTTTATCAATCATCTAGCTCTGAAAATCGAATTCTTCATTTAATGTAATTTTTTCGATTTTCTGATTTGTCCATTTTCCAATTTTTCCGTGATTATATCATTTAGGATTTCTGCTTTTTTATTCCTTCCTTTGGATTAGCGAACACATTAATTAAAAAGTGGGCGGGCAATATTTTTCCTTGGATTTTTTTCTTGGACAATATATATATATTTTTCGGATTTTTTTTTCCTTAGGACAGGTATAATGGAAAGTAAACACATAATCAAAAACAAAAAAAATTGACAATTACATCAGCGATCTTGTGACCTTTCTGGAAAATCCGGAAAAAAGAAACACAATACAATTTGACGAACTAAGGACAATATTTTTTCTTGGAAAAAGTTCTCGATTGATGAGACAATCTCAAAACGATCTTCTACGACTGTCGTCGAGGCTCCGTGACTGCCTAAGTGAGATCGTTCTGGACGGCTGAAGTGATGGCTGTCTTGAGGTTTATTTTTATCTCTCTTCTTGCTCCTGCCTCTCCTCGCATCCCACCCTCGTTGCAGGAGACTACGGCACAAAATACGAAACTACATAGCCCTCTTTAGAAGGGGCTAAAACGCTTAGACACTCCTTGAAAATATGTACATCTTTTTTGATTAGCCAGAGAAGAACAAACTTTAGGACTACTTTTTAAAATCTATAAATATCTTTATCTCTCTTTGTATTTAGTCTGGAGGACATGCATAATTTCCGACTTTTTCGGAACCCAGGTAAAGGGACACCAATTACTCCGACATAGATAAGTAGCATTATCAGAATGTGTATATATATCCTATGTAACTTTTGAAACCTCACACGCTTTTCAAATTGCATATGATAGAAGTAGGTGGGGGGGACTGTGTGTTTGTGTGTGTGTTTTTTTTAGGGATACGAAATACTAGCACATGCATCCCCTCCCGCATGCATCGTGTGGGGTAGTGAATGATAAGTGAAGAATGAAAGATGTGTGTTCTGTGAAGGCAGGTGGCAGAAGATATTTATATCCTGCAGTGACTGCCATCATCACCACATTAAGTTGTAACTATCTGCTCGACGTTGGGAACTTGGTTCAGATCCACAGCACATGGAATTAAAATTAGCTCAGGTGAATTTGATTTTAAATATAATCAGGATTCGAGAGTATTTTTTTAATTACAAAGGGAAAGTACTGGGGTTTATATCTGTAAAACCCACTGGAACCTTTCTTCTTATACACTGCGGTATTTCAGATTTTAAATTTCCAATCACACCAAAATGTCTACAATATCAACAGCACTAGTGCAGTTTTTGTTAATGAAGAATTCCTAATGAAGGACATCGAAAAATTCGTTTAGATAAGCCGTAGTAAATGTTACTCATTAAAATTCATGTAAATAACAAATATTCTCTGTTTAAACAAGGATCTTTTAAGTTTCCATGGTTGTAGCATTTTCTGCGATGACGAGCTTTCATTGGCCACCTAACAATCAGATGAGGTTAAATTTATCATTTTTATATTTCATTAAATTCTAATAAGCATGAAACTTATCTGAAATATTTTAATCACATGCATAAAAATATTTTGCTTCACATGGTTTAATTGCTAAAATTTTCACTCTGTCGTCTGTAGACAACAATCTAATTTTTATTTCGTACTCTAAAGTTGGGTTGTTTTACGTCTGAGCTGTCCTTTATTGAACATATTGGGCTAAATGGCCAGGTCACAAGGATCCCGAAGGCTCGCAGAGGGTTGTGGGAGGGAACATATTGGAACGGCTTTTGGAAGACAGATGGCAACCTCCCGTCAAGACCATCCAGCGTGTTGTTTAACGTGCACGGGCAGGCCTCTCCCATACGTGATACCATGGCTTATGGATGGACGGAAGCTTTTCCAAACCCATCGGTGTCCCCTACTGATCTGCGGGGAGTTTTACGGAGGGAAATCTGATAGCTGGCCACGGTGGGACTCGAACCTGGGGACTGCAGCTTAGGAGCCCGGCGCGCTACCGACTGAGCAACCTCTATCTATGTTGTCAATCGGGGATTGGGTTGTTTTACCTCTGAGAGGCACTTTATTTGCACACAATGGGCTAAATGTCCAGGTCACAAGAACCACGAAGGCTCAGAGTAGGTTGGGGGAGGAGATCCATTGGAACAGCTGTTAGGAGACAGATGATAGCTCCTGTCAAGGCCATCCAGTGTGTTCTTTAACGGGTATAGCTCTCCTGCACACGGGGTCACGGCTTAAGATCCCATTCGACGGACGGAGCCATATCCTGTGCAAGTTGAAATAAATAAGTTCGCATTAGTCGGCGGCCTTTTCAAGCCCATCGATGTCCCTTCCTGTCCGTGGGCAGGACGGGGAGTTTTGGGGAGATAAATCTCAACGCTGACCCAGTTGGGACTCGAACCTGGGAACTGCAATTACGAGCCTGGCGCGCTACCGACTGTGTCATCCCCCTCCCATTGGGATTCGGGGAACTAGCCGTGTAGCTAAAGATTCCATTAGCTCCAGACAACACAATGAATATAAAACTCTGAGTGCATATTTTGAGACATTTTAGCAATAGGAGATAAAAAAATATATAAATTTCAAGCTAATTACTTTTTTATGACAACACCTTATAAAAATTAACTTCTAAAATCGCTTTTTCAAAATATTTCAATGGATTCTTCATGAGGAAACAGAGCTTGACACACTTTAATATTTAACAAGAGTTTATTTACATCAATTTGGGCATAAACATTTATATTTATTTTTTAAAATTAACATACTGGTGACAATTAAAATCATTCTTAGTTTATATAAAATATTTTGCCAAATAATATGTTAATGATAATAGAATTTCATAACTAATGCATAGCTAGCATATATTAGAAGAAAACACTTCAGAAAAAGTATGCGAATTAATATATCACAGTTATATTTCGTAAAACATAGAAAAGCTTTCTGAAAAATAAAAATAAATTTTTAAACAAAAAAATGTTGTAGAGTATAACATAAGAAGAAATAGAAGTGAGTTTATCGTAAATTCGAAATATCATTACCTGTCCTGTTCTATTTGATTCCGCCAACTCTCATAAAAATACTATATTATTTAAGTAAGATTTTTCCTTAACTATAAAGATTTCTGTAGATATATTAAAGAATACCCCTTATGTTAAGTCAATGGGAAGTTAAAGTCGAAGCAATATAATTTAAAATAAAAAAAATATTCTATTGAAAAATGTCATAGCAGATAAATATTTCAAGCAAATAAATCAATATCTCGATTTTCAACGATATTCGTTCAGCATTTAATGAGTTATTTGAATATTTAACAACAGCAATACCAGTCTTAAGAAACTTATAAAGAACTGAAGAACAGTGAAAGAATTCTTACACAAACTATTAAAATTCAAGATTTCTTATTTTATTAAACACTTTGATAAAATACTTATTACTAAGTTTTAATTAACTTCTGTAGGAAAATTTTGTGACTGATATTCTCATTGCTAAATATTCAAATAACTGATTAAGTACTGGACCAATATTGTTGAGAATCGAGATATTGATATATTTGATTGAGATCTTTATATGCTATCACATTTTTCAAAACAAAAAAACAAAAATTATTTAAAAGTTATATAGATTCGAAGTTAATTTATGTATTTATAGAGTTAATGTTACAATTAAGAATTACATAACAAAATTTATTACTTTAGAGAATTAACTTTACAATTAAGAATTACATAAATAACTTTATGAATTTAAAGCCGATATACGGTAACTGATCCCGCAACTCTCCAGAATAATGCCAGAGTATTCTACCATTGAAGTAATACCAGCCTAATTGAACATCAGCATATACATATCATACCTCATTTCGTAGTGGTAAAAACTACAAATGATATTGATGCATATACAAAATAATTTTATTTGTGAAAATATCATCATCATCATCATCATCTTCAAGCACCCATGGGCTACGGAAATCCAACCAGACTGTGCAATTTAGTTCTCCAAGAAAGTCTGTGCCGACCTACATCTCCTTAATCCGGCCACTGCACACGAATTCTAACAAGGTCCTATTTGACATTGTCTGCCCACCGCATCCGAGGTTTTCCCCCTGAGGCCTTTGGGCACACTGTTTATAACCCTATTCGCCAATCTATAACTATACATACGGGCAACATGGCCAAACCAATTCTCTCTGCACAATACGCTGCTAAAAGGAGGTTGCAGACTCCTTTGCCTAACCTCATCATTAGTTACAAAGTTAAACCACCTAATACCAAGGATAATGCGTAAGCATCTAGAATCAAAAGCATCTAGTTTCCTGTTATCTTGTTTACAAAGTGTCCAAGTTTCACTAACATAACTAACCCTAGAAAGAATCACACTATTATACAGTCTAATTTTAGTCTTTAGGTGTATACGATTATTTCTCTACACTATCCATAGATTCTTAAAAGTCCCGGCAGCAATCCCTATCCGTCAATCTCATGCCCCACATCACCAGTATCTGTTAGATAGCTCCCAAGATAATTAAATTGTGACACCTGCTCAAGACTGCAACCAGTCAGATTAACTGAATCACAGTCTGCAGGACCAATTTTCATCACTTTAGTTTTCTCTCTGTTTATAACCAAACCTGCTCTACTACCAGTTTCATCAACAGCTCGAATGAAAGAGTTCATCTCATCAACATCATTTGCCAAAAGGGCTAAATCATCAGCATAATCTAAACCAGAAATTTTCGTATCTCCAGTCCATTTAAGGCCACAGTCTTTCTCTTGAAGAGAATTTCGCATAACATAATCAATAATCAAGCTAAAGAGAAAAGGAGACAAAATGCACCCTTGTCGAACACCAGAAGTAATGCTAAACCAATTACTACAAGCCTTACCAACTTAACTATAAAAACACTTAGTCACGACTCAGTGTTTTTATAGAGAGCATTCATTATGTTCACTTACTTGTCTGGTATACCATATTATCTCACAATAAACCACAAATTATGACGATAAACAGAGTCGAAGGCCTTTTTGAAATCAACAAAACTAGCAACCAAAGGTTTCTGAAACTCTAAACATTTCTCAAGAATCTGCCTAAGTAAAAATATTTGATCCACACATCCCCTACCACTTCTGAATCCACATTGCTCATCACGCAATTGACTGTAAACCAGATTCTTAATTCTATTAAGCACAATCATGCATAGACCTTTACCTGCAACAGAGAGTAGGTTGATACCCCTATAGTTAGCACAAGAACTGCGATCTACTTTTTTGAAAATTGGGATAACAATAGTTCTGGTAAAATTCTTAGAAACCATGACATCATCATAAAAATATTCAAAATTTCAGTCATCCATGTGGTAACCGAAATATTCCCAGCTCTAAGCATTTCCGTAGTAATTTCATCTACCTCTGGGGATTTACGAAGTTTAGGTTTAGAAATAGCCAGAATAACTTCAGATTTTATTATAGGGCCATCATTAAAGCCAGTAATGCATCTATCATCATTACAAAAATGGGAGTAGAACTAACCACATTGTTTAGAACATCACTGAAATGCTCAGCCCACCTAGTCATGACAGAATCCTCACATTCTATACCCTTATCTTGTTTATCCTTCAATCCCTGTATACCTGTCCGTTTTCTACCACACAAAACATTAACTATCTGGTACAGCTCTCTGCTCTTGTGCTGTTTAACTGCTTCCTTGGCTTTGTCAGCCAAGCCATTAAAACCAAATATTCTTATCAGCAGCTAACTGATACTTTACACGTTTATTAAGCTCTCTGTAATCCTTTCTATTAGGACTAGTAGGGTATTGATAAAGGACTTTCCTGCACTTCTCTCTTTCTGAAATAAGCTCAAGTGCCTTATCATGCAGATAATTCTGCCTCATCTGCTCCTATATTCCTAAAAGAGTACTGTTAGTGTCCAAACAAAGCCTGTTTAAAATGATCCCATTCTTCCTCAACTTCAGTAGTAAGCAAACCATGACTGTCATAATGACTAAGCAACCTATCATGGTAAGCTTTAGCTATAACAGGGTCTTTCAGAGCTTCAGAATTAAATGTAATTTTTTTAACTTTAGCACAACACTTTTAAGTTTAAGTTGCAAGATATTTTTACAAGGTAGTGGTCAGATCCAATTTCAGCTCCCCTATATGCCCTGGTATTCCTAACAGAACTATCCCATTTGCTGTTAATTAATATATAATCAATCATATTCCTATGCATCCCATTAGGTGAAACCCATGTGTATTTATGTATGTCGCGGTGTTTGTAATATGTGTTAGTTATTCTGAAACCATTGAGTTTACTTACCTGTAGGAGACGTTGCCCATTGTCATTGCAACTACCAATACCGAAAGGGCCTATCACCCCTCCTCAAAGGTCAGAGTCAGTACCAACTTTGGCATTGAAGCCACCAAGAACAAGGGTAATATCTCCTTTCTTGACAGAATTCAAAATATCATGAAGTTGTCCATAAAACCTATCCTTCTTATCCTCATCAGCATCCTCATTGGGGGCATAACAGCAAATAACATTCATGTCTTTAATGCTTGTCTGAAATTTTGCTGTAAGAAACCTTTCATTAATGCACTCATATCCTAGAAGAGCATTGCTAGCGTGTCTGCTGAGAAGCAGACCCACGCCTTGGTGATGTTTATTGTCTTCCCTCCCTGTGAAGAGAAATTTAAGATTATATTTAAGAATCTGACCTTTATCTTTCCATCTGGTCTCTTGAAAGCCGAGAATATCTAAATTATAATGGTGGAATTCTTGTGTGAGGACATGAAGAGAAAATGCTCTGTGCGGAGTCCTCACATTGCAATTACCTATGGAGAGAAAATGGTTAGTGGGATGTTTAAAGAAACTGTGTTTATTGAGAGAGGGAATGCCGACAATATCAAACAGCCACCTAATCGCAGACTTGGGGCAAAGTCCCGTTCTCCCACCACTAAAGGCTGAAGCCATCTACACTGGAAGACTTCGCCCAATGTAGAATTTGACGATGTCAGTAGAAGCAAAGATTTCAGGTGCCTGCGATGACCTGTGCTGAGGATTATCCACCAGCTGAAAAACATATCCTGTGACTCTATTCACTTGGGGCTGTCAACCCACAAAAAACAGAAAACACAGCGGAAGATTTTCCCTCCAAAGAAACCCAACAGTGCAGCAAAATCAGTATCCATAATCAAGCTCAGAGACATAATTCCGTTCAGGTTGGTATATATGGTCAGAACCAGGACCCTGTGTGGTTGACCACTCCTCATCAGGGTAGAAAAAAAACAAAAATAGTCATAGTTGTCCAGAGCAGTAGGCCACTCTAATCATATCTGGCAGCTCTCCCCTTCCGTTCACTTCCATAAGAAAATATCTCTTTTGAAAGGTACTAACGGTCTGCACAACGAGAAGGCGGGGTTGGACATTAGGTGCTAGGCCTGGCCTGTTCTAGGCATCATCACAGGAGATTGGTACATAGCTCTCCTTCCAGTGACTACCTATCTACCAATTACAGACCATTATAGGACGGTTAAAAATAATTTATAATTTAGCTTGAAATAACTTAGTTTCTTATGTGGGGGATTGTTGGGTTTGGTTATTTTACCACTGAGTGGAATTTTGTTTTGCACACAAGGGGCTAAATGGCCAGGTCACAAGGACCCTGAGGCCTCAGAGAAGTCTAGGAGAAGCCCATTGGACTCCTTTGGGAGACAAATGGTTGTCCCCCATCATTACCATCCAGACTATTCTTTAATATGGGTATGGCTTTCCTGCGCACAGTGCCACGGCTTATAATCCCATCTGACGGACGGCGGTCTCTCCAAGCCCATTGGTGTACCCTACTGACCTTGGGCAGGACAGGGAATTTTTCGGAGATAAATCTCAAAGGTGACCCAGCTGGGACTTGAATCTGTGAACTGCAGATTACGAGCCTGGCGCGCTATCGACTGAGCCACCCACTCGCCTTTGGGTCAGGTGGCAATCAGCACCATCACCCACACAAGGTCAACTAGCCCCCTCGTCACTGGCTCCCCTCACACCTTTTATAGATCAGGAACACATCTGCAAGGTGTCACAGCAATAAAACATTAACTCAGATCCATGCATGGACCAAACAGACGGATTTATAGCATCGGCTGCCACATCTTGACAAATATTTATAAAATCTCCTTTTAGAATTAGCGCTCTCATTCAATCTTCATTTGCCAGAAGTATCGCTCACCTGTTAAAAGCATTAACAAAGCAGATTAAGTCTTTGATTACACGATCATCTCTCACAGTGGAAATGACGGAGCAAGAATCAACGATTTCTAGGCGAGTACAAGAGTGATCTTAGGAGAAATAAAATCGATTACGATATTAATCCTCTGTAATGCTCTCTTTCCATTTCTTAATCTCCTGAAACAATGTCTACTCCATTCTGCAATTTGTCCCTTGTATTCTACATCTTCTACCGCTCCACGAAACTGGGTTTTTTGATCCTTGCTCCAAAATTTCCGAAATATTTTCTTTGAAATTTGAAACTTATTTCATTCATTAAGTTCTCAAACCATCAACATAATAAATTTTCGCGCGTTTTCATCTTTCTCTAGCAGATCACCTCCTCCGCCAATTAATCCCAAGAGAATTTGTGTGAACAAAAGTAGCGAAGCTAAACTTTGCATTGATGATATTTCCATATTTTGATTTTACTTGAAATTCATCAGATTTCACAAAGTCATCTTCATAACAACGTCAAATGCTTTCACAAGAATTTAATCAATCACATGACTCATCATTTGCAATGTTCATCAAAGAATCATGTAATATCCGTAATTCCGGGCGGGAGCACATGTGTGATTTCATGGATGACAGAAATTGTCAGTTTTCCGTGTGGTTCCATTGCTATTTCAGCGATCAGTTCCAAATTTGGTGGGGATGTCCCATTAAGTTCTCTAACCCTTTGCGGTTGAGAGATGGGGTTTCTAGTTTCCCATGAACCTTGAGGGATTGGTCGATAAATGTACGAAATATCTGAGGACACTGTCCTCGCCTACTTTGTAAATGGAGTAGTGTGTTGCGAGGAGTACGTGTGAAAAGCTGTGAATGAAGTAAAAGTTATTAATGTACCTAAGTTTCGCGCCAAGCGTTGGCATCAAAATATATATAACTCATCCAACCCAACACAATTTTCCTTCAAAACTCCAGATGTTCATTGCCCAGTTAGGTGCCTTCATTAAATATATTGATATTAATCTGGTTCTAATCATTTTTATTCATTCGTTTGCTGATTTCAGCAAATCTCTTAAAAATTCGAGTAGTACATATATATTTAAAAAATTTCACCTTGTTCTAGGTATTTAATAAAAAGGAGGGATTCCTCCTTCCCCGGGAATAAGTTCTGCTCCTGAATAAATTCCGATTGGAAGTATCTTTGATAAGATAATCGAATTGTTCAATAAGATTAACCAAAGAAATACTCTGAAGCTCTGAAATTATATTTTCAGACTTTTTTGTAGTAAGAGGTGAAATTTACAAAATTTTGGAGCAAATTTCTTTAGTTTCTGACAAATCCTTATAAAGAGAGCCCAGCGCGGATAGTGAAAGTCTTATGAGCATCCGCCAGGTCTTAATCCGCATTAGGGTATATTGACTCTTAATAATCGTCGCGATATATTTTTGGGAGTAAAAGAAATCATTCTAAGGGTTTATTAATGACTACTTAATAACAGAAAAAGTATACTCGGAAGAATAAAAAGCCTTTTGCTCCTAAAAATTCCAATTTTTGGAAATTCTCCTGAATTTTTCCCTTTTAAATGCAGTTATCGGCAATTATGGGATGACGCTCCTTTTAATTACTCAATAACACTCATCTAAAACTTCGTTATCTCACCGATTGATATTTTCATTCGACTAATATTTAATTCCCTTTCTATACGTAACACCCACCAGTAACTTTTTTTAATTTACATTCTGCTTTCCATGCAAAAAAAAAAGAGCATTTACTTCAGGTTGGATAAGCTTTCATTGAACTTGTGGATTTATCCCAATGTACCTTTTTAGGGTGAATATCATTGAACTTTGAAATCGGGTATCTTTTATTATTATCCCAAGACGTTTTTCTTACTCTTGTTAGCAATTAATTACACAATAATGTTTGCTCATTTTTCTGCATATCTTAGCAAACAAGAGACTAAATCCGCCATCAGCGTTAACATCAATGCTTTTTTCCGCGGATTTATCCGCTCTCCGCGTTAAGGTTAATCTTTATCAGCCGAGAGCTTTTAAATGCGCGGATGCGGATATTGGAGGTAAAAACTACGGATATCCGATCCGCGCAAGGATCTACTTATAATGACTAAACAAAAATACCCCCTCAAGCAGCTGCTTGCTACAGAGCCTGTGGGTTTATATGTCATAGTAGGTCTGTGAGGATGGCAGGACCTCAGCAGAAAAACAACACGAACATACATGCCTTACCCGGGGCTCGAACCCTTGTCCCTCAGATTAGTAACCAACAGATTTAACGTGTCGAAACACGTGCTTGACGTTTTCAACGATCATGAAACGATATTTTAATCTCTTGCTTAAAATATAATATGAGAGAATGTGAATTAAACTGTAAGTGGTAGCTATGAGTTTTGCTAATTAATAAAAAATATTTTGTTATACAATACATTAATAGAAATAAATATTAATAGATATCGTATACATCATACAGGGTGTCCATAAAGTCTCATAAAAATAAAAAATTTATTAAAAAAATCAAATGAAAAGATAAATATTTGGAAATTATTACAAAATGAGAAGTAGATATTGAAGTTTTTTTCCATCATTTAATACACCTCTATATGGGCACCATTAGTTGTACAAAGCACATCAAGACGGTACTCGATTTCTTGCCATGTTCGCTGTAGCATTGCCTCATCGATGGTGGCAATGGCATCAGTGATCTTTTGCTTTAGGTCAGTGATGTCCCGTATCTTTGTTCGATTCACGATATCTTTAACATAACCCCAGAGAAAGAAGTCCAAGGAAGTGATATCTGGTGAACGAGGTGGCCAGGGAATTGGGACATCCTTTCCAATCCACCGGTCTGGAAATGTTTGATTTAGGAACCCACGGAGTTGCAGTCTCCAATGTGGTGGTGCACCATCTTGCTGGAAAACGATGGTTGGTTGAAGGTTATATAGGTGTGGTACCACATATTCAGTCAAAAGTTCAAAGTTAACATTTGCAGTAATTGATGCCTTGTTGAAGAAAAATGGACCAAGGATTAGATTGCACATGATCCTACACCACACATTAACCTTTGGACTATCTCAGTGAAGTTCACTAGTCACATGATGGTGTTCTGATCCCCAGATTCTCACATTATGTGTGTTCAGTTTCCCTGAGACATGAAACAGGCGACGTTTCATCCTCAGAAATTCGTTCCAGCGTGTTAACTGCAAACTCTTTTCGTCTTGGTTTATCATTTGGCTCGAGTGCCTGTAAGAGTTGCACTTTGTAAGCGTACAATCGCAAGTTCTTGTGTAGGACTTTGTGCACTGTTGAACGTGATAGCTCTGTCTGGCAGCAGTACGGATGGACGTTGTGGGAGATCGACTGAAGGCTTGTCTTACACGATCGATGTTTTCCTCAGATGTTCTTGGTCGTCCACTCCTCCCTTTATCCAACACTGTCCCTGTCTCCATAAATTTCTTGTGCCATGCACGAATCGACGGACGTGACGTTCTCTCGTACTAACCGATATAAATCCCAAAGCTTGCACAAGCAGGATTCAAACTGGGAACTGCATATCACGACCCTGCTGTGCTACCACCAGTGTTATACTACTGCAATATTGGATTATTGCTTGATTTCTCTCTGAAACCTTTAAAAAATCTCGCTTTGCAATTATCACACGCGTTCAGTTTTATTTTGCTAGATGTATCGGTCAGGTGTCAAAAGCTTTAGCAAAAGACGATTGAGTCTTTGATTACGTTATCATATCTCAGACGAAAAATAACGAAGCACAAATCACTTATTTCTAGATGAGTCACGATAAAAGTGATTTTGGAAGAAATAAAATCGATTACGATATTAATCGTTTGTAATTCTCTCTTACCATTTCCTCCTCCCCAGAGACGATGTCTTGCGTAACTTCATCCTCCAATCTGTCTCTTGGATTCCTCATCTTCTCCCTTTCCCCATACTTAGTTCATTTAAACCTTCCTCGAAAATTTCCGAACTATTTTCATTACAATTTGAAATTTGTTTAATGCATTAATCTCTCAATCCATCCACTTCATTGTCTTCCGAGTCTCCCCATCTTCCTCCACCACATCATTTTCAGCGTCTATCAATCCCAAGAGAATTTCTCTGAACTATAATAGCGGATTGACACTTGCTTTAATGATACATCCACGTGTTCATTTCACCTGCTTTCACAAAGTCATCTTCCTAATTACGTGAAATGTTTTCACAACAATTTAATCAATCACGTGAATCGTTTTTTTGTAATATTTATTTAAGAATCATCATATTATACGACTCCTGCAATTCTAAGTTGGTGGACACGTCATTGTTTGCAGTAATTGTTAGTTTCCCTGTGGTTCAGTAGCTACTACGATAAGTCTCTTATTTGGTGTGATGGTTCCACTTAGTTCTAGCCTTGTTGCAGTTTGAAAAATGTCGAAATTTCTGGTGGCACTGCAGCCCCTACCATCAGATTAGAATCTAACGTTCTGTGTACTAAGTGTTGAAAGCTGTGAATGGAGTAAGATTTAGCAATGGACATGCGTTTTGCGCCAAATGCTTGGTGCGAAAAATATATCCCATCCTGCTGAACAAAATTTTTCCCCTATACTTAAAATACTCATTGTCCAATTAAGTGTGTTCACTAAATATATCGATATTAAACAGGTTGTAATTATTATTTTTTCTCCGTTTTAGCAGGCTAATATACACTGAAGTGCCATTGAATTAGGGATAGCAAGTTAGTAATGTGTTGGACCCCCTCTGGCCCTGATAACGGCCACCATACGACGAGGGAAGGGCTCCATAAGCTTGCGTAAATGTTCCACATGTATGGCGACCCATGGATCCTCCAGAGCTGTCCACACTTCTCTCAAGGGCGTCGCTGATGGGACACGGGCCCGAAACCTCTGCTCTGCGGTATCCCAAAGATTTTCGATGGGATTTAAATCTGGTGTTCTAGGTGGCCAATTCATTATTTCAAAGTCAGCAGAATGCTCCTGCAACCATGCAATATCCAACCTGGACCTGTGAGATGAACAGTTGTCTTGATGGTAGATGTCATCTCCATTGGGATTCATGATCGCCATAAATGGGTGTAAATGGTCAGCCATGAGTTCTACGTACTGTGATGCATTGAGAGTTATTGGTGTACGTACCAAAGGTCCCACAGACGTCCAACTGAAGACACCCCAGGCCATCACTGAGCCACCACAAGCTTCTACTGTTCCAACGTGACATGCAGGATCCTAGCTTGATGGGGTTGGCACCATACCCTCAGTCTCCGATTGGCGGGATGAAGTTTATGGCTGGGAATCACCATTCCAGGCTAACCGTTGCCAATTTTCGATGGTCCAGTTTCAATGTTCTTTAGGCAGACAAGGCGTTGAGCCCAGTGTCATGCATTTAGAAGTCAGACTCTCGTACGTCGATGGCTCCCAAAGTCGAGACGATGAAGTGAGCGTTGCACGGTCCATGCACTGACTTCCTGGCTGGAACCCGCGTTCAGATGGGAGGTGATTTCAGATGATGTCTTGCCCCTATCAGTCCATACGATGCGGGTCAGACGGAGAAGCCTACGATCATTCAAAGCTGGTTTTTTTTTGCAGTTTGTCCAGCTGCTTTTTTTTTGCCGGAATTTTCATATTCCTGTAACACTCTTGAAACTATCACGAGAATATCCAAGTTAGTTGACAATTTCGGAGATCGATTGTCCCACCTGTTGGGCACCTATGATCTGCCCTCTGCCAAATCCATTTAAATCCCGTGCCTTTCCCATTACACTTCTCACTACGAATGCTTGGGGAAGCCAAAGCTGACAGCTATATATGACCAGAGTTTCAGCCACGCATGCGCGCAAATGCGGGAGTTCCGGTACTGAATTTTGATGACGTTTCCTATTCCTAATTCAATGGTACTTCATTGTATATATTAACAATTTTTGCTCCGGTTTCTTGTATTTCCGAAGAGGAGGGATTTTCCTCCCCCCCCCCCCAAAGATTAGATTCTGCTTCTAAATAAGTTGCCGATCGAAAATATTTTTGATATAACAATAGAGTTGGACAGTAAGTTCAATCAAAAAAAGAGGTCTAAAATTATGAATGTATAATTTGAGACATTTTAGCAATAATTGATAAAATATATAAAATTTGGTGCTAATATTTTGATTTTTGTTTATGGCAATACCTTATAAAAATTAACTTCAACGATTTTTCCTTTTTTAAAATATTTCAAAGGATTCTACGTGTGAAAACACGTATTTGATACTGTTTATTAGGAAGAGAAAATTCCTGTTTGATGGTGCATATATTTCTATATTGTTTTATTCATATTAAACTACTGGTTGTGATTAAATTGTTTCTAATAATTCAAAAATATTTTGCTACATAATATATAAACGATAATAAAAATTCATACCTAATATATAGCTAGCACATATTGGTAGGAAACCTTTCAGAGAAAAGTACTTGAATTAATACATCACAGAAAAGATATCTAAAAAAAAAGTGAAATTTTTAAACGCAAAAAATATTTTAGAGAGTAACATACGAAGAAATAGAAGTGAGTTTATTGTTAATTCTAAATAAAATTACCTGCCCTGTTTTCTAGAGCTAAGATCCGTTCATTTGCTTTTGCCAACCCTTGTAAAAGTAGAATATTACTGAAGTCAGAGTTTAACTATAGAGATTTGTGTAGATAAATTAATATTATTAATTGAGTAACCATATGTTACGAAAATAGGAAGCTAACATCGAAAATCCATAACTACTAAAATAAGTTTTTTTGTATTGAAAAATGTCATAGCACCTAAAGATCTCAATTAAATAAATCAATATCTCGATTTTAAATAATATTCGCTCAGTATTTAATGAGTTATTTGAATATTTGACAATAGCAATGCCAGTCTTAAGAAACTTATAAAAAACTGAAGAATAATGAAAGAATTCTGACACAAATTATTAAAATATACACTTATTTTATTCCATACTTTGATGTAATACTAAATATTCAGTTTTAATTTACTTCTGAAGTCAATTTTTGTGACTGACATTGTTATTTGTAAATATTCAAATAACTCATTGAATACTTAACGAATATTTTTGAAAATCAAAATATTAATATATTTCCCTTATCTGAGAAGTTATAGAGTTTCTGCATTAGTTTCCCATTCACAAAACATAGGGATATTTTTTAATTCATTGGAACCAGTGTATATGTGTTTTAAATCTGATGGTACTCAAAAAACAATGGAAATAATTTATCATCAACATATCATGCGTTATTCCTAATCGTAATTTCTTCAAAAGAAATTGACGCATACAGAAAATAATTGAAACGGTTAAAACTATGGTACGGTTAAAATTAATTGATAATTCAACTTTAAATGACTTAGTTTCTAATATTGGTATGCTTATGTGAAGGATTGTTAAGTTTGTTTATTTAACCCCTGAGCGGCACTTTTTTGCATACAACGGGTTAAATGATCAGGTCACAAGGACCGTGAGGGCTCAGAGAAATCTAGAAGGAGGGAATCCACTCGGCAGCTCTCACGAGGCAGATGGCATCCCTCCGTCAATGCCATCCAGCGTGTTCTTTAAACTAAGCAGCACATGACACTCTCGCACACAGGGCCACAGCTTAACTTCCCATCAGAAGGACGATTGATATTAGAAGGCAATCGATGTCCCCTACTGACGGAGGGTAGGGGGGATGGAATTTTGGGGATATAAATCTCAACACTGGCCGAGGAGGGACTCGAACCTGGGAACTGCAGATTACGAGCTAGCCCTCTACCAACTGAGCCACCCCAGCCCAACCTTCAATCTTCAATTGTTGCTTAATTTCTGTTTGAAACATTTACAAAATCTCGTTTGAGAATGACCACGGACGTTCAATCTTCATTTGACAGAAGTGTCGCTCAGTTGTTAAAAGCATTACCAAAAGGAAGAGTGGGTTATTTTATCAAATTATCATCTCTAAGTGGTAAAATGACGAAGCACAAATTATCTATTTCTAGATGAGGACAAGAGTGATATTGGTGAAATAAAATCGATTATGATATTGTTACGACAGAAGAATCTGGCAACCGAAAGCAAAGTTTCAGCCAACGAATAAGAACGTTGGGAGAATTTGGAGAAGAAGAGTGGAGCGTTAACGGTCGTTTTGTATTGTAACGGTCGTTGTGTATTGTAACGGTCGGTGAGTTCGAAAATGGACGGTGAGCTGTTCTGAGACAGTGCGCGTAAGTATCAAGAAGTAACTTGATGTGTTGTGTATACGCGGAAGGATAAAAGTGGGATCTTTTATCGTTAAGTATCAAGAAGTAACTTGATGTGTTGTGTATACGCGGAAGTATAAAAGTGGGAACTTTTATGGCTAACTTCGAATGTCTACACGGACTGTCTTTTTGTTCGGCTAGTGTGTGAAAAGTTATTAGCACAGGACGAGAATTGGTTTACGAGTGAAGATCTTCGGGTGACCTGGTAAATCAAGTAAAAGGTAGTATTTAGTAAAATACACAGAGCTGATATTGTGTGCTCTACGCAGGAAGATTGATGACTTGTGCATGTTAATAGTTGATTTGTTAATAAGATACTTCATCCATATTTCCTTTGTAACAATTTACCTTGTATTGAATTTGGTTTTGAAATATAGCTTTTAATACTCACGCTCAGTGGCTATCCATTTTTGTAATCCGCAACAATATTAATCCTCTGTAATGCTCTATTACCATTTCTTTGTCTTGTGAGATGATATCTCAGATTACTTCATTCCTTCTTTTGTCCTTTGGATTCGTCGTCTTCTACGTCACTGGTTCTTCGTTCCTTCCTCCAAAATTTCCAAAGTACATTCATCCTAAAGTGAAACTTATTCCAAGCATTAAGCTCTCAATCCATCAACATCATTATATTCCGAACTTTTTCATCTTTCTCCACCACATCATTTCCAGCGTCTATTAATCCCAAGAGAACTTGTTTTAACCAAAGCAGCGGATTGATACATTGATGATTCATCTACGTGTTGATTGTAACTGATATTCTCCTGCTTTCACAAATTTATTTTCTTAATAAACTCAAATGCATTCACAAGAATTTAATCAATCAAAAGGGTGTTTCAAAAAGGACGCAATCCTCTATTGTATTTTTCTTTTTAAACTTTGACAAAAAGACACATTTTTCAAAAGATGCAAATTAGACATATATCTACCTTTACAACAGACGTTGAAAGTGACCTCCTGCATCCTGGATGCAAGTTCGCATCCGTTTCATGTCATTTGCAGCCACCTTTCGTAATGTTTGTTTTCTTATGTGAAAAAAATCTCTCTTTCAATGTTAGCCTTCAGGTCTTGAAATGTATGAGGATTGTTTTGAAACACTACATATTTGAGAAATCTCCAAAGAAGAAAATCTAGAGGAGTAAGATCTGGGGATCTTGGGGGCCACAATTTTTTTGAAATCAAATGATCACCAAAAAATTCCTGCAACATGACCATTGTGTCATTTGCAGTATGGGCGGTCTCGCCATCTTGTTCAAACCAATATTCTCGTTCATTCACATCCAATAGTGCAATAAACTGTTGGATGAGGTCACGATAAACTTCACCAGTTACAGTTGAGTCCAAAAAATAAAGCCCTATCACAAGACGACGGGAATTCACACCAAACACCAATTTTCTGTGCGTGTAATGGTCGTTCGCGAAACGTGTGATGATTTAGACTGCTCCATATTCGACTGTTTTGATTCTTCACGTACTCATCGAAATGAAATCAAACCTCGTTACTGATGACAGCCCAACCTGTAAAGATATGTTTCTAGCAGATTTTCTGTGTGAGCGAGTTACACCCTGAGACATATCAACAACTTCCGCAATTAGCAGTGATCGTCGGCCTGGGCTCTTTCGAGCCTCTAGAGTCGCTCAAAAAATATACGAACCCTATGGTTGATTATAGAATTCAGGAAAATATCTGGCAGAGATTAGTTTAGAAATTAGTGATCTGGCAACTTTCGTGTACAGTTCAGATATTTTTTGAACGACTGTACAGACCCAGTGTCACGAAATTTATCAATCAAACGAGATACTGTCGACTTGTTGGGAACTACAGACTGAGAAAACTTCAACTCAAACTTCTCTCTCACACGTTTGCAAGATTTGTACAGACAATAAGTCTAAACAATAAATACAGGTTCGTTTTTGGAAAACGACATAGATGAAACAACACAAGGAATGAATGCTTGAGTGAGAGTAGGGCGTTGAAGGTCATCTGAACTGCTAAAGGCTGTTTACCTTGACTACAGTAATGCCAACTGATTAATATTATGGCATAAAATGTACATGAGCGTAAGTTCTACTCTCTTATATTGGGGTCTTATATGGGTTGCATCCATTTTGAAACAACCTGTAGTAGTTAGGAGAATCAGTGTATAGAAGAAAGAGATTAATCGTAATCTGTGAGCGTCGGCAGTAAGAAGTGTAGTTTTTGAGATACTTTTAGTTTGTGTTATGTTCAGTTTTGAATAAATTATTCAATAAAATAGCAATTTATCTGTAGCGCAGAAGTTTTGCTTAAAAGAAAAGCTGGCAATTGTGATCATTGGGATCATTTTATACTGATTGATATTATATTGTGGTTTTGTGTGATTAATGAAGGAATTTTTACGATTTATGCAATTTTGTTGCCTTAGTTAAGAAATCAGTTCATTTACAGTTTATTTATTTATTCGGAATTCACGTTCCGTTGCCAAATATCCAAATCGAATTAAAAATTTGTAAAAAATACTTTTATTCAAACTTTGCGTTTTTGAATACGTGTGATATCAGTTATATATTCTATTACATCGCATGGAAAAATAATTCGGATAAAATATCCGTGATGTGACTACAATATTTGTGTAAAAACATATGAAATAAAAAAGGATAGAAATAATATTCCGAATGATATTTTTGTGTTATTAAATTCGTTAGCTTTTCATAGCTAATTGAAACTACCGGTGTTAAATTTAGACATGTGGATTAAAGTGCTGTTATTTTCGTTTAATCAAGTACTTTTCCTGAATTCCTAAGATAATCTAGAGATGTCCCTCCGGAAGCAGAGATTGAAATGAAATTTTAAAGTTCTAACTATGACTGTTCAATCAAATTGCCGTTCAATGAAACCTAATCTGAAAATGTAGTAAAATACATTTTGCAGTTACAAATTTCGACTCTTAGTCAACTGATACATCTATTCGAGCAAGTATTTCACTGCACATTTTCCTATATATTATGGGTCCTTAAAGTCGAGTACGTGGTAAAATATTTTGAGGTACGCCATGAGAGCTCTAAATTCGCTAGATCTGATTATCATCATCATCATCATCATCCTGAAGCAGCCATGGGCTACGGAGGTCCAACCAGACCGTGCAATTTAGTTCTCCAAGCAAGTCTATCCTGAGCTACATCGACTACATCTGGCCACTGCACACCAATTCTAACAAGGTCATGTTTGACATTTTCTGCCCACCGCATCCTAGGTCTCCCCTTCTTTCTGAGGCCTTTAGGCACACTGTTCATAACCCTATTCGCCAATCTATAATTATTCATACAGGCAACATGGCCAAACCAACGGAGTCTCTCTCTGCACAATATGCTGCTTAAAGGAGGTTGCAAACTCCTTTGCCTAACCTCATCATTAGTTACTGCGTAAACATCTGGAATCAAAAGCACTAGTTTCCTGTTATCTTGTTTACAAAGTGTCCAAGTTTCACTACCATAACTAACACTAGAAAGAACCAACTATTATACAGCCTAATTTTAGTCTTTAGGTGTATACGCCTATTTCTTCACACTCTCCATAGATTCTTAAAAGTTCCGGCAGCAATCCCTATTCGTCTGTTAATCTCATGCCGCACATCATCATTATCAGTTATATAGCTCCCAAGATAATTAAACTGTGACACCTGCTCAAGACTGCAACCATTCAGATTAACTGAATCACAGCCTGCCTGACCAATTTTCATCACTTTAGTTTTCTCTCTGTTTATAACCAAACCTACTCTACTACCAGTCTCATCAACAGCTCGAATGAAAGAGTTCATCTCATCAACATCATTTGCCAAAAGGGCTAAATCGTCAGCACAATCAAAATCAGAAATTTTCGTATCTCCAGCCCATTTAAGGCCAAAAACTTTCCCTTGAAGTGAATTTCGCATAACATAATCAATAACCAAACTAAAGAGAAAAGGAGACAAAATGCACCCTTGTCGAACACCAGAAGTAATGCTAAACCAATTGCTACAAGCCTTACCAACTTAACTATAAAAACACTTAGTCACGACTCAGTGTTTTTATAGAGAGCATTCATTATGTTCACTTACTTGTCTGGTATACCATATTATCTCACAATAAACCACAAATTATGACGATCAACAGAGTCGAAGGCCTTTTTGAAATCAACAAAACTAGCAACCAAAGGTTTCTGAAACTCTAAACATTTCTCCAGAATCTGCCTAAGTAAAAATATCTGATCCACACATCCCCTACCACTTCTGAATCCACATTGCTCATCACGCAATTGACTGTCAACCAGATTCTTAATTCTATTAAGCACAATCATGGAAAGAACTTTACCTGGAACAGAGAGTAGGCTAATACCCCTATAGTTATCACAAGAACTGCGATCACCTTTTTTAAAAATAGGGATAATAATAGCTCTGGTAAAATCCTTAGGAACCATGCCTTTATCATAAAAGATATTCAGAATTTCAGTCATCCAAGTGGTAACCGGAACATTTCCAGCTCTAAGCATTTCTGTAGTAATTTCATCAACCCCTGGGGATTTATGAAGTTTAAGTTTAGAAACAGCCAAAATAACTTCAGATTGTGTTATAGGGCCAACATTAAAGCCACCAATGCATCTATCATCATTGCAAACAATGGGAATAGAACTAACTGCATTGTTTAGAATATCACTGAAATGCTCAGCCCACCTAGTCATGACAGAATCCTCACCTTCTATAACCTTACCTTGTTTATCCTTCAATCCCTGTATACCTGTCCGTTTTCTACCACACAAAACATTAACTATCTGGTACAGCTCTCTGCTGTTGTGCTGTTTAACTGCTTCCTCGTCTTTGTCAGCCAAACCATCAAGCCAAAGATTCTTATCAGCAGCTAACTGATCTTTTACACGTTTATTAAGTTCTCTGTAATGCTTTCTATTAGTACTAGTAGGGTATTGATTAAGGACATTCCTGCAGTTCTTTCTTTCCAAAATAAGCTCTAGTGCCTTATCACTCAGAAAATTCTGTCTCTTCTGCTCCTTTTTTCCTAAAAGAGTACTGTTAGTGTCCAAAAAAGCCTGTTTAAAATGATCCCATTCTTCCTCAACTTCAGTAGTAAGCATACCATGACTGTCATAATGACAAAGTAACCAATCATGGTAAGCTTTGGCTATAACTGGGTCTTTCAGAGCTTCAGTATTAAAAACAAATTTTTTAACCCTAGCACAACACTTTTTAAGTTTAAGTTGCAAGACAGTTTTAACAAGGTAATGGTCAGATCCAATTTCAGCTCCCCTATATGTCCTGGTATTTCTAACAGAACTAGCCCATTTGCTGTTAATTAATATATAATCAATCATATTCCTATGCAGCCCATCAGGTGAAACCCATGTGTACTTATGTATGTCGCGGTGTTTGTAATATGTGTTAGTTATTCTGAAACCATTGAGTTTACTTACCTGTAGGAGACGTTGCCCATTGCCATTGCAGCTACAATACCAAAAGGGCCAATCACCCCTCCCCAAAGGTCAGAGTCAGTACCAACTTTGGCATTGAAGTCACCAAGAACAAGGGTAATATCTCCTTTCTTGACAGAATTCAAAATATCCTGAAGTTGTTCATAAAACCTATCCTCTCATCCTCATCAGCATCCTCAGTGGGGGCATAACAGCAGATAACATTCAGGTCTTTAGCACTTGTCTGAAAATTTGCTGTAAGAAACATTTCATTAATGCACTCGTATCCTAGAAGAGCATCACTAGCGTGTCTGCTGAGAAGCAGACCCACGCCTTGGTGATGCTTATTGTCGTCCCTCCCTGAAAAGAGAAATTTAAGATTATTTTTAATAATCTGACCTTTATCTGTCCATCTGGTCTCTTGCAAGCCGAGAATATCTAAATTATAATGGTGGAATTCTTGTGTGAGGACATCAAGAGAAAAAGCTCTGTGCAGAGTCCTCACATTCCAACTACCTATATGGAGAGAAAATGGTTAGTAGGATGTTTAAAGAAACTATGTTTATTGAGAGAGGGAATGCCGACAATATCAAACAGCCCCCTAATCGCAGACATGGGGCAAAGACCCGTTCCCCCACCACTAAATGTTGAAGCCATCTACACTGGAAGACTTCCTCCAATGTAGAATTTGACGATGCCAATAGAAGCAAAGAGTTCAGGTGCCTGCGATGACCTCTGCTCAGGATTATCCACCAGCTGATAAACATATCCTGCGAATTTTAGAATTTAACATATCCTGCGAATTCAGTTTTATCTATCTATACAAGGTGTACGTCAGTTACATACACATTTCAAGGGGATACGTAAATCATAAAAGGTTGAGAACCACTGCTATATATAATTATTATTCCTTCTTTCTATCATTCAATGCACCTAAGTTCAAAAAGTCATCAGTACCATGCTTCGAAATTCTGAATTTTGAGAAAATACGAACTGTGAATGATAATATACGAACTGTTTACTGTGAGGGTGAAGTTTCCATTCAGCCAAAACCATTATTCTCATAGTCGATAAAAATACATTTCAATTTATAATTTGATTTAACGATCTGGCCACCAGACTGGTTTAAAAAGTTAGCCTATTATTATAGCAGATATATGAAATAAAATTTATCATAAATATACATATTAACAATAAAGTTGTTTCCAACTTAAAGTTTATAACGTTTATTTTTAACATTACGTTTATTGACTTAATACATAACGGTAAATCTTTTTTTTGTATTAGGAACATTTTCTGCTAACAATTAAAGATAATAAACCTCTATATAATAATCATAAATAACTTTTAGGTTAAGTTTAGTACGCCTTCTGTTTTGAGCTACCGAATTTTTTCTTTTAATATTATTTGCTCAAAACTTTACAATTTTAAATTTTGCTCATAATGACCCAACGATGAGTGCCGTGTGTAAACGTTTCCTCCCGTACCTCGAGGCGGCAGCTCTCTCTCCCTCCCTTCCAAGCGCTTTCCAATCAGGTACCTTGATTAAATATATCGATATTAAACATGTTCTAATCATTTTTTCCTTTCGTTTTTGCAGATTTGAACAAATCTCTTGAAAAATTCGAGCAATGTATTTACAGTCGCTCAAATATATATCCGAACACTATGGTTGATTACAGAGTACAGAAAAAATATCTGGCAACGATTTTTTTTAGAAATTAGTGATCTGGCAACCTGCGTGTACTGCAGACGAAGGTTGCCAGATCACTAATTTCTAAAAAAATCGATGCCAGATATTTTTTCTGAATTCTGTAACCAACCATAGTGTTCGGATATATATTTGAGCGACTGTACATTTAAAAATGTTTCGCTGTCGCTCAATGTTTTTTCATAATGGAGGAAACCCCCCCCCGCTTCCGCAGGAATAGGCTCTGCTTCTGAATAAGTTGCAGATTGGAAATATATAATAATTGACTTCGGGAGTAAGATCAATCAAAGAAGTACTATGAAATTCTGAAAGCACATTTTCAGACATATCAGAAGTAACAGATGAAATATGCAAAATTTGGACTAAATATATTTTGTTTTTGACGAGTCCTTAAAAAAGATAAATCTCTAACATTTTCTCTTTTAAAAATATCAATATAATCTACTTGTAAAAACACGGGATCGATACGTGCTCGATACGTTCAACAAATGAACTTTTTCTTCGAAGCTGGTGCTTATAATTCTATATAAGATGATATCTATTAAAGCATACGTGGTAGCTAAGATGCTTGTTAATAAACACCAAATATTTCTCTATACTATTAATGCATTAATAATAATAAATTATTATATATCTTAATAGAAAACCCACACAGAAATGTATTGGAATTAATATATCGCAGCTAGAACAACTTTGCGAAAGTCATTTTTATGAATAAAGCCTTGGGATAAAATGTAACATGCGAAGAAACAGAAATGAGTTTATTCTTAATTCTACATATCATTAGTTGTCGTGATTACTAGGCTAAGTTCTATTCATTCAGTTCTGCTAACAATTATAAAAGTAGAATATTACTTAAATCAATAATTACCATAGCTATATACACTGGTTTGGGACAAATTAATGAATATCCCTATGTTATGTCAAAGGGAAGTTAACGTCGAAGCTCCACAACTTGTAAAATAAGTTTTTTTCATTTACAAAAATGTGATTACAGATAAAGATCTCAATCAAATAAATCAATATCTCAATTTCGAAAAACATCCGTTCAGCATTTAATAAGTTATTTGAATATTCAACAACAGCAATGCCACTCTTAAGAAATTTATACACAACTGAAGGATAGTGAAAGAATTCTTCACTAAAAGTTCTAAAATACAAACTTATTTTATTAAACACTTTAATACAATACTTATTACTAAGTTTTATTAACTTCTGAAGTCAAATATTATGACTGGCATTGTTATTCTTAAATATTCAAATAACTTGTTGAAATACGAGATATTGATATATTTAACTTATTTTAGAAGTTATATTACTTCGACGTAACTTTCCCATTCACGTAAGATTGGACTGTCCCTTAATTCATGGAAACCGTAATATGTTTTTCATAAAATTTAAATGTACTCTAGAAGAAATGAAAATAATTGAGCATAAACATATACCTATCATACCTTATTTAGTAGTGGTAAATTCTTCAAAAGTAACTGATACATAAGGGAAACAATTTTACTTTTGAAAATATAGGACTGTTAAAAATAATTCGCAATTCAACTTCAAATAACTTATTTTCTAGTATTGGTATGCGTATGTGAAGGATTGTTGGGTTTCGTTATTTTACATCTGAGCGGCAGTTTTTTTCCACACAATGGGCTAAATAGCAGGTCACAAGGACTCCGAGGGCTCAGAGAAGATTGGGGGCAGACGACCCACTGGACTACTGTTGGGAGACAGATGGTAGCCTCCCGTCAAGGTCATTCAGCGTGTTTTTTAACTTTGGGTTGTTTTACCTCTGAGTGGTAACTTTTCTTTCGCAATTGACAAAATGGCCAGGTCATAAGGACCACGAAGTCTCAGAGAAGGTTGGGGGAAGGGGACCTAATTAACAGCTCTTACGAGACAGATGGTAACCTCCCCTCAAGGCCATCCATCTTATTCTTTAATGTTCACAGCATATGGATATCCGGTACACAGGACTCCTGCTTAAAGTTCCATCCGACAGAGCATGACTTTTCCTAGACAATTGGTGTCCCCTATTAACGGGAGGACAAGGTCGATAACTTTGTGAATATAAATTTCAATGCTCTCCCATTTCAAATCCTCCACCCTGGATCGCTACCCATTAGAAACACCCGCCCAGGCGGTACTCGACACTACCTCGCTACCGACAAAGAACCCCCACCCCCCTCGCTCAGGCGGGACTCGACACTCGCTCGTTACCGACTGAGAAACCCCCGACCAATCAGGACTCGACACTCGCTCGCTACCCACTGAACAACCCCTGCGCAAACAGGACTCCCCACTACCTCACTACCGAAAAAGAAACTCCCGTTCAAGTGGGACTCGACACTCGCTCGCTACCGACTGAAAAATCTGTGTCCCACCTTCAATGTAGCATTAATGCTTTATTGCTGGTATTATAATATACATACAAGAAATCATGTAAGGTAACATTTTTTTATAACCTGTGGCACTCCTTTATAAGCTTTCCAATGACATATACTCGCTTAATCTCGTTCCTCGTATTTTTGACAATATAGTGGAAAAATGAATTTCATATTTTCTCTTCCTTACAATGTAAAGAAGTATATTTTATAGCTTATTACAATTGCTGTTACACTACCTGTGTACTTTCGTGTGTTATGTGGCTGCGATCGATCAATGGATTGGGATAACATGGTGAATCAATCGTTTTGACAAACAGACATACTAAAGTAATCACAATCTACGTTTCATATCAAAAATATAAGAAATTTAAACTACCACCTGATTTATACAGTAATTCAATAGAAAAAAATTCTCTCGTTCAATCATCAGAGTGGCAATAACCATCTGGAACACTATATATATAACGGATAATATCTTGACGATATGTCCAAGAATAAAACAAAATGAGAACTTACAGCGATATACTTCTTCAACAGTCTCGTGCATTCCGTTGTGAATGTAGTGTGGTATACTACTATTGCTTCTTATAGTATTGTCCAAATGAATTTTCATTTTGGCGTTGGCTTTTTCATTTGGCTACTAAGGGTAATAGAGGCAAAAATTATTAAATTTATTTTTGCTATCCACATTTCAAAAAAAATTTAAACACCTGTAAAAAAAAGGGCGAAATTTTATACGGCGTTGGAAATCCAATCTCTTCATCGAGCGTCTAGCTGTCCGCTTCCCTCCTGTCATTTTCTGGGTCATTAATCCCAAGAATATTTGTCTAAAAAGAGCTGCGGATTAAAATTTCCAATTTATGACATATCCAAGTGTGGATTACGCCTGATATTCACATGGTAATTATTTGCAATATTCATTAAAGAATCATCATATTCTAATATCCGCAATTCCGGATCTGGTGGACATGTGTGACGTCGTCAGTGACAGATCTTGTCATTTTTCCTATAGTTCTAGAGATACTTGAGCGATCGAACATACTTTTCGCGCGAAGTATTGGTACGAAAATAAATATATCCCATCGTGCTCGACATAATTTTTCTTCAGTACTTCAGATGTCTATTAACCCAATTAGACACACTGATTAAATATATCGCTATTAAACAGGCTCTAATTATTTTTCGTTTCGCTTTAGCAGATTTCAATAAATTCTAGAAAAATTACGCTCCTTGTATTTCCAAAAAGGAGGAATTCTCTCCTCAAACGGAAATAGTGTCTGCATATGAATTAGTTGCAGATTGCAAGTTGTTGTTTTTTTCAGATCTCGGCATGCTAAGAAGTGATTTTAATCAAATGGAAAAGATATCTGTCGCCTATTCCCTATCGGCTAACGTTAAGCCAGCAGTACGACCCTGGAAAACACATACTTCGTTCATATTCAGAAAACCTGTAAAGAGCTTTTTTATGCACGTCGTTTTTTATCACGATTAACAAAAGGGCTTAAATATTTCTGTGAATAATGTCGATAATATAACTTTCAACATTATGGCCATTCTCGAAGAACAGCTAAGCCGCATAGTAAATTTTATTCCTTTCCGGTTGTTTCAAACAGGACGATGTCTCAGTCTTCGATATTTATAAACCTTAAGGAAAAAAATATAAGTATTATCAAAAAGCAGAGTGAGTTTTTTTATCACATTATCATCTCTCAGTGGGAAAATAACGAAGTATAAATCATCAATTACTTGATGAGTACAAGAGTGATATTGCGAGAAAAAAAATCGATTATGATATTAATCCTCTACGATGCTCTCTTTTCATTTCTTGGTTATTTCGTCCTCCAATCAGTCCTCTGGATACGTCATCTTCCATGCCACTGAGTCCTTCAATCCTTCCTCCGAAATTTCTGAAGTGTTTTCATCCTGATTTGAAATTTATTTCAAGCATTAATCTCTCAGTCCATCAACATCATAATCTTTCGCGCCTTTTCATCTGTCTCTAGCAGATCATCTCCAGCGTCAATTATTCCTAAGAATATTTGTTTAAACAAAAGCAGCGGATTAAAATTTCCAATTGATGACATATCCATGTGTGGATTTCGTCTGATATTCACATGGTAATTATTTTTAATATTCATTAAAGAATCATCATATTCTAATATCCGCAATTCCGGATCTGGTGGACATGTGTGAAGTATTGGTACTTGTCATTTTTCCTATAGTTCCAGAGATACTTGAGCGATCGAACATACTTTTCGCGCGAAGTATTGGTACGAAAATAAATATATCCCATCGTGCTCGACATAATTTTTCTTCAGTATTCCAGACGTCTATTAACCCAATTAGGCACACTGATTAAATATATCACTATTAAACAGGCTCTAATTATTTTTCGTTTCGCTTAACAGATTTCAATAAATTCTAGAAAAATTACGCTCCTTGTATTTCCAAAAAGGAGGAATTCTCTCCTTAAACGGAAACAGATTCTGCATATGAATTAGTTGCGATTGGAAGTATCTTTAATATGATAACCGAAGTATGAAGTAAGATCAATCAGAAGACTATTATAAAATTCTGGAAGCATATTGTGAGACATTTTAGTAATAAGAGGTGAATATTACAAAATTTCCAGGAAATTTATTTCGTTTCTGACAAATCCTTATAAGATTAACTGCTAACATTTTGCTCTTCTAAAATTTTGAAAGGATTTTTTCGTGTGGAAACACGTGCTTAACAAGTTTATGAATTATAATATATTATTTCGCTAACTTGTGAATAAAATATCGTATAAAGTAATATATTTTAAAGTGTCGGTGGTAAATAAACTTCTTGTTAATTAATATCAAATATTTTGGGATACATTAGATTAAAAATAAAATTAATGTCTAACATATAGCTAATATATATTAATAGACAACGTTCATGAAAAAGTATTTGAATTAATATATTCCAGTTAGATAAACTTTTGAAAAAATTCAAAATTTTCATTATGTCATATTTCAGATCGCAACAAACGAAGAAATAAAAGTGAGTTTATTGTTAATTCTACATATTATTACTTCCCCTATTCATTTGGTTCTACGAAAATTATAAAAGTGGAATATTCTTTAATCAAAAATTACCATAACTAAATACACTGGTTTATATATATTAGGAACAAACCTAGGCTATGTGAATGTAAAGTTAACATCGAAGTTCTATAACTTTTAAATAAGATATTTTGCTTTGAAAACTGTTATAGCACATGAAAATCTGAATCAAATATATTAATATTTCGATTTTCAATAATATTCGGTTATCATTTAATGAGATATTTCAATATTTAACAATAACAATGCCAGTGTTAAGAAACTTTTGCAAAACTGATGAATATTGAGAGCATTCTTTACACAAACTTCTAAAATACACTTATTTTATTAAACATTTTGATAAAATAATTATTACTTTTAATTAACTTCTGAAGTCAATTTTTGTTATTGGCATTGCTCTTCTTAAATATTCAAATAACTGATTAAACACTGAACGAATTTTGCTAAAAATTGAGATATTGATATATTTGATTGTTATCTTTATCTGCTATCACATTTTTCGAAACAAAGAAACCTTTTGTAGAAGTTATAGAGATTCGGTGTTAACTTTCGTTTGATATAATATAGGGCTGTTCCCTAATTTATGCAAAACCAGCGTACGTTTTTCAAAAAATTTGATCTAATTCAACAAGTAACGGAAATAATTTGCCTTCAACATTTATCTATCATAGCTTATTTCGCAGTGGTATATACTTTGAAAGAAATTGATTCATACAGAAAATAATTTTATTTTTGAAAATATGGGACGGTTAAAAAATTATAATTCAAATTCAAATAAAATTGAATTGTATCAAAATAAACTGAAATTGGATCTGACCATTACCTTGTTAAAAGTGTCTTGCAACTGAAACTTAAAAAGTGTTGTGCTAGGGTTAAAAAATTTACCTTTAATACTGAAGCTCTGAAAGACCCAGTTATAGCTAAAGCTTACCATGATAGGTTACTTAGTCATTATGACAGTCTTATACTAAAGTTTTAATTTCTTTTTTTAAACTTTTTTTTTTTTATTTTTTTTTTAATTTGCTTAATACTGAAGTTGAGGAAGAATGGGGCCATTTTAAACAGGCTTTTTTGGAAATTAACAGTACTCTTTTAGGGAAAAAAGGAGCAGAGGAGACAGAATTATTTAAGTGATAAGGCACTTGAGTTTATTTCAGAAAGAAGGAACTGCAGGAATGTCCTTAATCAGTACCCTACTAGTCCTAATAGGAAGGATTACAGAGAGCTTAATAAATGTGTAAAGGATCAGTTAACTACTGATAAGAATTTTTGGCTTGATGGCTTGACTGACAAAGCTGAGGAAGCAGTTAGGCAGCACAACAGCACAGAGCTGTACCAGATAGTTAATGTTTTATGTGGTAGATAACGGACAGGCATACAAGGATTGAAGGATAAACAAGGTAAGGTTATAGAAGGTGATGATTCTGTCATGGCTAGGTGGGCTGAGCATTTCAGTGATGTTCTAAACAATGTGGTTAGTTCTACTCCCATTGTTTGTAATGATAATAGATGCATTGGTGGCTTTAATATTGTCCCTATAACAAAATCTGAAGTTATTTTGGCTATTTCTAAACTTAAACTTCATAAATCCCCAGGGGTAGATGAAATTTACAACAGAAATGCTTGGAGCTGGGAATGTTTTGGTTACCACTTGGTGACTGAAATTTTGAATGTCTTTTATGATAAAGGCATGGTTCCTAAGGATTTTACCAGAGCTATTGTTATCCCTATTTTCAAAAAAGGTGATCGCAGTTCTTGTGATAACTATAGGGGTATCAGCCTACTCTCTGTTCCAGGTAAAGTTCTTTCCATAATTGTGCTTAATAGAATTAAGAATCTGATTGGCAATCAATTGCGTGATAAACAATGTGGATTCAGAAGTGGTAGGAGATGCCTGGATCAAATATTTTCACTTAGGCAGATTCTTGAGAAATGTTTAGAGTTTCAGAAACTTTTGGTTGCTAGCTTTGTTGAGTTGAAAAAGGCTTTCGACTCTGTTGATCGTCATAATTTGTGGTTGATTGTGAAATCATATGTACCAGACAAGTTAGTTAACATAATGAAAGCTCTCTATAATAACACTGAGTCGTGTGTGAGAGTTGCTAAGGCTTGTAGCAATTGGTTTAGCATTACTTCTGGTGTTCGACAAGGGTGCATTTTGTATCCTTTCCTCTTTAGCTTGGTTGTTGATTATGTTATGCGAAATTCACTTCAAAAGAAAGATTTTGGCCTTAAATGGGCTGGAGATATATTTCTGATTTAGATTATGCTGATGATTTAGCCCTTTTGGCAAATGATGTTGATGAGATGAACTCTTTCATTCAAGCTGTTGATGAGACTGGTAGTAGAGTAGGTTTGGTTATAAACAGAGAGAAAACTAAAGTGATGAAAATTGGTCAGGCAGGCTGTGTTTCAGTTAATCTGAATGGTTGCAGTCTTGAGCAGGTGTCACAGTTTAATTACCTTGGGAGCTATGTAACTGATACTGGTGATGTTCGGCATGAGATTAACAGACGAATAGGGATTGCTGCCGGCACTTTTAAAAATCTATGGAGATTGTGGAGAAATAGGCGTATACACCTAAAGACTAAAATTAGACTGTATAATAGTTTGGTCCTTTCTAGGGTTAGTTATGGTAGTGAAACGTGGATGCTTTGTAAACAAGATAACAGGTAACTAGACACTTTTGATTCTAGATGCTTACGCAGTATCTTGGGCATTAGGTTGTTCAACTTTGTAAGTAATGATGAGGTTAGGCAAAAGAGTCGGTAGCCTCCTTTAAGCAGCATATTGTGCAGAGAGAGACTATGTTGGTTTGACCATGTTGCCCTTATGAATAATTTTAGATTGGCGAATAGGGTTATGAACAGTGTTCCTAAAGGCCTCAGAAAGAGTGGGAGACGTAGGATGGGGTGGGCAGACAATATCAAACAGGACCTTGTTAGAATTGGTGTGCAGTGGCCAGATACAGTAGATGTAGCTCAGGACAGACTTGCTTGGAGAACTAAATTGCACGGTCTAGTTGGACCTCCGTAGTCCAGGGCTGCTTTATGATGATGATGATGATGATGATGATGATGATGATGATGATGATGATGATGATGATGATGATGATGATGATGATGATGATCTAGAGGGGGATGGGAATAATATACATAGGATTAATATATTATATTTTTTAAGTATGGTTTATATTATAATGACTTGCAATGGAATTATAATAATATACTTCTTAAAATAATTAATACCTATCAGGTGGGAGACAAGTGTGTAATCTTCCCCTTTCAGAAGGGTTACAGAGGGAAAATTAAGGGTATAATGGATAAAAATTAATGATTAAATGTTATATTATCATTTATATATTAAATTAATATTTATTATCGTACTTTGTTTTGATATGAACAGTGTGACCTAAAAGCTTCAGAAAGAGTGGGAGACCTAGAATGCGGTGGACAGACAATGTCAAACAGGACCTTGTTAGAATTGGTATGCAGTGGCCAGATGCAGTAGATGTAGCTCAGGACAGACTTGCTTGGAGAACTAAATTGCACGGTCTGGTTGGACCTCCGTAGCCCATGGCTGCTTGAGGATGATTATAATGATGATGATATTTGATTTGGGGACATGAACAACATTCTTCGATCGCCTTAGGTTTCATGTCACTAATTTCGCTTAAAATGCGTTTATAGAAAATGAATTAACGGTAATTGTTGCTGTTAAATATTCAAATGTCCGTAATTATCTAAATACGGAACGAATATTGTTGAAAATCTAGATTGAAATAGATGTGATTGAAATCAAAATCATCTTTTCAAATTTTTAAATTAAAAGTTGTGTTGCTGAGTTTTTTATTTGAGTTACTATTCCCAAAATATGCATTTATACTTAATAATATGGCTGCTGAGTGTATATTAAATTTTTAGAACTACTTGTGCCAAATGTTACTGAACGTAAAAGTATCTTCCACTCTAGAAATATAGAAAAAAATACATATTTCCCCAACTTCTTTTAGTTATAAGAGAACAATCTTATAAGGCTAATGTTCCAGGTCAGTAGTTTCCATCGGTAATTACAATATATTAATCAATAAATAATATATTTCCCAAGAAAAGTAGGATTACGAATGTAAATTGGAAGTTGATTTCCTGATTTGAGGAAACTCAAAATCAGGCGATACTTCAAACGGAAAACTGATCTCTTATGAAGTTTTCACTGAACAGATTGTGTACTTCAACTGGTCTACCTGACCTTTCAGATATCTGGTGTTACAAATGTTTTTCTTTCATTGTAACCTCTCCATTTAGCCCAGGCGTGTCCAACCTTTGGACTTCCCTGAGCCACATTGAGTGAAGATTTGACTTCCCTGGGCCACATTGAGTGAAGATGAATTGTTTTGGGCCGCACATAAAATATATAATATAATTAATGTATATGAGTGATAAAACTTCATTTATTTTCTTATGTTTTTTATTATAAAATTAAAAAAGGGCAACATGAAACTAGTGAGATATCAAAAACTCGCCGAAAATCACATAATCATGTTGAAAGCTTATGTCGTAAAAACGTAAACTTTACGATTTTGTGGGCCGCATTACTAGCTGTCCAGGGGCCGCGGGTTGGACACGCCTGATTTAGCCCATTGTGTGCAAAAAATTTCTATCTGACGTAAAACAACCCAACAGAAACTGTCTCTCAAGAGATGGAAACAAATTTTCTCAGACGAAACAGCGAAACATCTTGAAAATAAGACATCAATCTCGTGTGCTGAACATGAAATGCCTTCAGGTTCAAAGAAACTAATATAAAAGCAAAAGTGTAATGTAAAAGTTTGCGATTTTTCTAATCTCAGCACCATCTAACGGCGGAAATTCAAAATGATGTTGTCTCTGTATCGAACTAAAAGAAATTAATTTTACTCTTTAAAGAAAAGGTTTAATTTTCTCATTCCCCCCATTCCTGGTAGGAAGAGATAATTTTGTTGTCAAAAAAAAAACCTTGACTACCACAAGCTAGAGAATAAATTTCTGTTATGAATAGACTGTTTATAGCAATTCGAAATTATTGAAGTTCAGCACCCTCTAATGATGGAAATTGAAACCATTGAATCTGTCGGTAAAGGAGTGTCGTAAAAGTTTATTATTATTATTCAACCAAAAAAAAAATTTGTATTTTTTTTCTTTGTTTTTAAACGGAAATACTCATTTTTATTATTGCAAAAATGTGACAATGTTATAGTTTGTTATACTATTGCAACATATATAAGATAATGTTTTTGGGTTGTTTATATTGTACTAAATGTATAGTGTGATGTGTTGAAAATGAAGTATTTTGGTTGATTGATTGATAACAAAAGACAAAAGTTTAATATCTATTGAGGACAAGGCTAAAAATATTAATCTCCTGTGTTTTGAACGAGCTACAAGTTTAGATAAATACCAACCGAAGCCTATATTAATGACGCATGTGCAGTACAGTTAAAGAATTATTTTTTTTTATTTAAACATATAGATTTTTTCTATTATTATATTTCTATTTCTTAATATTCAACTGGCAGTTTATATTGCTTCAAAATCTGTTAATTAATTTTAAAACATTTTTAAATATTTAAAAACAGAATTGATGAGTATATTACATAGTTTAACGCTTTTTTAAATGTAAATAGACTATTATTAAATTTTAGTCAAATTATATCGCTTAATTTTAATACCTTTTTAATTTCCCTCCGTTTTCCTCCAATTTTACTCCTCCTTTCCCAGTTGAATTTTAATAAATAAATGTTTAATTAAAACAGCTATATTCCTTTAATTCTTCTGTTACTGAATTATCCATCCTGATATGATGTAGGAGGCTCTGGTATTGCCTTCCTCCATCCCACTTTGAGTCAGCTAGTGAAGGTAACAAAGGCAAACAACTGCTAAATGTAAGTATATTTTTCATGCATTTTTCAAAAATGTTAAAATGGAGGGGGAAAAGATACACTGCAATGGAAATCCACTCTCTTTCCCCCTTTTCTTTTGTGTTTTCCCTAGCAAGATTGAGTTTCTTGGTCCCCCTTTCTTTGATCTATAGTGTTTAACCCCCCAAAACTTTTTTTTCTCTCTCTTTTAAGTTTCTTCTACATACCCCCTTATTTGCTCGTTTGAGTTTCTTCCTCCTCCACTTTGGTTCTTTTTTGGCTCTATTGAGTTTCTATCCCCACGTTTTTGCTTTTTTTCCTTGCGTGACTGAGTTCTTAACCCCTCCCCACCAGCTTTTTTATTTCTTTATGACCCGATTGAGTTTTCCCCCCTCCCCTCTTGGGTCCGTTTCTTAGTACTGATGATGGAAATCGCAATTTATTAGTGGTAATGGATTATTTCACGAAGTGGCCTGAAGTCTATCCCATCGAAGAGCAGGAGGCAACAGCAGTTGCAGAGATGGTATTGTATAACTTCATTATTGGGTATTGAGTACCTTGGCAACTCCATTCAGAACAAGGACGGAATTTTGAATCCAATGTGTTTAAAGGTATCTGTCAACTATTAGGCATTCAGAACACCAGAACAACTCCCCTTCACCCTCAGTCGGATGATATGGTTGAGAGATATTCTTGTACGTATTGTGGAGTAATATGACAATTGCAAAACATCTAACACTGTTTGTCGAGGACCGTCAACGTGACTGGGATCTCCATTTACTCTTTTTGTTGGCATACAGAACAGCAGTGCATAAAAGAACTGGATAGACAACTTCCATGATGCTCTTTGGAAGAGAATTATATCTTCCGTATGAACTTTTATATAATCGGCTCGAAGCAATGCCTGTGTCCACTCCACAATACGTACAAGAATAACAACAACGACTAGAGGAAATCCATCACTCCGTCAGACATAACATCAACTTGGCAAGCGAGAGAACTAAAACGAGGCACGACAGTAAAACGAATGGAACTGTTTCAATACAAGAGATCTTGTCTGACTGCACAATTCACATAGAAAGAAGGGAATATCTCCAAAACTTCAGAAATCTTGGTAAGGACTATATACGGTAGTTAACAGGATTAACGACGTGGTGTATCACATTCGTCGACGTCCGTCTACAAAGTGCAAGGGGATTCGTTCGACCCCGTTTCATCGCAGAATTGAAGGAGCTTCGGAATGCAGAATTGTTCGGGACGACCGAGACCTAAGGAGAGGGCAGTGTTACGACAGATGAACGTGCTACAATGAACCATGATGTGATGTTTCGTCTTGATGCTCTCATGAACTTACAGAGTGAGAATTACGTCACCAACTACTTCGAACTAACTTGACTTAAAAAGAAATAAGAAATAAGTTACTGTAATGAAGAGGAATTGGAGTGTGAAGAAAGATGCAGTTTGTTTTAGTCTGTGTGGTATAGTTAAAAGAAGAAAGGTTTTTATTTGGTGTGTTCGCGGAAGGTTGAATAAATGTATTAGTATTGATCCTGTTAGCGAACTGCAAGAAACAAAGTATGCTTAGGATATTTAAAAATATGACTGAGGAGGTCATAGTTAGTCAAACAAAGAGAGCAGATCTCAACTTCTCTGTAGGTAGATTTCATCATTTTATTTAGGTGTTTAGTAATTTATAAGGTTTTTCTCGATAGATTGCAGGCTTGTTCACAAATACGATTGTGCCACTTCTCGACTAATGTAAAAACTTTATATTGTGTTTTTTGTGTAGATAGTAAGAATAGTAACAAGGTGTTAAGTTCTTTTGAAGATTTATTTTCATACTTACATAGATTTATATTAGGTGCGTTGAGTTTATATAAAAGTTTTCATTCATGCTTTTGTAATAAATTACATTATTTTAGAATTACAATTGTTAAAAACTATTTTTTTTAAATCACGCTCAATTTCCATCCTTTTGATTCATAACAATATGAAGCCTTCAAATATGGTGTAAGACGGTACCATTAATACGAACTAAGAATTCAGTTGGATAAGTGTTGTCAGTCTACAATTAAATAACTATAGATATCAGTTCCCACTTCGAATTGTTGTCCAGGCTATTCCTTCAAATGAGCTTCTGGATGATATCTCTGCAGTTGGAATCTCTTCCACAGTCTACGGACCACTAAACCATTTCTATTTCTCCATCTAGCGACTGTAGAAACATCAAAGTGGAAATCTACGAAACAAAGGGAACTTCCTTAGGTTTTGCACATAAGTGTTCTTAGAGCAGTGGCGAAGAACAAATGGCACCTGGAGAATCAATGGGAGACAATGTGAATGTGCACTTTACACTTTGAGAGTTCTCAATGCTCATTAGTTGTCTAAGAATGGTTGTGCTAGTGATTTTTTTAGCGACTTACACTGCAACTCACTGAACTTACATAAATGCCTACATAAATAATCCTCATGCAGCCACAGGCTACGGAGGTCCCACCAGGCTGTGTAATTTTCCTCTCCAGACATGTCTGTTCTGAGCTTCCACTGTAGGCCAATTCTAACAAGACCCTGTTTCACATTGTCTGTCCGTAGAATCCTAGATCTCCCCCTTTTCTGAACATCTTTAGGCACACTGTTGATAATCTTGTGTGTCAATCTGCAGGTGTGCTTACGGATGGTTTGGCCATGGCAACCATGGCCAAACCATCGCAGTCTTTCTCTGCACAAAATGTTGCTCAAAAGATGTTGATGACTCCTTCTCTTAACCTCGTCATTTCTCACAAATTCAAACCACCTAATGCCAAAGATACTGCAGAAGCATCTAGATTGAAAGGAATAGAGTTTTTTGTTAACCTTCTTAAACAAGGGTTAATGTTTCACATCAATTCTGACGTTTCTCGGTTTTTTTAAAGATATCGATATTCCATTGTCTTATAATCACTGGAAACTGTACAAACGTCAACAGCTTCTACAATATAACAAATTAATAATATAAATATGTATGATAATAATAATATATGCTCACACTTTCCTTTTGTTTTCAAGTTTGCCACTGATCTTTAGACAGTGATTTTTTTTTCCGTTTATCTGGAAGAGAGCTAAGTTTGTTTACATTTTTGGTACATTCTATTGAGCTAGTTGATAAACCATGAGATAGCCTTTTCTCTTGTAATTGACTAGATGAGCACTATCTCACATAGACAGTGCCTGCGATCCTAAAGCAGGAGTCTCAAAATCAAATCATATAGCAGGCTGAATCATTCACTTTCATTATGTGGCATTATTATTTTTATAATTAGAAAACACAGTTGCTTCTTTAAAAAAATGCCATATACTTTTAACACCAAAACACAAAACTTAAATTCCATTGACAGTGATCTTTGAGTGAATATGACCATATTATGCATACTAGCTTCAGATCATAGGGCGGGGGTGGCTCAGTTGGTAGCGCGCCAGGCTCGTAATCTGTAGTTCCCAGGTTCGAGTCCCAGCTGGGTCAGCGTTGAGATTTATCTCCGCAAAATTCCCCGCCCTGCCCACGGTCAGTAGGGGACACCGATGGGCTTGGAAAGGCCGCCGTCCGTTGGATGGGACGTTAAGCCGTGGCCTCGTGTGTGGGAGAGCCATACCATGTGCACGTTAAAGAACACACTGGATGGCCTTGACGGGAGGCTACCATCTGTCTCCCAACAGCTGTTCCAGTGGATCCCCTCCCTGAGCCTTCGAGGTCCATGTGACCTGGCCATTTAGCCCATGGTGTGCAAAAAAGTGCCGCTCAGAGGTAAAACAACCCAACCCAACTCAGATCATCGCAGTCGAGCCAAGCTACACTGTTCTCAAAATTAAAGGATAATCGACAAAAACGTATGTATCTGCCGATATATGCAAAATAATGCACTGAAAATAGGCGAACATGGAAAATACGCTACGCGGAAAATTATCTCGCATTTACAGTTGCCACATATGAGTCAGAATACGAAAGTTACGAATCCGTTAAAAAGACGCGTGAGTCTACTGACAGCTTGTAGCTGTTCTAGGCAACTCTTGCCTTGATTTTAGTGACACGTCAAGTTGATTATGTCCTGAAGACTTCGTATAGATAATTTACAGCGATGGAGAGCGATTGGAAGGATGGAAGAAGGTCAGTCCTAATCGGTAGTTTCCAGATCATTGAATGTTCGACAAAATGTCCTGTCAAAACTCTGGAGGAAGTTTTAACAGACAGCAAATGTTCGTCGTCGAACTGCTGAGCTACAGCTGCTGAAGATAATTGCTATTTGAGTCTTATTGCCAGACGGAAGTGATGACCACTAGGCACTCTCTTTGGAGCTTGCAGCAGCTACAGGAACGAGAGTTTCAACGCGTACAATTTATAGGAGGCTTCGTGAGTTTAAATTACATTTGTAATGTAATAATAAACTTATTTCCCAAATTTTATTGCATTCTTTTAAAAAGATTTCGAGTTATAGACGAATTCATACATTATTGTCTAATTTTGAGTACGAGTGTAGTAAGCCACTATTCGCTACTATGATTGTGAAGAAACGTATTGCTTCTGGGATGCAAGAAATGACTTTACAGTCCACGTTCTGTGACCCCCTGCCTTAAGGTATTTAAGGGAAATTTATATAAAAAAAAACTCGGAAAACGCACGTCGACAAATAATAATTTAAATGATACCTAGGAACAGGGTAATGAAGAAACCACATTAAACATCAACCCTAAATGTCCCCCTAAAACAATCTTTTTATTAAAATACAAAAAAATAAAATATTATTATTATGGAAAAATATTTTGAACAGTAAAATAGATATGTTTTTAACTAAACATATATTTTTCTTTAGCTAAATGAAACAATTTCTTTAATAATAAGCAAACATAGGTAAGCACTCTTAGGTTGAAAGCGTCTGAACATAGGAGAAAAATAGACTTTTTCCAGGTGAGATGCAAACCTACAACCTCCTAGTAGCATGTCAAGTACTCTACCATCGAGCTACCATTCCGCCAATCGAAATCTCTTCTATCGATGGATTTATTATATTGGAGTCAGTCATTGGAAGTTACCTGAAATATAATTGACGATGGCCGTCGATAAACCAATTTCTAGATATAACAATTGAACTAGTTGCGATGAGTTTCGTGTTTACAGGACATTTTCTCCGCTTCTCTGAAATTTAAAATTACACAGAGTGATGTATGTTCAATTACGTAACGTATTTTGTATAGGAATCTTTACTTTTGTATTAATGTCAATATACCAATTGAGTGTTGTTAGTGGTATTTAATTACAATGGATCATACATAAAAACTGATTTAAGAAAAGTGTAGTATTCCTTAATATCTGTACATTTTAAAGCACTACCCCCATTTATATATCATGATGCCTACTGTTTTATACATGTTTTAATAATCTGAAATATGCAAATTATATGAATTAGTTATATCCACTGACTTATCCCTAAAAGTTTATTTGAGTATTGTCAACTTAATTTTGGTCACCACGTATATAAAGATTGAGACATAATTTCGAAAAGGTAGAATTCTTTATTTAATTCTGAAAGAAGTCAGTGTAAGAATGAAGAGATTATTCCAATGAATCACTAAAATATATTTTTTATCATATGCACTTAGCTAAATAAAGGTAATTAAAAGAACAGTGAAAACAGCTACCACTATAAATTACAGTATCTCTTGGTGTAGTATTATGTATTCGTTTAATCACAATAATGCTTTACTCCTAAAGATACAAAATCTAGTTCAGTGACTAACAAAGTAAGTCGCTAAAAATTAACAAGAAATGCGTACGGCCTCTTTACAAAAGGTCGGCTATAAATTATATAACGTATCAGACGGACTTACTTCATCCCGCACGCAGTGTATAGCGGGACCGCCTCTTCAATTTACGTAACGTATTTTGTGTACGAATCTTTAGTGTCAATATACCAATTGAGTGTTAAAGGTAGTGGTATTTAATTACAAGGGATCATACAAAAAACACTGATTTTTTGTAATCGCAAAACGCTAAATAAGTATTAATCGAAAAAATAAGTGTAGCATTTTAATGTCATATTGTACTAGGTCAGTGGTTCCTTAAATAACAACGTTAATAGTATGTTATGTAATATCATATTATAACATCCCACCCCCCTAGTCAAATCGCTGCGGAATTTACGGAGTTCAGGTACACTAAGCGGACACCTGATTAAGTACAGTTCTAGGTTATGTCAATGGTAAGTCAGGTGCAGAATTCAGTGACTTCCTAAATAAGTTACATGAAAAATTCAGTTGAAGGTAATTTAAAGATCTCAACAAATCTATTGAAATTCAAACAATCTTTTTTTAAAACGCAACAAGTTTCTAAAAAGATGTATTCAGTATTTAAAGAGTTGTGGAAGTTGAAACATTTAGCAAGTTAGCTTGTCCGGCAAAACGTCATTTATAATTAGCGGAGATTAACATAATTATTACAAAAATTGATAAAACACCCTTATACATGTTATTAAATATAGTATAACGTTAAAATATATTCTCTGCTAAACTGCAACTTTGAATTTTATAAGAAATGAAACACTGTTGGGCTTGGTAAGGTTTCTATGTATTTCTAGAAAGCAATCGGTGAAATTTTACTAACCAATAGTAACCTCTGATTGGATTATTCTGCTATTATGTTGTTACGCAACTCTGCTCCCCACTTAGAAAAATATCCGAAAAGGGAAACTTGTCTTAACAATGCAAATTCATGAACAAAGCACTTCAATTCCATAATTATAAAAACACCGAGAGTGAATAATGGAATCAATAAGTTTATTAATTATTTTCTGGTACAAAATGTTGCAAATAATAAATGTTCTTGTAAGTCCCTACAGGCAACCAATGTAAACTTACAAAATATCATTAGCTACATTTCCAACTGTATCATTATGCACTCCATTACGAACCATATCCATGTGACTACAACAACTCACTTCGCAGAAACAAACATGTCGATGGACTTCAAGTTAGACTAACAGTATCGCACAGCGACAAAGTTCCTTACAAATTATAATTTAATACAAGTATTTTATCCACATTTACCTTCTGATTAAAACCTATTTATTACAGTTCTTACTAAAACTGTTAAAAATACCGGTAAATGATTCTAAGCAATTGCCAAAAGCGTTTAAAAAATACTGTATTTTTTAGCAGAATCAATTATTATTGGATCTAAAACGTAAAGAATATTGTATATGAGCTCAAAATCTAACTTTACATTAGAACTTAGCAAATAATTGCTTTAATACTTTTAGGAGAAATTGTTATATAAGTTTCCTTCGTATTTCGACAATGTTAATCATCTTCGAAAGTTTTAGCAGTAGTTTGTTTGACGTGTACGGTCATTTTGTAATGGGAGCAGTGGATAGTGTCCCCTGAGAATGCTAATAAGGGTAATGTAAGCCCAAAACGTTACATTTTTGCACATTTCATCCAATTTTCAGGCTAATTTTTAAAGACATCTGAAATGGAGGGGAAATGTTATACCACAAAGGAAATTCAGTTTCTTCATCTCTCAACTTGACTGCATTACTTTTCCAATTTATTTTGATATATCCGGACCTGTTTTACAAGCATACGATAGATATGAATTGCAAACAAAACGGGTGAAATTAACAGATTTCAATTTTCACTCTATATCAGGTTTAAACTAAAATAACATTTGTAATTGACTTAAAATAAAAGTATGTTATAGAAAGATTTGCGAGGTTGGACCCCAAATGATAATACCCTTGATCATAACCACTATAATTGGATGATAGTTAACCTTTCTTCTTATTTACTTATTTCCTTGCATAAGTTTAATAGAGACGTTAGTAACTTTTCTTAAACCCAGAAACTCATTGGCTTCATCAAGGTATTGAAATTTCAATTTTTCATTCACATTTCAAGCATCTCTATTTCTTTAAAAACTCTTAAAACATGGAACCCGCTGATTATTCCAAAATGTACTATTTAAAAATGTCCATAGAAATAAACACCTCTTTCCTAAATTCTGAACTACCGTTTGCTTCATCTGTTGCTTTTAATAATGATCTGAAATGCGTAAATTTCAAATATCGTGTGTTTCAACTCAGTTGTTTCTACAAGAATATTTAAGTGTTGCTATTTTAATTCCGATCACCGGAAACATAAAAATAAACATTCAAATGTGTTTATGTAAAAATATTTTATTAAATTTTCAAAGCAATCAGAGAATTTCTTAAATTTTTGTTAAACTTTAAATATTGTTGCGGATCACAAAAATGGATAGCCACTGAGCGTGAGTATTAAAAGCTATATTTCAAAACCAAATTCAATACAAGGTAAATTGTTACAAAGGAAATATGGATGAAGTATCTTATTAACAAATCAACTATTAACATGCACAAGTCATCAATCTTCCTGCGTAGAGCACACAATATCAGCTCTGTGTATTTTACTAAATACTACCTTTTACTTGATTTACCAGGTCACCCGAAGATCTTCACTCGTAAACCAATTCTCGTCCTGTGCTAATAACTTTTCACACACTAGCCGAACAAAAAGACAGTCCGTGTAGACATTCGAAGTTAGCCATAAAAGTTCCCACTTTTATACTTCCGCGTATACACAACACATCAAGTTACTTCTTGATACTTAACGATAAAAGATCCCACTTTTATCCTTCCGCGTATACACAACACATCAAGTTACTTCTTGATACTTACGCGCACTGTCTCAGAACAGCTCACCGTCCATTTTCGAACTCACCGACCGTTACAATACACAACGACCGTTACAATACAACGACCGTTAACGCTCCACTCTTCTTCTCCAAATTCTCCCAACGTTCTTATTCGTTGGCTGAAACTTTTTGCTTTCGGTTGCCAGATTCCTTCTGTCGTAACACTGCCCCCTTCCTAGGTCTTGTTCGTCCCGAACAATTCTGGATTCCAAAGTTTCTTCAGTTCTTCGATGAAACGGGGCCAAACGATCCACGTGAACCACCTTGCACTTTGTAGCTGGACGTCGACGAATGCGATATACCACGTCTGTGTCAAAATGAAAGCGAATCTCATTATGACGTAGATTTCTTTTCTGACTGAAGCCTCGTCCACAAACATAATACGTGTAAGGCCTATAGCCCTTGTGAACACGTTTATGTCTCTGCAGGGAGAAGAATCGACTAAGAGTTTTCGTGCAAAACCTGTAAAAAGTTTTCTTCTTTGTCGAAAGTTTTCTTCTTTGGATTTTTACTTCTATCAACAGTAACAAGGAATGAAAGTCATTAGTGACATAAAATCTAGGGAGGAGTTTCATCCTCCAGTCTGACCCTTTTGTCAGTTGACTTTCCCTTAATTCAGAACTGTCGTGATGAACCTTCAGCCATATTTCACCTGATTCCATTTGATCCCCAAGGTGCTTCACAAATATAATATCAGCTCCATAATTCTTTTTAGCTCTTCGGTCCATCTCCTCCTTCCATACTCTTGCTAGAACTGCAGCTTCTAATCCGACAACCTTACCTGTTTCTCCTGTATAAGTGAAATCAGTGATGTGTCGGGCTGCTAGCAATATTTTTTCTGTTTTACCTTCACATAGCCAGCTTGCAACATCTTCAGATACTCCTTGTTCTATTAACATGTTACGAAACTTGTTCAAAGCATTGCCGTTATGCAGAACCTTACGGACACGTGATGCTTCATCTACCCTATTATCCACAATGTTCACCAAACGCAGAAGTTCTCCTCCTAACTCTTCGACGAGCTCTTGCAGTTCCAAGGATCCGTTACCAAGGAAACACTGAACAGCTTCCATCACTTCCAGAGAGTTGTCAACAGAGTTTTCAAGAGGTGAATCCATGTTGCTGATAACAGCTGAACAACTCAAACTCTTCATTCCACGAGCTTGTGATGCTGCAACCACTTTCTTAACTAAATCAACAGCAACATCTTCTGTACTGATGAGATCAATAGCTCCTTTTCCGAATTCAACATCATAAACCAAAGCACACACTCCTTCAGCCAGCTTTTTGGACACAATTGAGCATATCATTAGAGGAACGCTATCTATGGTAGCCATCAGATCCTTGCAGCGGTAAATCTCCTTATCTGTTGGCACCAGCTCCTCTGTCTGTCCTACGATGCAGCATCCGACGTCTTCCATCATCTGCTCGATTTTATCTTTAGTGCAGTCGACTGTGAAGCCAGGGATGGATTCCAATTTGTACAGAGTATCTCCCGTCAATTGGAGAGCACGACCGGAGATCATAGGGACCTTGTGACCTAAAGCAGCAAGTGCAGGAGCCAAGACAAGACTCACTTTGTTTCCGACACCTCCTGTGCTGTTTTCATCTACCATCCGATGGCGCCACTCGGGTCTCCAGCAAAACACATGACCCGAGGAGGTCATATTTGCTGTTTCTTCCGAATTCACTTTCTTGGAGCTCTCATTGTAATTAGCCAGGGAAACATCAGTTATGATTGCCAAATTGTTCATTCTGGAGATCAGCGACGAGTTTTGTAACATGATATTGTCCACTTTAGAGCTCTTGTAGTCGTGATAAAACTTTTCCATATCCTTATAATCTAAATGGTTATAATGTCCAAATCTGCACATTGACTGTTCAGAAAAGAAATTCAGCGTGGCTACGTTGAAATTATCTGAGGGATTCACTTCTCTCTGATCGTAACTCTGAGGCTTAGTTTCATCCAGAAAGTTAGTCTTTGAAGTACTGTCTCTGCCTGAAGCTCCTTTACTAGCATCACCTGTTACGCTTCTAAGCCATTCTTCGGAATTCTTCTTTCTTAAATCCCCACTTTCTATAAATGATTCGAGTGTGGCTATGTGTTTCGGAAAAATCTCTCCGACTTCCCCGGTAACGACGAAGGGCACTTTGTATCTATGATGAATGGACACCTCTTCTTTACTCGGACCACTCTGCGAAACGTAAACTCTGTTTCGTTCCCCCTCATTACCACTCGTTACTCTGCCTTTGCGATAATTGTCCATGACGCATTTTGCTGACGGCGAGGAATAGAATACCTTTCGTGTGGATCTCTCTTCAGATCGTGCCAGACTTGTATACCTAGGTATTTTGAAGTGCAAAGCGTACTGTATAGTCTCACAGCTCTCTGATCTGTGTGATTGTTCTTCACAGTTCCTAGACATGTCACCAGCGACATAGACACTCTGCCATGCATCACCAGTAGTTGCGTGGTCAAAGGCATTATCTGCGCTATCTCTACGATTCTTGATTTTCAGTAGCAGATCCACATTTTTATATGCGTTGCCTTTCTCTTTTTCTTTTCCATGTTTACAATCTAACTTAACACTATCAAGATCATCTTTTTCACTGACAAATTCAACATTTAAACTATTGCATTGTCTATTGAGTTCGGTTTTACTATCCTTGAACTGATCAATAAACTTATCAATTTGAGAAGCCACTTCAGCTCTCATCTCAGTATTTTGTGCGGCTATTTCGGCTTTCAAATCATCTTTTTGAGAAACTATCTCCGTTCTCAACTCATTATTTTGTGCGGCCATTTCGGCTTTCAAGTCACCTTTTTGAGAAACTATCTCAGTCCTCAACTCATTATTTTGTGCGGCCATTGCGGCTATCATTTCATCTAATGTACTATTTTGTGTCGCTATTTCGGCTTTCAAATCATTATTTTGACTTTTAATGTCATTCATCAGCGTAGTCATAATGGTTTTCCTATCAGTCATCAGCGCAGTCATATCGGCTTTGAAGCTATTTATCAACTTTACTAATTCATCCATACTTCTAGTTAACGGCATTCAATTAATTAATCCCACTTCTGACACCAAATGTTGCGGATCACAAAAATGGATAGCCACTGAGCGTGAGTATTAAAAGCTATATTTCAAAACCAAATTCAATACAAGGTAAATTGTTACAAAGGAAATATGGATGAAGTATCTTATTAACAAATCAACTATTAACATGCACAAGTCATCAATCTTCCTGCGTAGAGCACACAATATCAGCTCTGTGTATTTTACTAAATACTACCTTTTACTTGATTTACCAGGTCACCCGAAGATCTTCACTCGTAAACCAATTCTCGTCCTGTGCTAATAACTTTTCACACACTAGCCGAACAAAAAGACAGTCCGTGTAGACATTCGAAGTTAGCCATAAAAGTTCCCACTTTTATACTTCCGCGTATACACAACACATCAAGTTACTTCTTGATACTTAACGATAAAAGATCCCACTTTTATCCTTCCGCGTATACACAACACATCAAGTTACTTCTTGATACTTACGCGCACTGTCTCAGAACAGCTCACCGTCCATTTTCGAACTCACCGACCGTTACAATACACAACGACCGTTACAATACAACGACCGTTAACGCTCCACTCTTCTTCTCCAAATTCTCCCAACGTTCTTATTCGTTGGCTGAAACTTTTTGCTTTCGGTTGCCAGATTCCTTCTGTCGTAACAATATCTTAGATATTTAAGTGGAGCAGTTCGATGACGTATTTAAGTTTCATTTCTTTTATTTGTCTTTATTTATGAAAAGGGAGCTAATAAGAGATAAGTAGAGATAATTATCATGAAAATTACTGTAAAATGTGACATCTTTAAGTACAGTTATGAATTGCCGTTGAACCGGAGATCCCACAATTCCCAAGGCGTTAATCTGGATTAGTGGCTTACAACTTAAGCCACTAAAATGAATACGAAATACTTCCAACTTGTTAAATAATTAGGTAATATATGTACTACATTCAACAAGGAAATTAAATTACCTATTTATTTATATTTTGAGAACAGGAAAATGTTGTCTTTGTTTTTCTATTTGCAGAGTTATGGCTAAAATATTCAAGAAATTTTGACAAAGTGAACAATATTTTGGATTTATTTCCATAAGAATAACAATTATTCAAATTGATTACGAATTAATGAGATGAATATAAAGCCTCTTTAAGCTACCCTATTTAATTTATCGAACTTGGTAAGAGTTCAGACAGACACTTTATTGATTGTCTTAAGTGATAAGATCTTAAGGTTGTTGGGTTATTTTACCTCTGAGCAGCACTTTTTTCCACATCATGGGCTAAATGACCCGGTTACATGGACCCCAAGACTCAAAGAAGGTTGGGGGAAGGGACCCACTGGAATAGCTGTTGGGAGACAGATGGTAGCCTTCCGTCAAGGCCATCCAGAGTGTTCTTAGAGTGCACAGAGTATGGCTCTCCCGCACATGGGACCACGGCTTAACGTCCCATCCGACGGGCGTTGGCCTTTCCAAGTCCATCTGTGTCCCCTACTGACCGTGGGTAGGGCGGGGAATTTTCTGGAGATAAATCTCAACGCTGACCCAGCTGGGACTCGAACCTGGGAACTACAGATTACGAGCCTGGCGCGTTTCCGACCGAGCAACCCCCGCCCCAGATCTTAAGGTATTACCCGATAGGCGTAGCTGTATTTTTTTTCTTTTAATTATAATCTAACCAGCAAACAATTTAAAGTAATGCAAAGGATCGGATTAACGCTAAAATATATATGTGGGAGAGGAATATAAACGCCGTATTGTGTATATTTATATGTAAATGTTCATACATCTATGTTCCAACCGTTTTCATACCTCAAAACATTTCTTTTTCATGCTAACATCTATCAGCTTTTATCTCATTATACGACATAATATCCAATGCCTTTGTTATTTTACCTCTTTTCATTGTATAGACAGATAACAAGGACTCCAAAGGCTGTGGGAAGGGGACTGACTGGATAGCTGTTAGCGAACACATGAAAGTTAACAGGACCGGATCCAGAAATACACTATGTTGAAAAAAGTGTCCGGACACTTCCATGTTATGTGAATGGAAAGCCACTTTCAAAATTCCCTAATATTGAAAATAAACCTTTACGCAAAAACTGTTATTGGCGATAAATTGTAGATGTCACTCAAATATCTCAAATATATTTCCCGCAATATTCGTTTAATATTTAAAGAATGAATGGAAGCTGAAGCATTTATCTTCAACTTTTAACCCTTGTGAAAAAATATTTCAATAGATAAAACACAAGTCTTGTAACAATTTGTTCACTAACATAAATTAATATCTGAAGTTTGTATGACGATTTTCTGTCGACGCATGCTACTAGTAAAGGGGTTCTATCACGCACGCGCAACTCATCAATTCCATTCTATGAGAAACGATTGTTGTATATATGAAAGTATTGTCAAATATGTAAAATATAATCGGACCTGGCAACTGTGTTCCGGAACGTTATTTGAAAATGTGTAGCATTTCTGCTTTAAATTAAGATTTTAATGAAGTTTTGCCTACTTTTACCTGAAAGATTCAGAGTCTCCTATAAGACTCTGGAAATTTCAAGATGAGATTTGGATGATGATGATGATGATGGCTGGTTTTATTTGACTTTCAGTGAATTAGAGGCCCTTTACCATTCCTTTAATCTCGGATTTGATTTTCTCTAAATTAATTGAACTTTGTACCTCCTTGGACGGTTGTGAGGTTTTCAGGTAACATATCTACTGTGTTTCGAGTTTTTGCGTATTCTTCACTTCTGCTTATGAGTGATAATGAACCCTTAGCTATATCTCTAATGAAATGTATATAATCTCCGAGGTAATAAACGAACTGTCTCTACACTAAATGGCAGAATGGTCTACCTAGATACAAAAAAGGTAGAAAATTTGAGAAAACTCTGGAATTACACAAAGTGGTAGTTTCATGCAAAACTTTCAATATATTCCCAGATTTTGCATGTAAAGGAATTGAAAAGATGATTTCATTTCTACGAAACGTTATGTCATTTATACGAAGAGTGATGGAGAAGAAAGATTAATGGAGATAAGAGTGTATCGGTGATTTATAAAGGTTTGTCATCTTTTTATGGTTTGTCTTTATGCTAAAAGGAACAGAAATACTTGTGTTTAGATAAGATTGATTATTTTGTATAAATTATGTGCCTTTGTAATAAATTACGCCATTTATACTTTAGTTTATACATATATGATATTTTCGAATTCACGCTAAGTTTTCATCTTATTGGATTCATATCAATATTAACAATTCATCCACATTATTACAAAGCCAGCTGTTCCATGTAAATATTATGAAACCCGTATGCAAGTGTCCTATGTGAGAAGAAACCAACTTGCAAACTATTTATCTTAAAGTGCTCTGCATGCAGAAGGAAAGAAAGATCAGTTAATGTATCCATTTTTAAGAAAACGTCTCGTGATCCCGAGGATTCTGATGTGTATACTATATTCTGTAAAATATTTTCACTTTTAGGGATAAAAAAAAACGTTTGATTGTGTTTCTTTATTGAATTTCAAAAACAGGCAACACGTTTTAATACAACGTTCACTCTATTGGTATAGTGAAATATGTTTTTTTATTTGAGGGAAAAAACAACATTTTAGATTTCTTATATAGGTAAAATGAATTTAGAATTGTTTTACAAGAAATCGATTTCAACTGTGAGAAAACATTTTGTTTTATTTAATACTATATCTGAAAATTTTAGTAGAAAAGGGATCATAATTATTAAGGGTTCTTGAACCAATTTTATACATTTCGAATCCTTCGAAAGGAAAAAGGGTTTTTGTTTGGTCCCTTGTAAAATAATTCTGCATTTTTGTCAACGAAAATAAGAGAGCTAAAATATAGTTTATTCCCACGAAACAAAATCTGATTTGCTGCACATTAAATTAAACATTGAAAAGTTCAATACAGAAAATACGAAATAACAATTTTTTGATCGAAGTAAATGTCTCTTTTTGGACAGTTTTCAAACATATGAAATTGTTTCAAGAAACCTTAATTATTATTCTTCAATATCTATTAATATTTACCTAAGGAAAATAGAAACAAATAAAGCATTTTCCACACATTTAAAATAAATTCCTTGTACAATACTTCCAAACTAATATCAAAAATAATAAAAAAATTGTATAAAGATTTTTCTTTAAAACAAAATTATATTTGTCCCATAGCTGGAGATTACACGTATTATGATACATTTAGAAAGGTTTTGAAATTCAGATTAAAAATTATAAAACAGCGATTTTCCTTTTGACCAAGCAAAATCTCTGTTTTATTTCAAAGATTTCAAATATATTACAATTTTCAAGAACTCTTAATTATTCTTCAACAAGCTTTTGCAAAAACAAAGTAGAATAAAATAAAGTTTTTCCCACATTTGAAAAATATTCCTTGTACGATAGATTCGAACTTGATATCAACGGAAATAAAAAAGCTAAAATGCAATTGTTTTTTTCCAGCAAATGAAAAACACTAGACACTACACCACAGAAGCGAAGACATTATTCAGCCTTCTTTCCTGATTTTTAAAATCAGTTAAAAAAACGAAAAGTTTTTCCTTCAAATAAAAACATAGTAGGCGTCAGAAACCTGTGGATCATGAGAGAATTTCTTAGAAACACGTGCATTTACTGATCCTTGTTTCATCTCGCATGCAGAACACTTTCGCGGAAATTATTCATTTCTCCTTACCTACTTCACTTTCATGCAACAGCTTGCTTTGTAACAATGAGAACAAAGTTATTAATAGTTAACATTAGATTAACATTAACTTTCTTCTCTTTGAATCCTAATCTAATTAACGAAAGCGATTGGCTAGTACATCGCCTGCCCACGATCAGTAAGGGACACCGATGGACTTGTAAAGGCAGCCTCCGTCGGATGGGATATTAAGCGGGTTGCACCATGTGCGGTAGATCCATTTCCTGTGCAGGTTAAAGAACAAGTTGGATGGCCTTGACGGGAAGCTACCATCTGTCTCTCAACAGTTGTTCCAGTAGATCCCCTCCCCAAAGCGTCTCTCAGCCTTTGCGGTCATTGTGACCTGAACATTCAGCCCACGGAGTGGGTTGGGTTGTTTCACCTCTGAGTGGCACATTTTTGCACACCATGGTCAAAATGCCCAGGTCACATGGACCCCGAAGGCTCAGAGAAGGTTGAGGGAGGGGACCCACTGGAACAGCTGTTGGGAGACAGATGGTAGCCTCCCGTCAAAGCCATCCAGCAGTTCTTTAACGTCCACAGGGTATGGTTGTCCCGCACACGGGGCCACGTTTAACGTACCATCCGACGGACGGCGGCCTTTCCAAGCCCAGCGGTGTCCCCTACAGACCGAGGGCAGGGCAGAGAATTTTGCGGAGATAAATCTCAACGCTGACCCAGCTGGACTCGTACCTGGAAACTACAGATTACGAGCCTGGCTCGCTACCGACTGACCACCCCCGCCCACAGACCACGGTGTGGAAAAAAAAAGTTCCGCTCAGAGGTAAAACTACCCAACTTGGCTAGTACCCTCAATATTTTTTCATGGACAGCAAAAATTCTATTACGTTGAACTACGGATATTTCTGAATGAGATTCTACGCTTAAAACAAGAAAACTAAACTTTTAAAGAAAACCAACCAAACGCTTAATTTGAAATGTGTCACCTCCGGTTAGGAGGTCACAATCAAAACAAGGTAATCTTTGTAAAAGTTGATTGGTTCAAATCTATTATTCGAATTTGCTGATATTGTATCATTTGTTAAGAAAACACCCTTCTCAAATTCATCTTTTATTATAGTAATTGCCGACATCGTTACATTAACATACGAATTTTGATTAAAAAATAATGTTACGATATGCACTAAAATGGGTAACTAACTATTTAGTACACAGGATGACACTGTCTTACGTTCATAAGGCCTATCTTCATTGAAGTACAGGATCCGAGATTTAATAAAAAGAGTGGTCGTTAAAGACGTACTAGCACACTCAACTATACAGCCTCCTATATACCATAAAGAACCTATTAAGGCTCTTTGAATAACTCGCATTTGGATAAAATTGTCATACTCTTCTGTCTAATGATGCCCAGGAGAGGCCATTTTGATATCCAAGTGTATTGGAATACAAACCACGTCTTTTCGCTCACATTTTAATACATCTCTGGGACAATTTGAAGCATTCTTTGTTGTATTCAAGTTGGAACATCTCTTTTCTAATGCGAGAACCGTTTAAGCTGCTGATGTACCTGATACCGTGATTTTTGACTAGATTATAAACTCCAAGATCTCGAACTTCGTCAGAGTTTGGAGGAGCTAAACGGGCATAGACCATATCTATCTCGACACCAACAAATGTAATTATGACAACTGGAACTTATTCGTATCCTATGGTACGTAAACTTTCCACTTCAGTATGCTCTTTGAGAAGCTGAAGAAATGTTGCGAAAAAGTCCTATCTGTCGGGATGCAATACACAGAAAAAAAAAATTCACATATTGAAATGCAATACACTCACCTTCTGTGCATTACATTCCGACATGTGCATGCGCTGACATTTATGTCAGCTGTTCTATGCAGTGTCAGCTGTTCTGGAGTTGACGGTTTGGTAAGACCGTAAGTTTTAATTTGGTAAGACCGAAACATTTTTCCCTATCTTCCTATTGCTATTGGCTTCAACATTTGTTGGTTGGTCGGTTTGTGAATTTGACAAAATGTTGTGTCATCGTATCTTTCGAATGCGACGGAGAAACTTATTCATTTATGTTCCAAATGAAATCTTTTGAAGCGGGGAATGTCATAGGCTATAAAAATTTATTCTTGCTTTCTTCCCCTCTGAAAATCGGGAAACCTGAAAACAATTTTTAAGTTATATCTCCAGAAAGCGAAGGCCGAAAGTAACAAGCTATACCTCGAATGATAGCTTCTGACGCCTGGAATGTCGTAGGCTAAGAAAACGTGACCCCCCATGCGTTCTTTCACCAGTAAAATTGGGGGAATTGAAAATGATTGTTCCCATATATCTCGTGAATGCGAGTACGGAAATTAACGAGCTATGTGTCGAATGAAAGCTTGTGATTCGGGACGTGTCGTAGGCTATAAAAATTTGAACCCGTGCTTTCTTCTCCCCGAAAAAATGGGAATATTAAAGTCGTTCCACTATATCATCGGAACGCGAAGGCCTGCAGTTACGAGTTAGGTGTTAAATGAAATCTCATAGAGTAGTAGAAGCTATGTAAGGGCTTTTAATGTAAAATTGGTTTATGCCACTCTGGAAAAAATTTTAAACCATAGTTGATGAAAAATGTTAAAAGAAAATCATTCCAAAATGATGAATTATATATTACGAAATGCATATCAGATTTTTTTTGCACTTTTCCAAAAAGTTAAATTCAAGCGCATGATGGTGCATATTAAATGAAATAAAAGAAAATGTTGCTCACCACCACCACATCCTGAGACGTTTCTTGAGGGAGGGGGGCGATATTTTCCGAATTTCCAGAGAATTTCCGAACCACTCAGAGAATCATTGAACAATATTTTAAGCTTCAACACATTCCCTCCAGGAAAATCCTGAAGTCTCATACTAAATCTCAAATTTTCTACCACCTCCTTTGAAATACCAAACTATTCTCTTTGTATAATTTTATTTTAGCCCCATAATTTTTTCCGACACTAAAAATATGTTAAATAGTAAAAGCTATAAAATCTCATTCTATATAGAATACCAGTTTAATATTCCGTACTGTAGTAATTCGGAAAACCTATTCACGTCTTATTCTGCGATCGGATTATTTCCCGAAAGCTCAATTTTCGGAACCTCACAGGAACTGAATCCTCGGATTCTGCCCGAAAAAATTTCGACTCATCCCTCAGGAAACTAAGTCCAGAGTACATGCATCAATAAATATGTCATATTTTAGCCCTTCCTTAAAATATTTTCACTGCACATCACAGAATAGATCTATGTCTGGTGATAACGGATTCGTAACCGAGATTAAAGAATCAGACAAGTGCAAATCAAATCCTTTTGTTCAGAGTGTTTTTCTGCAAAATCAAACTAGGTAGGATGAATCATGTTGCCTGCAAAGCATTCCTATTGGCTGAGACAGAGAGTATTAAATGAAGTTCATTTACTGTGTCGGTCGGCATTTGTCTGAAAATAAGGCAATTGTTAGCAGCGAACTTCTTACAGATCTGAACTTCATTATCAGATCAAGAATTCTTAGATTTTTATCGTTATGTACGATAGACGATAAAAGGTAAGCTTAATTAATTAATTCATGATTCAGAGGAAGGCTTCTCACAAGGGCTTCTCAGTTTAATGTACACTTTAATATACATTATATTTATTAATTTTCTTGTGAGCAAGATGAGCCAGCAGCAAAATGACGACACAAACATCCATGCCTTATCCAGAGGTCGAACCCAGGTCATTTTTAAGATTGGCTAAGACCCTCCGCCGTTTACAGTATAATGGAAATCATCTCCTCAATTTTTAAATTTTAATTGATATGAAAATTTTATAATTTTAATAAAGTCTTATTTCAGAAATACCATATAAATATTATATGACACTCTTTATATCTGGCAAGATGTAGCGCGAGTTAGGATTTTTCCCAAATGGCAGATTATTCTTACACATGGGATCGTGCAAACTTCTGGGAGCAATGAAAATGGATGGGAGCATAAATTCCAATTAAACTAATTATTTGAATCCTTGAATCCCAAACTTTTCGTATAGTAATGTGTAAATCTTAGTTCAATGCTTAATTCATGACAATGTAGAATTTTAATTTTCAATTTAATTTTCGTTTATAAAGTTTTAATTGCTTTCGTCGCTCGTTTCTCGGTAGGCACATATTAAGGTCCTATTGAGAGGCATTGCCTCGAGATCAATATATCTTGTGTTAAAAAAACATGCCACTTAGGATGACAATCATAAGCATCACGAAGTAGTGTCTAATTAGGATTGTCATAATTTTTATGAGCGAATCCCAAGCGCTTCTCGAAGGGAATGGGGGAGGTAAGGTTTCTTTGAATGTCAAACAAAGGGTAAACAGCAGAGTCACAATCAAAATAAAAGTGTAAATAAAACCATGCTGTATTTCTTCAGGAATAAAATGATAAAGTAATATATATAAAAAAGTTTGCTACTATCATATTCATATATGCCTAAACAGACCGCATAAAGCTTCATAAGTAATATCTCCAATATTTTATATATATTTATTTTTGCGCAGTGTAGTTATCTTTTCCAAAATATCAGGTGAGTGTTTGTTTTTTCACATCATACTCTCATTCTGTATAAACCATGGTAATAGAGATATTTTGTATCATTTCCTTGCGGTTACCAGATATTCCAAAAGATGTCCACAAAGAATGCCATAAAGGTATTTTGTATCCGTTCCTTGTGGTTACCAGATATTCGAAAACATGTTCACAAAGATTGGCGTAGAGGTATTTTGTTCCTTTCCTTGTGGTTACCAGATATTCCGAAAGATGTTCACAAACAATGCCATAGAGTAGATGTTCTCAACGTGGGGTACGTTGTAAAATATTTTGGAGTACGCCGTGAGCTTAAAAGTCGCTAGATCTAGTAACAAAATAAAAATAACCATTGTTATACTATAACTATAGTTTTATCTATCTATACAAGGTACGCCAGTTACATACACATTTCCAGGGGGTACGTGAGGCACAAAATGCTGAGAACCACTGCCATAGAGTTATTTTGTATCCTTTCCTTGTGGTTACCAGATATCCAAAAGATGTTCACAAACAATGGCATTTTTTCGGAACGACCCCATTTATCAGAGACAAGATTTTATACGGTGAGTCATTTAATGATATTTCATTCCGTTTTTAAGAAATTGACCTCCATGAAAGAGCAAGGATGGCTCAGTCGGTGGATGGGAGTATTGTCAGCATGAGTTGGGTTGGGTTGTTTTACCTCTGAGCGGCACTTTTTTGTACACAATGGGCTAAATGGCCAGGTCACAAGGACCCCGAAGGCTCAGAGAAGGTTGGGGGAGGGGACCCACTGGAACAACTGTTGGGAGACAGATGGTAGCTTTCCGTCAAGGCCATCCAGCGTGTTCTTTAACGTGCACAGGGTATGGCTCTCCCACACACGGGGCCATGGCTTAACGTCCCATCCGACGGACGGCGGCCTTTCCAAGCCCATCGGTGTCCCCTACTGACCGTGGGCAGGGCGGGGAATTTTGCTGAGATAAACCTCAACGATGACCCAGCTGGGACTCGAACCTGGGAACTACAGATTGTCAGCATGAAAGAGAGCTTTCGCCTCATAAAAGAAATGCGGTATCATTGGATGAAGATCTGTTTTTTTAATTCTAAACTTCAGAAGAATGTTATCGGGTGTGAATATCTCAGTTTAAGAGAGTAGAAATTGATTCAAGAAAATAATTTTATGTTATAATCTGTTTTAATCCTTTTGCTATCCCATTGTATACTTATACTGTATATTGACATTGCATTCTTTATTAAGAAATGTATATAAATAAATTGCCTTTAAAGCTGCTTCTTACCACAGAGACCTCACAGGAAACAGTTCACCTCTGAGCGACAATTTTTCTTACAAATTGGACTAAACGGCCAGGTCACAAGAACTCCAAGAATGTTAAGCCATGGCTCATAAATTGCCTTACGCATTAGGTAACGAAACTATAGCTTAGAACCTCACAAAAATATGTCATATTTTACTCTGTCAGGAAAATATTTTTTTAATATTTAATTTATTGTGCAAACAGCGTTCACCTTAGCTTCGCACAGTCATCAGTGTAGAGGAATTCTAGAATAACGTTTTCATCATTTCAAGGTTATTTTAAATGTTTCCTTAAATAACAATAGAAAATAAATAGTCATCTCAAGCACCTGCTTGCCACAGAGGTCTCTAATGAGCCTGCCAGTTTATATGCCATACCAGAAGGTCTGTGAGGATGTCAGAAGGACCACAGCAGATAAATAACACGGACACCCATTCCTCATCCAGGAGCTCGAACCCAGGTCACTTAGGCCAATACCAAGCTCGTTGAATTGGGCCTCTATAATTTCCAATTATTCTGGAATTCTTAAATTTACAATAGTTCAAGGTCCCTTAAGTATACACTATTCAAGGTCTCTTGAATTTACAACAGTTCAGGATCTGCTAAATTCACCATAGCTCAGGGTCTCTTATAATTACAATAGTTCCCATTAGGGTGGGCCGAAAAAATTAAAAAACTTTTTTTCAAGTCGTAATACCGCGGAGAAGTTGCGAATTGGGGAGACTAAAAAAGGGGTAAAAAAAGAAATAAAATCGGTTTATATCTTCCGGTCGCGCATGTGCTCTAACATTTGCCGAAATTTGGAAAAATTTATATTTTTACGATAATTTTTTATCTTACTTAACTTGTCAATAATTAAATGTAATAGCTCTAGTCGACTCTTACTCGAACCGATAATGATTTAGAAAAAAGAATGGTTCAAATCGGTTAAGGTCTTCCGCTCGCACAACAGCTGTCAAATCTAACAAATTCTCGCGCTCATCGTAACTCGCTCGGGTCAATGACCACGACGCTCCCCCCATATACCACTCTCGCCACTGCGCCGTGCCGCGCCATTGTTCTGTCAGTCTGCACTTATTCCTCGTGTTTGATGTGTTTCGTTCGCTCTTCCAGTTATTATTTTGGCATTTGCATATTATTTTGGTTTTGTGTTATGACATTTTTTTTTAACTTTGTAACTTAACGGTGATATACTATGGCTGTACCAAAGAAAATCATCACAAGACAGGTATTTGATTGCCCTCTATTTGGTACACCTAAAGATTTTTCATCAAACAAGCTTCCTACTGCTGAGGACGTGATTCGGTGTTGTTCACAGGAGAGATACCACTTGGCGCTTAAAGGTAATAATAAAAGCGTCAGTTTTCACAAGTTGCCAGTACAGTAGCTAACAAAATAATTGGTTTGTATCAGAAAGTCATACATTTAGTATTAAAACAAGTAAATACTTTACAGAGGGACCAAAACTTGTGTACCAATCAATACAATCTTCAAGGTACCTGCCTGAAGATTTACGTAATATTGTCGACCCTGTGATCGAACGAAATGGCTTTTTCGCTCATCCAGAACTTTTAATGTTAACCATGACACAAGATAATACAAAACACATAAGACAGCTCAGACTTCGACGAATTCTAAAGGCCAGACAGTTAGATCAAAAGAGAACAACTATCAGAAGATTCATGCCGCCAAAACTCAATTTCAAGGCTCAAGACTACTCGGAAATAATTAACTGGATGGACTGTGATTTATCTTCTCCCCCCATTATTAAAAGATATCAGAGACGATGAGATTAAATCACATATTGAAAGTGACTCAGTCCCTAATTGGGATATATCATTCAAGACATTCCCAGGTCACACACAGGCAGTTTAACGATGTGTGAAACTCGTGACAGAAGCCTCAGGAAAAGTTTACGGAGCTGAGTCTAGAGATGGTTTTATCAGAAGGACTCTGCTGTCAAGGTCCACCATGCCTAACTTCGCCCATAAATCAGATTTCAAAGTACCTTCAGTTAAGAATGAGTGAAAACAGAGATGTTCAATTGTTCAACATGAGTTTCTTGGACTTACGACTCTTCATACAAAAACTTAGTTTTTTCAATAAAAAAATCTGTTTATAAATATTACTAATAGTCTAAAATAATTTGTTTTTAAACATTTAAACTTGTATTCAATAAAGAACAAATATAAAGAACATGTAAGTTGGTAGTGTTTTTTTTCCTTGAACTGTGTACTTGTACCTTTATTTGTAAATTTTTCAAAATTTCATTAATTTTGAAGGCAATGCGCGACCGGAAGATGTTGATGGATGTAAATAATATTTAAACATTATTTTCTGTGGTTCTAATACATAAGAATTTGAGCTATTACATTCGGGAAGAGACTAATTTAAAAATGTTAAAAAATATCGTAAAAATGTGAATTTTTCCAAATTTCGGCAAAAATTAGAGCACATGTGCGACCGGAAGATATGAAAAGATTTGATTTCTTTTTTAACCCCTTTTTAGTCTCCCCAATTCGCAACTTTTCCGCGGTATTACGACTTGAAAAAAATTTTTGAATTTTTTCGGCCCACCCTATTACCCATATCAGGAAGGCCACGGAAGAATGGTTCCCCGTCTAAGATGACATCTAAAGGGTAAAGCACAGTATTGTGTGTGGTTGTCTGTTGACCTTCAGTCAACTAAGTCTAACGGGCTCAAGTCCAATGGACAGAAGAGTTGGACTTTGTTTCCTGGAGATTGAAATCTCAGGTTTTCATCATGTGCTCTGGAGGCGACACTGGTCGACTCAAGTCATGGGCTCTTGAGGTGACTTTGGTCGCCTCGAGCTAAGAACAACATGGACTAACGTAAACCCAGAGTGCCTTCTGCCACTTTGGGATTTTCTTTTCTGAAAATTTTTCATGTCCCATTTATGATCATTTAGGGACCTGTCCAAGGTTAATTTCACCCAGGGAAGCTGTCTCCCTGGGGTATACATGGGTTTGCCTAAGTCCATTTCTACCTGCAATTGGGCCTGAGAGATTGAAGTGGCGTTTTAGGTTGCTGAAATTGAGCACCATTACTAATAGGGTGTGTGGACTGCCATTATGTTTTGGATAGATGGACCATTTCTGATTTAGATTATGCTGATGATTTAGTCCTTTTGGAAAATGATGCCAGGGGAGGATAATATCATTGGTTGTCATGCCTAAGAATGGCCCGCCTATAGACCGTGGGTGGAGATCTGTAATGTGGAAAAGGGGCTCCTGTGCGGCTGAGGGTCAGAAAGCTAGAAAGCCCAATTCGCCGTTTCGGCCCCTGTTTCAATAAAATGGGAGGTCTGAGCTGGCCCACTCAGATCAATCAGTTCGTGAGGCATCCTCTGTCCAACTTCCCATAACCCAGAATGGGGCAGAGTTGGTTGCGGGGGCCAGCCGGGTGGTAGTGAGCACTGACAACCAAAGCGGTGTCTGGGAAGGGAATAGGATCCATCTGGGCCTGGACTCTGATCTCATTCTGGCATGAGGCGCGATCCTAAGTCTGGGTATAGCTGGGCCTAGTTCTGGGGTTAAAAGAGTGGCTAATTAAAGTTATATTATAGGTAGTCACTGGAAGGATAGCTATGCACCAATCCCCTGTGATGATGCATAGAACCGGACAGGCCTAGCACCTAATGTCCGACCCCGCCTTCTCGTGGTGCAGACCGTTAGTACCTTTCAAAAGAGATACTCCCTTGTAGAAGTGAACGGAAGCGGAGGGCTGCCAGATTAATGTGGCCTACTGATCTGGCCAATTACGGCTACCTTTTCTTTTTTTTTTCTACCTTGCTGAGGAGTTGTCAACCACACAGGTTCCAGGTGCTGACGATATATACCAACCTGAATGGAATTATAGCTCTAAGCTTGATTATGGATCCTGAATTTGCTGCACTAGTGGGCTTATGGGTTGGGTGGTTTTACCTCTGAACGGCACTTTTTTGCACACCACGGGCTAAATTGGCCAGGTCACATGGACCCCGAAGTCTCAGAGAAGGTTGGGGGAGGGGACCCACTGGAACAGCTGTTGGGAGACAGATGGTAGCCTCCCGTCAAGGCCATCCAGCGTGTTCTTTAACGTGCACAGGGTATGGATCTCCCGCACACGGCTTAACGTCCCATCCGACGGACGGAGGCCTTTCCAAGCCCATCGGTATCCCATACTGACCGTGGGCAGGGCGGGAATTTTGCGGAGATAAATCTCAACGCTGACCCAGCTGGGACTCGAACCTGGGAACTACAGATTACGAGCCTGGCGCGCTACCGACTGAGCCGCCCCAGTGGGCTTATGTGGAGGGAAACTTTTCCGCTGTGTTTTCTGTTTGTTTGTGGGTTGACAGCCGCCAGTGAATAGATTCATAGGATATATCTATCACCTGGTGGATAATCCTGAGCAGAGGTCATCCCAGACACCTGAACACTTTGCTTCTACTGGCATCGTCAAATTCTACATTGGAGGAAGTATTCCAGTGTAGATGGCTTCAGCCTTTAGTGATGGGGTAACGGGTCTTTGCCCCATGTCTGCGATTAGGGGGCTGTTTGATATTGTCGGCATTCCCTCTCTCAATATACATAGTTTCTTTAAACATCCCACTAACCATTTTTTCTCCATAGGTAGTTGGAATGTGAGGACTCTGCACAAAGATTTTTCTCTTGATGTCCTCACACAAGAATTCCACCGTTATAATTTAGATATTCTCGGCTTGCAAGAGACCAGATGGACAGATAAAGGTCAGATTCTTAAAAATAATCTAAAATGTTTCTTTTCAGAGAGGAAAGATAAACATCACCAGGGCGTGGGTCTGCTTCTCAGCAGACACGCTAATGATGTTCTTCTAGGATATGAGTGCATTAATGAATGGTTTCTTACAGCAAAATTTCAGACCAGCATTTAACAGCACATAACATTAATATGTTATGTGCTGTTACGCCCCCACTGAGGATGCCGATGAGGATTAGAAGGATAGGTTTTACAGACAACTTCAGCATATTTTGAATTCTGTCAAGAAAGGAGATATTACCCTTTTTCTAGGTGACTTCAATGCCAAAGTTGGTTCTGACTTTGACCTTTGAGGAAGGGTAACATGCCCTTTTGGTATTCGTAGCTGCAATGTCAATGGGCAATGTCTCCTACAGGTAAGTAAACTTAATGGTTTCAGAATAACTAACACTTATTACAAACACCGCGACACATATAAGTACACCTGGGTTTCACCAGAGGGGTTGTATAAGAAAATGATTGATTATATATTAATTAACAGCAAATGGACTAGTTAGGAATACCAGGTCATATAGGGGAGCTGAAATTGGATCTGACCATAACCTTGTTAAAGTGTCTTGCAACTTAACTTAAAAAGTGTTGTGTAGGGTTAAAACATTTACCATTAATTCTGAAAATCTGAAAGACTCAGTTATAGCTAAAGCTTACCATGATAGATTACTTGGTCATTATGACAATCATGGTTTGCTTACTACTGAAGTTGAGGACCATTTTAAACAGGCTATTTTGGAAACTGACAGTGTCCTTTTACGAAAAAAGGAGCAAAGGAGGCAAAATTATTTGAGTGATCAGGCACTTGAGCTTATTTCAGAAAAAAAAAGAACTGCAGGAATGTCCTTAATCAATACCCTACTATTCCTAATAGAAAGCATTACAGAGAGCTTAATAAACATGTAAAGGATCACTTAGCTGCTGATAAGAAATCTTTGGCTTGACGGTTCGGTTGACAAAGCGGAGGAAGCAGTTAGACAGCACAACAGCAGAGAGCTGTACCAGATAGTTAATGTTTTGTGTGGTAGAAAACGGACAGGTATACAGGGATTGAAAGATAAACAAGGTAAGATGATAGAAGGTGAGGATTCTGTCATGGCTAGGTGGGTTGAACATTTCAGTGATGTTCTAAACATTGTGGTTAGTTCTACTCCCATTGTTTCAATGATGATAGGTGCATTTGTGGCTTTAATGTTGGCCCTATAACACAATCTGAAGTTATTTTGGCTGTTTCTAAACTTAAACTTCATAAATCCCCAGGGGTAGATGAAATTACTGCGGAAATGCTTAGAGCTGGGAATGTTTCGGTTACCACTTGGATGACTGAAATTCTGAATATCTTTTATGATAAAGGCATGGTTCCTAAGGATTTTATCAGAGCTATTGTTATCCCTATTTTCAAAAAAGGTGATCGCAGTTCTTGTGATAACTATAGGGGTATCAGCCTACTCTCTGTTCCAGGTAAAGTTCTTTCCATGATTGTGCTTAATAGAATTAAGAATCTGGTTGACAGTCAATTGCGTGATGAGCAATGTGGATTCAGAAGTGGTAGGGGATGTGTGGATCAGATATTTTCACTTAGGCAGATTCTTGAGAAATGTTTAGAGTTTCAGAAACTTTTGGTGCTAGCTTTGTTGATTTCAAAAAGGCTTTCGACTCTGTTGATCGTCATAATTTATGGTTGATTGTGAGATCATATGGTATATCAGACAAGTTATTTAACATAATGAAAACTCTCTATAGTCGTGAGTGAGAGTTGGTAAGCTTGAGCAATTGGTTTAGTATTATCTCTGGTGTTCGACAAGGGTGCATTCTGTCTCCTTTTCTCTTTAGTTTGGTTATTGATTATGTAAGGCGAAATTCACTTTAAGGGAAAGATTTTTTCCTGAAATGGACTGGAGATACCAAAATTTCTGATTTAGATTATGCTGATGATTTAGTCCTTTTGGAAAATGATGTTGATGAGATGAACTCTTTCATTCGAGCTGTTAATGAAACTGGTAGTATAGTAGGTTTGGTTATAAACAGAAAGAAAGCTAAAGTTGTGAAAATTGGTCAGGCTGACTGTGATTCATTTAATCTGAATGGTTGCAGTCTTGAACAGGTGTTACAGTTTAATTATCTTTGGAGCTGTGTAACAGATACTGGTGAAGTGCAGCATGAGTTTAACAGACGAATAAGGGATTGCTGCCTCGACTTTTAATAATCTATTGAGAGTGTGGAGAAATAGACGAATACACTTAAAGACAAAAATTAGACTATATAATAATTTGGTTCTTCTAAGGTTAGCTTTGGTAGTTAAACTTGGACACTCTGTAAACAAGAAAACAGTAAACTAGATGCTTACGCAGTATCTTGGGCATTAGGTGGTTCACCTTTGTAGCTAATGATGAGGTTAGGCAAAATAGTCGGCAACCTCCTTTAAGGAGCATATTGAGCAGGGAGAGACTCCATTGGTTCGGCCAAGTTGACCGTATGGTTGATTATAGATTGGCGAATAGGGTTATGAACAGTGTGCCCAAAGACCTCAGAAAGAGGGGGAGACCTAGGGAGCTATGGGCTGACAATGTCAAAGAGGACGTTATTGGAATTGGTGTGCAGTGGCCATGTGCAGTAGATGTTGCTCAGGGCAGACTTACTTGGAGAACTAAATTGCACTGTCTGTTTGGACCTCCGTAGCCCATGGCTGCTTGATGATGATGATGATGATGATGATGATGATGATGATGATGATGATGATGATGATGATGATGATGATGATGATGATGCATATTGTTTATTATATCGTTTAAATTCAAGTGTATTTATAGTAATTATTATTGTTACCATGCCCAATAAATATTGTGTTCCTGGCTGCCTTAGAAAATTATACTGGATCGCCACAGGTAACTGTATTTCTTTTATATGTAATTCGTATATTCATATAACAACAAAAAGGGATTTAGTATTGAATGTACCTCATCAGCTAATCAATATGTGTGATCGGGGAGGGTTAACCTATCCTACTGACGTTTAAATAAAGGTGGGAATATTATGTTTTGCTGTTTTTCGAACACTGATATCTAGTACTATAGAGCAATAATTTCTGAACTGCAAAAATCAAATTTTCACATGTTACTATTGTAAAACAGTGTTTAGCACCCATTTTAAGTGTCCATGTGGGAAAGAAAAATTGATTTGTTACATAAAATTATAGTAACATGTGGATATGTGTATGTGTGTAATTACACCTAATCCAAATATAATTCTCCATAGATTTAATCCAAATATGCACCAAAGAAATCATTCAAAAAACATTAAGCACTTTGGTGAAATGATTAATCACATGCCATCTATGTCTATCGGTTAAATTTTACTGGTCTATTAGTCATGTCTAAAATGACAGACATTGGTATATATATATGATGTGGGTTTGAAATAATTCTTTTGAGAATTATTTTTGGTTTGAAATAATTATATAATATATGTTTTGTTGTTTGTATTGGAGCTTATTTGAATTATGTGATAATGATGATTTTTATCTTAGCAAGAAGATAATTCTAGTCTTATTAATAAAATAATTGAATTGCAATCATTTCGTCAGCTGTGAATGAAATTCTCATCTCAGTAGCATTCTACTTATAACCTAAACTATGTGAGATTTAAAAGTTTTATATGGATGTTACCATACTTTGTGAGAGAATATATGTGATATTTATCATGATTGTTAAACCCTAGTTGGCTTTAGTATGAATATAGTTTGCTAACCTGAGAATAAATAATTTATCTATACCGAAATTTATGTTAATGTTCTGATACACGCACACTGGCCACTGAATTAGAAACCTTGAAGATGTACGTAAACGTCACACGCGCAGCGTATATACAAAATACGTGGTCACGTGCACCACCACATGATCTAGGCAACTAATTAAGACTGCTGCTCGTTAGCAATGGTCAGTAGTGTTGATCACAATGAGAAATACAAAGGATCTTTCGGTGTTCTATAAAGGACTTACTGTGGGTGCGTGTCTGGTTGGAGAGATGATTTTAAAAACAGCAGAGCTGACTGGTTTCTCAAAAGGTGAGATATCTCGGGCCTTTAATCAGTGGAAAAATTATCCACTTTGCTTGTCGATGAGGCATAAGTGTATCGTGACGATAATTTGTCAGGAACGAGATCGCCGTCGTCTGAGAAGGCTTGTATGGAGAAACAGGGTTTCCTGTGTGCAGTAATTGACCGAAGCATTCAATGAAGGCTGTTCCCGACCCATATCTCATCGAACTATACGCAGGGAATTGAAGAGGATCGGTATTAGTAGTCGCATGCCTATACGGAAACCACTGATATCTTTGAAGAACCGAAAAGGTTTTCTATAGTGGTGTCAGGAACACCGTGAATGGACACTGGAAAAAGTCATGTGATCCAGTGAGTTCGCGGTACACCTTGTTCTGTACCGACAGTAGGCAGAGAGAGTTTGATGGGAGCCACATGAAGCAATGGACCCAGCTTGCCTTGTAAATACAACTCAAGGTTCTGGAGGCGGTATTATGGTGTGGGGTACGTTCTGTTGGTACGGAATGGGTCTCCTAATATTGCTGGAAGATCCGACGACCTCCAAGGATTATCTGAACATTGTTGCCCGATCAAGTCCATCCTGCAATGTTGACTTTTTATCCAGCAGTTGATGGCTGTTCCTTGGACGACAATGCTACTATTCATGGCACAAGATGTGTTCAGAAGTGTTTCAGCGGGCATGGCAGCAATTTCCAGCCTGGCCACCAAAAAGCCGGGATCTGAACCCCATTCAGAATGTATGAGACATGTTAGAAAAACAGATCTAGCAGAAAAGTCCTCTGCCGTCAAATCTGAGCCAGTTAAAGGAATGTCTGATGAACGCCTGGTATGCTGGAGATGTAAAGGCACTCCAACACCTTACGGAATCTATGCCAAACCGCATACGTACCGTAATTCGGGCTAAAGGAGGTCCATCTCATTACTGAATAAAGGTTTTTAATTCAGTGGCTGGTGGTGTATCACATATCAATAAATTTTGAAAACACTAAAAAAAAAAAATTTAAATTTTGCTATAAAATTCAGATGTATCCTTTTTTTTATAATACGGTTTACCATTAAATATAATTAATAAAAATAGTTTAAGTGTTTTTAGATAATATGTTTATTGAATATTTTAGACATCGAGAAATAAGGTTTTTTTATGTCTGAAAATAAAATATTTCCTGCAAGAATGAAACACTTCTCCGTATTTATGATAATATACTTTATAATTGAAATTTGATTCAGTTCAGTTGAAGATTTGAAATTATTTGGAAAACACGAACACCGAAGAGAAGCAAATCAGTTCCACTGACGGAAAGCTATGATCAGATGCACGGCCACCGCTTCTGACGTCATTAGCTGTGCGGGTCACGTGACATCAGGCTTTCCCTTCAGACGGCTTTGCCCTAGCAGACTCTCCTTTTGACGTCTTCACGCAGGTTCACTTGTCTTCCTCTGCTTGTGATCGCCCAAAGCAGACTCACTAGCCTTCATCTCTTCTGATGGCCCAAACCAGACTCACCCTCCTTCCTTTCCTTTTGACGTCACCAAGCAGATTAACTCACCTTCCTCTTCTTCTGACTACCCAAGCAGACTCACTCACCTTTTGCTCCTTGTAATGGCCTTAAACAGACACTTCCAAAAATCCTCTCTGCTGATCAATTGTTTGTTAGACACAAAGGGTATCAGGGCATCTTCTGATTGGTCGGAATCAGCCAATCAAGAGGAGCCAATACATTGGTGACGCTTCAGAATTTCTTCCAATTTATTCCTGAGTGCCGTCAGCTAACGGTGTTTGTGCCGTGTGTCCTCTACCCTTTCCAGGAACGTTGTGTCGATTACCACTCCAGGGACCTATCATCGGAAGGTGCGCTGATGTGTATTTTTTGTAGGAGTAGCCACTATTCGCTCCTGTAGTCTCTGGGGAGCGTTACCGCTTAGCAAGAAGTCACTTTGTAGTGGCAACAGGTGAGACTCTAGTCAAGTGTTGCGTCACCATGAATGTAGCTTGGCGACCAAAGTTATCGGCCACACAGAATTTCCTGGAAATGGTTCCGAAGTCTTCGTCTCCCACAATGCTGACCAAAGAGTTAAGATGAGTTTTTGATACGTTTCTGTGAGAATGTGAGAAATCTATGCAGAACAATTGAGGTTGACTATCCTGGGAACGTTTCATAGACTGGCGATGTATATGGCTATTTGCATTGTGCTGAGAAATCCACAATTGCAAAATACGGAGACAATCTCATTTTGGTAATTCAAAAGACCCACATTTCTCGATGATCATTAGGTGCATGGTTTCACACAACGTTTGATTATTGAATAGAATTTGGCAGCATATTTTTAAATTTTAATTTTTGACTAGGCCTCATACTTGTCATTAAATGTTAATCATCATAATTCGATACCATAACACTTAATACGTCCTTCATTCCCACAACGCGAATGCAAAACCCCATTTTAACATAAGACGTGATGCTTCTCCATCTTACCATTCCCTTGAAAATTCCATCGATCGAAATCCTCACTTCTGGCTGAATAATCCGTCTCATGACCCGAAGTCAGTCCTTGTTGTTTATTATTACGGGATTATTAGAAGAATCATATTATACAAATATAAGTACAGTCAGCTAGCTAAAAATCTGTATCTCGTTACATCTGTTTATACATATATATCTGTTCGGATTATTTAGATTACGCTTTTCAGTTTTCTGCAAATTCTTTTAAAATGCTGGTTGTTAATAACAGATATTTTTCGCACAATTAACACCCAATAGTATTATTAGTAAATATACTATAGATTAAACCCCATTTTTTTATTTAACAGATTTTTGAGTGTAATATTTCCTCGGCGAAATTATTTTTGAATCATTATTTTACAGGTCTAGTTTTGAAAAGGGAATTAACAGGAAAATTCAACAACTACCGGTCTAAAACACTTTTTGATAAATATAACTTTCAAATGTCGTTTAATGAAAACAAATAAGTTCATTCACAAGCATTCTCGGGCTGTGGCTTGCTTTATAAGCTACAAATAATAAAAAAATATCAGTTCATTTAGAAATATTCTGATTCAGTTATTTTAATATTTTGTTTCTACTCTTAATGATTCGTTTTTGATGTGACAAATAAAGTCTACTAATAACTGACCACTTAGACACTTATTAGTAGACTCCCCCATGTTATATAAATGGGGCGTTAGATTCAAAACTCAATAGCAACTGGAAACACTTTTTATATGAAATCAAATTTCTGACTATAAATTAAGGATCTTCATTAAAATTATACGAATCTTGATTTTCAGCAATATATAGCATTTGAAGAGATATTTTTCGACGTATTTAATGAATATTAACTCTTTGAAAACGGCTGGTACAGCAGTTGTACCAGTGAGAAAATATGGCAGAAAGGCGGCTCTTTTGCAGCAGTTGTACCAGCTGCTTCTTTCCCCCAAGTACAGAGTTGGAAGTGGTGTTGTTGGAATGCATCTAAGTCGATAATGTCAGGGAGTGGTGTCTTTGATGCGAGAAGAGAGGGAGTGTGGGTCGGAGCTGAGAAGAGGGTAAAGGTCACACTAATTGCTTTTCTCCGTGTCAGTTGCTTATTCGACTACAACAATAAATTTTTCTTTCTAACTGTATTAATTTATCGTTTTCGAAATGGCGAAACATAACAAAGTTCTGGTCGATGAAGAAATCCTAAGACAGTTATTTCAAAGTGATGAAATATTTTTTGATTCCGTTTCTGATTGCGAATTTGACGAAATTTTACAGTTGAATGTGTAACTATATGTTTAAAATCTAATTATTTTCATTACAAATGTCACTATTTATTATATTACAAACGATTGACTCTATTTATATAGTCAACGTTTCATGGGTCGTCTAAAGCGGATCACTAACTTATAGAATTTGCAAGAATATGTTCAGGGCCGTATCTAATGAGGGGGATGATAGACGCCATGCTTTCCCGTTCTCTTTGTGAGTATTACTAAGAATAATGGAGGCTAAAAATCATTAAAGTTGATATATTTCGTGCATTTTTAAAGAAATGTTTTAAAGACCTAAAACGGAGAAGAAATTGTTACACTGCAGTGAAAATCCATTCTCTCTCCCCGACCCCTTACTTTTTTTCTGGCTGGATTGCATTTCTTGTCCCCCGTTCAACTTATTTTTTTCTATATCTGGGCCTGCACATGTTATAATACAATGTCTGATCATCCCTGCTATCACATATTTCTCAGATGAAAACATTTTCCATTATAATTCCCAAATATTTATTTTAGCAAAGATCGATCTAGAAGGATGGAAGAAAAAAAATCTGATATTTATATTTTATGTACACATATTTCTCAGAAAATGTTTCAAAGATAGAGAGAAACTACGGAAGACTGAAAAACATGACAGAATGTTTTCTGGCCTTCCCGGGAAAATGATATGCCAGAATGTATTCTGGCCTTCCCCGGCTCGGCTCGATAATCCCCCCACATGGCACACACACACACACACAAACCTCTTTATACCTAGTTAAACGTTGCACCTTATTTCAGTGACGCGATTCATTTTGAAAGTCATAAAAGGATCTCCGTATAAGGCATGGACGTTCGTGTCGTTTTTCTGCTGAGGTCCCGCCATCTTCACAGACCTTCTACTCTGACGTACAAACTGACAGGCTCCTGTCAGACATCTGTGGCAAGCAGCTGCTTGAGGGAATGTTTTCAATGCAGTAACATTATATTAGACGGATAAAATAATCGAAAATTTCACTGTTATGACAACGGTGATATATGTTGAGAAGCAAAGGCAATCTAGTGGGGGGAGCCATGCCTCTCCCCCTTTTCAGAATGCTAATAACGGTAAAAAAAAGGCAAAAAATTATGAAACTTATCGATATTTCAGGAATTTTTCAAGAATTCTTTAACCTATAAAAAGGAGAAAGAAATGTTATATTGCATTGAAAATTCAATCTCTTGCACCCCCATTTGCATTTTTTTCTACTTGATTTGGTTTCTTGCCCCCCTCCCCCTCGATTTTTCTACATCCAGGGATGTTCATAATTCAGAAGGTTAATTAATTAATATTTAATTTATAAGCTGTTTATGGATAATATTATGGAAGTTAAAGATCCCTAAACTTTTCAATATCAGTTTTTCTGCAATATTTTAATCTGCATGGTTTTTGAATATTTAAAGACTCTAAATTTCATGGACTTAAGAAAAATTACAAAAACTGAAGCTATACGTCTTATCAAAATTATTTGACCCAAAGTAGTATTATTAATGCTTAATTTATTTTCAACACTCACGAGACTTTGAACTTTCCATTCAAAGGCATTCGAAATTTTAAGTTATTGTGATTAACCTATGTACACAACTGGATATTAGGAAGTTATTGGAGGAGGGGAGAGAAAGTGTCGCAGGCCTATCGGTTCTTCCCAGCTCGCCACCCGTGGTGAGTGGAGTGGGCTATAAACCACTTATCTGCAAGACAACAGTGTTGGCGGGGGTGGAATTCGATGGTAATTCGCCCTCCTTTTAGGTTAAGAACTTGCGAAGACAGCCGTCTCCAAAAGGTTAAGGAAGATATCACTCTGAAGTAACGTCGATCAATTTTAGAGGAAATATTATCTTGAGCCGGGTGGGATACGAACCCATGACCTCCTGATAACATCATGACATGAATGTCATTGTTTCTTGAGGCTGAGAGCAGCTGGGAGAAATACCTGCATGAGACACGGAGAATTGTGTACTGCTGTTTGAAAGTTCGTAGCATCAATCAGAGGAAACCTTGATTGGCGACCGGTAGCTCAGTGGCCCACAGCACCTGGCATGTTAACAGGAGGTCGTATTCCACCCGGCTCAAGAAATTTTTCTTCTGAAATTGATTGACGTTAACTTCAGAGTGATATCTTCCTTAATATTCAACGGAATGCTGAATAAATTATTCAAAATTGATAAAATTATCATTAAAATAACAACTACGAAAAGTATGTTTATGCATTTTTATGAAATTTTATTTAACAGTTATAATTTTCTTTGAAACCTTCTTGAATAAATTTTTCAGGTCAATTATTTTAACTTTCATTCCTGCTGTTAAATATTCCAGCTTCCATAACTAAATTATAACCAAATTAAAGGCAAAATTTAGTCAAATTAGTTGAGATATTGTGTCATGTTTTGCATACGTCGCTTCCTAATAATAATAATAATAAAAAATAATAAATACCCCCTCCAGCAGCTGCTTGACACAGAGGTCTGACAGGAGCCTGTCAGTTTATATGCCATAGTAGAAGGTCTGTGAGGATGGCAGGCCCTCAGTAGAAAAACGACACAAACAGCCATGCCTTACCCGGGGTTCGAACCCAGGTCCCTTAGATCAGTAGCCAAGCGTGCTAACCACTCGACCATGGGACGGCCCTTCCTAATAAAGGGATCATTAAATATATAAAGATAAAATTGCAGTAAAGTAATTTTGTTTTGCTTAACTTTGCATTTCGTCCTCTAAACCGAATAAAAAGCATATGCTCCTTTAAACTCGTATTGTCTAATTTGTGATCGTTATATGTAGTGAAAATTGTAATGCTAAATCCGTAGCTAAACACTGAGTTATATAGCTGATATGTGTATATAAGGATTATATATACACTATATTAATTCTTTTGAAGTCTAAAGTCAGAACCTTCTGATCTTAAAACGGTTTCATTCTTATAAAGGACTAGTGGATTTAATTGTTTGTTATTAGCGTATGGCAGTTGGAACATTTCAAACAGCAGAAAATAAATTTTCTGTTGAATACGACAATGTGATCGCCAAAAAAGAATAAGCGAAATGCATGATAATTTTCTTAAAAATATGCAATATTTTGACTTTGTTTTCAAAAATTTATAAGTTTTGTAATACTTTACAATGCCAAATCAAGACAAAAAGAGTATTAAAAAACATTTTTTTATCTCGTTTTCAAAGGAAACGAGATAATATGTTTTCTCTTTGTCGTCTGTCTGTCTGTCTGTCTGTGTACATCGAACTTTTTATTTACAGAGATAAATTAAAAATTACTTTTGTGTTGGATAAAAATTGATGAAATATTGCGACATGTACTTTCCGAATTTTTACAAACCTATAATTATGCCCTCTAGCGGTGAAAATTTTTGAAAATTCCAAAATTTTAAACGAATACTGCGAACGATGTATTTATACTAGAAATTTGAAATTTTGATTGTGGAATGTGAAGGTCACGAAATTTTCACTGTCAACAATAAGTAGGCGATTTAGTCTCAACAGGTGGGTGGGAAAACATCACTTTTATTTTTTAGCAGATAATTATTTTTTAAAAGATATATGAAAAATTCTTTTTCGGATTAGATAGGAATTGATGAAATATTATGATTCGCCACTTTCAGAACCTTCAGACCATTGTAATATTGCAACGATATATTAATGATAGAAATTTGAAACTTTGGTTGTGGAATGTGAATGTCATGAAGTTTCCATTGGAAACAATGCAAAGTTATAATTAGAAACTCTACGGTAGTTGGATTGGTACTAATGAAATACTATAATTCGCAGTTTTCAAATATTTGGGTAGTTTTAAGTTATATATCTTTAAATATGAAAACGGTAGAGCTATTTTCAAGTTCTTCAAATAGTGTATATCTATAATAGTGGTTTGAAATTTCAGGGGTAGCTTATTAAAAGTTATTCCACTGATATCAATAATCTCCCCATTTTTCTGAGAGAGATGTGGAAAATGTAAATTCTTAAATTTAAAAATTAAAGTCGAATACTTTTATGTTGTATCAGATACTAATATTATTCTATTTACAATTCCCCATTATCTGTTAGTTCGAATTAAAACTGTTAAGGAGTGAAAGTATAGGCAAAGGAAAAACTACATTCTCTTTGAAAACGGTTTCTCATGTGAGCCAGCGGCGATTGCGTCCTTCTAGGTTTGTTTAATGTTTAAAATGCATTCAGATGTTGGATATCAAAATAAATCACTCATTGTAACGTCACTCTCATTGTAAAATGAGATAAGTCGTAACAGAGTTCAGGTACTGGAAAGTGCCTCTAGGTAGAGTAAACTATATAGCATCTTAGTTACATTAAGAAGATTCCTTTGAGGTCCTCTGTTTTTGAAAAAAGGTATTTAATTATAAAGGATTATAAATAGAAGTAAGGTTATTGAAAGCTAAATTGTAAGAAACTGTAAAGGCTAAAATAAAAGATAAAAAGAAATTAATGTACCTTTAGTATCAGGGATAGATGAATTTTTTTTATAAATATAAAGAAACCGAATTCAGGTGATCTAAGATGAATTTAATACATTGTGGTAAAAATTTATAAAATTACTTTTAAGTCTGACATGCTCATTGAATCTAAATATATCTGGTTCTTTCTTTTTGGGAATAATTCCATGTATGAAGTATATTGTATATCTTTAACATTAATAAATCATCCTTCTGATTATCCATAAAATGATGGATAAAGTGGCTGAAATGTTTAACAATTTCTTTATAAAAAATGAATAGAGAGCTTAGGAAAGAGGGATTAAAAGTTTTTATAGTTTAATTCAAAGCTTATATAATTCGAACTAAGAGATAATGGGGAATTTTAAATAGAATAATATTAGTATCTGATACAACATAAAAGTAAATTTAGACTTTAACCTTAACAAAGTAAATTTAACCTTAACAAATTTTTAGGATGACATAATGAAAATGAACGAAGCGAAAGTTTTTCTCGCCTGTTTATCAAAAACGTGGTTTCTTGTCTATGATAAAGAATCTGGCCTGCTCTCTGCTTGAGTAAAGAGCTGCAGTATCATGACTGGGCTAAGGTAGCATAATCATTAGTCTTTTTAATGAGGTATGGGATGAAAGGTTGGTCGAAGAAAAAGCTGTCTCTTTGTTATTAAGTGAATTTAATTAGTTAGTAAAAAGGCTAGTATAAGCCTGAAAGACGATAAGCCCCTATTAAACTTAATTTTGCAATTTTACTGGGGCGGTAAGATAAGAGTGAAATCTTATTTTAAAGGGGTAAATTTTATTGACCCAATATTATTGAGGTTGAAATAAAGTTACTAGAGGAATAACAGCTTAATTTTTTTCTTCAATATCTTATTTAAGAGAACGTTTGAGACCTCGATGCTGAATGAAAGTATCTAATAGGCGCAGGGGCTTATACAGAAAATCTGTTCGACTCAATAATCTTTGCATGATTTGAGTTCAGATCGGTGCGAGCTGGATCGGTTTCTATCTTCAAGTAGAATATTATTTTTGTAGTACGAAAGGACCTAAAAATACTACTACGTTTTAACTAAGTTCTATATTTATATTAAATTGGCAGAAAATTACATTATATTTTGAATATGAATATAAGGCACCATTTTTAGTATTTCTTCTGGCAGATATAATGCTAAAGATTTAAGCTCTTTATATAAGTAACTCAACAATAGTTCAAATTTTAAGGATATTGTTTATACTAGTAATAATTATGGTGGGGTAACTTTTTTTTTTACATTAGTTGAATGAAAGTTATTGGGCTACATTCAGTGCCCGAAGGAGCCAAATACAGTAGGGCTGGTTGGTAATCTAAAATCATTTTGAGATGCTGTAAAGTTATTTAGCAACGACTTTTTTTTTCTTTGGAAACATCAAATATTATTTATTTTAATTTGTGCCCTTCCTTAATAATCCTTCTTTTATTTATAATACGAATAGTTTTACCCTATGATGAAGAAGGTTTGGACTTAAAATATGCATTTTTGTTTTTTTATTTTGTTATGGGGTGGGGATATTTTCTTTAATACTAGTAAGGGTGAGGTTCAAATTCGAAATATTCGATACTAGGAGTTTATCAAGGAGTTGCTCAGATAGTCTCGTATCAGGTGAGATTTATATTTATTATACTAGAATTGTTAATTGTTCAAAAAGCTATCTATTAATGGACATGTCTTGCTTACGGGAAATAATACTATTTTTTGTGGGGAACCTATTTTTTAAAAAAAAATATGAGTTATTACGTGTTTACCTGAGTTAAATCATACCCCATTTGATTTTGTTGAAGGTAAATCTGAACTTGTATCTGGGTTTAATTTGATTTTATAGCGGGGTTTGATATTATTTTTATGTCAAATTATTCTAGTATTATAATGATTGGAATTTTGTGTGTTATTTTATTTTTCAGAGGGCTGAGGACAATATGGTTATTTTTGTTTCTCGTGTTATTTATATTATGAGGTAATGGCACTTTCTCTCGATTTCGCTATGATAAATTAATATTATTAGCTTGAAAGACATTGTTTTCTGGTTGTTTGATTACTTTTTTATATAATTGTACTTTAAGAGTGGAATTTCATGAAACTCTTAGGATCTAAAATGTTGCTTTCAAAACAACTGCCAATATGGCTTAAGAGTCAAAATGTGAAATCGTAAAGCTTCAATGAAAGTACAAAAACCGGGAAAAATAAGAAATAAGGTATTTGTTTTGTATAATCTTATATTATCGAATGGGGGCTCAACCGGTTGATCCCCGATTGAGGTTAATAATAAAGAGAACATAAGAATCATCAAAATAAGAATTTTCTTAGGGGATAAAAGTGTGTAGATTGAATTTTATGCAAAAATGAGATTGGGCAAATAAAAAGAATTAGTAATGAAGAGAAAAGTGCAATCACCTCACCACTTCTATTTTTTGGGAATAGAGCGCAAGATAGCATATGCGAACAAGAAGCATCATTCTGGTTGGATATGGATTGGTATTACTAAAGGATTAGCAGAGATAAAATTTTCTGCATTTCTGAGAAGGAAAGGGAAATAGAAAGAAAATGGGATTAAAATAATGAGTACAATTGATATTCCTAAAATACCTTTACTAGTAAAGTACGGGTGAAATGGAGACTTATTAAAGTTTCTAGTTACTCCTAGAGGATTGTTTGACCTTTCTTGATAGAGGAATATTAAATGTATAATTACCTATAATACTATAAGAAATGGCAAGAGAAAGTGTAGGGCAAAGAACCGCGTAGGATTGGAATTTCTAACTGAGAATCCTCCTCAGATTCACCCAAAAATATTTGGAAAAAACATGGACTACATTTGCCAGATTCAGCATATTGATTATTTGTTTAATGAGCCTCGGATTAGACGAGAATGGTATAACGGTTGGGTTGGGTTGTTTTACATCTGAGCGGCACTTTTTTGCACACCATGGGCTAAATGGCCAGCTCACATGGATCCCGAAGGCTCAGAGAAGGTTGTGGGAGGGGACCCACTGGAACAGCTGTTAGGAGACAGATGGTAGCCTCTAGTCAAGGCCATCCAGCTTGTTCTTTAACGTGCACAGGGTATGGCTCTCTCGCACATGGGGCCACGGCGGCCTTTCCAAGCCCATCGGAGTCCCCTACTGACCGTGGGCAGGGCGGGGAATTTTTGCGGAGATAAATCTCAACGCTGACTCAGCTGGGACTCGAACCTGGGAACTACAGATTACGAGCCTGGCGCGCTACCGACTGAGCCACCCCCGCCCCACCCATGGTATAAGGAGAAGGATTGATAGGGATCTAGTGATAAAGTATTAGAGGAAATGTCCTGTAGACATGGAACACATGAAATAATACTGCAAGGTAAAAAATGATTTGTTTGGTGGCCAATACCACCGATTAAAGTTCTGTAGAAATTTGCAACAAGATGTGTAATTAAACGAAAGCCAAATCTTCTGGAAACGTATTTTTATTCGTAGTGGCAGTTTCTGTTTAACCTTTTATGAAAACATATTTTTTTTACATATTTCACACATATAACATATATATGTTTTTCCTATAAAATATGTATATTAAACAATAGGACTTAAGAAGACATTAAAGGGAAACTTTTCTAGATCTGCTTTAAGAATCAGAGATGATAGGTATAAATTCAAAGTATTGCTACTCGTCTCGTTAACACTGAGTGACCGAAGTGAAACTCATAGTAATTAGACATGTACACTGTCTGGATAAAAAATAGAAACTGTGCTGTTTGCCGTTACTACGAAGCAAAGGGAAGCGAAGGAGAAGGTTGTACGTGACGGTCACCTGATCAATTAGCAGTCGTAAATAAAAGCATCAGAGCCACTGGGCAACGGATTACCAAGGGATGAGCAAAAAGGTATCAGTTTAAGAAATGAAGAAAACCGTTGCATCAGTTTAAGCAGAAGAAGGAATAGAAATGAATTTTCAATAACAGTTGTTGCCATGTAGCCATATTAGTTTCCTTTATGTTCGTGACGTGAACCCCCCTTTCGTATGAGGGCTGTCCGCCATTAAATTTCTGACTCCCTCCCGTCGATTTGGCCGTGCTGTGACTTGTGCAGACTATCGAGAAGGGGACCTTCTCTGCAATAACCCAAAACGTGACTCAAACTTGAAAAGACAGAGCGGAGTCAGATATTACCATTTAAACATAATTTATTTACAGTACATTGCTAAAACTAATCTCCAGTATCGTGAGTTCCCTTCGGGGAATACAGCTGAACTTACTCGTTCTCGGGCGATGACCGCCTTTACAATTAGACGCCAGATCGTTTTGGCAAAAGTCTGTTCATGGAGTTTGAGCTACCAGCTCTAAAGTCCTAGTACGGAGGCTGTTCCCCAGAACACAGTGGCGGAAGCAGACAGAATAAACAATTTGTGGAAAGGATTCCAGATCTATGAATGAGGGTGACCCTTACCTGTCGGATATGGTCGCTGCAGGAGCCTTTGTTGCGAAGATCAGCACTGTCCGTTGGAGGCCCATTGCCTAGGTTTAGTCAGACAAAAGGAAAGTAAAACAGTTCGAAAAACGCTGCTAAACTGGGCGACTACTCTACGCTACCAGTCGCACGAGAACTCTGCCCACGTGCCGATTCTCGGCCAAAGAGAAGACGTCTTAACCGGATCAAAAACATGAAGACAAGAAGGCTCTTCTCTGCCGCAGTTCAAAATTGCCGCTTCTTCCCGCCGCGACCTCTAGCGGTGGTCAGCGTCGTAAGCTGACGCGGGCGCTTGCAATTGGATGTCGGACGAACATCGCTCCGCCTACTCGGCCTCTTTTGTGGCGAGTCCGAACTCTGGGTCCGGAAGTTTTTGGCTCCTGGGGCGATGCTAGACACTGGTTTCACCCAGTTTAACTGGCAAGTTCGTGGAAACTGAGATGACTAACCAGGTCTTTGTTCATACTTTGAGCAAAACACATTCAAGGACCTTTTAGCCCAAGTCGTGTCTGCAGGATCAATTCCTGGGGGCACGACACACCTATCCCCCTTTAGGGAGAGAGGAGGACAGGCGGGGCAGGGAAAAGGTCGCTGACCGCACTGCAGATGGCACTATATTGTTGAAGATGATCTCCTGGGTCACCCATCACGATCTGGAATCTGTCTTTTTCTTCATGAGTCCAGCTGTCGCACCAAACAGTCTAAAAGGTCACACAGTTCACATGATCGCACAAAAAGAAAGTCCAGCGATTCACAGATGGGGTCCGCCCGGACCGCTCTGGTGGGCGTCGGTCTGCAGGAGGCTCCACAGCACATGAAATAGAGAAAACAGGGAAAAGGGTCACCAATCTGGTTTTCCACATGTACTCAAGTTACAAACACACAGTCTGTCTTCCTGCTTACCGCCACGTGACTCACTGTTACATAGAACTTCCAAAAATCTTATGGTACAAATTACACTTTTAATCAGCAAGATCTTCCTGAAGTTAGTTACAATTCCAACAATAAAGCAAAAATCCTTTCTCAGTAAAACTCACTTTATACCAACAAAATCATCTAACTGTTATTCTTATAATCACAAAATCATCTAATTGTTACTCTCACAGTAACAAAATCATCTAAAATTACTCTTATAATGAACAAAATCATCTAAAATTACTCTTATAATCACAAAATCATCTAATAGTTACTTTGACAATGATCATCCAATTATCTCTCCATTAATTCATTTAATCTTGACATAATTACTTCTCGAAAACTCAAACCGCTAATAACAAAATCATTCATAATTATTTCCAAGTTACTCTGACGATGATCATCTAATTATCCCTCCATTAATTCATTTAATCGTGACAAAATTACTCCTCGAAAACTCAAACCTCTAATAACAAAATCATTCATAATTATTTTCAAGTTACTCTGACAATGATTATCGAAAATTATTTCTCCATCAATTCATTTAATAGTGACAAACATTACTTCTCGGTCATTTCGTAGTTGATACTTAAGACACTTCTCAAGAAAACTCACTTTATACTAGCAAAATCATCCAACTATTACTCCTATAATAGCAAAATCATCTAAAATTACTCTTATAATCACAAAATCATCTAATAGTTACTCTGACAATGATCATCTAATTATCTCTCCATTAATTCATTTAATCGTGACAAAATTACTTCTCGAAAACTCAAACCTCTAATAACAAAATCATTCATAATTATTTCCAAGTTACTCTGACAATGATCATCGAAAATTATTTCTGCATCAATTCATTTAATAGTGGCAATCATTACTTCTTAAAAACTCAAATCTCCAATAGCAAACTCATTTATAATTATTTATCGAATCTCAAATCTGTACTATTCCAATGGTGGCTTTACACTAGGTCTACTCTATTGCTAATAACGGCTTTGTTTCTTCCGGCCAATTGATAGAATGGGTGTGTGTGGGGGGGGTTTGTGAGACGCCGGTACGTCGATGTCATTGCTCTCGCAGCATCTCTCGGGCCCTGGGAGGATATGACGAGCGCCATGACATGACGTTACCTCCCGGCACGCTTTCTTCGCCGACTCACGGGGGGGGGGGGGTAGAACCTACAGTCCCGCCAGAGTCTGCCCAAAACGTCACCATCTGCTTGCGGCCGGCTCGGCCACCGCGCACGGGAGAAATTCTCTCGATTTCTCGCGTGAGCGTTCTATGCTTCAGATTCCACTCCTTCGCTGCGCTTGATAGCCGGGGGTGGGGGGGAGGGTGAGTGAGTGCGCTAGTGTACAGACGAAGACTGTTGAGCAGTGACGGACCAGGGGATTTCTGCTGTCCTGGGGCGATGCATCGTGAAGGCGTCCCTTCGCGACAACATTAGCCCATGAGGCGGGCTTCACTTCCTCGAGTTCGTCCTGTATCCCAGCATTCCGTGTTTTCAAGCGTCGTCTGCTGCGGGGCGGCCGCTGAGGCAAAGGCGGAAGGGGTGCTGATCCACCGGATGTGTTGACGTCATAGCAAGCCACGGTGTGCGGGGTGTGTCAGCAGCAGTGGCTGGGGCGACTCTTCCGTCTGGCGCACGTGGTCGAAGGTCGTACCTATGTGGCGGTGGCTGGGAGCTCGCTGTGGCAGGGCGCGCTCGCGCGTCTGGCGCCGGGTGGCCTGCAACGTGATTCCGTGGGACTCGGGGGTTCGATTCCCAGTCGTTGTCCTCAGATTCCGGCTCAACGATGGGTCGTGATGGGGGCGTCGGGGGTTTTGGTGTGGGATCTTCTGGGATGGAGGGCTCACCTATCAGGTACGGGCGTCGCTTCTGCAGTTTGGTGAGGCAATCGACATGTACTGTCTCTACTTTGTGAAGGTTGGCGACTAAGGCAATTTCATAATTCACTTGGGTGAGGTGTTGTAGCACTCGCCATGGCCCGGTGGATATTTTCGACAGCTTCCTGGTATTCCTGCGAGGGACCCGTGGGCTATATAAAAACACTAGTTCACCAGGCCGAATACCTTTATCCACGGCCATTTTTTTCCTCTGCTCCTCCTGACTCGTAGCTGCTGTTTCAAGATTCGCCTTCACCAGCTCATACACTTCATTCAACTTGTTGGCTAACTGTTCGCCATAGCTCTCAGTGTTGGCGTAGGTTGGGGGCTCCTTCGTCTGCCACATCTGGTAAGGTAGGGCCACGTCTCGGCCATATAGTAGAAAATAGGGGGTCTCATGGGTGGAACTGTGGGTGGCACTCCGATAAGCCATCAAAACAAATGGCAGATGCTCATCCCACACATAATTTTTGTCGGCCACCAGATGAGATAAAATGGATGCTATGGACTGGTTGAATTTCTCCACGAGGCCGTTGGAGCTCGGGTGATAAAAACTAGTGTTTTGTTTGGTAATGCCTAATCGGTTAAATACCTCGGTCATCACGCGACCGGTAAAGTTGCGCCCATTATCACTGATGACAGTGGCGGGAATTCCATGTTTGGGAATAAAATCTTCTACGAACGCTCTAGCAATCGACTCTGCTGACTGATCGGCCAGCGCATAGACCTCTGGCCATTTGGTGACCCCCCCGATAGGGGACCACCTTGTCGTGGTGGCTGGGCCTAGGGCCCAGCAACCCGGCTGAAGGCTGTGCCGACCGGGTTGGGCGCCGGTTGGACATGGCCAAGGCCAACCGAGGTTGAAGACGCTGCTGGCCGGCTTGATTGCCAGTCGGGTGGTGACGGCGTCGGAGACCTCACCTTTCAGGGACCTTGGGTGGTCAGTTCGACGGCTCGGTCGAAAGGTTCCTCCTGCCTAGTTGGCACGAGCCGTCCAAATAGTCTGGGTCTTACTAAGAGTCTCCACCCCGGGTGCCGATCGAGCTTGGATCTTTATATCCTTGCACATTTGCAAACCGGGGAATAGATTAAAGTTAGGTTTCTTCCGGTGGTTAGCTTTCCTTCTATAGGACTGCTGCCATGTGAGGCCGGGGTTGAGGTGCGCCTATAGGGCGTATTCCTTGCCCCCGGCTCTAGATAGTCATGGCTTTTCTTAAACCAGGTAGTGCTGTCAGGCGGAACCGGGAATTGCCGTGGTTGCACAAGATCGCAACATAGAGATCAATGGCCATTTGGTGAAGTAGTCCATAATGACTAAGATGTACTTATTTCCTCGCTGAGTGATGGGTAGAGGGCCTAAAATATCCATTCCTATACGCTGAAAGGGGCGGCTCGTGAGTGGGGCTCGAACTAGGTTTCCCTTCTTCTTCTCGACGTAGCCTCTGCGTTGCAGACAAGATGTACAGGTCTGGACGTAATTGTGAATATCGGCGTACATTCCGGGCCAGTAATACTCGGACCTTACCCTTTGCAAGGTTTTGTACTCTCCCAAGTGGCCTGAGCAGGGGTTGTCGTGGCACAATTCTAATATCTGCCCTCGCAGACTGACGGGGATCGCTAGCTGCTCCGTTGCTTCCATGCGGGGGCTATGGCTAGTCGGGGAGGCCAAATGGTATAGGATACCTTCCTTCAAGTAAAAGGGTTCGGCGGCACTGGCGGGTGAATCGTGGGCCCTACTCTCTAAAACTTCGATGGTGTTCCTAAAAGTGGGGTCCTCCAGCTGTAGGTCTCTCAGACGGGCTAGATCGCCAAAAAGAGAAATCCCCCTCTGGGGAGGGGGATTTCTCTCGACTGCCTGTATGTGACGGGACAGGGTGTCGGCGGGGACATTGTGTTTCCCAGGCCGATAAATGATGTCAAAATCATAGTCCTGCAGCGTCAGATTCCACTTGGCCAACCTACTGGAGGGGTCCTTGAGCTTCAGTAAATATGTGAGGGGGGCATGGTCGGACACAACCGTAAATCGTCGCCCATATAGGTACTGCTTGAAATGGGTAATGGCAAAACGGATGGCGAGGGCCTCCTTCTCAATTGTCGAGTAGCATGTTTCTGGGGGCTTCAGTTTCCGACTGGCATAAGCTACCGGATGACGGAAACCGTCGTCCATCTCCTGCTCGAGTACACCGGCTACCGCAATATCCGACGCATCAGTCGACAGGAAAAACTTCCGTCCAAAGTCGGGGTACAGGAGAAGGGGCTCGGTCATTAATTTCCTCTTCAGTACTTCGAATGCTTCCTCCGCTTCTGAAGACCATCTAAAAGTGTGTCCTTCTTCACTAAATGAACCAAGGGGGCTGTAAGATCGGCGTAGCGATCGATAAAGCGCTGGTAGTAGCCGATTAGGCCTAGAAAGGCTCGAACGTTCCGGACACTACGGGGGCGAGGAAATTCTTCAATGGCCTGGACGTTCCTCGGGTCCGGCTGGACCCCTTCTGCGGAAATCAAATGTCCCAAGTACGTGAGGGATTCCTTCATGAATTGGCACTTCGCTGGCTTCAACTTTAAATTGTAAGCCCGTAGGCGGTCAAATACCCTCTGTAACCGTTCTGTGTGTTGTTCAAATGTCTGGGAGGCCAACATTATGTTGTCGAGGTAGACGAGAACTTACTCTTGTCGCATTCCCATTAATACGTGGTCCAGTAAATGTTGGAAAGTAGCAGGACTGTTCTTCAGTCCAAATGGTAAGTAGTTAAATTCAAATAACCCTTTCCTACTGATGAACGCAGTCTTCTCCACGTCACGTGGGTGTACGGGAACCTGCCAAATAACCGGATACCATATCCAGCGAGCTAAAATATTTGGTGTGAGCTAGTTGGTCGATAATTTCGTTTATAAGGGGGAGAGGGTACGAATCTGGGATTGTTTTCGCATTTAGTGCCCTGTAGTCAACGCAGAATCTGTATGTGGAGTCTTTTTTCTTCACTAAGACGATGGGTGATGCAAAAGGAGAGGCGCTTTCTCTTATTATCCCTTGCTCTAACAGCTCATCCACTTGTCGGTCTAGTTTGCCCTGCAGCGCGAATGGCACCCTGTGTGCCCGCTGCCTCACGGGGTGGTCGTCTGTGAGGTGGATTTCATGATACATGGCCTCTGTGCCGGTCAATTCGCTGACATCGCTTGCAAAAACATCTCGATTTTTCATCAACAATTTCCCCAGTTTACTCTTCTCTTGAGGCCCAAGATGGTCCAGTTGGAAATCTTCCAGGGACAGTGGCGATTTTCTTGTCTTCCGGGGGATGCTAGGGGATTCTATTTGGTCGACGTCGAGGGCTTCCAACGTGGCAATACGCATGTTTTTATTCAGCCAGACAGGGGCCGAGGAGGTATTGGCGATCCGAATGTTGAGTCGGCCGCTACCGTCCACGCGGTTCACTGAGCGGGCCACGCGCACTGAACCAGTTTTCAGCTGCTCATGTGGCTGAGCTAAGATCGGGCAACCTCGGAACTGGGGAGCAGAACATTCGACGAGAGCTATGCGCTCAGCTCGGGGAGGGACGCAGAGCTTCTGCACGATGCGCCCAATGTACGTGGGTGTAGGGGAGGGGGGTGAAGGTTGCTCCTGGGCAGGGTAAGCGGGCAGTGTGAGGGTGTTGCTCCTATGTTCCAATTTCTCGTCCTTCTTCCTTTGCACTGTGCCTGAATGACAATCTATGATGAATCGATGCTTCTTGAGGATATCGTGTCCCATTATCATGTCGTACCGTGGAGTGTCTATGTCAAGGGCTACTATGGGGTGCTCAAAACTAATCCCGTCAAAGGTGAGGGTCACCATGTATCTGCCTATCACTGTAAGGGGGTGGCCATCTACAGTTTTCAAATTATGTTGGGGGGGACCGTTTTGTGCAGGATTCGGCTTCTCAAGCGCTGAAAACACTGGCTATTCATGACGGACACAGTGGCGCCGGTATCGACGAGGGCCGACACCTCCGTGTCCTCCATGCGGCCGGACACAATGGGTGAATTTTCATCACTACATAGTATGGCACACGGGGCAATGTGGACGGCTGACGCTTCGGGGGGATTCTGGGAAGTGCATCCGGGGCTTCCCTCCCATTCTAGTTTAAAGGAACCGTATGGTGGTTGGCTTGCCGCAACTCTTCTCTACCCCGTTCTTGAGTTTGGTGAGGAGGGGGTAAAAGGGAATCCATTCTCTCTCGTCCAGCGGGTCCTCCGTGGGGCTGCTCGGTTTCGATTTCGCTGCCGGTTTCGTCCTGTTTGGTATGGCGGGTAACGGGGACGTAGGGTCGGGGGCGACGCACACTGACGGGCGTAATGGCCCACTCCACCGCACGCAAAGCACGTGACGCCCCGGCGATCCGTCCAGGGGTGCTGCTGTTGCTGGGGCTGACGGGTGTGGCTCCTCTCTCGCTGTCCCTCGATCTGGTGGAGGCGCTCCCCCAAACGCACTAAATCTGCCTGGATCTGGCACAGCGGAAAGGCTGCCAACAGATCCTGTAGCTGGGGCAGAGGGTTCGACTCTGTGTTTCTTGCAGGGGTTTCCTCGTCAAGTGCTCGTATGGCTGGCGGTCGTCCGGAGGCACGCTCATTGCTCTCTTCCAGCGTAGCTTTCACTAAAGCCTCTTCAAAAGTACGGGGGTTATGAGACAGTACGAACCGCTTGAGCCACGGGGCCAGGCCCGCCAAAAACTGGGCAAGGCGCATCTGATCGCCGATTCCCTGATCCTGGCTGTCCGTGTTTCTGCTGTTCCTAAAAACTGATAGGCCCGGGTCCTAATGCGGGCAGCATACTCCCAGACACTCTCGTTCGCCGCTTGCTGACAGCTTGTGAATTCATGCAGGCGGGTGGCTAATGGCGCCTCGCTATCGAACCTTTCTAACACCGCCCTTTTGAAAATGGCAAAATCCTCTTCGTTCCTTAATTCCGGGGATTGGTTAACGAATTCCGCAGCGGCTCCTCGCAGCTTCGAGCGGGCAATGATTGCCATCTCGCTCAGCTGCCATCGTGCGATCCTCCCTACTCCCTCTATTTGTTCGAAAAACGCTGCGGCAGTGCGACTACTATCTCCTTCGTACGGGTTAACTAAATTTACGAACCCCACCAGGAGAGGTCCCATCGTTGGGGACAGCTCCTGGGTGGGTGGCGCACTCACGTCCTGACTCTCCATTGCTTCGGGGGGGTTTTCTCACTACGCAAATAGTGTGCTGCGTGTTGTGCTGTGTGTTGGGTTTTTTTGTACCTCCTAGGTGCAATGGAGGGGCACACAGAAATGCAACTTAACAGTAACACAAGAAGAAAAATCACTCCTATCTAAAATATCATGATATAGTACCTAGTCGAAATCTCTAATACTTCCTTCATACCCTACACCTGGGCCTAGCTATAGTCTTATACTTATTTCTTAGCACTAAACATTTAATTCAAATCACTTTCTATACTTCAATATAACACTTGTTTTAACAGATGCTCCTGAAATTCCTCGCTCAAAACATAGTATACAATTCTCACTAAATCACAATATTAAATCACAATTTAAATCACTAAAATCACAATATTTAACATTCTTAATTTCCTTTACATTCTGCAACTGCCACATTTCAACACAATAATTTTGCCATCTCTAATTATACTCTTTTTCTAGCCGCAATAACACTCAGGTTCGAACATACTGGGTCACAGAAACCAGTTTGAAGCTAATCCGTGGTCACGGCACCAATTTGACGTGAACCCCCCTTTCGTATGAGGGCTGTCCGCCATTAAATTTCTGACTCCCTCCCGTCGATTTGGCCGTGCTGTGACTTGTGCAGACTATCGAGAAGGGGACCTTCTCTGCAATAACCCAAAACGTGACTCAAACTTGAAAAGACAGAGCGGAGTCAGATATTGCCATTTAAACATAATTTATTTACAGTATATTGCTAAAACTAATCTCCAGTATCGTGAGTTCCCTTCGGGGAATACAGCTGAACTTACTCGTTCTCAGGCGATGACCGCCTTTACAATTAGACGCCAGATCGTTTTGGCAAAAGTCTGTTCATGGAGTTTGAGCTACCAGCTCTAAAGTCCTAGTACGGAGGCTGTTCCCCAGAACACAGTGGCGGAAGCAGACAGAATAAACAATTTGTGGAAAGGATTCCAGATCTATGAATGAGGGTGACCCTTACCTGTCGGATATGGTCGCTGCAGGAGCCTTTGTTGCGAAGATCAGCACTGTCCGTTGGAGGCCCATTGCCTAGGTTTGGTCAGACAAAAGGAAAGTAAAACAGTTCGAAAAACGCTGCTAAACTGGGCGACTACTCTACGCTACCAGTCGCACGAGAACTCTGCCCACGTGCCGATTCTCGGCCAAAGAGAAGACGTCTTAACCGGATCAGAAACATGAAGACAAGAAGGCTCTTCTCTGCCGCAGTTCAAAATTGCCGCTTCTTCCCGCCGCGACCTCTAGCGGTGGTCAGCGTCGTAAGCTGACGCGGGCACTTGCAATTGGATGTCGGACGAACATCGCTCCGCCTACTCGGCCTCTTTCGTGGCGAGTCCGAACTCTTGGTCCGGAAGTTTTTGGCTCCTGGGGCGATGCTAGACACTGGTTTCACCCAGTTTAACTGGCAAGTTCGTGGAAACTGAGGTGACTAACCAGGTCTTTGTTCATACTTTGAGCAAAACACATTCAAGGACCTTTTAGCCCAAGTCGTGTTCGCAGGATCAATTCCTGGGGGCACGACATTCGCATTACTGCAGATCATGGCTATTCAGTTCTAATTCTTCATGAATGATTTACAAATATCGCATATGGCGAAATCTAATTATTTTTGAAGCTAAAAATACACACCAGAAATTGAGAATTGACCTTCACTTCTAGAACAAATGTTGTATGATGTGTTCCGATGAGTTCCATTAAGCGAATCTCGTTGCAAATGGGGTGAACTTTTAAAGTTAATGGCTATATAACGCTACGTTTATTTAAGCATTTAGCAATTGTTTTCCAGTTTTCTGATGCTGAAAATTATCTATTTTCATGGCATATATTTAATTATTAATATTGTAATTCCGTACAAAAAAGTGAAGATACTTTACAAAAGGAAAAGTGTTTTGGGGATTCCGTTCAAGCATTACACTGTGAGACGTAAGTGCAGATGGGATTTTAAATCTTCTAAAGAAGTCTTATGAAATCTATGGACCTAGGTCGTTTACAGGTTGTATGCTATTGAATGTTTAGCGGTCGGACACTGTAGGCCAGTTGACTAGAATGCCATTTGATTCCATCGAGATTGTGAAATTGAACGAAAGTTTAAACCTGCATTAACCCTTTCACGACTAAGGGAAACATTTTCCCATTTTAAAATTGGTGATTGTCGTATTTAATTATAACCTTATCTGCATTTTTATACAGAATGTCAAAATAGAACGTATGTCGAACGCAATTACGTAAACGGGAACGTTTAGAAAACAAAAACAGGACTGTCAGGACGCATGATATATGTACTATGTGCAATATCCATCTTTGCCTCACTACCAAAAGAAATTGCTTCGCAGAATATCATAATTACCACATCAAATTGAATAGTAATTTTATTTCAGAATTTTGTATTATTTTAGTTAACATTTTGTTCTAATAAACCAATAAATAAAAGACATTGCATAATAAGCCTAACTATAATTTGTGTTACCTTTATAGTCCATTGGGAAAAATATTTCCCATAAAATTTCAAAAAAACTACACATTATTATGTATTTTTCTTATGATTTTTATTTATTTTACGTCTAAACAAAGGGGGCGGGGGTGGCTCAGTCGGTAGCGCGCCAGGCTCGTAATCTGTAGTTCCCAGGTTCGAGTCCCAGCTATGTCAGCGTTGAGATTTATCTCCGCAAAATTCCCCGCCCTGCCCACTGTCAGTAGGGGACACCGATGGGCTTGGAAAGGCCGCCGTCCGTCGGATGGGACGTTAAGCCGTGGCCCCGTGTGCGAGAGAGCCATACAATGTGCACGTTAAAGAACACGCTGGATGGCCTTGACGGGAGGCTACCATCTGTCTCCCAACAGCTGTTCCAGTGGGCCTGTCGCCTTGGATAATCTTGTGATTTCCATACTTTTGGTTATGGTTGCATCAATATATAGAGATTCACAATTAACACCTACTTTGAAGTGGGCTATATCACGTGGCTTTCTCATCGCTTGGTCATGCGTTGGCCAGTGGCTCTGATGCTTTTAGTTACGACTGCTCAAGGATCACGTGAACGTGACATGTGGACTTTCTCTTTTGCTTATATTTGCATCGTAGCAATGGAAAATATCACAGAGTTTCTAATTTTTATCCTAACAGTGAACATATCTTACTACCACGAATTTCATTTTGGTCACTGAGTATTAATGAGTAGAAATATTCTGAGTTCATGCCAAGATATACATCTCGAATTCTTCAAGACCTAGAAAAGTTTTCCTTTAATGCATTCTTGAATGTTCCTAATGTTAAAGTCAAATATTTTAAAGGAAAAAGATATATTTATATATATATCTTTTTCCTTTAAAAAAAAAAAATATATATATAAGAAATGTATTTTATAAATACATTTCTTATATGTGTGAAATATAGGAAAAATATGTGTTTACAAAAAGTTAGACCCTACAACTACAGGTAAAAATAAGTCTTCCAGAAGAAATGGCGTTTCCCTTAATTAATTAAGCATTGGTGTGCAGAAGTTCATCTCTGAACGAATAACGTATTAGACCTTATTGCAAATGGACTACAACAGCTGCCAACCACGTTGAGTGCCGATGTTGTCAGTGAAGAACACGAAAGCACGTCTCCAGTGGTCAAAGGAGCATCAATAGTGAACCATTGAAGACTGGTAAAAGGTAGCCTGGTCTGACGAATCATGATTCCTTTTGCATCATGCTGATGGAAGAATCAGAATTTGCAGTATGCAACATGAGGCCATGGAGCCATCTTTCTGATGTCAACAGTACATGCTGGAGGTGGAGATGTGATGGTGTAAGGAATGTTTTCCTGGTATACATCATGTCCTCTGATATCCATAGAAGGATATCTGAAAGCCAGGGCATATTTAAACATCGTTTCTTACCAAGTTCCTCCCTTCATGACTACAGTTTATCCTCACTCGGATGGACACGTTCAGCATGATAAGGCACCTGCTCACAAGGCACGTAACATCACCGATTGGTTCCAGGGATATGCTGACGAGTTTTTCTTGCTTCATTGGCCTGCACAATCTCAGATTTAAACTCCATCCATCATCTTTGGGATGAGGTCGTAAGGGTTGTCCGCAGCGAGACTTTATCACCTTCCAATTTGCAGCAATTACGCAACACAATCATTTCCGCATGACACGGCATTCCTGCACAACATATCTAGCATCTTGAAAGCTACAGGATTAGACGAATTCGGACTGTTCTGAAGGTCAAAGAAGGGCAAAACTCAACTAGGTAGGTGCAACTAACAAACTGACATCTCAGTGTATATCTACATACACTCTGCGGGACAGGTAAAATCGATTCACGGACTTTAGGTTATTCATTAGTTTTGTAAGTACTATATCCACTCCACAGACATTACAAGAAATTCAACACGAAGAAAATTTCCCGGTGTTTGGTTGGGTCGTTGTTGACGTCAGTGCGCCCTCTCATAGCCTGTCTTAGTTTCTACCTAAACTATTGAGATTTTCATTTCCGTTACGACAGATTCTGCTTCCCTACGGTTTCCGTGATACTTAACCGCATGGTCCAAATTTGCTGCACGGCTTCCCAAGTGTGCCCTAGTAGCTGGTTTGAAAATCAGGTTTTCCTACTTCTCACGTGGCTTCGTTTCTAAAGAAGTAGTCACTGCTCAGATTTGTTCTAGAATGGTTCGCGGAACATGAATACTTCCAGGTATTGCCCTGGCCTCCGAATTCCTTAGACGTCAATCGAGCATCTGGTTTGTGTTGGAACAGCATTTCCGATCTATGGTGGCTCAACCACGTAACTTACAAGAGTTAAAGAATCTGCTGGTAACGTGTTGGAACCAGATAGCACAAGGCACCTTTAGAAATCTTGTAGCGTCCATGCCTCGCCGGAGAAGAGCGTTTTTGGTGACACATGGAGGACCAACGTCATATTAGATGGAACCAACATCATATCAGGTGGTCATAATATCTTGGCTCTTCAGTGTAGTTTCCCGTTGGAATAGCATGGCAAATACATTTGCTTCCACCAAGCCTCCCTTTTGGACTTCCCACTTGAAAATTGGAACTGCAATCCGAACCCCAATCAAAAACATTCTGTGAAAATTTAAAGCGTCTACCACGATAGTCTAAGGAGTTTTAGCTGCCACAGGTACACAGACAGACAGATACAAACCTTCTTTTATTGTTATAGATTGTGAATTTAATCATTAGCTTTTGAGCACACAATGGCACGAATTTCACTTTTTTGCACACAATGGGCTAAATGGTCAGGTCACAAGGACCTCGAAGACTCAGAGAAGGTTGGGGGAGGGGACTCACTGGAACAACTGCTGGGATACAGATGGTAGCCCTTCCGTTTTCTTTTTTTGTTTCTTCCGTTTTCTTTGACGTAAAAATGGTATGGCTCTCCGGTACTCTCTCCGAGACGGCTTAACGTCCCCTCCGATGGACGGCGGCCTTCCCAAGACTAATAGTGTCCCCTACTGACTGTGGGCAGGGCGGAGTTTTGCGGACATAAATCTGAACCCTGGACTCGAACCTGAGAATTGCAGAGTACCAGCCTGGCGCACTACTGATAGTGCCACCCCTACCCTGAAGCTTGTGATGCGGGAAAGGTTGTGATGCTGTAATAAATTTATACTCCGTGATTTCTTTTAACTAAAAGGAAGGAAATATCAAATTTATTGTTCCACTATATCTCCCGAATCCTAGAGCCGATAATCAGGAGTTAGGTGTCAAGTGAAAGCTTGTGCTATGGGAAACGTCGATGGTTACCTCAGGTATAGCGGCACACCCTTCTTCCATCCTAAAACGGACATATCACTTGAGTCAATGGCAAAGATTTTTGTATCCAATGAAAGCTTGTCACTTCAAGAATGTGATGGGCTGACGTAAAATATGTTCTTTTTCCCCCATTTCAAAAAGAAGGGATATTTAATGGCGCTCGATCTTCATGAATCGTATGCCAGATAAAATAATCTTCGCCGATGCAGTCGTCAGGAGGAAGCTGATTGGCAAGAAAGAAAGCCCCCAAACGGGTAGTGGGAGACTGGTTGTCCGGTCTCCCACTATCAGTTTCGGGGTCTTCTTTCCCTTCTGTTCTGCTGTAACTACCCGTTTCAGGTAGTTAAGTAGTTTAAGTAACTACTGCTGTAACTACCCGTTTCGGGTAGTTACAGCAGAGGATGGTTGGCAGAGAGCAGCACCCAAACTGGGCAACAGGTAAGTGATAGATTACAGTTATATAGTGAAACTTAATGAGAGAAATAAGGTGAAAACAATTGAAACCGTAGAGAATATATATATTTTTTGGACACAGAAGCAAGGACAAGAAGTTTTGGTTGGTAAAGTTTCTTGCCGTCACGAAAATATATAAATAATATATTTATAGGTAATTTTTAAAAAAATGTCTTTTTTCTATGCTCTCTAAAGAGGTAAAAATAAACAAAGTAAAATCTATCAATCATGAAATCACGTACTAAGTTTACATTAACTTCAAAGTGAGATGCGATGCGATACACTCGATTCTTTACGAGAGCAAGCTTTAAATTAACGCTTCTTATTCTTTGTGCAGGGAACTTGGAACCATCTAAAATAAAGTTATAAGATGTAGTCTCTGACTGCGTCTTGGATCTCATAAATTTTCCACCCTTGTCCGAAGCTGCCAGAACTCCACTCAGCGTTAGAAAAAATTCCATTCTTTTTAATAGTCTAGTAAAAATGAAAATGACGACAAAATGAAATCTAATACTATAGAGGGCATCCCCCCCGCAATTGCAAACAGCAATGCGACAGCGATTCCCATTGCTTCTTAAAAATGTATGTGCAAAACTGGGGTACTGCACACCGCAGCAATTTCAACTCAGCTGCGATCTTGCGACACGAAAATTATAATTTTCCTGCGATTTGCACTGGCTACTTCTTCGAAGTGTTATTGCAAATGATTTGAGCGATATGATGTGGAACGAAGAGGTTATGTGTCATCCTTCTATTTTGTTTGTGGTTTGGATTTTTCTGCACGTTTTATTCCATCGTTTATTTTCTCATTGGTCCTCATTAACAAGATAATTTTCACGATTTGTGTGTGAATCTTCTGGGATTTATTTTCTAGGAATATAATTTTTGCTTATTTAAAAGGCATCGAATCTAGATCGTGATATCAAGCTAGACTCAGCGAACATCCAATACGAATTTCATTTCTATTAAAACTATGGAGTCTGGTAAGTAATCATTTATTATGTAGCGATTAATATGTGACAGAATTACATTAGAATACTAATTACTCGTTCTCAATATAGCTATTTTATAGACAACACACAAAAAATACTTTTATGTATCATAAATCTATTGAAAATGTTAAGCATATTTTAACTTAAGTGTTTAACGCTTCGCTTATTATGTAGGGTGAAACTTCGAATAAGCGGTGTAAACTGAGAAATAAATATTCGAAACAAAATAACCAGACGTACAAAAAATAGAAGAATGATACGTCATCTCTGTCGAATATGGAATGCTCGTTTTCAAAGAGAACGAATTTTTCGCTTTCGGATTTTGCCCCATCTGACATTGGAAATTCGAAATAATGGATGATTTGGAAAATGTAAATAGCAATAATTAATTAAATTCTATAAAACCCGAACGTAATTCCTGATTTATCTCTGAAACAAAAAAGTTGTACTTTCCCACTAACTGGGTTATGGAATTTATCATTTCACACAACTTGTTTCCCGTTTTAGTTGCTCTAAGTCCAGATTAAAGTAAGTTGTAACCGAATTTCGTTGTCTTAACTTTTAAGAAGAGTTCTTGATCAAAGAGACAGTCATAAAAATCAAATGGTCTGAAACGTAGCGTAAATAACAACTCTTTCCTCGCCACTCTGTTTGATCACATTTTACTTTTGTCACTTTGGTAAAATAAGACCAGGCACGCTGTGAATGACCACTGCAAAACTAACAATAAAATGTAGTTTGAATAAAATTTCTCTCTGTTGAATAATATATTTACGACAGATGAACGAGCAGCATTCACTTCATGAGATGAACGTTCGCATATGCTTATGCGTGAGAAATATACAACAGACGAATTTGAATGTAGAACCGACCTAAAGAAGAGAACAATAGAATTTCAGTGTAAAAAGTTGTGGAAATCTGAAAACAGGTTTAGAGACTGAGTCTGTGAGCGATAAGTAAAAGACAAGAAGTATCTTTTATGAGATGTGTGCGCGGTCGGTCGTTTTGTTTTGCTAGTGTAATAAGTCTTGTGATCTAATCAAAGACGAAGGATTATTTACGCGTGAAGTGAGTGTAGTCAAGAGATATGACGGACAAGGTGAGGAGACAGTGGTTTAATGGAACAGATAGAGCTAGTCTTAGCTTCTCCGTAAGAGGAATATTGTAGTCTTTTGTTTGTGATCAAGCTGTGAAGAGAATCAGTATTAAGTATAGATAATTAGTTATTTAGGAATTTAACAGATTCTAATGTAAACTTGTGTGTGTATTATTGCGGAAATTCTTGCCGGTGTGCTTGATTTGTTTATAGATGAGTTTCTTCATTACTTCTATAATGAATGCATTGCATTATAATAATTATTGACATATTTTAATTACTTTGAACTCACGCTCAGTGCCTATCCATTTAAAAATTCGCAACAATATATATAATATATAAGAAATATAGCTAAGTGCGATAACCACTCGCCACAGGAATAAGCCTTCAGGAAAGAATGAATTCGAACATTTCTTCTTCCCAATTTTCGTTTAACAAGACCAAGATATTAGAGATATTGCAAAATGTTTCTGATCTGAGATAATACATCTTTGGACTTTTCAATAATTTTCTCATTTCTTCTATTTGCAATTCAAAGTACCTAAATTGGTATGTGCCAGAACTCTAAAGGAACAAATATTCACATATGTAAATAAAACAAAACACTTATTTAGAAATAGTTTACGCTCTAAATATTACGGTAGTTAATTTTATATATTCTAGAACAGCAATGAAAATATTCCCGCATTTCTGGTACTAATTTTGTGCTTTATAGCAGCTTTCAATATTTATATCATTTTATAATTAGCTTTAAGCTATTTATAAAAAATGAGTTGATAAAATTTTGTATTTCAACATCACTAGAAAAAGATCATTAGTAGAAAATAAATAGTAAAAGCTTAGTTCTATATTTAAAAACGGAACAGACCATAATCCCGTTTGGGTACATTTTCTTTTCTAGAAACTATGTTCCTCGTCGGTATAGGAAAAAAAAAGCATTTCTCACAACCTTACTCGCTTTGCAATCGACACGTGGAAATAATTGATTATTTGATTGGTTGTTTTATTTCTGAAAGACACTTCTATGCCTATAATGACCAAATTAGGTCACATGGGCACCAATGGACTCAAAGAATCAGATGGATACCAATGCCTCAAAGGATCGCATGGACACCAATGGCTCAAATGATCACATGGCGCCAATGGAGTCAAAGGATCACATGGAAACCAATGGGCTTAAAGGATCACATGGGCACCAATGGGCTCAAAAGATTACATGGACGCTAATGACTCCAAGCATCACACAAACACCAATGTGTTCAGAGGATCACATGGACACCAATGGGCTCAAAGGTTCACCTGTGCACCAATGGCTCAAAGGATCACATGGACACCATGGCACAAAGGATGAAATTGACACCAATGGTTCAAAGGACCAAATAGACATAAATGGCTCATAGATGATATATACATCATTTGCTCAAAAGATCACACGGACATCAATGGTTCAAAGGATCACATGGACACCAATGGCTCAAAGGATCACACAGATACCAATGGCTCAAAAATCACATGGACACCTATGGCTCAAAGAATTACATCAACACCAATGGACTCAAAGGATCACATGGATGCCAATAGCTCAAAGGATTACATGAACACCAAGAGGACAAAAGAACACATGCGCACTTGCTCAAAAATCACATGATGCAAATGGACTCAAAGGATCACATGGGAACCAATGGGTTCAGAGAATCACATGGGCACCAATGGGCTCGAAAGATTACATGGACTCCAATGGCCCCAAGGATCACACGATCACCAATTGGCTTAGAGGATCATATGGACACCAATGGCTCAAAAGACCAAATGGTCACCAATGGCACTAAGGATCAAATGGACACAAATGACACAAAGATGATATGCACACCTATAACCCAAAGGATCGCATGGACACCAATAGCTCAAAGGATCGCATGGACACCAATAGCTCAAAGGATAATATGCACATCAAATGCTCAAAGTATCACACGGACACCAATGGCTTAAAGGATCACATGGACACCAAAGGCTCAAAGGATTACATGCACACCAATGGCTCAGATGATCGCATGGTCACCAATGGCTGGTAGGATAACACGGACACCAATGGCTTAAAGGATCACATGGACACCAATGGCTCAGATAATCACATGGACAACAATGGTTCAAAGGATCACACGGACACCAATGTCTCAAAGGATCATATGGGCACCAATGGACTCAAAGGATTCCAAGGACGCCAAGACTCAAAGGATCACACGGACATCAGTGGCTTAATGGATCACATGGACATCAATTGCACAAATGATCACATGGCCACCAACGGGCTCAAAGGATCACACGGACACCAATGGCTAAAAAGATCACGTGGACAACAATGGCTCAAAGGATCACACGTACATCGAAGGCTGTAAGGATCCCATGTGCATCCATGGCTCAAAGGATAACATGGACACCAATGGCTCAAATCCTACACATGGAGCGTCGAGTTAACGTCTCATTAATATCACGGTTGCCTTTCTAATCACACCGATGTTGCCTTTATCACCTAAGACAAAAAATGGTTTAGTGGAAAAGATTGTTAAACACATTGCAATCCATGCGCACGTAGAGATGGAACGTCACAGGACATTCCGTGACATATCCCCCATTTGAAAATGATAGTAAGGCATGAGGAAATGGTAGTAAGGAGAGTAAACGCAAAAATTTATAAAACTTGTTTTAAAGATTTCTAAAATGGAACTCTCCAGTCCTATCTAGATGACTCTGATTATTGGTACTCATAAACATTGTTCAAAATTCCCCCCCCCCCCCCAAAAAAAAGAAATTTGTCACTTTAAGGTGATTAGGAATAAAGCCTATCGTTAGCGCTGATGTATATCTTTCAATTGCTTTGATATTCTCTACGAATTGAAAAAATAATATAAAATTACAAATATTAAAGTTTTAAATCTTGAAATTATTTTTGTTGCATTTTACTAGATACGAACGGAGTCCGTTTTTTTTTACTATTCAAATGAAACACTACATAAAAAACATTTCTTTGCTCTTTATAAGTGTATAATTATCTACCAGCTAAATTATGGACCAATTATATTAATGTATAATTGAGTCTAATTACTAAGTTTAGGTTGATATATGAAAGAAGCTATTCTAGTATGTACGTACCCAATGGGTATTTTATAATGCAAATAATAAAGAAATGAGATTACGTAACAGTAAATTAAGTGACAACTTCGAATAAAAAGAGACTCAACCGACTTTGATCCTTTTCTTCTCTCATTCAATAATATTTTCTTTTAAAGGTTTCATCTATTATGAAAGAAACCAAAACTCACATTTCAGAAGTTCAAGTTCAGCTGTATTTTATTTCAATTAAAATTACATACGAGTAACAACAGCTTTGTGACATTCCTCGAGAAGAAAACGCATAACGAGAAATCAGAACTCAAGATGTAAAGACCTCACTAGTGCGCTACCCTGATTGTATTCTTTTCGTATTTCTTTACTTACGAATGTGTTTGGGGTGTGGGTGGTTCAATCAGTAGCGAGCCAGGTTCGTAATTTGCAGTTCCCAGGTTCTAGTCCTGCCTGTGCCAGCGTTGAGATTTATCCCCTCCAACTCTGCACTCTGCCCACGGTCAGTAGATATAGTAGGGATACCAATGGGCTTGGAAAGACTGTTGTCCGTGGGGTGGGACGTTAAGCCGTGGTCCATATGCGGGAGAGCCACACCCTCTGCACGTTAAAGAACACCCTGGATGGTTTTGACGAGTGGCTATCATGTGTCTCCTAATAGCTGTCTGTTGGGTCCCTACCCCAATCTTCTCTGACCCCTCGTGGTCCTTATGACCTGGCCATTTAGCTCATTGTTTGCAAAAACGTGCTTCTCACGGGTAAAACAACTCGAGCCATCTCATAGACAGGCGGCGTGTAGGTACATACTCTATAAGACGTCAGGCTCGAGATTTCCATTTTCTAATTTCGGGTCCCAGTTTTACTTGCATTGGGTACATTTCTCCGATTAAACCCAATTCTACCTAAAATGCGAAGGGGATAACTGCTGGGCGTGGATGAAACGCTGTCCATCGAATGAGATGTTAAGCCATGGCCCCATTCTAGATTGTAGGCTTTCCTGCTGATCGAGTTATGGTTCGCAGAGGTAAAACAACCCAACCAGGTTTTGCTGACTATCGAATGATATTTTGGCCAAACGTCAACGATGATACCTCGTAAGAGCTTCAACTGACTTTCGCATCACAGAAAGTCAGTGAAGCTCTTGTCATGTCCCTCGAATTTTATGTTTATTTATTTATTGACATATTTTTGTTGTATTTTATTATTGTATATATTTTTATGTGTTCTTGGAAATGTTTGTGCTGGAATGTTTCACTATTGTTGTTTTTCGGGTCTAAAGTGCTGCGTGCAAGCGGTGATAAATGCCAGCAGTTGTTTATGGCCGTAAATTACTTGCCTAGGGTGCTAATGGAGCACACAAGGCTAGGCGGTAGATTGGAAACTTTAGTTTTGGCGTGAGCTTTCGAACGAGAGGGAGTTATTTTGATACGCGTTAGAAGGACTCCGCCATACTCAAAAGAAACCCATGAAGTGAGGGTGCGATTCTAAAGGGGAATCGAGATTTTTGGAGAATCTGTGTCTTTATTCTTGTGGTTCAGAAGGAACCACAGTGTAGGAAAAGGTTGGTTATCCTTTAACCGAGTTTGAGGTCTGTAAAATGAGAACTTGCAGAGTGTGCGATTCTCCACCTCATTGTTAATGTTTGCAGCAGCAAAGCAGGAAAGGCTGACGGAGTTCAGCGGTGAATCTGATAACAGTTTTGTGGATTCAGAGCGAACCACAGTGTAGGAAAAGGTTGATTATCCTTTCGCCGAGTTTGAGGTCTGTAAAGTGAGAATTTGCAGAATGTGCGATTCTCCACCTCATTATATTAATATCTGCAGCAGCAAGGCAACAAATGCCCACGGATTTTAGCGCATTCCAAGCACATAGCTGTATATATTGTTATTAAAGTGGGTTGTCCGTATCTAACTCTCGTGCAGTAATTGATGGACAATTGTTATTCATCATTCAACACCAGTTTCTTCAAAGGCATGCAGTGGCACGGGCCTAAAAACTCGCGAACCTGTCTTTTCACCGAGGTGAGGTTTAAGTAATTATTAAGCAACAATCGCATCGTCCTCCTGCCGCCACGCCGTTTGGCTTAGTCTCCATAGATCGGAGTATGGAGGACATCACATCTGGCTTAATCGGACAGGATCCGAACTTTTTTGGGTCATCACATCTGGCGCAGTCGTTAAGGATTGACACGTGTATGCCTAAGAAGAGGTCCTTTAATATAAAAGAAGAAGAGGAAGTGGGTTTTCCTGGAAAGAAGAATTCCTTGAAAAATTTGTGCTCCTGTGGCAGTGATTCCTGAAAGTGAGGAAGCTACAAGTTGCTCAGTGGGCTAAGTAGCATCCAATTCAGTGTTCTACAGAGTCAAATTTCCCCAAGTACGATATCATCGAGGCCTTCGCCGAGATTCAGTGTGCCAAGGTCCGTGAGTGCGAGTTCCAAGTGCTAAGTCATCGAAATATTTGCCGAGATCCGTCGCTGTGAAGGAAGTGCCCAGTTTTGAAAGGAGACTCCAAGCACGCAGTGAACAGAGACGATCTTCACGGGAAGAAAAGATCTGTGTTTTTCTGTGATTTCTATTTTTAGACTATTTTGAGTTGCCAATGATGCTTAGGAGTCGCGATAAAACTAAGGGTGGAGCGGAACAGGACGGGAGCGATGACTTAAACAGACACATTGAAGCTGGGGAAAGTGGGGAAACTACTGAAATTGACAGTATTGGTAGCAGTGTTGGGGTAGAACAGGGTGCTAGCGGATGTGATTCGAATCCGGTCGAAATGAATGATTCAGGTCAGAAATCAGTCTCGGAGATGGAGATGAAATACCGAAGAGAGAAAGAAGAAAGTGATAAGGAAGAAGGAAGGGAGATAATGGAATATAAGAGAAGGATGGAAGAAATAATGAGGGAGAGAGAACAGATAGTTAGGGAGACAGAAGAAAAAATTAGGGAAGGATATAAGAGAAAGAAAAATGAAATACTCACTCCATACCAAAAGCCCATACTCAAAAGGTTCCCTTGAAGTGAGGGTGCGATTCCAAAGGAGAACAGAGATTCTTGGAGAATCAGTGGTTCAGAAGGAACCACAGTGAAGTACTTGTTGTTCAGAAGGAACCACAGTGTAGGAAAAGGTTGGTTATCCTTTAACCGAGTTTGAGGTCTGTAAAATGAGAACTTGCAGAGTGTGCGATTCTCCACCTCATTGTTAATGTTTGCAGCAGCAAAGAGGAAAGGCTGACGGAGTTCAGCGGTGAATCTGATAACATTTTTGTGGATTCAGAGCGAACCACAGTGTAAGCAAAGGTTGATTATCCTTTCGCCGAGTTTGAGGTCTGTAAAGTGAGAACTTGCATAGTGTGCGATTCTCCACCTCATTATATTAATGTTTGCAGCAGCAAGGTAGCAAAGGCCCACGGAGTTAAGCGCATTCCAAGCTCATAGCTGTATATATTGTTATTAAAGTGTGTCGTCCCTATCTAAATCTCGTGCAGTAATTGATGGACTGTTGTTATTCATCATTCAACACCAGTTTCTTCAAAGGCGTGCAGTGGCACGGGCCTAAAAACCCGCGAACCTGTCTTTTCACCGAAGTGAGGGTGAAGTAGTTATTAAGCAACAATCGCATCGTCCTCCTGCCGCCACGACGTTCGGCTGAGTCTCCATAGATCGGAGGAGGGAGGACATCATATCTGGCTTAATCGGACAGGATAAGAACCTTTTTGGGTCATCACAGCTCTTACAAGGTATCATTGTTGACGTTTGGCCAAAATATCATTCGATAGTCAGTCAAAACCTGGTTGGGTTGTTTTACCTCTGAGCGGCACTTTTTTGCACACAATGGACTAAATGGGAAGTCACAAGAACACGGAAGGCTCAGAGAAGGTTGGGGGAGGGGACCCACTGGAACAACTGTTGACAGACAGATGGTATGGCTTTCCCGCACATGGCTTAACGTTCGATCCGAGGGATGGAGGAATTTCCTAGCCCATAAGTGTCCCCTACTGACCGTGGGCAGGGCGGGGGGTTCTGCGGAGAAATATCATAATGCTGTCCAAGCTGGGACTCGATCCTGGAAACTACAGATTACGAGCCTGGCGTGTTACCGACTGAGCCGTGTAGGTAAAGATCCGATTATCTCCAGACAAGACAAGATAATGCATTTGTTAGAGGTACTGTCCGAGCCAGGAAAGAATCTAGAAAAAATAATGGGGCCGTTGGCGAAAAAATATGGGAGAAGTTAAAGGAATTGGATTTTCATTATAGTGTAAAATTTTCCTTTCCTTTTAGAGGTTTTTTAAAAAAAAGTCATGAGAAATGCGCGAAATATGCACACATGTATTAATTTGTGTTTTCCCATTACCCTTAACACGATTCTGAAAAGAGAGGTATCACGGAACTTTCCCCCCTAAATCCGGTCGTGTTCTATTACAATTGTTAATCTTCTGTTGATTGTAACAAGTATTGATCGTAACACTAGAATCACATGTGACATTAGGAGAGTCATTGCCGCTTTCTTTAATGATTATTATTCATTTGGTCTGGTGCGGGGTTGCTCTGTCGGTGTTGCACTAATCTCGAAATCTGCATTTCCCAAGTTCAAACAAGGTCACTTTAATACACGAGGCCTGGACAGCGTTGAACAAAAGGAGGAAACAAAGGAGATATATTAATTATGCACAAAATTTCAAGTGATGCAGTGTTTTTAAATTTAAGTTAAAGTTATTTATTTTAAAACCAGTTAGAGCAAATTAATTTATTCATCACGCTATTATTTAAATATTTGAGAATATCATAAAATTAATTTCAAAATTTTTAAAATTAAATAATTACCAGTACAATATTTAGAGAGATAGATAATATTAAATCCGATATATTTTTGAAAATTAGATCTTCTGTTATTGCAGTGTCCAGACTTATTTATTGAGGTCGCTTTGGTTGAGTCCTAGCTGGGTCAGCTTCGATACGTATCTACGTAAAACTTCCCGTCCAGACATCGATCAGTATGGGATGTCGATGGGCTTCGATAGGCCGTAGTCCGTCGGATGGAACGTTAAACCGTGGCTTCGTGTGCGGGAAAGCCATGCCATTGCACGTTGAAATATAAAATTACCCATTAGAATACAATAAATTTTTATAGCAATATATTTTTGGAGGGTGTTGTATATTGGGGTTTAAAAGAGAAATTTTTTTATTACCAAGGGGAAATTTAATTTCTAAGAAAATGTTTGTCAAATTCAAGTTCTAATGTTACATGATCTGTTCCTTTTTTCCCTATATCCGTTCTGTTAGAGTTACTATAAGAATAAATTTCACCAATGATTATAAATATTTGAAAGGGAATTTTGTAATAATTCGAAATGTTGAGATAGGATATAAGGCAAATAATTAATACAAGTAATCAAAGGAGCATAATTCTGCTTCTCACGTAATTCAATGTGTTATTTCCTTCCGTTTTCTTTATAGTGAAGAGAAATTATTAAGTAAATTGTCCGTTTCATTTTAAAACATAAATTGAGTCTTTGAAATCTGGAGCATATCGATCGGATACTTTACATGCAAAATCTATACTGATTGTCAAGGTGTAGGTTATATCCAGCATACGGATATTTTTACACTATCAGTAGCCTAAGACTCTAAGCTTATTAATTAAGAAATCAGAATTGAAACAAAAGGAAGCTTAATTTACAGTAGCTTTAGTGATTGTCACCTCTTTTAAATCCATATACACTGAAGTGTCATTGAATTAGGAATAGGAGACATTATCCAAATTCAGTACCGCAAGTCCGGCATTTGCGCACATGCGTGGCTGAAACTCTGATCATATATAGCTGTCAGCTTTGGTTTCCCAAAGTATTTGTCGTGAGAAGCGTAATGGGAAAGGCACGGGATTTAGTTGCGTTTGACAGAGGTCAGATCGTAGATGCCCTACGGATGGAACACTCGATCTCCGTAATTGTCAACGAACTTGGATTTTCACATCTGACAGTTTCAAGAGTGTTAAGGGAATATGGAAATTCCGGCGAAAAAGCAGCACCCGGAAAAACTACAAAGGAGAACCAACCTTGAACGATCGTGGGCTGCGACGTCTGACCCGCATCGAATGGACCGTTAGGGGCCAGACATTATCTGAAATCACTTCCCTTCTCAACTTGGGTTCCAGCTGGGAAGTCAGTGCACAGACAGTGTAACACTCACTTCATCGTCTCGGCTTCAGGAGACGCCAGCATACAAGAGTCCCACTTCTAACGGCATGACACCATACTCAACGCCTTGTCTGGGCTAAGAATATCGAAGCTGGACCATTGAAAATTGGCAACGGATAGACTGGAGTGATGAATCCCTATTTAAACTTCATCACACCGATGGATGACTTAGGGTATGGCGCCAATTCCATGATGTCAGATCATCCTGCATGTCAGGTCGGAACAGTAGAAGCTGGTGGTGGCTCAGTGATGGCCTGGGGTGTCTTCAGTTGGACGTCTGTGAAACCTTTGGTACATGAACCGACGATTCTCAATGCATCCTGGTACGTAGGACTCAAGGCTGATCATTTACACCCATTTGTGGCCATCATGCATCCCAAAGGAGATGGCGTCTACGAAAAAGACAACTGTTCATCTCACAGGTCCAGGTTGGCTATTACATGGTTGGAGGGGCATTCTGCTAACTTTGAAATAAACAATTGGCCACCTAGAAGCCCAGATTTATATCCCATCGAGAATCTTTGTGATACCCTCGAGCAGAGTGTTCGTTTCCGTGTCCCCATCAGTGCCAATCTTGAGAAAATTGTGGTCAGCTCTGGAGGATGCATGGGTCGCCGTACCTGTGGAACCTTTAAGCAAGCATGCCTCGTCGTGTGGCGGCCGTTATCAGGGCCAGAGGGGATCCAACACATTATTAGGTAGCTATCCCTAATTCAATGGCACTTCAGTGTATGATAGTAATAGTCGCCTTTCTAAACAAGAAAGCTTATGGTTTCCATGGTTACGTGTTTTGTTTCAGTATTGAGGTATCATTTGTCTGTCTGAAAACAAAATTACTAAAATTGATGACTTTGTTTTATTTTATTAGGCTAAAATCACGTAGGAAGATAAATAAAAATTCATTTACTTCCAGTTGCAAATCCAAGCTGTCCAAAAGGGCCATCCACCCACCATTTTAAAATGCTGTCAAAGGTAATTGATCGAAAAAATTATTAATCTTATGAATTTGTTGTGCATTTTTCAAGAAATGTTTTAAAGATCTCTGTCAAGATCTCTCTTATTTATCTGAGAGATCTGTTAGCCGATTGTCGTTATTGGATCTTAATCATACCGTAGTTAACGTACTCAATAAAATCATCAACTCGGTATCTCTGGGTTAAATATTACGTTTAATGAACAACACTTTGCATTACCTACATACATATATAATGAGGGTGAAGCCTTAATCCACTGCCCACCGAGAACATCCAGTCACACACCTCCCAGAATGCTGATCCAACTTTATTAAAAAGTCCTTCAAATATGCTGTCTCCCAGAGCGCATCAATCCAGTTTCGATGCTTTCGACGGTCAGGAGAGAAGTTCCTTTCTTCTCCGAAGGGCACCACTCTCCCCTTCCTTCCCGCTGTAAGCGCGCAGATCTCGCGTCACGGCATTAAAGGATGCGCTGTCAGGGTTTCGCAGGTTATATTGGTCACACATGAGTCTCGCCTAATAATGCATACAGCGGAGTGGCAATGTGAAAGTCGAGAATTCGGATATTATATTTTGATTTGTGGAAGAACTCTGGAATTTTTAGTTTAGAATTCAAAATTTTAGAAGAAAAATTGGAAACCTAATTTTGAGAATTGCCATTGAATGTCATTGTTCCGATGAGGAAAATTCAAGTTGACAGGAGGCGTGGGTGGCTCATTCAGTAGCGCGGTAGGCTCGTAATCTCCAGTTCACAGGTTCGAGTCACAGCTGGGTGAGCATTCAGATTTATATCCGCAAAACTCCCCGTCCTGCCCACAGTCAGTAGGGGATACCGATGGACTTGGAAAGCCGCTGTCCGTCCGTCGGATGGGACGTTAAACCGTGGCCCCCTGTAAGGGAGAGATACCCTCTGCATGTTAAAAACACGCTGGATGGCCTTGAAGGGAGGCTACCATCTGTCTCCCAACAGCTGTTCAGTGGGTCCTTCCCAAAATCTTTTCTGAGCCCTCCGGGTCCTTGTGACCTGGCCATTTAGCCCATTGTGTACGAAAAGTGCCGATTACAGAAAAACTATGCAATCCAATGTACTAACAAAAAAGTCTTTCGGAAATAAAAGATCCGATTGAATAAACAATCATCTCCATGGCTTAATCCTATGCAAATAAGGGAATAATAAATTAATTTTTTTTTTCTATACCGATGCGGAACAGATTTTTCAAAAAACTATTTCGTAAAGGAATTCTGGTCTTTTTTGTTCACATCCAGATCCATTCCTTTACAATTTCTATCCAGACATGATCTGTTAGTGGTCATATAGAAACAAAAATTATCAACTGAATTATTGGAGTTTAAAAATAATTTTACAATGATTTTAAATGTAGAAATTTGTTATAAAGCACACTATACGGGGATTCCATGGAATATTTTACTTGCAGTCTTGCAATTTGGTGTATTTTTTTACTACGGTAATTATTATAGATTAAAATTGTATGAAACAATATTTCGCTTTAATTCGAAGGTGTTGTTACATTTCACTGAATCTCTAGCGAGTACTTATTTGGTACTTCGAATCACAAATAAAATAAATGATTTGATTAAGAATAAAAAGTAGACAGATGTTTCATCTGTCATCTGAAGCTTTTAGAAATATCATTAGAATCTTGGTTTTGTTAAACGAAAATTAGTAGGAAGAAATTTGGGAAACGTCATTTCTGGAAGTCTTGTCCTTTGGATTTCTTTGTAGCCAAGAGGTTTGTGCACTTGGCTAGTGATGAATGAGATCTGGATTCGATTTATGGCAATGGGGATTAGTCGGGGCATGGAACGTACAAGATGATGGATGCGTTGCGCAGGAATGTTGTGCAGTTGCTGCAAATTGGACGGCGGCACAGTCTCGCTGAGCACAGTCCTTACCACCTCATCCCAAAGTTTCTCGATAGTGTTTAGATCTAGAGACTGTACAGGAGAATCAAAAAGGGAAACTTGCCAGGCATGTTCCTGGAACCATTAAGTGATGATACGTGCTTTGTGAGCAGGTGCATTATTATGCTGAACGTGTCGATCCGAGTGAGGATAAACGGTAGCCATGAAGGGATGAATTTGGTCTGAAATGATGTTCAAATACGCCGTGGTGTTCAAATGTCCTACGATGGATATCACGGGGTATAATGTGTGCCAGAAAAACATTGTTGAGAGCAGAAAAGATGGATCTATGGCCTCATGACGCAATTGCCAAATTCTGATCTCCCATCAGCATGATGCAAAGGAACCTTGATTCATCCAACAGGGATGCATTTTTCCAATCCTCAATGCTCCAGTGTCGATACTGCTGCGCCCACTGGAAATACGCTTTCGTGCTCTTTTCTGATAACATCGGCACTTGACATGGTCACTGGTTGTTGTAGCCCATTCGTTGAAAGATCCGATACGCGGTGCATTCTGAGATGACCTTCTGCAAACCAATGTGTAATCTGTTTGCTTACACGATTCTCACCAGTCTCCTTTGACCCTTTTGATCTCAAACTGTCTTCTTCCACAGGGTCACCGATCACTGGTAGTTTTTTGCTTTTCGCACCATTCTCGGTAAACTCTTAAAACGCTTAAACTCTCTTTAAACGCCAAAAGGACGGTCGCTTGGGAGATGCTACAACAGACTGGCCTAGCACCAACTATTGTACCACGTTCAAAGTCGCTCGTTTTGCCTATTCTGAATCTCAGTCCAACTCTAAAGGATGCTCGAAGAACTGGACTGACTGATTTATACCGCACACCGCGGTCACGTGACGTAACGTATTGAAATGGACCTTTTATATGACGAGGGGTGGTGTACGTAATAAATTGGCATCTCAGTGACCTATGAGTTTCATTCTGCTGCAAATTTTTCAACTTATTCCACACCAGATAATTTTATTCACTAGTTCACATTTAAAGAATAACAGATTCTTCACTGTAACAAAGATGCACGTGAAGCAAGCTAAAAATAGTAACATCTATAGATCTACTCCACTGTTTCCTTAGCAGAAAATTTCTTTTAAAAAAGAAATGATTTTCTAAAATATTCATTTTTATATTCAAATTATTTTATTATCATTTTATTGATTTTAAATAAAATTTGAATATCTTTTTTTTTAATTTGTATTAACGCAAAGGAATTATGTCGCATATTTATCCAACTCGAATTATACTTATTTTTCCTACAGTTATTTAAAAAAAAATATTATTAAGCTATATCTCCAAAACTATTTTTATTTAGATTTCCAATACTTCATGTAGGTATCCTAAAGGTACATTATATTAATTGGAAAGTTGCAAAAAATGTTTCGTACAGATGGAAAAGTACACGAAAATAGAATCTTCTTAATTTGAGTCATAAGTTGCACTTCCTTTAGGCAAGAGTTCCATACATATCATCAGGAGGTTGTGATTCAAGATTCCATTCCAACGGACACCCGATTATATCTTCACTGAACTCTTCAATCTCATTGTTACGTGACCTGTGAATTGCGATTGTTGAGCACAATAGCGGTATATCCCTAAGAATAAATAAGCAAATAAGAAATCGGAAATGAGAAATCAAGGTTTGTGACATCATTAGGCAACGAGAAACAAACCGAATTTAACAATCTCTCACTACCAGTGGAAGTATTATAATATTTCATTTTCTAACTGTAAGTTTCAAGACTGGTATTGGGAATGTGCCACCTTTAGTCATCCATATTTTATTCTTATGAATAGTGATTATTTCTCCAAGAATGGTGTAAATGTTTCGTAATAGAGTGGAGTGCCATTCAAAAGAGGCCCTCAAGCCAGATACGATTATTATAATTAAATAGAAATAAATCGTTGTTTTCTGCACATCTTGATTTCTATATCGTCTCTCCGACCCCTATTTGACCTTAACTGCACCAACGAATCCGAAAATATCTCTTATTTCTAAGTTCTACTGTCCGAAGTAGCTTACTGGCCAAACTTTATTCACCAATTTTTAGCTCTCCAGCACGGTTACCGATATTTGACCTTGAAACTCGAAGGACCCATCGCATACAAAGTTTCGCAACATTTCCGAGAACCAAGGAACCGATTTTTAGCTCTCTAGCACCGATATATGTAAATTTGACCTTTGACGTCGAAGGATCCTTCGAATCCAAAATTTCGTAACGTTTCCGACATCTGCAACCCGAAACACACCTAGACATAAATTTTCACGCTTCTATCACTCGAAGATCACGGTTTGACTTCTACATGACCTCTATTTGACTATTAAATACGCGTTAGAGGTCAGATTTTGGTTTTTTCCCGAGATCTGCAACCCGGATTACCACCAGGTGCAAATTTTACAGCTCTACTATTTCTGCTTCGTAGTTAGAATTAAAGTGATCCCTAATCTGTCACATAATCATATTATATACGTATTTAATAAATCTTTTGAGGAAAGGCATTGTTTTTTAATATTGGGTACCAACATGCCCGGATATAGAAAAAAATTAAGAAGGAGGGCAAGAAACGAAATCGAGGAGGGACCTTAGACACGCTGCACCTTAGAAATTCGACCTCAGGTGATGTTATTATGAGATGGGAGAATGATGGTACCATGACCGTACAACAATGCACAGGAAGTCAACACAATTGACACTTCAATTGAAATATTTGAGGACTCAATTGGTATGGCAATTGACACAATTGAGAACCCAATTGAAACTGTAATTGACACTGCAATTCCCAACCCAGCTGACAGCCAAATAGAAACTGTAATTGATACTGCAACTGGCAACCCGTTTGAAACTGTTAGCCTGTTGAGGAGTGGTCAACCGCACAGGGTCCTGGTGCTGACCACATAAACATACCGGACTGGACTGAAATAAGGTCTGAGCTTGATTATGGATCCTGAATTTGCCTCACTGGTGGGCCTCTGTGGAAGGAAAAATTTCCGCTTTGTTTTCTGTTTGTTTTTGGGTCGACGGCCCCAAGTGAATAGATTCACAGGATATGTTTTATCAGCTGGTGGATAATCTGAGCAGAGGTGATCGCAGGCACCTGAAATCTTGCTTCTATGGACATCGTCAAATTCTGCATTGTAGGAAATCTTCCAATGCAGATGGCTTCAGCCTTTAGTTGTGGGGGAACGGGTCTTTGTCCCATGCCTGCAATTAGGGGGCTGTTTCATATTGTCGGCATTCCCTCTCAATAAACATAGTTTCTTTAAATATCCCACTAACCATTTTCTCCCCATAGGTAATTGGAATGTGAGGACTCTGCACAGAGCTTTTTCTCTTGATGTCCTCACACAAGTACTCCACCATTATAATTTAGAATGTTCTCGGCTTGCAAGAGACCAGATAGACAGATAAAGGTCAGATTCTTAAAAATAATCTTAAATTTCTCTTTTCAGGGAGGGACTTCAATAAACATCACCAAGGCGTGGGTCTGCTTCTCAGCTGACACGCTAATGATGCTCTTTTAGTATATGTGTGCATTAATCACAGGTTTCTTACAGCAAAATTTCAGACAAGCGTTAAAGACTTGAATATTATCTGCTGTTATGCCCCCACTGAAGATGCCGATGAGTATGAGAAGGATAGACTTTACGATATTTTGAATTCTGTCCATAAAGGAGATATTACTCTTGTTCTAGGTGACTTCAATGCCAAAGTTGGTACTGACTCTGACCTTTGGAGGGGAGTGATAGGCCCTTTTGGTATTGGTAGCTGCAATGGCAATGGGCAACGTCTCCTACAGGTAAGTATATCAATGGTTTCAGAACTAACACTTATTACATACACCTCAACATACATAAGTACAGATGGGTTTCACCAGATGGGCTGCATAAGAATATGATTGATTATATATTAATTAACAGCAAATTGGCTAGTTCTGTTAGGAATACCAGGTCTTATAGGGGAGCAAAAATTGGATCTGACCATCACCTTGTTAAAAGTCTTGCTACTTAAACTTAGTGTTGTGATAAGGTTAAAAAATTTACCTTTAATTCTGAAACTCTGTGAAATCCAATAATAGCTAAAGCTTAGCATGATAGGTTACTTAGTCATTATGACAGTCATGGTTTGCTTACTATTGAAGTTGAGGTAGAATTCGACGTTTTAAATAGACTTTTTTGGAAACTAACAGTACTCTTTTGGGAAAAAAGGAACAGAAGAGACAGAATTATTTGAGTGAAAAAGCACTTGAGCTTATTTCAGAAAGAAGGAACTGCACGAATGTCCTTAATCAATACCCTTCTAGTCCTAATAGAAAGCATTACAGAGAGCTTAATAATCTAGTAAAGGATCAGTTAGCTGCTGATAAGAATCTTTCGCTTGATGGCTTGGCTGACAAAGGCGAAGAATCAGTTTGACAGCACAATAGCGTTCTCTGCTGTTGTGTTGTACCAGATACTTAATGTTTCGTATGGTAGAAAATGGACAGGTATGCAGGGATTGAAGGATAAAAAAGATAAGGATATTATAGTAGGGGAGAATTCTGTCGTGGCTAGGTGGGCTGAGCATTTCAATGATGTTCTAAACAAAAGTGGTAAGTTATACCCCCATTGTTTGCAATGATGATAGATGCATTACTGGCTTTAATGTTGGCCCTATAACACAATCTGAATTTATTTTGGATATTTCTAAACTTAAACTACATAAATTCCCAGGGGTAGATGAAGTTACTACGGAAATGCTTACAGCTGGGAATGTTTCTGTTACCACTTGGATGACTGAAATTTTGATTATCTTTTATGATAAAGGCATGGTTCCTAAGGATTTTATCAGAGCTATTATTATTCTTACATTCAAAAAAAGTGATCGCAGTTCTTGTGATAACTATAGGGGTATCAGCCTATTCTCTGTTCCAGATAAAGTTCTTTGCATGATTGTGCTTAATTGATTTAAGAATTTGGTTGACAGGCAATTGCGTTTTTGAGCAATGTGGATTCAGAAGTGGTAGGGGATGTGTGGATCAGATATTTTCATTTAGGCAGATTCTTGAGAAATGTTTAGAGTTTCAGAAACCTCTGGTTGCTAGCTTTGTTGATTTCAAAAAGGCTTTCGATAATGTTTATCGTCATAATTTGTGGTTGATTGTGAGATCATATGGTATACCAGACAATTAGGTAACATAATGAAAGCTCTCTATAATAACACTGAGTCGTGTGTGAGAGTTGGTAAGGCAATTGGTTTAGCATTACTTCTAGTGTTCGACAAGGGTGCATTTTGTCTCCTTTTCTCTTTAGCTTGGTTATTGATTATGTTATGCGAAATTCACTTCAAGTGAAAGAGTTTGACTTTAAATGGACTGGATATACGAAAATTTCTGATTTAGATTATCCTGATGATTTATCCCTTTTGGCAAATGATGTTGATGAGATGAACTCTTTCATTCGAGCTGTTAATCAAACTGGTAGTAGAGCAGGTTTGGGTATGAACAGAGAGAAAACTAAAGTGATGAAAATTGGTCAGGCAGGCTGTGTGTTATTTACCACTTGGCACTTGAGTTTTCTCCCACTTGGCAATCAGTGTTGCCAGTCACAAAAAGTGAAATTTCTAGTATCCTCCCAGTTGCCTGGAGGTTTTGGTATAGGATGATCTTAATAGGAGTCAAAATGACAAATAACATAAAAACGCGATGTGCTAGCGATTTTTTAGGCCATTTCTGAAATCAGCACCTGAAAAATAGTTAAAGGCAACTACAATATTTTCATGTTATAAAAACCTTGTAAAGCAGTGTAATTTTTCGGTATTTTTCAATTTTCGTAAGACTTGCATTGTTGCTGTTAAATATTCAAAGTCCATAACTCTCAAAGTACAAAGACAACGTTATTGAAAATCGATATTTAGATAGGTATGATTGAGATCTTTAATTTACCTTCAGTTACATTTTCTCATAAAACGCTTAGTTTATAAGTTATAGAGCTTTGGAAGTCATCTTCCACTTATATAACATGGAGGGAGGTGGTTATAAGTCAGTGGGCACTGAGTGTATAAAATACAAAAAAGATAAGTTTAGTTATTGAATTAGTTTTGACTTCATATTAAGATAAGATGCCAAATCTGATTTTAATTTCAACAGAAGAAAAATTGCTGTGATCTGTCTTTTTAGGTAATATGAATTCAGTAAGTGATATCATCATTGGTATAGTTCCCATTTTTACACTTTATAGCGCTTGTAGAAAAATATGTATTTTAAAACTTTTTTTAATATTTGCATAAGTCCGCATATAATTTAATTTGGTGAACATGGCAGATTAAATATTTTTCGTGACCTATACTTATCATTCGCTACTTAATTGCGGATAGACGTACAGTATATTGGCGATCTGTATTTATAAACGTATATATCAATATATAACAAATATTCATAATCCATTGAAAATAATTAATTAAATCGAAATACTTATCAAAATTAATTATTACAATTGTAAAATTGATTATTGCTAGGAATGAAATGATTGCATGGATTTGTAACAGAATCTGACTGTCAGGTGCGGAAGTGTAATTTAGAGAATTGTTGAAGTTTATTATCATAGAAAATTCTACCTTAATTGATTCAATATATAAACAATAGGAAAGCAAAAGCAAGGGTTGTTAAACGACATATTGCATTTGATAGTAAAATAAGTAAATTTAAAACCAGCTTTAAGAATGAAAAATGACAGTTAATTAAAAGACAATGCTGATAATTAATTGACAGATTAATTAATTAGGTAACGAGTACAATGATCAGAATAACAACAATAATCTAATTAATATGAAACATCAAAAATGGATAATATACATAACTTTGAAGAGTAGGTAATAAAATCTAAAACACTAATTTTGTATTATCTAAGACATGCAAACATGTTATTATGCAATACATGTTCATTATTTTTTAACCTCTTTTTTATATAAAAGCAATCCACCGTTACGATTTCTTTAATCAAGCGATAAATGATTAACTATCATAGGAACTAACTAAGCTATGTACTTGTGTATTAGTTTCTTTTCAAAACTGGAAATTTCATACCTCTTTCCATTTGATCGATGGAAATAATTATCTACCATCAGATTTTATAAATTTCCGTTTACAAAGAGTTCTATAATTAATGTAGAGGCATATTTCTAAAGGTAGCAAGTTTCTAACTACGTTAAGTTTCATATAAACATTCCATTGTCAGCAGTTAATTTTTTATTATTTTATTTTGTAGTTTTTTCTCTGGTCTAAGGATTGATGCATAAGCACCTCCATGGAAAAGTATCCCGTTATATATAGCAGACTGTATCCATGAGTTAATATATAACAAATAATGTTTTTCGATTTAATTTTTTTGATAATATGTATATGGTGCATAACACTAATTTCATTTTTTGTCAGATTATTGATACTTTTTTAATCAACTGGTATCCCTAAATGCATAATTTTAGGAATTCTTTCAAAAGAAACACATTCTCATTTAAGGTGGTGGAGGTGTTTTTGTGTTTTTCATTTGTGTTTCCTCATATAGGAAACACAAACTGAAGGGAAGACCGCCGAGGAAACTAAAGTGGAAGGGAGGATCACATACGAAACTGAAATTAAAGGGTAGGCCTCGCATAGGAAAAACAAATGGAAGGGAAGGCCGCCAAGGAAACCAAAGTGGAAGCATGGAAAAGAAAGGGTAGGCCTCACATATGAAACTGAGAAACGAAAAAAAGGGCCGTCAAAGAAACTAACTGGAAGGGAAGAACGCATAGGAAACTGAAATGATATAGTGAGCTTCACATAGGAAACTGGAATGAAATGGTGGGTTTCACAGAGGAAACTGATCATAGCTCCTAGATTCGGCTCTTTTCTTCTGTAACATTTCTTCCGTACCTAAGCATTCTACGTCAATACGATGTCTCATAAGAACCATAAAGTCATGATGGGAAGCAGAATCAAGTGGAACGTGGGTAAAAAGGCTGATCTGACTGACTTCGAAGGAATGTAATGCAGTCCGAATGTTCGTTGCCTTCCAGTTAGTTTCTTTGACGGCCCTTTTTTTCGTTTCTCAGTTTCATATGTGAGGCCTACCCTTTCTTTTCAGTTTCCTGAAAGTGGCCTCCTTGAAAGTGGGGCCATGGTCCCCACTTTCAGAATGCTTATAAGGGTAATAGAGAGGCCAAAAATTATGAAACATATATTTCATGCATTTTTCAAGATTTTTTTAGACTTATGAAAAGGAAGGAGAGATGTTATACTGCAGGGTAAATCCAGTCTCTAAGTCCTTAACTCTTCTTTGTATCTCTTGCCTCCCCCTTCGATTTTATTTTTAAATCCGGCCTCCATGCGAGTATATTGGCATCTTTCGTAATAATTTGGCGACGTAGTGTACATTTTTCTCGAGTAAAGCCCCATTAAAATAACTTTGGTACATTTAAGATACAAATAAAATGTTAACTTGTTTTGACGAAAATATTAGCCATACCATTTTTGCCTCAAATTTACTAACATGTAATACATTAATCTAATGTGGGAGTCAAAAAAAATACACACAGGTGATAAGACCGACTGTATTTCTTATGCAAAGCGCAGCATGCATTTAAACATTTTATTGATGCGTTTTTACTAAATAGTAAAAGAAAAAACAAACTAATTTACAGCTACGGGTATTCCGAAGTTAGCAGGTTTGAATACATAAAATGCAGTATGATCTAAAACAGCGTGGTCCAACACGCGGCTCTTGTACTAATTTGGGTGGCCTTCTTCTACGGTTTTCATTAATAAAAGATAAACCAATAGCATAATTTTAAAATTGGGGTATTAGGTACATAAGTCAATCTTTTCTGCAAGTTCTGTAGTTTCCGTTAGATGCAGTACAAATTATTATTTTTCTCTTCCTAGAGAGGGCAGCACCTTGCAACGGTTATGTCTGTTTTCACATTTAAACTAGGCCGACTCGATACCACTTTTCATTCTTCCAAAGATGTTGTTTTTAACTCGGTATTCTTCTGAAGCATGGTTGTGTATCGAGTTGACCGTGCTTTAACGGCTTTTCATTGTAATTCAAAATGTCGGAACCAAAGAAACGCCGCATTACAGAAGAAAAACGACAATTTTAGTCTAAGTGGCAAGAAAGCTACTTTTTTGTTGAACATAACGTTAAACCACAATGTGTTATTTGTTCCCAAGTTTTAAGTGTTTCAAAGGAATACAATGTAAGCAGACACTATACCAGTCTGCATAAAACAAATATGATAAATGCCAAGGAGCTGCAAGGAGTAGTGTGTTTAGTGATTTGAGGCAGAATCTAACTAAGCAGAAGATTATTTTTCAGCAGCCAGCAAACACCGCGGGTTTGATAGCTTCTTACGAGGTATGTTTAGAGCTAGCAAAAAATCTTTCAGAGATGACGAGCTCATTAAAAAATGCACTGTGAAAATGGCATCTGCCTTTGGAGACAATACGATGGTTAGAAACTTTGAAACGGTTTCCTTGTCCCATCAGACAGTAATTAAAAGAATTAATGAAATGGGAAGCGGAGTTTCAGCTGCTCTCCATAATATTATGAACAATTGTGAATGCTACTCCCTAGCTCTAAACGAGAGCACAGATATAACTGATATCAGTCAGGTTCTTATTTTTGTCGGAATAATAAGCTCTGAATTTGAAATTCAAGAAGAACTCTTGAAACTACATCCATTAGAAACCAGCACCAAAGGTATTGACATATTTAACACATTGAATAGTACAATTTCTCAATTTGGTGGCTTTGGGAAATGATCTGGCATTGCGACAGATGGAGCTAAAGCGATGGTTGGTCATAAAACTGGATTAGTAGGACTTGTCAAAGAAGAAGGAATAAATTGCTTGTTCTTTCATTGCATTATCCACCAGGAGGCACTCTGTGAAAAATTTATAAAAATCAGTGATACTATGTCAACAGTTGTAAATATTGTAAATTTAATAAGGGGAGGCAAGAAATCTCAAAGACACAGAGTATTTATTGCATTCTTGGATGCTTTAGATGCTGAATATGGTGACATTTTATTGCATTGTGAGGTGCGCTGGCTTAGTGCTGGAAATTGTCTGCAACAAGTTTTTGGGTTAAGGAATGAAATTTTTGTCTTTCTCAGGAATGAAAATAATGGAAATGAATATGTAGATAAGCTGAAAGTCAAGAAATTCAAACAAACAGTTGCCTTCCTGACTGATTTAACATCTCATCTGAATGCTTTAAATCTGAAACTGCAAGGTAGGAAACAAAATATCTCTCAGCTTTTTGGACATATTGAAAGATTTCGTAGGGAACTTCTTGTAATGCAAAATGCATTAAAAGCAAATAATACAGCAACTTCCCATCTTGCCAGCAGTTGAAGGAAGAAGAAAATTAAACAAATTTTAGTGAGTTTCATGAAATAATGTGTGATATAAAGGAGGAGTTCCAGACAAGATTCAAATATTTTGATGCCTTGAAGGCAACATTTTCACTGTTTAAAAACCCCATGGAAACTGAAGTGAGCCATCAACCCTCTGACCTTCAAATGGAGATTTGTGATCTTCAGACAGATCCATTCTTCCAAGTCAAAAAGTGTGATATTCCTGAGGTCTTCTGGAGACTCTTTACAAAAGACTATTTTCCAGTTTATCCAGTTTTCCAATTTTATTTACCGTTTTCCCAGATTACATAAAATTTCTGTTGAAATACTATCATTATTTGGCAGTACATATGTGTATGAAAGTGCTTTTTCAGCTTTAAAATCTATTAAATCAAAAAAGTAGAAATCGAATTGAAAGTGCTTCACTGGAATCCTGTCTGAGTCTTTTCTTGACAAAATTTAAGTAGACATTGAGAAACTTGTTTCAGAAAAGCAGTGCCAATTCTCACATTAATTTTCTTAATTACCATGGTGCAGCACAACGAGTAAATTCTTTGAAGTTTTCATGAATATTTCCTATTAAATTACTTGTCTGCTTGTTAAACTTGTGTATTATATTTGTATCTAAATATATATATATATATTTTTCAACAAATATATTAGAGAAGTTTTTGGCCCTTAGGCAATGAAAGATTGGACCACACTGATCTAGGAAACAGAAAAATATATTTTATTGAGTGTCAAAAGGTTTTAAGATGATTTATGCTTTGACTTAAAAATGTGTCTAATTTAATACTATTATTTGCTTTAGAGCAGTGGTTCTCAAACTTTTATGCTTCACGTACGTGAAGTGTAAATGTGTATTTAACTGGCGTACCCCTTGTATAGGTAGATAAAACTATAGTTATAGTATAACAATAGGAATAAAACTTTGTTACTAGATCTAGCGACTTTTGAGTTCTCGTGGCGTACCTCAAATATTTTTTTCCGCGTACCCCACGTTGAGAATCCCTGCTTTAGAGGATTTTCATTTTCTCATAAGAGATTTCAACCATATTCATATGCTGTAAGTATAACTTCATGTCGAATTATTAAAAAAATTAAATATATATTTTTCATTCATAGAATTTCTTATTAATTTATGTAATTTAGTACTTTAGTTATTCACTTCAAAGAATAATGCTTTATTTTTACAGGGTGATTCAAAACTCTTGGGCCAAACTTTAAGGGGTGATGAAGACACCTAAACAAGCACTTTTCGTCATACAATGCATGGTCGGAACTCAAGCGGTGAAGCGCTAGGGGTTAGCAGTTACTGTGTCAGGAAATGAAGAAACACAAGAATGACAGAAGAGGTTTGAAACAATTGCAGAAATTACAGAACAGAAAGTACATAATTTTATTGAACAAATTACAGAACAGAAAGTACATAATTTTATTGAACAAATTACAGAACAGAAAGTACATAATTTTATTGAACAAATTACAGAACAGAAAGTACATAATTTTATTGAACAAATTACAGAACAGAAAGTACATAATTTTATTGAACAAATTACAGAACAGAAAGTACATAATTTTATTGAACAAATTACAGAACAGGAAAGTACATAATTTTATTGAACAAATTACAGAACAGAAAGTACAGAATTTTATTGAACAAATTACAGAAACTGCTCAGAGCGACCGCCAACATTAATGCAGGCTTCACACCTTCGACGTAGTGATCGGCATACATGGGCGAAAACACCAGGCATTTCTCGTACAGCGGCAGCGGCAATGGAAATCCTAACAACAAGGTCCTTTGGAATCGATGGGGCTATCGTAGATGAAGCTTTTCATAAAGTCCAGACACGAGAGATCGTGCGATCGTGCGATCGTGGAGGCCAAGCGATGGGACCACGCCAACCAGTCCATCGTCCTGGAAATGTTGCATCCAACGCGTCCGACACATCCATGCTGAAATGGGGTGGCGCTCTGTCGTGTTGGAACTACATACGTGTTTGAATGTTTGGTGGAACAGGGTTCAGTAATCCTGGCAAGACTTCTTGTAAAAATACGAGGTACGTTCTCCCTTTCAGTCGAGCTGGCAGAAGGTATGGGCCAATCAAATGGTCATGGAGAATTCCAGCCCAAACATTTATGGAGAAACGCCGCTGGTACGAATGTGGACCTATGACGTGCGGATTACTGGTGGCCCACACATGTGAATTGTGGGTATTAAAAATGCTCTCACGTGTAAAGGTGCATTCGTCAGTGAATAAGACATGTGCATCAAAGTTCCGTTGCGCTGCAGTCTGCTGCAAGAACCACTGTGCAAAATCCACATGAGGCCGATAATCTGCAGGTGTCAAGGCGTGCACCCTCTGTGCATGGTACGGGTGTAATCGTTCGTCTCGTAGAACTCGCCACACCGTCGATTGAGGCACACTTACTGCATGGGAAATTGCTCGCGTGCTTCATTCGGGACGATCTCCAACCTTACGTACAATTTCCTCTGTAACACGTGGCGACCTTGCACTCCTTGTATCCTGCAAGCCGCTGACAAAGGAGCCTGTTTTGCACAGATAATGGTGCAGTCGATGAAAGGTTTTACGATCAGGCACGGTCGGAAAGCGGTCCCGGTACAGTCTTTGGGCTCCGTCGCATTCCTGTCCGCAGCTCTGTACGTGAACTGCATGTCCGCCTTATCCTGATTCGTGAAACAATCCATCCGTTCTGCAATCCAAGGTAGAAATGACGATGAGTGGGAAAACAGCGCTTATAAGTGTTCATTGGAAAGCGCCCTCTAGCGCTTCACCGCTTGTGTTCCGACCATGCATTCTATGACGAAAAGTGCTTGTTTAGGTGTGTTCTATCACCCCTTAAAGTTTGGCCCAAGACTTTTGAATCACCCTGTATATGTGCTTTACCAATCGTTATATTTTTTCTTCCTCCCCCCCCCCTTCAAATTGACACAGAGATTTACTCAGTCGGTAGCGAGCTACGCTCATAATCTGCAGTTCCCAGGTTCGAGTCCCAACTGTGCGAGCGCTGACCCCCCCCCCCCCCCCCCCCCACCACCACCACCACCTTGCATTCGATCAGAAAGGGGCCTTCTGTTCAGAGGACAAAAAAATAATTAGATAAATACGAACGAACCATCCATTCCTTCGGATTTTCACCGTTAGAGGATACAGAGAAACGACAAAATTATTTTCTATGAAAACGAGCTTCCCATGTTCGTGAGAGTCGATAGGTCATTCTTCGAATTTTTCTTTGTTGTATTTTTTATCTCGTTTTCAAAGGAAACTAGATCTTATTTCCGCTTTGTCGTCTGTCTGTGTGCTTGTCTGTAGACATCGAACTCTTTTGTTTACAGAGATAAATTAAAATTATGTGTCTGTTGGATAGGTATTGATGAAATATTACGATATGTACTTTCCGAATCTCTCTAGCGCTATAATTACGCCTAACGGTGGAAATTTTTGAAAATTCAAAAATTTCAATTGTATTTACATTAAAATTTGTATTTACAGATAAATGAAAAATACCCTTTAGGATTAGATAGGAATTGATAAAATATTATGATTTGCACTTTCGAAGAATATAATTGCGCCCTCTAATGGTGAAAAAATTTTTAATTACAAAATTTCAAAGGAATATGGTTAAGATATATTAATGATAGAAATTTGAAATTTTAGTGGTGTAATGTGAACGTCATTAAGTTTCCAAGAACACAAATCAAAAAATAAAAATTAGAAAACTCTATTTTATTTGTATTGGTACTAATCAAATATTACAATTCGCATTTTTCCAATCTTTAGGTAGTTTTAATATATACCAGGTTGCCAGATTACTAATTTCTAAAAAATTCTTTGCCAGATATTTTTTTTTGAATTCTGTAATCAACCATAGTATAGTGTTCGGATATTTATTTGAGCTACTGTACAATTATTAAATATAGAAATGGTAGAGCTGCTATTAAATTTTTTAAATAATATGTATTGTAAAAAAAATGGAAAGTTTAGTGGTAGCTTTTCAAGGGATCACTTACAGCCATAACGGTCATTTTTCAGAGAGAAGTATGGAAAATGCAACTTTTTCAAATTTAAGAATTAAAAGCCGAATACCTTTATGTTGTATTATTACCAATAATATACTATTCATCTCATCACCCGCTGGCTCAAATTAAAACTGTTAAGGAGCGAAAGCTCGACATGCTTCATTCTCTGTTAAGGAGTAAAAGAAAAAATTCAATTTCTTTCAAAACGAGATACTCATATGCACCAGAGGCGACATGCGTTCTTCTAGCCTTTTTTAAGAGATTAGTTAACTATCTGTAACTGGTAACATTCAATTCCTGAAATTATTCATTTAGAAGCTGATAATGTTCTTATACGATATCATGAGCATTGTATTCATTTTCCTATTTAAATAAAGAGAATGAAACTCAAACGTGAGATGAATCTTCTAAGAATAAAAGAAAAAAAAAACTGGTGTAATTCCATAATAAGATATTGTTATTTTAATTCTGAGAGGCATTTCTTTTGCATACAACCTTCTAAACAGCCAGGCACAAGAACTCCAAGGGATCAGAGAGAGTTGGAAAAGTGGACCTATTGCACAACTCTTAGGAGCATTTGGAATCTTCTATCAAGGCCATAGAGCATGTTCTTTAACGGCACAGGATATGGCACTTCTACACATTGGATCGCGGCTTAACATCCATTAAGACGGACGGCTGCCTTTCCAAGTTCACCGGCGTCCCCTACTGATCGAGGGCAGCGAAGACAATCATGAGGAGGTAAATCTCAATGCTGGTGTAGGCGAAACTCGAACCTAAACTGCAGATTACAACCCTGGCGCGCTACCGACTAGATCAGCCATGCCACTTCAAAGAGGCTTAAACAAAATGGGCTAAAAAAATATTTTTCACTGAGTAGAATACATTCAGTGCAAACATTTTCCTGTGGTTGTGATGGAGCCTTGGGTATAGTGTGTGTAGAATAAAATACAATCACTCTTTATTTTCAATATAAACTTGCACCTTTGTATTTCTTTCAGTTTTCACTATCTTATCTATAATCAAAACCTTGATGAAAAGGGATTACGTTGAAATCTCTATGTCTTTTTTTTATTTCTTAAACAAATATTGTCGCGTCTTTTACTTTTTTCCCGTCTACAACATTTTCCTTTTTAGAGAAAAATATTTTTCGGGTAACAAAGTGCAAAATCCTTGACATAAAGTTTCAGAATTAAATTCTTTAACTAAATAATTTCAAGAGTCATATCTTTGATCAGAGCTGGATAAAAATTTTTCAAAAAGGTATAACTAGAGAAAACAAAAAAAAAGTTATTTTACATCAAGGGGAAGGGAACATCTCCCCTGGGGGAGGGACATGCTCACAGAAAATCAAAAAAAAAATGATCAAAGATTCAGCTATTTCATTGGATTTTCATCTCAGTGCAACTAGGGCAACGAAAGTGCTCTTGATCAGACAGATCTCGAAGCGTTTGTTGGGGGAATGGGGTTAGTGACGGAATCAACGGATTCGTACGTAATGTAAAATAATGTGTTTCCGTTATTCTACGGGCACGAGAGGGCACCCCCCTTTAACCGGGGCAGAAAATTTTCCAGGGGAGGGCAAAGATTGGAGAAAAATAATTACATCAATAAATTTTTATTTAATTTTTTAGGGTTTTTTTTTTCACAAGTAGATTATAGAATACAGTATTGCATCATTCAAAAACACATACATAATGTATATAAATTAATTATGTTTAAATTGTTACGATTCTAATTTGTGGAATTTCTTACTCGATCCTGGGGGGAGTGCCCCGTTTGCCCCCCCCCCCCCCCCCCCTCTGCGGACGCCCATGGCTTAAAAGGTAGTTTTCAAACTTAGAAACTGATACGATTCTGATTCTTCAGGGAAAAGTTCTTTCAAAGCAATTCCAATTCAAGCGTTTAATATTACCGTTCGTAAAATATAAGTGATCGCTACAATTGTCCGTTATTATTATTATTGTTTTTTTAGTTAAGTTCGTTAATTAGTCTCGTTATTATCAGCCAATATGACGCGAAGTCTTCGACATTTCGTAAATGGCACGGAAAGATATTCCGGACAATGTGATGCAAAATTGCAACATTATTTTAGAATTAACGGAGAGATTATTGTTGGAAAAGATAGATAAAACTATTTTCGACTTTTTTTAAGAAGTAAACTCTAATACACAGAAAAATTATTCAATAATAATTATTTTGTAGTATTTAGCTATGACAATACCTTTCTTTATTGTATTTCAGTTCAGTATAACGAATATAATGTGATTTCCATTAAAAAACAGTCCTATGTTATGTCAATGGGAAGTTAAAGTCGAAGCTCTATAATTTATGAAACAAGTTTATTTATTTAAAAAAATATGATAGCAGATAAAGATCTCAATTAAGTAAATCAATATCTCGTTTTTCAAAAATAGTCGTTCAATATTCAACAAGTTATTGAAGTTTGAATATTTAAGAATAACAATGCCAGTGTTAAGAAAAATATGCAAAACTGATGAATAGTGAAAGAATTCTTTACATACTTTTCTAAAATAGAAACTTATTTCATTAAGCACTTTGACACAATATTTATTACTAAGTTGTAATTAACTTCGGAAGTCAATAGTTGTGACTGGCTTTGCTATTGTTAAATATTGAAACTTCCATAAATACTGAACGAATATTGTTGATAATAGAGATATTGATGTATTTGATTAAGATCTTCATCTATCACATTCTTCAAAACAAAAATTATTGTATACAGAATTCGACGTTAGCTTCCCATTTAAAGCAACAAAGGGTTGCTCCTTAATTTATGGCAATCGATATATTTTGGTGACCCCGCTCGATTTCTTTATAATGGCCTTCCACTGTTATTAGGTCAACGCGTAATTAACAGAAACAAATATGTCAGAAATCCACTAAGGAGAATTTGGTTGAAGAAAATATTCCTCAGCAGAAATGATTTGAAAAACGGAGAATCACTGGGCACTACTAGTTTTATTTCCATTGTTTAATATCTCAACATAATACAACATAATTTTCTGATTAAATTATTATGGTTCAGATCATCTAATCCTTTTGATTCATTCAAAAATTTAAAGATTTGCTCACACATAACGCTTACGATTATAAAGGAGATATATTTATTAACAAAAATTTGTGATCTTAATTTTGTGTCAACTTGACAAGATCGAAAAGTAGTAAAAATCTCATAACAGAAACTGATAAGTAAAGCGGATAGCTTTTAATCGACATTGATATTAAAGATTGAGTTAAAAAATACAATAAAGGATTAAAATATACATATGAATGAAAACTCAAAATTCCCACGTCATGGTCTACGGATGTCCAACCCGATTGTGCGATTTATTTGACACAACAGATTTAAAAATGTTTCTTTTTTTCGTGTCGATTTAAGGCAGCCTTCTGCACAAATGACTTTTTACAATGTCTGCACAAGAATGGCTTTTGTAGCAAATGGATTCTTCTATGCACAGTTAGATTGTGTTGCTTTGCGAAAGACTTTTTACAAAAATCGCAAGGAAATGGTCGTTCTCCTGTGTGAATACGAAGATGCTCTTCCAGATGATTCTTCCGTTTAAAACTCTTTCCACAATGGCAACACTTGTGAGGACGATCTCCAGAGTGAATGAGCATGTGATCCTTGATGTTGGATGATATATCGGTAGAGTAAGGACAGAATGAACAAGGGAATCTCCGGCCTTTTCCTTTCCCTCGATGCTTCTTCTCGTGTTTGGCGAGGAATTGTGACGATGTAAACCGGCAATGGCAGATGTCGCACTCATAAACACGTCCACCTGTTTGAGAAAACACAAAAACAAATTTCGATAAACCGTATATTTTTAACAATATTTATTAATATAAATAGTTTTTATTCCGTAAACATTTAGCCATTGGACACCCGAGATATTTTACTTTGGGTTGTTTTACTTCTGAGATTCACTTTTTTGCACAAAATGGTCTAAATGGTCCCAATGACTCAGAGAATGTTATGAAAAAGGGAACCCACTGGACAGCGATTATCAGACAGATAGAAGCCTCCTGTTTAGGAGACAGATGGGAACCTCCTGTCAAGGCCATACGTGTTCTTTACCGTGAAAAAGTTTATCACTCCTTAACATGGGTTAACGTTCCATCCAACAGATATTTCCAAGCCTATTCGGGGACCAATGGTGGGAGTTAGCAGTGACAAATCTTAACACCGACAGAATTGGAACTGGAACCTAGGAACTGTAGATTATGAGCCTGGTGCGCTACCAAGTGAGCCAATCCCCGTCCTCAATAAACATTAATAACAATCGCATTGTTAATTAGTAAAGAGCAGTATTTGTGCTGTGAAACATTTATCCATCGATCATTGGACTATGTTGACCTATGCTTCCAATAGTAAATGTGAAGAATTGAAATGATGAGGAACATCGAGTTGATTCTTCATCTAATTCCGTATATGCCAGAAGGAATTTGCCCGTCCGAGTGCTATTCCCATCCTTAGCTAACCATTAGTTATAGTTATGTTGGTGTGTGTCCATTAATTGTAAGATGGACCAGCCTCAAAATGAGCATTAATTGACTTAGCTCATAATAAGGATGCATGTTTTAGATACGCTGTAATCATTTCCTTTAGAAAAAGGAGCACATTGAGATACTTAATTTGTTCAGGAAATTACATGATAAAGATCACATCGCTGAACTGAAGACAAGAATTATTACTCCTCAAACGATACAAAATGGAAATATTAATTGGTCCGATTATATTTAAAATTAAATGTAATCCGTATAATGCTAAAATAAACCTGAACTTTATATTCAAACACCAAAAAAGGCCCCATCTTTTTCTCACACAAATTTAATTATCTGTTAATAGTCAGTATTACAATTATATTGTTTTCGTCTGCATATCTGTCCGTCTGCAGACATCAAACTTTTTTGTTTACAGATATAAATTTAAAATTACTTTTGTGTTGGATAGGCAATTGATAAAATATTACGATATGCACTTTCTGAATCTCTCTAAAGCTATAGTTACGCACTCTCGGGGGGGGGGGGGGGGGGGGGATTTGAAAATTTAAAGCGAATGTTGCAAACGACGTATTTAAGCTAGAAATCTGAAATTTAGCTGGTGTAATGTGGACGCCATGATGTTTCTATCGGCAACAAATGAATTGACCTCTTAGACCCACAGGTGGTGGGAAAACACAATTTTTTTTGTTTTAGCAGAAAATTGTTTGTATTTATAGAAAAATGAAAGTCTTTTTTAAGGGTTTGTTAGGAATTGATAAAATATTATGATTCCCACTTTTGGAATTTTTCGAACACTATAATTGCGCCCTCTAACGGTAAAAGAGTTTTAAAATTCAAAAATTTTAAACGAATATTGCAACGACGTGTTAATGATAGATATATGATATTTTGGTGGTGGAATATGAACGTCATGAAGTTTCCATTGAGAACAGTGAAAATAATTATTAGAAAACTCTTTTTTAGTTTGATTGGTAATAATGAAATATTATAATTCGCATATTTCAAATACTTAGGTAGTTTTAATTCATATATTTTTATAGATCACTAAGAAACGGCAGAGCAGTTATCGAGATTTACAAATTATATGTATCGAATAGAAATTTGAAAAAAAAAATCAGTTATAGTTTTTAAGAGATAGTCCACTAAGAGACTATCTCTTAGTGGTGATAAAGCAATTCTGTTATCCAATTTATTTTTCTCACAATTGAAAAAATAATCTATCCATTTTTCTGAGAGAGGTGTGGGAAATGCAACTCTTTAGATTTAAGAATTAAAAAACGAATGTTTTCATGTTGTATAATTACTAATAAAATCCCATCATCCTTCAGCTCAAATTAAAACTTTTAAGGAATGAAGCAGCAGGTAAAGGAAAAACGACTTTCTCCTTGAAAACGAGATTCTCGTATACATTAGAAGCGATATTCTTTCTTCTAGTCATTCATTAGAAACTCAATTGTTACACGCACAGCATCATGACGAAGTTAATTTTGAAATGATATAAACATCATAAATTAGAAACCACTTGGTGAAAGGCAACAAATATACAAAGGGTCAGAATTCAACGAATTAGTTTCTTATTTGTACTTTTCAATTCTTTTTCAATATTTCATTAAGTCATTTAATCATTCTTTTTCAATATTCATCACTCTTAAAATTCAAATCACAGTGATTTAAATCACATATCAAATAGTTGGAAAAAACAAAACTGTATTTCAGACACAGAGGTATAAAAATGCACAAATAAAGTAACAATACTGATGATACTTCGTAGTTTTGTATTAAACTTATTCTCTCAAAACAAGAAGGAACGCATATTATAAAGGAAACTAATAAACTGAATCGAGTATTTATAAATCCACACAAATGTTCAGAGTTTAAAAAGTTACAAAATTTAACAGCAAACTAAAAAAGTTAAAGTAATAATACAACAAATGTGAAAATACTTCTATTCATATCGATTTAACTCTTCCTTCTGCACAAATGACTTTTCACAGTGTTTGCACAAGAATGGCTTTCGAAGCAAATGTATTCTTCTAGGCACAGTTAGATTATATTGCTTTATGAAAGACTTGCTACAAAGATCGCAATGGAAATGGTCGTTTCCTGTAAGGATACGCTCTTCGAGATGAATCTTCTATTTGAAACTCTTTCCACAATGTAAACACTTCTGTGGACGATCTCCAGAGTGGATGAGCATATGATCCTTAATGTGGGTTGAGGTCTTTCCGTTCCCCTCGATGCCTCTTCTTGTGTTTGGAGTGGAATTGTAATGACGTAAATCTACACTTGCAGATGTCACACTCTTACGCATTTTGGTTGTATTAAGGAGAAGGAATGGATATTTCAATTTAATATTTGCTTAACAATGATGCATGTTATAACTTAAAACAATTCTGAAAGAATGTAATAACTGAATTACAAAAAATGTTTTACATGGTATCGAAAACACAAGAAATTTGCGAAATTTTGCTAAAAGCGTACAAATTAAAATTTGGGACAGGAAAAGCACTGTTAATTCGGCAAGAATGTGAAATGAAATCGTGGTCTTCCTTCAGAAAAAAAAATTGCAAATTTATTTATAATATAAATAAACAGTCCAAACTTTAACACACTGCAGCAATCACAAGCTCAGTTACAATATATAGTCGGTGAATAGCAAACTACGGTCACTTAATACTGAGGCGGCCTATGCAAGTGTAACAATGCAAACGAGACCGTGGTACTACGAGACAGAAGTGTATTACAGTGTGTGAATTACGTCATGAATGGATTGGAACACAGTTTATTTCAAAGGATGAGTTAGAGTAGAAAATTGATTAGCGTGTGCAAAGAATTTTTTTTGGTCAGAGACGATTGAGAATTGTCGATATATGGTGGTAAAAGTAGTTTTGTTCGGAAGTAGATCTGTGTAGGGAACATCATTTCTCCCATATGTGATGTATAACCAGTGGTAAGGTTATTGATAAAGGTTGAATCTGTGCTTTGATTTGTGATTCGGTTTTCGATTATATTGGTTTATCAGTTACATTTTAATAAATGTCATGATCATTTAATGTAGTTGATATTGGTGTTTCAACTGACTGATAATTGAATATTTGTATATTATTTATTTAATTTATTTTTTCAGTTATTATATCAGTTCATTTACTGTGTGTTTGTTTATTCCGAATTTAATCACATTTCTCAAAGGAAAAATACGAAACTAAAATTCTGTAACAATATGATGAGGAGCAGCCGTTGACCTAAAATGCAAAACGTACGCTTATGAAATCTGGCTTTCTGCAAACATTAGAATCAAATCTTAACTTATAAAATGCCTATTAAATAAACTGTATGCCTATTAAGTGTAAAAGTATTAGCTTTATCGTTTCAATTCAGAAACTAATATACTTAACTACTTATAACCTTTCTCCAAGTTTCAAATTTCGATATCATTGAGTAAGTAAGAAACGTGCAATGTTCTTCAAACTGTTTCATCATTTTTGCTTATACCTCTTAAAGCATGCTAGGACTTTTCGGCTATTATGTTACTGGCTTTGTTTCACGTGCTTTCGTGATATCAGAGTCCTGTGGGCATCAAAACCTCGTGATTACAAATAAAGTACGAGCTCAGTTAAGAACAAAAAAAAAATTCTATCGAAACATATTCTGAAATCTTGTAAACACATAAAAATAAATTGGGTAACAGAAATTGATAAAGGACATTGTCAGATATAATCTATAAGGACATCAAACATTTAAACAAGTTTACAATAGAGGAAATAAAAAAAAATGTTAAATATATGAATACAATAGACTTAAAATGATTCCTTTCATGTTGAACTAATGCACTCTTCTGAACAAAAGTCTTTTCGCAATGCCTGCACCTAAAGGGCCATTGCATCAAGTGAATTCGTCTGTGCTTAGTTAGAGCGTCCTGGGTTATGAAAGGCTTGCTACAAAGATCACAAAGAAATAGTCGTTCTCCTGTGTGAATACGAAGATGCTCTTCGAGATGATTCTTCCGTTTGATTCTTCCTTGTGAGGACGATCTCCAGAGTGAATGAGCATGTGATTCTTGATGCTGGATGATATATCGGTAGAGTAAGGACAGAATGAACAAGGATAATCTCCGGCCTTTTCCTTCCCCTCGATGGCTCTTCTTGTGTTTGGTGAGGAATTGCAGTGATGTAAATCTGCACTGGCAGATGTCACACTCATAATAGCTTTTGCCTGCGTGTAGAGAGCATAGAAAAAAATAAATATGTTAAATAGTATTCTTTAAAACAATAAATGGAATATCAGCCAGTCTCACCGAACAAAAGTAAATTTTTTGCAGTTGGGAAACGCTGCCCTAGAGCATCCCTCACATGCTCAATCAGATTTAGGTCGGAAGATCGAGCTGGGCTCTACATGCGCATAATGGTCTCCTCTTGAAGATATTGTTCCACTAGTCGAGCTCTGTGTGGACGATCGTTATCTTAAGATGAATGGTTCACTATTGTACCATCGTAAGGACGTACCTAAGGGTCTAGGATGTCACCTCTATACCTTTGAGCATTGAGGTTCCCACTCCTCAATACGTAGAGGTCTGTGTGTCCACGTAAGGAAATGCCACCGCAAACACACACGCTACCTCTGTCGTAACTGTTTGTTTGATGGATGTTACTGGGATGATAGTGGATACATCGTTCACCACCTATCAAACAATGTCCGGAATCAGTCTGCAAGTATATCTGGACTCATCTGTGAAGAGTACGAGACCTCCATTGCCCTTCTGTCGAGTTAACATGCTTGCGTGTCCAATTCGACAGCTTTCTCCTTTGACGTGACGTGAGGGGTATACAAATTACTGGCCTTCTAGCATACAGACCTCCCTCATGAAGCCTTCTACGTACAGTAGAAGCTGATACAACCCTCCCAGCGGCTGCTGCAAGAGAAGATCATAGCTGAGAGGGAGTAGACATCCTGCTCCTTCGTGGTGTTAATCGCACATATCGGTCTTGTACAGCGGTCGAAATTCTAGCCCTTCCTCGGCTAAACCTCCGAGACTCGGAATCCATGCTAAGAAATTAATTCCACAGTCTATGGACCTCAGAAGAACTCGCATTCAGCCATCATGCTACGCCTGACTAACTTTGGCCTGCTTCGGGCCGGCCAATAGCTCTCCATCGTAGTTTATTTGGCAAATGATATTTCGAGGTCATTTCTACAAAATGACACTTCGAATTTCTTTACTCACATTTACAACGCAAAATGACGATCCACTCCAAAACACCTGTTTTTATACCTCTGTTCGATTACGGAAATTGATGTAACCTAGACTAATTTGCATATTATATGCTCACTCGGCATTACTTTACTGGTTACATGAACAAGTTTTGTGAGGATCGCACAATTTATTTACCGAATTATCGTGATTTTTTCCCATTTTTTTCATTAATTTATGGAGACCAATAAATGTTATATCATATTCCTAATATTATAAATGCAAGCCCTCATAAATATTATAATCATATCTAAATCTCGATTATCAAGAACATACTTTCAGTATTGAAAGAGGAAAGTTGGAATACTTAATAATAAATCGTTTATAAAAAATCTTTGTCTAATATTGAAATTCTAAAATATATATTTTATTAAATAATTTCAAAAAATAATTTTTCATTTTTAATTAATTTTTGAGTCAAATTCTTATCTCATATAACTATCGTGAATATTCCTGATTCTATAATTCTTTAAATGCATAACGATTATTGTTGGAAATCGAGTGTAAGCAGGCCTCATTGTGATCTTTAAAATATTTTCAGTAACATTTTTCCATGAAGTGTATATTTTAAAAGTTGCAAAACTTGTAAGTCGATTCCCATTGGTTTAACTTAGAATCTCTTTATTTTGTTAAGGTCGTACTGACACAACAATTGTTCATAAGGTCACTATGACCAAAGGCGTAGGAACGGGTTGGCATCGAGGCAGTTGCCAAGGGCGCCGGAATCACATGGCGGTCCTGGTGCGGCACGAGCCGTTCCACGATATCTGAAGTTTATGTGCAAAATAAAATCGAATGATTAGCCACCCGTAGTTCGATGAATTTAATACGTATTGTTTACACCATCGTATCTTCAAGACAGCATATTATAGATTTTCATTACTTCCTACAAAAATATTTTTTTCCTTTTTTCGGCGAACAATTAGCCCTCTCCCCCCCCCCTTGCACCGCGCGTGCCATAAAACAGCTTTGGGGCGCAATTGCGAACTGTTCATATTACTTTTACAAATCATGTCGTTACAAAATAAAATTCTGTTACGTAGGTATGTTTTTCTTTGGACGGGAGTTCATAATTTGTACATCATATTGAATTATTATGTTTATAAACCCCGGGACTGTTTAAGATCAACATCAGGACAGGAGCGTCGTACATCATCACTTTGTTTCCTATCAATCGAGCGAGAACTGACTCAAAAAATTAATTTTGATAACGATTTTGCCAACGAAAAAGTAGGAAAAATTAAAATACTTTAAAAATAATTAATTGCAACTTCTTTTGCAATTATTCATATGCAATTAATTTTATTCATGTAACCGTATTAAAATAATGACAATAAATATATATAATATCAATAACATGTGTATTTTTTTATCAATAACTGAACAAGGGCGGACAATTACAAATTTGCCAAGGGCGCCAAAAGCCTAGCTACGCCTCTGACTATGACTAACATATATAATGAGGAAGCCTTCAGAATGATCTCTCAGTAAACCTTAACGTAGAATAACAACACCAACAGGTCACTAAGTAAATCTAGATCCATTAAGGGGTTACGGTCACCCTTAAAAAGTCGTATATATATATATGTAAAGCATTTTATTGAGTTTTTCCACTACATTATAAATCGTCTTGTAGTGCTTTTTTTCCCTTGCTTACTAATTTTGCATCAGATTATATTTTTGTGCATATTTTTGTATCATTGCGTAGTTTACATATTGTATAAATAACAATAACTGTGTCCATAGTGTTGCTCAGATCATCAGCCAAGATTGTTTTGTTTACTTCATCGAATGATCCAGATCAAATCAAGTTAGGCCTCGCATGGAACTTAAATCATTCATCTGTTATAATTCCTTCGTCTTTTGTTATTTTTCTATTCCTATTTTTATTTTATTCTTCGCAGTCTGCTGTATAATTTGTTCCTTTATTCATAGGAAGAGTGGGAAAAACGCAACTTTTTTAAGAGATAAAAATACTTTGTGTCGTACAAAAAAAGTGATCTTCAAGCTGTTGCTTATCACAGAGATCTATACACCATAGGTATGTCGAAATTTCCCCTTTGAACCAAATGACAAACCGAATTCAAAATTTCATAACTTTTCTAAGATCTAAAACCCGAAATATCCATAGGTACGAATTTTTAGCTCTCTGATACTGGTATATTGAAAGTGAAATTTTACCACGAAGAACCTGCCATATCGAGTCAGCAAAGTGTAAGGGAAAGACTGGATTTCGAATCAGTATAACATTTCCTCCTCCGTTTTATACAGGTCTTCAAAACATTCCTTGAAAATGCATCAAATATATTAGAAAGTTTAGTAAATATTTGCCTTATAACCATTAGTAGCAATCTAAAAGGAACGGGGAGGCGGGTCATGGTCAACTCCCCCCCCCCTCTTCAGTAGATAGATCCTAGTGTGATTATGAGTAAAAAATTCAAATAACTTATTAATGAAGCCGTCCCGTAGCTGAGTAGTTAGCGGCCTTGGCTGCTGATCTAAGGGACCTTGTTCGAGCCCCAGGTAAGGCATGGACGTTTGTGTCGTTTTTCTGTTCATGTCCAGTCATCCTTACAGATCTATTATTGCGTACAAACTGAAAGACTCTTGTCAGACCTCTGTGGCAAGCAGCTGCTTCAGGGGATTGTTATTTATACTCTGATGAAATATTTATGATAAACAAAAAACTATAATAATGATTTCCATGAAATTTAATGAAAAGGTGAATTAAAATGGTAGTTTTAGAATGGCATAGAATATTTTACACTAGAAACATTTTTCGTCAAACAATAACACAGTAACTTGTCCAAAAATGAGGTGTCAGAATGCAATGGGCAAAGTTCTTTAATAAGGAATGTGGTCACCTCTTACAGTAATGCAGGCACGACAGCGATGTTCAGTGCTGTTCATGATTTGTCAATCAGCTCAGTAAAGAATAATGGCCATTGTTCCTTTAAAGCAGTAATAAGCTCCCTCTTTGTTTCAGGTAGTGGGTTGAGGGCAGCAACACCTCTCCCTAGAGCATCCCAAACATGCTCAATTGGATTTAGGTCGGGAGATCGAGCTGGTCACTCCATGCGCATAATGGTCTCCTCTTGAAGGTATTGTTCCACTAGTTGAGCTCTGTGTGGACGACCGTTATCGTCTTGTAAGAAGAATGTTTCACCTATTGCACCAGCGTAAGGACGTACAAAAGGGTGAAGTATGTCACCTCTATACCTTTGAGCATTGAGGTTCCCACTCGTCAACACATAGATTTCTGTGCTTCCACCAAAGGAACTGCCACCCCAAAAACACACGCTACCTCCGCCGTAACTGTCATTTTGACGGATGTTACTGGAATAATAACAGATACCTCGTTCTCTACATATCAAACAATGTCTGGAATCACTCTGCAAGAAATTTCTGAACTGATATGTGAAGAGTACGGACCTCCTTGCTCTTCTGTCCAGTTAACATGTGTGCATGACCAAGTCAAGTGCTCTCTCCTGTCATGTGATATGAGGGGTATACAAATGACTGGCCTTCTAGCGTAAACACCTCCCTCATGAAGCCTTCTACGCACAGTAGAAGCTGATACAACCCTCCCAGTGGTTGAGAGGGAGTAGACGTTCCGCTCCATCGTGCTGTTAATCAGAGATATCAGTCTTGTACAGCGGTCGTAACTCTAGACCTTCCTCGGCTAAACCTCCGAGACGCGGAATCCATGCTAGGAAATTAATTCCACAGTCTATGGACCACAGAAGGACTCGCATTCATCCATCATGCTACGCCTGACTGACTTTGGCCTGCTTCGGACCTGCCAATAGCTCTCCATCGTGGTTTATTTGGCAAATGATATCTCGAGGTCATTTCTACAAAATGACACTTCGAATTTCTTTACTCACATTTACAACGCAAAATAACGATCCACTCCAAAACACCCGTTTTTATGCCGCTATCCGATTGCTCAAATTGATGCAACCTACACAAATTTGCATGCCATATGTTCACTCGGCATTACTTTACTGGTTACACGAACAAGTTTGGTGAGGATCGCACATTTTTTGGGCAAATTATCGCGATTTTTCTCATTTGTCCTTCATTTATGGTAACCAGTGTAATAATATGGGGCGGAGGTTCATTCCTTCAACCATAAATAGAATAGACGGAGCTTCGCTATAGTAACGCTGGGATCCGAAGCGTACCGATATCGGAGACTCATTTGTCACTTGACAAATGGCAAAAGGTAATCTCCCCATAGCTTATTGCAAGGAGTTAGACATTTTTTTTTTCGATTTCCAGTACCAAATTATTATGATAAGTGTTATGATACAAACTTATTGCTAAATAAAATGCACACAACACATCGGATCAAATCATTATTCAAAATGCAATTCAAGCAATAACTTCTTTGTAACATTTACAAAAAATGGTCATTGAATTGTCACTACTTCAGTACATGGCATATGGATAGGAAAGAAATTTTAAATTGTTTTAACTTCTAAAACACTATTTTTATGAAAAAATTATTTTTTAATGAAACTGAAGATAATTTAATGATCTCAATCAAAATCTATTTAAATCTCGATTTTCAACAACATGCGTTCAGTAAAAAAGAGTTACGGAAGCAGAAACATTTGGCAAGTTACTCGTTCTGCAAAAACAAAATTAACATAATAAATTTAGAATTGCCCTCGTTTTAAATTGTTTTCAATAATTTATCAGAGCAATTAAATTGATATTGTTGCTGTTAAACATTCCAAGATCTGCAACACTATAAATACTTAATTACTTGAAAAGCGAGATTTAAATACATAGATTTCACTGGATCTGTAAATTATTTTATCATAAATATTTTATTTTAGAACCAATAGCTATTCGAAATTTCTCTTCCGTTCACATAATACGCAATAGGATATCAACATTTAAGGACTTGGAGAGTGTCATAGGCTATAAACAAATTGCTCACTACGCTTTCTTCCCCCGTAAAAAGGGGTTATGCGTCAAATGAAAGCTTGTTACGTGGAGGGCGTTACAGGTTAGAAATTCCTCCCCCCCCCCCCCCTCCAAAAACAAGAAGACGAAAATATGTGAAGGATTGTTCAATACAGGGTCGGATCTTGGGGGGAAAGGGGCCAAGGTCTCCCCCCTCTTCAGAATGCTAATAAGGGTAAACGAGGCAAAAAAATATTCAACTTATTTATATGTCATGCAGTTTTGACGCACTTTTTTAAGATCTGTAAAACGGAGGGCGAAACGTTATACTTGAATGGAAATCCAGTCTCTTAGCCACTTGTTTACATTTTTCTGCCATAGTTTTGCTTCTTACCCTCCGCAAGACTCTCGATTTGTTTTCTAGATCCGCGTCTGGTGAAATGGTGAACGTTTCGGTCATAAAAATATGCTTTACCCCTTCTTTCTTCCTTTTGGAAAAAAAGGATATTTGATGAAAGTTACTATGTCTTTCGAACGCAAAGGTCTACATTTACGAATTAGGTGTCAAATGAAAGCTCATGATGAGGGCTGTCATTTCCACCGTTATTCTCCCCTCCTCCAAAAGGGAACGGAAATTTCGTGGAAGTCGATATTAAAGAGTTTTTTCTCAAATTAACGCTTATGACGTCTTCAATGTCGTGGGCTCCTTCAAAGTTGACACCAAATAAAGGGGAAGAAAAATGTGGTCCTTGTTTATGAGTACTATGTTTATGATTTTCTTGCTCCAGAAGATTTATCAAAGGAGGTACAATTGCATTTCAAAGGTGAATAAAGCAATTTTAACTTAGATCGTTTTGCAAATTATTTATGACTTTACGTAAATAACTAAAAAATCCATACATCAAATAAACGTTTCAGAAGATAAAGTTTTTAATTGTATTTTTTTCTCGCAAAAATCGCTTATCTTCTTATATGCATCCGGAAAAGCAAAAATTAAATTTCAAATATATCGATGGTGACTAGGGATGTACCCAGAGTGGAGGACCCCCCCCCCCCCCCCCCCTGGAAAAGAATCTTTCTTTTCCTGTCTGATGGGATATTTTACTAATGGAAAACGCTATTCAAGTCGTATTCTTTAATCCCCCACCCCCTCCTCCGAAAAAGTAAATTCTCGGAGCCTTCCTGAGGCTGAATTCTCCGTCCACCACCGCCCCACCCCTTGAAACTAAATCCTGAGTAATACGAAGAATGTCGTCGATTTACCTACGCAACAAGACTGCTCTTCCTTTGAAGTGAATACGAATTCAGCAACTGATTGCAGTTGATTGCATTGTTTGCATTTTTTTCTTGCATTGAAATGCAAGTAATTGCATATTTTTTTGGTTTCTTTTCAACTTTCAGGACACATATCGGAATTTTCCATTTTTTAAAATTTATTTATATTAGCAGAAAGGAGAAAAATTCGTCAGCATATGTTCCAATAAAGAGAATGCACAGTTATTGAAATAAATATACTATTACCTTACTCCAATGAAAGAATTCGTGCAATAATATCTACAGGTAATTCCAAACCCTATTTAACAGATATAAAAATTCAGCATAAAATTAAAAAATAGCCAGAGTTGTCCAGATCAATAGGCCACACTAATCTGGCAGCTCTCCTTTTCCGTTCACTTCCACTAGAGGCCCTATATAGGTAGAGGTTGGATATCACAAAATTGGATGCCATGTTTTGTTGTCGCTCGGATTGTTTAGCGTGTATAGCTGAATGGTATTGCACGGTAATTATGGATTCCGGAAAAGGGTAGGTTAATATTTAATACAGATCAGTGTCCATGATTGGAAGCACTTTACAAAAGGGCTAAAAAGGAAAATTAAATTTTAGGGCTTTATTTTTATTTTTAAAATGTATTTTATTATTAAAATGTATATAATTTCACTGTGTTGTCTGTCCTTCTATAGACATCGAACTTTTTTCTTTATACAGATAAATAAAAAAATTCTTTTTGTGTTAGATAGGTATTAATGGTATATTACGATTTGCATTTTTCGAATCTCCCAAAAGTTATAACTGCGCGCTCCAACGGTGTGAAAATTGGAAAATTACAAAATTTCAAACGAATATTCCAAACGATGTATTTATGTAGAAGTTTGAAATTTTGGTGTTGAAATGTGAAGGTTGCGAAGTTACCATTGGCAACAATCATTTGACCCTTTAGATCCAGGGGGGAAGGTGAATGTAACTTTTTTTGTTTTAACAAAAAAAGTGCATGTTTTTAGAGATAAATTTTTTTTTGGTTGGACAGGTAGCGATGAAATATTACAATTTGCATTTTGCGAATTTCCCAAAAGCTATAATTGTGCCCTCTAACGGTGGGAAAAAAATCGAAAAATCCCAAAATTTAAAATGAGTATTGCAAACCATGTAGTTATGATAGAAATTTGAAATTTTGGTGGTGGAATGTGACAGTCTTCAAATTTCCATTGACAACAATGAGTTCACCCTAAGTCCTCGATAGGTAAGAAACGGAACGGTTTTGTTTTAAGAGATAATTGGAAATACCCTTTTTAGTTGGTTGTTAATGAATTGTAATTCGCATTTTCAAAGATAGTTTTAATTTATATCATTAGAGATCACTAAATATCGAAACTGCAAAACTTTTAACGAATACACTTATCCCTCGATTTACACGGTACTCAGTTCACACAATTTTGGCTTTGCACGGTCAAAACATGCAACCAGTTTCGATTTACAGGTACTGACTGAGACGTACATAGAAAGGAAATCTCAGTCAGTACCGTGTAAGTCGAAACTGGTTGCATTTTTTGACCGTGCAAAGCCAAAATTGTGTGAACTGAGTACCGTGTAAATCGAGGGATAGGTGTATTTCAAATGATCTGTTCATGGTAGAAATTTCAGCGTGTATAGTTCTGTTAGGGTAGAAATTCCACTGACAGCAATGATCTGCCCACTATTTTCAGAGGAGCGAGAGAAAAGCAACTTTATTTAAGAACTAAAACAATTTAAGAACTAAAAGACAAATACATTTTATGTTTTATAAATACTAATAAAGTACTGCTATGTGCATTTCCCCCATCACATATTAAGAATAAATAAATATCCCCTCAAGCAGCTGCTTGCCACAGAGATCTCACAGGAGCCTGTCAGTTTATACGCCATAGTAGAAGGTCCATGAGGATGGCGGGACCTCAGCAGAAAAACAACACGAACATCCATAATTAAAACTTTTAAGGAGTGAAAAAGTAGGCAAAGCAAAAACTTCATTCTCTTTGAAAATGAGATTCCCATATGCGCCAGAGGCGATATGCATTCTTCTAGTTATTTTACACTTTCTGTACCCTCTGACAGTGGAAATTCGAACTACTGTATAAATGAGAAAATAAACTATTAATATTTTATTAGTACCTGTAATGTGCAAAAAAAGTTTTTCATTTATCTCTTAAAGCAGAAAAGTTGCATTTTACCAATGGGACAAATCATACTATTAGGGTAAACCACTTTACCATTACACTCTATGACCAAAAATTTAGGTTTCTAGCAAAAATAGATCGTTTGCAATATTTATTTAAAGATTTGGTATTTTCAGGCTTTTTTCCGCCGCTAGAGGTCGCCTTTGGAGTTTTCATATACCGCCTTTAGCACTTTCTAACACTGGAAATTTCATTAATTGGCGTTCGAAAAATGTAAATATTATTTTTGTGGAAAAAAATTTTGGCGACATACTGGATTCCAACCCGCATCTCTCCAGAAATATTTCAGAGGATTCTAACCTGTTGAACTAACGCCAGTTTTTTTTTTCAAAATTATTGATTTATAGACGTTTGAACGTCTACGCTAAGATTATCAAATATTGTTTAAATCATTACTATTTTGTTAGTGCCTGTAAAACAAATATTTATATATATTGTTTCGTTTATCTTTAAAAAAAAATCATTTTCGCACCCGCTTTGGCTGAGACGGCAAAGCCTTGTTGCCATTGTAAACCTTCTGACCATAACACTCTACTACCAAAATTTCAGATTTCCAGTGTAAATAGTTTGTTTGCAATATTCGTTTGAAATTTCAGCATTTTCCATCTTTTCCCATCGCTAGAGGGCGCTATTAAAGCTACTAAACAGTTTCAAAATTGTTTATCACAATATTTGTTCGACACCTATCCAACCCAAAAAGAATTTTTCATTTAGCGCTAAAAGTAAAAAAATTGATTGTCTATAGACGGACAGACAGGTGAAAGACAGATGGACAGACATCAGTTAACAGAGAGACGGACAGACAGACGACAAAATGAAAATATTAGCTCGTTTTTCAAATGAACCTTAAAAGAAATATTTTTGGTGGTTTTCGGTTAGCTCGTTTCGCTTTTGCAGCCGATTGCCGTCTTCTGATGGAGTTTCTTGGAAAAAAATATTCATTAAATTATTTCTTTGAGTGATTTAGATTATGCTAATGATTTAGCCCTTTTGGCAAATGATGTTGATGAGATCAACTCTTTCATTCGAGTTGTTGATGAGATTGGTAGTAGAGTAGGTTTGTTTATAAACAGAGAGAAAACTAAAGTGATGAAAATTGGTCAGGCAGGCTGTGATTCAGTTAATCTGAATGGTTGCAGTCTTGAGCAGGTGTCACAGTTTAATTATCTTGGGAGCTATGTAACAGATAATGGTGATGTGCGGCATGAGATTAACTGATGAATGGGGATTGCTGCCGGGACTTTTAAGAATCTATGGAGAGTGTGGAGAAATAGGAGTATACACCTAAAGACTAAAATTAGACTGTATAATAGTTTGGTTCTTTCTAGTGTTAGTTATGGTAGTGAAACTTGGACACTTTGTAAACAAGATAACAGGAAACTAGATGCTTTTGATTCCAGATGCTTACGCAGTATCTTGGGCATTAGGTGGTTCAACTTTGTAACTAATGATGAGGTTAGGCAAAGGAGTTTGCAACCTCCTTTAAGCAGCATATCGTGCAGAGAGACTCCGTTGGTTTGGCCATGTTGCCCGTATGAATAATTATAGATTGGCGAATAGGGTTATGAACAGTGTGCCTAAAGGCCTCAGAAAGAGGGGGAGACCTAGGATGCGGTGGGCAGACAATGTCAAACAGGACCTTGTTAGAATTGGTGTGCAGTGGCCAGATGCAGCTCAGGATAGACTTGCTTGGAGAACTAAATTGCACGGTCTGGTTGGACCTCCGTAGCCCATGGCTGCTTCAGGATGATGATGATGATGATGATGCTGAAATTTTTACACCCAAATGCAGCGCACTGAAGCATTCATAAAATATGACAGTTTTTTTTAGACAAAAAAAAATGGTAGAAATATATAAATCTATAACAACTGAGAAGTTTTAATTTGGTACGCACACTAACTCATAGGTTTTCGTCTCACGGTACGACAAAACATGGCGCCCATAAACCACGTGACTCAACCAATGGCAGTGAATCACCGAAATGGACACATACAGGACCTCTAACTTCCACAAGAGAGTATTTCTTTTGAAAGTTACTAACGGTCTGCACCACGAGAAGGCAGGGGTGGGAAATTAGGTGCTAGGCCTGGCTGGTTCTATGCATTATCACAGGGGATTGGTGCATAGCTCTCCTTCCAGTGACTACCTAGCTACCATACACCTACTATATTTAATATTAAATTAAGAGCTATGATAGATTAAATACAATTTAGTATAGTGAGTTGTAACTTAACATCGTTAATTCTTTCTCAAAAAGGCCACATTATTCGAAACAACGTTAAGCTAACTCTAACTTTTCATAAGAAGCAATATTACGAATTATGACTGGTTTGAAACCCTATGGTCTGAAAGTAAGTATTTCAACTCTATACGTGTGGTCCCACAATGATACAAATAATATCTGAGCAGAAATACGTAGATTAGAATAAATGTTAAAAAATATGCATAAAACGTTGTTTTTTAAGAGTGGTAATTAATTCTTTCATTTGCATTGCTTACAAAGTTATTGGATGTTTTCTAGGACTTAAAGAATCGGGATAGTCAATGTTCAAAAGAAATCAAGGGGTGCGGTTCTCTTGAAATATCATCTGGGGATTGCTGGAGTTCCCAATCTGAAATTTTAAATTGTCTTATTGTCATGCAACGACATTTGCATTAAGATGTGCGGACCAGAAGCGTAGTATTAGGATTGGGTCATTTTATCACTGAGCGATACTTTCTTTGCAGAGAATATGATAAATTCTCCAGGTTACAAGAACTCAAAGGGCTCAGAGAAAGTTTCCGTCATGGCCATCTAGCGCGTTCTTTAAAGTGCAGTTCCTCTCGCACACGGAATTCTCCGGTTTACGTAACGTAATGTGAATGGAAATTAAATGGATGATTTTAGTTGATAACATTTTGTTTTAAGAATAATAAATTCCTTTCAAGCAGATGCTTATCACGGAGATTTGATAGGAGACTGTAGGTATAACGTATCACCTATAGCGAATATTAATCTCTCGCCTTCAATGATAATACAGCTTCCCATTTATTGTTTTAAGTGTCCTCTAACTGTGAAAATTTTATTTACAGATGATTATAGAAAATGCAATAGCAAAAGTTCAATAATCTCTGTTCAATTGAAAAACAACTTTTCATTTATTTGTTAAAAAAGTTGCATTTTCACATTACCAATCCAATATCTTCTTTAAAGTGCACAGGGTCTGGCTCTCCCGCACAGAGAATCACGGCTTTAAGTCTCATCCGACGGAAGTAATTGTGCTATAAGGAATTTAAATGGTTATTTCAGAAACATCTTACAATGCATTTTGTGAGAATATCTAAATAATCACATATTAAAATATCCATCGCTGTACCCTGCTGACAGAGAGCAGGTGGGGATTTTGTGCAGATAAATCTAATTACATATTACTCTGTGCACATTAAAGAACACGCTGGATGACGTAAAGGGGAGGCTTTCATCTGTCTTCTAACAGAATCCCTGGCGGTTCCTGTTTTAGTAAATTGTGCCATTTGGGGGCACTTTGGGCCCCCAAATGGCACAATGGCTGAAAAATAGGCAAATCTCAAACTTAAACAATGACCCATTTAGCCCATTGTGTGCAAAAATGTCCCGTTACCAACGTAGTCACCCAACGTTGTCTTTCTGCTGTTTCGTCTTCCTTAGATTTTATCTATGGCGTATTAAACCGACAAACTCCTGTCAGACCTCTGTGGCAAGCAGCTGCTTGAAGGGTATTTATCTATTGTGATTTTCTTTTATATTATCCAATAAAGGAAATATTTTTATATTAAAGGAAATTAGGATGAAGAAAATATAACACGAGAATGCTTTGAAAATATGTTTATTAACACTACAAAATGAGTTGCTACTATTTTCTTCATATTTTGCAAAATCTCAGAAAAATGTAATGAACTTATCAAATTAATTTAAAATGGCTCATGTCACTTAATACAGTTGATTCAGCCAAAAGATCATTAACTGCCGGATCTTGCAGACTGATAACGAATCTTATAATCCTTTTATAAAGATAACTGTGTGAAACTTGTGATACTCCCTAAGCTTGTACCACATTTTCTATCATAGCATGAAAACAGTAAAAATCACAATCAAAAGAGATAAATTGCGAACGCATAAGAGATTAAACTATTTGAATTTAATAAGGAAATTCGAAAAATTCAGACATATGAATGCAACAGCTTTAAAAATGGTTCTTCTCATGTTGATTCAAAAGACTCTTTCGCACAAATGATTTCTCACAGTGTTTACAGATGAATGGTTTTTGTAGCAAATGGATTTGTTTGTGCTGGGTTAAAATGCGTTGATCTCTGAAAGACTTGCTACAGAGATCGCAAGGAAATGGTCTTTCTCCTGTGTGGATACGAAGATGTACTTTAAGACTGCTCTTCTGGGTGAAGCTCTTTTCGCACTGGAAGCACCTGTGGGGACGATCTCTAGAGTGGGTGAACATATGGCGCTTGATGTTGGTTGACCAATCACTTGAGTAAGGACATAATGAACAAGGATATTTCCGACCTTTTCCTTCCACTCGATGATTCTTCTTGTGCTTGATCAGGTATTGTAATAATGTAAACCTGCACTGGCAGATGTCGCACACATAAATACTCCTTCCTATTTTAAAGGAAAAATAAATTTAATAAGTGAAATGAATTATATTGAATAACATTTTTTACGTCCAAAACATTTAGTTTGCATAATTTTGATGTCCGAAACAAAAATAATAATAAAATGTTTCTTTAGAAGATCAAAACGTATCGATTAGTATAAATAAGTTAAAAATGCAATAACAATAACAAGCAACATAAGGAAAAATCAGTAAGAGGAGAAATAGTTGCCAAAACAGGAATCCTTAACGCTATTGAATTATTTGTGCCAATTGTTTCGATTTCGGCTTTTTAAAATTTAAATATAACACAACGAATTTTTCAAAATTCAGTTTGCAAATTATTATATTCCATTAATATAGAAAACCCTAAGTGCTCCATCTTCTACACTCCTAATGATAATGAAAATAATCGATTTAAAGAAGGCAACAAAACTTTCACACTAGTACACTTTCTGTCCGAACATGAAAACAATAAAAAAAATCGCAATGGAAAGTACTAACTTGTATTACGAACATACACGAGGGTCGTACCGGAAGTAATGCCTTAGGACTGTAAATATCTATAACAATAAGGGAGGAAGTTGGTTGAGTCCGTAGCTCGCCAGGCTCGTAATCTGCAGTTCCCAGGTTCGAGTTCAATCTGGTCTAGCGTTGATATTTATCTACTCAAAATTCCCTCCCCCCTGGACAGTTAGTACCGATGGCGTTCGAAAGTCCAATGGTATCCCCTACTAACTGTCCATCTGCCTACTGTCGGATGGTAGGTAAAGACGTGGTTCTGTGTGTAGGAGAGCCATACCCTGTGCACGTTAAATATGCTGGGATGGGTGGCTACCATGTCTCTTAGCAAATGTCCAGTGGGTTCCCTTCCAAATGACTCTGTGAGCCCTAGGGGTGCTTGTGACCTGGCCAATTAACCCATTGTGTGCAAGAAAGTGCCATTCTGAGGTAAGTCAACCGAACACATAACAATAGCTTTGTGTTTATTTACTTGTAAGATATGTAAATTGCACTTTCTAATGTCTTTCATATCATCTTTTCAACAGTTCAGTGCTAATGAAGCATAGATACGAAGAAAAAAATAGTATAAAACATGGCAGGCTAACCAAAGTCTAAAGGGAGCAGATAATCGACTTCATCTAATAAGCGAAGATGGGTGAAGGATTTTACAAAAGGAAAAACAAACATCGACGACAAACCATGAAATTTCAGTCTGTCAACTGAACTTCACTGACGATAACCGATTGGAATGCCAAAGGTTTCATCCTCATGGATTTCATTGAGCATGGTGCAACAATTTTCTAAGAACAGCGTCAGTTATATTGTGACACTGAAGAAGCTTCAGGAAGAAAAGTTTTCAAAAAGTTGGCAACTCCATCCAACCACACAATTACAATGCTCTCCCTCACGTGTCTTTTGCCACAGATTCAGAGACCAGCCCTTCGTCGCAATTGTAAAGACGGGCTGGTCCCTTCCCTATTCTTCCCGATGAAACAGCAGTGTCCGGAACAATGATTTGGTGACGTGATGGGAATTAAAATAGTTTTCCAGATATGGATGAGAAACTGATCATCACAAATTTTGTAAGAAGGATTCGTGTTGTGTTCAGTGGCGGCAAAAATGCATCGCTTGTGCCGGAGATTACTTTGAAGAGTTGTATATGTAGTGGAATAAGAGATGTCCATACATGTGTAACTGACACCTTCTATTAATAAAGATCTTATTACCTAAACAGGCATTACTTTCTGTATACCTTACGTATGAGAGACAGATACGTTCAGGATTAAAACGGTTAACAAATTCAATAAGGAAATTACAAACGATGGAGATATCAATTTTGAAATTTCGTTGTTTTAAAATGGTTCTTTTCATGTCGAATTAATTCAATTTTATAAGCAAATGATATTTCACAGTGTTTACACATGAATAGCTTTTCTAGCAAGTGAATTCATCTGTACAGTTAGATTGTTCTGCTTTCTGAAAGATTTGCTACAAAGATCACAAGGAAATAGTTAGTTCTCCAGTATGGATACGAAGATGAACTTGAAGATCATTCTTCAGTTTGAAATTCTTTCTGCACTGGCAACACTTGTGATGTTGGTCTCCAGAGTGGATCAGCATATGGCACTTGATGCTGGTTACCCAATCGGTAGGATAACACAATGTGTTTGGCGAGGAATTGTACTGATGTAAACCTACAGTGGCAGATATCACACTCATAAACACGTCCTCCTGTTTCAGAGAGCAAAAATTAATCCATTAAATCACAATCATTTTCAACAACAAATGAGCTATTGAAATGTAAGCAATAGCACTTAAGTTACGTTTCGAATATTTTACTATAAGTTGATAGATAAAATTAAAAATAAGTAGGAAAATAATAAACTGAATTAATTTGTTTGCAACTTAAGCATTTAAAACAACTCTTCTGATGCTTAGGGAACCAATTATCATTAATAACATTGATTTCTATCGGAAATGACACTTCAGTTAATTTCGTTTCGCTAAATGTCGCCTTTTCCAAGAACTTTTAACATTAAGTGAGGACACTGACTGCAATGCAGATGAAAATTACCAAACAAGTTTGATAATTTTATTTTGTTAATTTTTTATACATGTATCACATTGGTTATCGTGATATACATAAAAAATTAATCAAACACAAAAAAGGTTATCAATTATTATGCTAATTAGAAAGTACAAAATTAAACGTAACTTGAGAAATAGGAGTAGCAAGTTAACAAATGACGCTAATATACGAAAATAAACATATAAAAATACTTCTTTTCATGTATATTCAAAGTAGAATTGTTGGCAAAGGAGTTTCTACTCTGTAGTGCACTCCCCGTCTTTCAGAATACTAGTAAAGGTAATGGAGGTTCATAAGTATTAAACTGGTACATTGTTCAAACGTAATTCGTGATTTCTTTTAAAAATCTCCAGGAAAGTTTTTGAAAAATATTACAATACAATGAATCCCCACCCCCTTATTGTGGTCTGGACCGAGGCTTGGTTATAACCCTTTATCGAAAATACATTTTTCTTACAAAGCACCTCGTATGAAAAATTTACATATTGGTATAAGCAAAATAGATATAATTAATTTAGCTCTTATTAAGAGAATTACTCTAAAACAGAGATTCACAGAATATTAAGATACCAAAGTTTGTCATTAACTTTAGTCATTAAAATCCAAATTCAACCTAAATTTCACATTAAATAATTTTACTTCTTCTGAAGTAAAAATAAAGATATTCTTAGTTATACAATGCATTTATATTCTGTTCAATATAAATTGAACTGTTTTATACAACAGGAAGATGTTGACGACATGCTTTAAATTGTCAAACGGTGTTCAACTTTATAAATAAGCTTTTTACTAAAAAATGTCACTGAAGGTAATTTGAAGATCTCACTCAAAAGAGGAACTGACAGTTTTAATCTTCTTATTACAGGTACTGGATAGGAAAATGGCAACGTTTCCATGCTATCTCAACAGAAAATCACATTGAGCTCAATGATTTCTTCAATGTGATTCTTATTGAAAAATATTTATAAGGATATATTAGAGATCCAGATCAAATCCATCTAAATTTCTATTTTAAACAATATTTGTTCAGTACTCATAGAGTTATCAACTCCGGAATATTTGAAAGGTTACAAAAATGAACGCCAAAATTTAAATAAAACATTGTATTCTATACCCTACTAGAGTCAATTTTTCAGACTGTTAAATATTCCAGCTTTAAAAATAATTTATTCGTCTCCTTGAAAACTAAAAAAATTGTTGAAAATCGAGATTTAGATAGATTTGATTAATATATTTTTCATTAAAAATATTATTGAAATGATGAGCTCTGAATGCGATTTTCTATCGATATAAAATGGAACTGTTTCCACTTTTCTGTCCATTACCTCTATATAATAAGCCTAATTCTAAACGGGAAGATAGGCGTTTGTTGCAACGTCATCATGTGACGTCATCGGTGGCACATATTTTCCCATCCCTGTGGTTCCAAGGGTACTTGAACGATTGATCCCAAATTTCGTGTCGTGGTCCCACTTAGATCTAAAACACAGTTGGATTAAGAGATCGTGTTCCTTGCTGCCATGAGTTGTGAGGTATCCGTCTCAAAGTGTTCGAAATCTCTGAGGGCACTGCAGTCGCCTACCTTCGGAATGGTGTAGTAAGTTATCTTTGGATAGTTGTGAACGGAATTAAAATACGTTGTCGATTGGAAAATTACGAAAGGAATGAAGCTAGGCGCGATTAACTAGTATTTAAATATTTATTGAAGTTGAAAACGTTGAAAGACAGACGTCGGTGTTATGGTGTTTCGAAATATTTTTCTTGATAATTAAACATAGCTGAATCATATCACCAACTTCCACAATCACAGCTTAATAAAAGCCTTGATGTAGCAATTATTATTGCGCTTTAATTAACTTTTGAGTTAAACAGTTATACCCAGGAAGCGTTCTGTTAAATGCATGAACCATCATAATATTTAAATATATAGACAAGGGATTCATGAAATAACTGATGCAGAATGATTTCAGTGAGATCTTCAAAATAATCTCCAGTAATATTAATATCTAAAGAGTTCATTTTCAAAATCAAATAATATGGTTGTGTCCAAAACTTTTTGGTACTAAATCTTCAGAATATGTACCAAAAATATAGCTTTAAATTCTTTTTAAAACTATAATATAAATTTGAAATTTATTTTTTCACTTTTATATCATGAATTATTTTTAACAATGTCATATTGTTGAAAATGTACATCAAAGGAAACAAATTCATAACAATAAAGTGATTCAGGTCACTTCCTTCAATTAATCTCTCAAAAAAAAAGAATAGAAAGTGCCGAAACTCTTCGACACACAGCACTTCAGAAAAAAGTACAAGATAAAATACCATATACTTCGCATTTTTGGTTCACACTTAAATCTTTCAGGTAGTTACCAAAGCAAATTTTGACAGAGCAAACATTGTTAAGACAAAAATTTGAGAACAATTATAAAATGAAAACATTTGTAAATGTTTCTTTTCATGCCGATTTAAATCGCTTTTCTGAAGAAATGACTTATCACAAAGTTTACACATAAATGGTTTTTGTAGAAAGTGGATTCATCTGTGAATAGATAAGCTGCATTGCTGCCTGAAAGACTTGCTATAAAGATCGCAAAAAATGGTCGTTCTCCTGTGTGGATACGAAGATGCGCTCCAAGAATAATCTTCAATTTAAAACTGTTTCCGCACTGGCAACACTTGTGAGGACGATCTTCAGAGTGGGTGAGCATATGCCGCTTCACATCAGACGATTTATTGGTAGAGTAAGGACATAATGAACAAGGATATCTCTTGCCTTTTCCTTCCCCTCGACGCTTCTTCTTGTGTTTAGTGAAGAATTGTAATGACGTAATCCTGCACTGGCAGATGTCACAATCATATACACGTTCACCTGCTTTAGAGAAAAGCAAACGATCCATTAAATCATATTCATTTAATGTAATAACTGAAATATAGATATATATATACGCAATAGACCTTAAAAGTTTATTTTTTTACAATGAATTATGAGTTGAAGCACAGAATTTGAACTGATATAAGAAACTCCAATGTAAAGAAAAATATATCCCTAAATGTTTCTTTTAATTAAAACTGTAGTGATACATATTTATAAAGATTACATTTATATCAATAAATCTAAATATCTAACAAAGTCATAACATAACATTTACATTAGCGTTTACTGATCACATATTCATGTACAAGTTTTCAAAACTAAGGTCAAATATTCAAATTCCCTCTTCTGCTCATTTGCATTAATTTACTTGTTTTTCATATGACGTGGCATTTCATTTACATATTCAAACAGGCTGCTATCTATAAAGAGAGATAAAGAGTTATAAAGTATATAGTAAATAAAGTATATAGTAAATCCATATTAACTCTTTGAAAACATTTATTTCAGATACCACTTCTGTTTAGGTTGGACTTTGCATAAACAATTGGTCAGCATTGTGAGTCCATTATTCCTTTATAAGAAAATATATTGCAATACGCGTTGGTAATTCAGAGACAAATAGATTTTTTCGTGGTCTGTTGCTTTTGCCAAAGAAATTGCAAACTTAATTTATATCATAAATATAAATGGCCTTTAATATTATATAACCATTAATAGATTGAAAACTTCGGTATCTACACATTAAGTGACCAATGTATTAGACACAGCTCCATATAAACAGACACTCAGTTTGCAAGATCAGCAGCCGCCACAGTGGCTCAGTAACGAGCTGGAACCCCGACAATCGCGTTGACACGCCCATTGCCGGGTCAGCGAGTTCGATACCTGAGTATGGCATGGTTCTTTATTCTGACCTATCTGTTGTGATTGAACCTCAGTAAAAAATACAAGTATTCATTATCGACATATCAATAAAATCTATATTCTCATATTGGAACATAAAGCGAATATGATCACATATCGAAATGTAATTTCTGGCTTCTTACTATATAATAACTGTAATTCTGGAATGAAGGGGCGACACGCGTTTTTTTCACGTCCCTGGTATTATGTTATTGGTTGCAGAAATTGTCAGTTTCCCTCTAGTTCCTCTGGCATTTCAGCGATCGGTCTCGAATTCAGTGTGGTGGTCCCACTTATTTCCCGCCACGTTGGGATAACAGATCGGATTTCTAGATGGGTTTTTCCCTATGAAAGTGTCCAAACTTTATGGGGGCGCTACCTTCGCGTACATTGAGAATGAAGTAGTACGTTATCTTTATGCTTTGAATTGAGCTGTACTTTAACGGTGGAAAGCTATGAATGAGGTAGCAAGTTATCGATGGGAAAAGTTATAAATATGACATATGTTTTGTGCCAAACGTGTGACGGGCTTTAACCACTTCACTCGTATTTCTAAATGCAAGTGCCTATTTTTGAAGAACGCGATGGTTTACCACTGAACACAACAATGTATTGCAAGAATACGTACTACAATAGGGTGCAAGCTAAAACGGTAAATTGCAAATGTATGCGAATGAGTGAAAACATCAATTTTGTGGCATAATGAAAATTAAACAACTCTTCAGTGAGCGACAATCACAACATATAGGACGCACAAACGAATATGTCACCCACAGACTCGAACCCGTACTACGGCACTTTCAGTATCATCGCGATAGCACTGCGCCACCGAGAAGGCTCTCGTTTATTTAAACCTTGATTTGTTAGAAAATCGATTCCGTATTTCAAAGTGTCACGAAGCTGAAACGTTTTTAACAAAAGCATGAATGATGATGGGATCGGATCCCATTCCACTCAAGATAATATTTCCCCTACAGGCAGTATTAGCAGAAATACAACAGTGAAGAGATTGGCTTTAAATAAAAATAATAATTGCAAACAACTGAATAATAAACCTAATGATTGCAAGCGAAGATAAATGAATGAAGTCTTTGTGAAAACGAAAATTACTCAACTGATACAAATAGGTTTGTGTAAAATAATAGTCAAATAAAATATTTATTGTTTTCATTTTGAAATCGCTTCAGTTAACTTTTCAGACTATCTCAACTGCTAAATATTTTGTCTTTTACAACTCTTTAAATACAGAATCAATATTTTTCAAAATTTAGTTTCATGTAGATTTGATCTTTAATTATTTTTGAATGAAAATTATTTTTAAGAAGTTATTTTCTTCCAATGTGACTTTATATTGACATGACAGTTCAATTTCATTCTATTATATTGTTAGAGATATCAGGAATTTGTGCGTTAGAAATATCACAAATATTACGCACTAATTATATAGATTACTTATATTACGTATTGAAGAAATCAACAATAAAATAAATCAGCAAACGCGCACACAATTTCCTGCATTCATTACAAACTTTACATTTGATTTTGGTTAATATCTAAGTTCGCCTTCAAAAGAAAATGTCCTGCTGTAAAATTTTTTTATATGAGCTGATGCAGAATGTAGATTCTTCTGTGTTGCTTAAGATTGCTTGTTGAGACGAATGACTCGCTCACACGCTGGAACAGTTTATGCTTTGAAAAAAAGTTTCTGCCTTCAAAATATTTGTTTTTTAGCATAAGGATCATTTTGTAAGAACCTTATCCACAAAAGATCAGGACATGAGGCTCTAAGTTTCATACCAAGTCAGCAAAATACATAGACATATTAGCAACTGTAAAGACTTCATGTCATGATGACATTTTTTCTTTCTTGTAAGAAGAATAATTCCACATACGAGTATAACTCTGCAGGACTTTCACTCACAAAAGCTCCATTCTGAAGGGAATAAAGCATAATTTAGTACTCATTAGCGAAACAAAATATTTAAATGAAGATAATTATATACGTTCGCTATAATACTAAAAACACAGCAAAACTTTAGTTTTTCTTAAATTTAATTAATGATAGTAACAGGACTGGAAATGGGAGAAAGCGGGTGGACGTCGTTGCCATATGCCCAGTGTTTTGTTTTTTATTCTTTATATTTAACGATGGGAAATACACAGTCGTATCAGAATATGACCATCTACCATAGTATATTTATGGTAGGTGGTCATATTATTCTGATACGACTCTGTACATCAACTGTATGTATATCCAGTCCTTCGTCATATTTCTGTTCATAATTATCATAATTCCTTGGCTTTTAAACAGATTTTGTATGTATTGCCTAACGTCACCATGTCAACTACGGAGTCTTTTTTCAATTCATTCTGGAGCGTCCACCAAATTTTGAAAATCCATTTCCATCCCTGATAGTAAAGTTGATGTGGTGAGAAGACGTCTGCCTTAGCGCTATGTACGCTACACAACATGCAAATTGACACACCAGGAATGAGGATAGATATAGCCATGTTAATCACCAGAACTGTGTTGGCTGACATATGGAAATGATTACAATCCCTCAGCTAATGATTGTGCTGGAGACTGGTTATGTGGATGGAAAGGACGTCAGCAAGGCACATCACCTGATGGATTAATTGACGTTTTGCTGTGTTAGGAGATCCCTCGGATATCAAAACGTCACACATTTCCCCAGGTGATGACTGCAGAATTGCAATACGTAGGATGCTAGTAGTAAGAGGTAAATGGAGAGGTGAAGGAAGTAGGAGAGCCATGCTTTATGGTGATAAAGGTATGGTGATAAAGTTATGTTGATTAAGCCAACCATGCTTTATGGTGATAAAGTTATGTTGCTGCTGTTGGGTTAGAGCATAACCAAAGCACATGTACAGCCTAACTTTGTCTATCTAAATGATCCAATGAAGTTTACAGAACCCCAATTACTGAGCATGTAGAACACTCTAATGACAACCACTACTGATAATAATAAGCACCAGTTGACTGGAACGGAGGAGAACAGGGATAATCAATGGCTATGAGTTCTGTTCACTGATAAATCCGTTTGGTTTCGATGAAATATTGGCTGAAATGGTCTAGAAACATGGGGAATTTTGCATCGTCTACTGATATATCGGAGTCGGCCATCAGCATAGTAGAGATGGCATCATATATGACATAAAAATTTGTCAAATACAAAACATCAGGCATTTATTATGTCGGGAAGGCCGAATGGGCTCAAGTTCCGATTTTTCGAAACATAATGGTAACGAGAGTATGAGAGAGGTTATGATTCCATGCTCTACTGATTCTCACCCTTTGTGGCATCATATCTTTGGAGTTTTTTTTTTACAATGCGGCCAGAGGATTCGTTTGAAACGAGAATTCCTAATTCTACTTTTGAATATTTATTTCATAATAATCATAAAAATTTATTAATCTGCTTACTCGTCCTGGTTACTAATGGTCTCAATTTTTAGCTGTGGTTTGAACAATGGTGATGTGGAATGCACAGTGTAATATCCATAATGCTGTTTTTTTAATTGAAGAAGTATCTTGTAGCAGAATAAAGCCTGCTCGCACACTGTAAAATTTACGACATACGGTGTGGATACCCTGCCATGGTCTTCATAATCGCCTGACCAGTCTCCCGTCGATAAGGTCTGGACAATATTGAAGCACAATTCCATAGGACACTGTTGTTCCCACCTTACAAGAGCTGTAAGCAGAGGTCAATGCTGAGTTGTTGGATGCATTTCCCACATACATGATTGACAGTCTATATCACTTCTAGCACGTCATACTACTTATCAAAAAAAATCTAATGTTCATTTCAGTATCGTAATTAATTATTCGTTTTTAATGCTGCTTTTGCGATTTCATTGGATTCCAATATTAACTGCATGGTATTGCAATTTCCATGTTGCGTGGTGCACCTTTTTGAGAGAAAAAAATGGCCGACATTTGCTTTTCGGGACAATTACCAAAAGTTTTAAGGTGTATTCTTATTTTTATAATTATTTTAATTAAAAATTATGGAAAATCACGAAAGTTTCGAGAATTACAGGCATTGATTATAATTCTAATAGTGTGTATATTTTTCCTTATGTAACACTACTATCCGTAAAGGCCATTGAACACGAAACATCTATCATCATCATCAAGATTAAACTACAATATTTTTGTATCTCAGTATATCTTTTGAAAGAGAATTTCGGCAATCATCGCCAGCACGTTCAGACATCGAGCCACTGAACGATTTTAAAAGTTTAGCACTAAAGTTAAATATAACTCACAAACCGAATTAAAGAGGCAGAGAGGAAAATATAATGATAATATTATACTTCTTTTAATACAGTTACTTACTTCAAAGCAGAGTCATGCTAGGAAACGTTTTCGCATTGTCTTAATATCAAACTTTAATGGCGTCAAAATTTTGTTGCCAGATCATTTACAGTTTCAGATTCCAATTAAATATATTTTTTGAACTAAGACTGGTCTGAGAGTAAAATTGAATTCGTAATCAAAATATTCTTTTCTGTATAAACTGTAAAACGTTTACTTTTGTTCGGTGAGAATTAGAGTTTAATGCCAAACTATAGCCGTCATACAACTGAAGTATTAAATTCCACATGTTTCAAATTACATTAACTAGTATGGCGAATCTGGATCAACTTTCTTTGTTTCATTATTCCGTTTAAGTCTAAAAGTGACAACGCAATAAATCTCAATTTATTTTCCTATTCAATTTGAGAGAGGTAAGTTGAAAATTTTCTACTGAAGATCGTTGCTTTCTAAGTACAATATATTGATAAATGTGCCGTTGAACTGAATTGTATTGGAGTATATGATTTTACTGGTTGTAGCTATGCGTTAGTGTTTGTTGCTAAGATGCCTTTTTGAAATAACGCTGTATAATTGAATGTCTTTTTAATCTCAAGTATATTGTTACAGATCAAGTCCGGAGCTAGAAAATAATAAAGGAAAAAGGGAGCAAGAGACTGAATTTCTATTGCAATATAACATTTTCCCCTCTGTTTTAGAGATCTTTAAATATTTCTTGGTAAACGTGTAAAATTTACCCAACTGTGTTAATGTAATATTTTGTTGCCTTCACCACCACTAACATTTTCAAGAGGGGGGGGGGGGAAATCATGTATCACCTAGATGCGGGCCTATTACAAATCATATTTAACATTAAATATAAACAACACATTCTGCCTAATCTTAGTAGTTGGAATCAAATTGTTATTAACTGATTTTATAAAATCAAATGTGATAAAACAAAATTTACCAAACAGCTCCTTGCCACAGAGGTGCCCTTTGAGCAACAACGAATCGCATTTTTTTGTGACAGGGGTCTCGCTTCAAAGAAGGTATAATGCGAAAATGTAAATTGTAGTGCACGGTACAGCAAGTTCACATTCGAATGTGATGACAACTTGCAAACAGAATCAAACGGCACACTTCGCAGAAAAGGGATGGCAAAACTTTAATGTAGAATTCGGCATCTATTCACTAGTTCACACTGATAATATACACAAATTTGATAAAGTTTAAAAATATGTCGAACAGAGGAATTCATTTCCTTACTAGTATGATCAGGATTCTGAGGTATGTTAAGTGTAGGGTTACCAGATAAAATATAAAAATCTGAAATCAAAGAAGTAGAGAAGAAAAAGAAATGGAGAGTGAAAGGAGAAGGTTTTTAAATTTGCGAAATAAATCAATAAATAGATTTTGTGACGTTTTTTCAAGTACGGACTAACATTTCAGTCAGAAGTATAATACTTCTTCAGTACACTTTAAAATATATGACGTATGATTTTTATTAATACTCGATAAGCAATCGAGATTTATTTGGCCTTAACCGATAGAGTGGTTAGTGAGCTAGCTACTGTTCAGCAAGTTAATTTGTTAGCTCTAATTGAGCTAATGGTAAGCAGCGATTTCGTTTCCTTCTATGAAAAGCCCTGTACATATTAGGAGTAATTTCCAAGATCCTACACTGTCCTTTATGTTGCAAATAATATATATTTCCACCACCTTTCATAGTGCTATCTATCCATGGGCATGATGGCTTTTAAGTGTCAAAAAAAATTTGATTAATTCTTCCTTTAGAAACAGATGCAGGTTTTTATGAGTGTGATATCTGCCAGTGCAGAATTACGTCATTACCAGTCTTCATCAAACACAAGAGGAGGCATCGAGGGGAAGAAAAAGGCAGGAGATATGCTTGTTCATTATGTCCTTACTCTACTGATGAATGAAGCAATATCAAGAGCCATATGCGCACCCTCTCTGGCGATCGTCCCCACAAATGTTCATATTGTGAAAATAGGTTCAATGATTATTAACAAAAGAATTGTCTGGAAAAACATATTCGTATCCACACAGGACACCGACCATATCCTTGTGATCTTTGTAGCAAGTCTTCCATAACCCAGGACGCTGTAGCTAGACACAAAGGAATTCATTTACAGCAGTTGCCATTTATGTGCATATTCTGTAAAAAGACATTTTTTAATCCGTTATATTCATGTGCACCATCGTTTTTAATTTGCTTGCACCATTGTATTTAATATAATTATTTACCTTGTTAATTACTTTAATCTTAGTATCCTTTAGATAATTGGTTCACATTATCATTATATTTTATTGTTTTATTCGTTGATTTCACGTTCTGACAATCATAAACTTTGTTACCGGATTTAAATTTATTACTTAACTATTCATCATCGTTATCAGTTTTCACGATCCGGCACTTAAATTTTATTGAATGAATAAACTCTTGTGACCTCAAAAATTACAATTTAATTTGATATTGAGATATTGCAAAACAAAAAGTAAAAAACAAATTATACTTCCTATTCAATTAAATAAGGAATGTTAGTTTCTTAAAGTATATCTGATGGGAGATGATTTCTTCATAAAAATCATTATTAATTTCATTTGAACTTAAACTTTTTTCGACTCAAAAAATTTTCGAATTTAAAAAAGTTTTTTCTTTAAAATAGAAAACTTACTTTCGACTGATGCGAATATCAGTCGAAAATATGTGATTTAATAAATTAAAAATATTATTTTTTATTTCAGTGTCTGATAGCAAACCTTTTCAAGAACAGCAACAACAGCGAAAAAGACCATCCGGAACATATGTATGTTTAAAAGCATTTAAGATAACAGTTTTATTTTCTTTAAAGCAAGTTTTTTGTTTTTTACGAATGTGACATGTTCAGGAGCAGGTTTACTTTCTTACGGTTCCTCGTTAAAAAAAAAACTCCGAAGGATAAGGAACAGCTAGGATTCAATTTTTTATTATCCTGTGATAAATAATCCCACGAAAAGAATAATATAATCACCCGTTCTAGAGATATCCCTGGAAATGTTCGCACTGTTGCAAGAGATCAGAAGAATTATCTTTGTATCCACATAGGTGAATCATCAATTCCTCGCGATCTCTGTAGCAAGTCTTTTAAACAGCAATGCGATTTAATTCAACTTTGGCGAATCCACCTTCTACAAAAGCCATTTATTTATATATATTGATACATATATATTGAATACAAATATATATATATATTGAATACATTATGATAGTGCCCTCTCTATGATTTATTTACTGCCTTCCCCCCTTGTGTATAGGATGTTCTACGTGAATTTTCACATTCACCTAGAACCTTTTCGACGTTGCCTTCAGCTTTCTTCTCCGACATTCTCGCGCCATGTGGAAGATTATCTAGGCAGACAATTCCATTTGAAGTACTGCAAAGCAGGGCAAATCCATATACCTAACTTCCTGCCAGTTACAATCCAAAAAAACGTATACAAAAGGAGGCGCCGTCTCATTCATGTAAAGTCTCTGTCAGAGTGGCGCCTGATACTATGTCTGAGACTCTGACACTGCAACACCAGATGCCCAAGAGAATCCCCCTGAACCACTGCTTAATGGTTCCCACGAACGGACAGCTACGTGGTTTCGGGACAAGTATATTGCATCCAGAACTGTCTGTTTTCATCTCTTGCCACCCCCCTAGCAGAGATAATTGTGGGAACCAAACAAACTCTTTGGATAGCGATCCTTTGTGTGTCAAGAGAGCAAGGAGAACACTTTGGTAGTTTGGAGACGCGATGATGGTTTAGCGTGGATTATAAACAGTTTTAATAAAGAGAGAGCATTCCAGGTTGGATGAGGTATTATCTTCTTAATTATGTCTGATCTGAGTAAAGTTACATTTGCACCAGTGTCTACTATCATATGACAAGACACCCCATTCATGGTTCCATCAGTTACCAATCCATTGTCTCACCATGCAGTGCTGAAACGTGGGCGACTTCGCCTGGGGACAACCAACCAACAACCAGTCGTTGTTCTTCACGTTGCTTACGCTGGTTTTGTTGCCTGTTAAACGTGCTTGAACTTTGCACCCACTACTTTTTGCAGCTGGCTCGAATATGTCCAGTCTTGCCCCAATTCTAACACTGTATGTTTGTAGAAGTCCTTGGAGAGGTACTTGTTATCGCTTAAGAAATGGATAGTATGACTTTGGTCAGTTCTTTCATTTCGTTATCCTTTCCTACAGTTTCTTCTGCACTCACAAATCTCACTGTACATTTGTTCCCCCGAGAGGAAAGTCTGAAGCACTCGTACTTCATGACATGCACCACTGCTGACCTTAAAGATTCACCTTCCAAAATCGTTAGGAATTATTGAGTCTCAGGGTCACCAATAGCATCAACAGATTGTAATTGTGCTAAGTTATCTTGAACATCTGGTGGACAGTTACTGTAAGCCAATCTAATATATCACTGGCAAGTTGTTGCAAAGTTTCAGCACTCTTCTGGATTGGATGTTTAAACTGAGTAGTATAGTAGTAATTTAAATAACTAACACTAAATCTGAGTTCTAATGCAGAAACCGGACTTTTATAATCAAGTCGTTTTTCTTCTGGAATAGGCTGTAAAACTTCGCAGCAGAATTTCTAAAAGAAGCTCCAAGAAAATTGGGCTTCTGAAGTTCATTCCACTGATTATCTCTAACGATGACTTCAAATTGTGTTTTAAATGCTGTCAAGATGATTGACCATTATGTGTGGAAGGTTTGGTTGTATTTCTAGCGATATGTGTAAAAACATTATTTTCACTAAAATTACCATTATCACAAGAAGAAGGTAATGTTTCATTTCTTAAAATCTGAAACTGGTGTTCACAATCAATTTTTACAATTTCAATTTGATGCTTATAATCTACCTTAACACTATCAAGTTTGGTGTTAAAATTACAAGCGATTTCATTTACATTACACTTTACCCCATGACTTGAAAGCCCATTCGGCTTTTAAATAATCTTTTTGACTGTCTATTTCAGCTCTAAAGTTATCGTTTTGAGAGACTATCTCAGCTCTCATGTCAGCAATTTTACTCTTTATGTCAGTTATCAGTTTCACTAACTCACCCATACTTCTAGTGAAAGGCATTCAATAAATAAGTAATCCCGATCCTGGCAGGATTGAAACTGAGCGCGAGTTCAAATATAATACTAAGTAACAATAATTCTGAAATGATGTAATTTATTACGAAAGTATGAATGAAAACATTTCTATAAACTAAATTCAACTAACACAAATCTATATTAGTATGAAAATAAATTTGCAGACGAACTTAGCACCTTATTCTATTCATACAAAGAGTTGTTTCCTCCATAATTCTTACCATCTACACTCAATGCATAAAATATGACTTTTTACATCATTTAATAAATGGCACAATCATATTGTGAACAAACCTGCAATCCATGGAGAATAGCCTTACTAATTCCTAAGCAACTAAATAACTTACAGCAAATGAATTTTTTCTAAGGTTTTAGCCATCAAGTACTTCAAAATTGCAGCTAAGTATACTTGTTTCTCAGAAATAATTATTTTCAGACGTTGATCACTACGCTTAAAACGATGAATTCTTGATTCCCCTCACTAGTTTACTAACACGATCACACTAATAAACTTATTTGACCTCCCGCGCGCACAGCAATTAAAAACATTTCTTCTCTGTGCTTACTACACAGACTAAAACAAACTACGTTTTTCTTCACATTCTAATTCCTCTTAATTGCAATAACTTATTTTTTTACCTTTTTAAGTTCGTTCGAAGTGGTTCGTTACGTAATTCATGCACTGTAGCACATGCGAGCATCAAAATGATACATCAAATCACAAGTTCATTGTAGCACGTTCATGTGTCCTAACAATATTAAAAATAATTCAGTAACAATTCCTGCACAGTGAGTTAAAAACACGAAGAATGTCAGGGAAATTCTCCTGCGAAAATATTGTATGTTGATATTTATATGTAGGATATTATATTCAGTTTATGTAACATTCAGCACTTAATAAAATATAAGGATTAAGAGTGTGATATTTAATCTTTTCCTCCCAGGATCATAAAAAAACCTAATATCATATATTGAAATACACAAATATTGAAGTTCATTTCGTAACAGAGGTTATAAGTAAAAAAATCCTTTACCCTCCAGCGTATGTTTATAAAATGAACGGTTTCAGCTGCGAATTTAAGTTTTTTTGTTACAGCTGAATTGCTTTATCCATTCAACTGGAAGTGGACCATATCTGCCTTCAAATGGTAATATTGTTTTAAAGACTAAGCGCAAATGACTGAAAAAATTTTCCATTCAACGTTTGAATGATTTTTTTCATGAATATTAATTTTACATTTGCCCTCAGAATAACAATAGCGTATGACGCTTTTCAAAATTTTTAACACTGTAGTTGTTATTAATAGAGCATTGTTGTGTGACATCGAATATTTTTGATGTAATATAGGAAGATTAGAAATTTGAATTTTTCTCTATTACTGCTTCCCTTCAATCATTTCCCTTACTGTGAGAAAATATATTTGCAGACACAGAGATGTACAATAAAAGATGACTATCCAAATCTGTAGGTAAGGCTATTCTTCTTTAAAAGTGACTATTTTATAGGCATTTTAGTGTAAAGAAATATGTATGTGAATCATAACGACCTAGATTACTTATTTATCTAAAAACTGTAGCAGTTATTTTAATTAAGGTAATCTTAGTTTCATGTCATTTAATTATTATTAATCATATTTTAATGTGAATTTTGCTGTTAATAATAAAATACCAGATAACTTACTTTGCATTAAAAATGTCCACAAATTGATTTTGCATATCAAACTGATGACTAATCTAACTTATTCTACCACTGAATCCTTCGACGTTGCTGCTGGGGAAAAACAATCCTCTTCTCTTACTTTAATTTTACATATAAAATTTGACTAGATGTAATTATAAAACTGTTGGGGAAGATAGGAATCCCAAAGTTCAGGGACTTTTAACCTTCCCACCAAATTTTGATCTATCTTTTATAAAGTAAAACAGTTCTGGAAAAGTCGTAGTCTTACTGCAAACTATATCAGTATTTGTGACAATGTCTAGATTGCCATATTCTGAACAATTTTAAGAGATATCGAATATTACGCAGAATATTTAAAGAGCATATCATTGCACACTGAACAGTAAAAGTTAATAATATAATTATTTTAATACATATAAATACATATAAATGTTATGGAAATAGTAGGTACTTCAAAATTAAATAGCTCAAAAGAGAAAAATATCGGCTTTGAATTATTATTTCTACAAAATGTTTAAAATATACATAGTGCGTTCCTTGCTCTGTTAGTTTTGCGTACTAATTTGCAAATGCTAATCTGTAATAATGATATAAGACAATAGAGTCGGCCCTCGACATTCGCGGGGGTTAGCGGCGCAGGACCGCCGCGAATGTCGAAAAACCGCGAATATCTCTGTCCCCACCCCCAAACCTTAACTACTAATACTGTTAACCCTATTTAACAGACAAAAAAGTAAAAGAATACACTCTACTGCAACAGTATGTTTAATAAATTTAAAATTACAGTATCAACAATTAGGCTGACACAAACACAGAGTGAGTGAGAGGCAATACAGTACACGTACAGATGTGATGCAATACATGTACATTATTTAGATAGGAGTAAAATCATTAAAGTTTATAAATCACAGTTATATACACTACAGTACAATACAGTATTGCATTTTATAAACTTTAATCTTTATATAATCTTTATATAATCATCTGCGATTTTTCGCAGTAGGCCGCAAAACTCCAAAAAATTTCCATTTAATTATTGATGGTTACTCGCGAATAATCAAATCCGCGAAAGTTAAACCCACGAAAGTCGACGGCCGACTGTACATATATATTACATAAAATATATGGATTTTACTTTCATTTGTATCATTTGATTCATAATCCCACAGATAAAATAGCCCAGATAGACAATTTCCACATATATGATCAGATCATTGTAGCTTAAAATCAATACGAGAACCTCTATCCACTAAACTAATTTTGTTCCATATATTACTATATACTGTATATTTAGTATTCTAAAATTAAACAAATAGGATTTTTTAATTCAGTCATTAATTTTAAATCTTTATATAATATTCCTATATAATCTTAACAAATATAATTTTATATCTTTACATCTTTTCGTTTAATGCTAATAATAATAATAAATAAATAATAAATACCCCCTCAAGCAGCTGCTTGCCCCAGAGGTCTGACAGGAGCCTGCCAGTTTATATGCCATAGTAGAAGGTCTGAGAGGATGGCAGGACCTCAGCAGAAAAACGACACATACATCCATGCCTTATCCGGGGCTCGAACCCAGGTCCCGTAGATCAGTAGCCAAGCGTGCTAACCACTCGGCCACGGGACGCCTCATGCTAATAATAGTGAACTGCAAAGAAATATATTCATATAGTTTAAAAGTTAGTGGTAAAATGAAACTTAGACCAGTTGCTAAAAGTGGGGCTGTAAAGAGTGGTATTGAGTCCCCATCTGTGTCAGTTATTCTGTCCATAATCCTATCTTTCCCGTTACACTTCGAATTAGATTAAAACAATTGCTCTCTCAGTGTTTAACACTCGTGTTTCAAAAGTTCAGGTTTGATTTAGGGACTTAAATATCAGGAAATAACACACTAAAAATGAGGTAAAATGAGTTACTTATTTACATAAAGTGCAACAAAGACATAATTACCTGAGAGGAGATGACCTTAGAGACTCTGATATATATCAGTGGTCTAAACTAAGGTTTTGTGTAAACACTTTATACGTTCTCCTAGTATTCTAGACACGAATAACGTAATATGTTTTCGTAAGAATAACAGTTAGCTTTCAATATCTGCTCAATAATGAAGCATTAGTAAACTTAATCAGATGTTTCTACTAGTAACAAAAGAGTTGTAAATGCAACTAACTGATATCAGTAACTAATGTACCTTTCATTTGCTTCTATCAATAGCCTCTGGTTAATCACATCTCTGAAAAATATTCCTTTTCTATGTCCTCCACTTTTTCTGTCTATTCTTCTGGCATTCGCTCATCACTGTCTATTCTTCTGGTATCCGCTCATCACTGCTGTTCTGGCATTCGCTCATCACTCTCTATCCTGCCCACATTCGTTCATCACCATCTACATTGCCATCATTCGCTCAATACCTTCTATTCTGTCGGCATTCCCACATCATTGTCTATTCTGTAAAATAAGCGTTAATAAATAGTTGATATAAATTTAGCAAGATGTAATTTTAAAAACTTTTCTGAGTACATTTTGCTCTTTTAAGTAAGGATGAGCCGTCCTGTGTCCGATTGGTTAGCGTGCTTGGTTACTGATCTAAGGGACCTGGGTTCGAGCCCCGGGTAAGGCATGGGTGTTCGTGTTGTTTTTCTGCTGAGGTCCTGCCAACCTTACAGATCTTCTGCTATGGTATATAAACTGACAGGCTACTGTCAGACCTCTATGGCAAGCATCTGCTTGAGGGGTGTTTATTTTTTTAATTTATTTTAAGTAAGGTTATCCGCAATTATGGGAAGACACACCATTTTATTATACTGTAACTCCTTCTACATTTCTCTACGAGAACTTTGTAATCTATACCACTGAAAGTTTCGCATATTTAATTCCTGTTTTCTACAAGCATTCTGGTAATATTTTAAACCTAAATTCTGTTTTGTCAGCAAAAAGTTCGCTTTTTTCGTATAAAATTAATTATGTATTCCATTTGTGGTTTTATTCCAATGCATGGTGTTCTTTTAAAGTGAATATTCTCATTGAAGTTTCAATAAATTGCTTTCTTTTCTATCTAAAGTAATTTTTTACTCATGTAAGCCATCAGTAATGATGTTATGCTTCTTCACATCCCTGCATATCCCATCCGCGTTAACATCAATTTCTTACCTGCGGTATTATCAGCTATCCGCGTCAACAGTAATCTCTTCTCTGCTAAGTACTTTTGAATGCAGATATCGTGTGATAAATTCACAAATATCAGCATCATATCATGGCTCTAACTATAATATCACACGTAAAGGACTATAAAATAGTCTACTTAAGTTAAAAATGAATGATGCTTGATTTCATTTGGTTGTGTTTTGATTTTCGAATATTTTATGTAACTGCACAAAACAGAAACATAAACTGGAGTGTTTTGACTTTAGAAAGAGAGCAGTACCGACTTCAAGCAGAACTCAAATTCTTCAGGAACTGCTACTAATTATTTGACTGGTAGCTAACAACGTATAAGGGGAAAATATTTAAACACAAGAAAAAATCGTGTATTATAAATTTCAAGATATATATCATTGACCGACAACGATAATTTGTAAACTTTACCTTTTAATAGGCTATATACCCTAAAAATTGCTATAAAAGGCATAAACTATCTAGGTCATTCGAAATCAGGTTCAGATACTTCAAAAATTGTGGGCCATCTTTACCTGATGGTGGACTGGAAACATTAATTTTTATATTTTCCAAGTAATGTTTCCATCCACGACTAACACAATGAAATAGGACTTTTAATCCAGTCCACGACATTTGAACTGAGAAAAGGAGCCCAAAACAGATATAATGTCTGTACCTCATTCTCCTCCGCACAAGGGTTACAAAAAATGTCCTAATATTACTGTAGCCGTTCACTCTACAGTCATCCGGAGTAACTTCATTAGTCACGTTCTGTCTGAGGTTTGTTTCCTCCTCAATTGTTCCTGGTGCGGTGAGTCAAATGTGAAAAGTGTTCATCCGCAGCGACGATCTCTAGACACCATATCGCTTACCTTGGTTTTCATGAGCGAGGGGAATGACTGCGCTACTGTTTCATGTCTGAAGAGCGAAGAGATATTTCCTTTTTCCTTTGTTGGACCACTTGACAGAGTCGGGATGGGGGGAGTCACCTGGATAGAACTTGGTGACTACCCATTGATCAACTTTGAGTAGCTTTGACAGTTGAACAACTGCCATCAGCCTTCTATGATTCATTTGTTTTCTTTTCAGAGATAATCATCAACTCGAGAAACTGTAAGTCTGGAAGGCTTCTTTCTCAATGGCACAAGGGCTGGGGAGAAAGGTTGAAGGATAAAGTTAGGTCAGGGAAGGGGAGCAAAGAAAACAATAAAATGACTGAAGCGATTGAGTCTTAAAAAATACAGCGATTCCACATTTCAGAAACTGTACGCATGACATACTTTTCCCACTCAGGGAAGAGAAGTGGGGAAGCGGAAAAAGAGATCCTAAGCCAGGAGTATTTGGCGGGGAGGAGAGAAGTGCAAATTTCCCAGGTTTGATCTCCTTCGACACATACTGGTCTCCAATGAGGGGTACTGCATGACCCAACTCCAGGGAATCATATCAGATTTTCGTTTTTCATCCAGTCACACTACAATGGTTAACAAAAAGAACACTCAAAAAGAAAAGTTTATTTTTTCGCAGATACTATCTGTCAGTTAATTTGGTGTGGGCCTTGAGGCTTCAACTGTCACAGATCCTGCACTTCAGATCAGGTCTTCCACAATATCATCATGGGAAAAAGAGACTTGCACTTAAAGTTGTGGTCTCTGAATTCTAGTGTAGAAAAGCGCATTCTAAGATTTGAGGATGAGTCGATCATATCCATGATCTCTCATGAATACGGGACTGCCACTATTCATAAGTCATTGTTAGTTTCTTCAGGGCACTGGCCGTTCTGGCCAGTTTCCTGTAAGTCTACCTGCAGTAATCAACTGTCCCAGATAGGTGAGTGACTGTTTAAGAAACAACATTTTGATGGCTTGAACTTAAGTTTGAAAGCTCGCAGACAGTCAAAAACATTTTGCAACCTCACTGTGTATTGGTCGAATGTCTGGGAGTCGACCATAATATCGTTCAAATGCAGCAGTACTTGCTTCTGATATAGATTTGATAACTTCAAATACAGCAGTACTTGCTTCTGATATAGATTAGATAACTTCAAATACAGCAGTACTTGCTTCTGATATAGATTAGATAAGTTCAAATACACTATTACTTGCTTCTGATATTGATTTGGTAATTTACTCATTGGCATGCCATGAGTACATTATCTACGAAATTCTGAAGCGTGGTAACCATTCCGTAAGCCAAATGGCAAGTAGTTGAATTCCAATAGCCCCTTCCTACTGATGGATGTCGTCATCTCAAGGTTATGATGGTGCACAGGGACTTGCCAAAATCCAGACACCTTGTCTGTGGAACTAAAGAACTTGGCATGCGCCATTTGGTTTTGCATGAAATTGGCATCTGATCAATGTCCAAGGTTTCTAACTGAGTGATCGTCATTTTCGTGTTCAGACAAGCGGAGTTAGTTGAAGCATTGGCTTTCTCTGATCGAACCTATCAATGACTGCCCTCTTAAATATCACATAGCTTAAATCCGCGCTTAGTTCCTGTCAAGCATTTACAAATTCAGCTGGCACACCTCTGAGCTACAAGCAGGCGATGATCGCCATCTCACTCGTTTGCCATTTTGACTAATAGGTGATGCTCTCTAACTGTTCGAAAAAAGTGGTGGTCGCAGCCATTGCCTTTATCTTGGCATCCTCTCTGGGTTCACGAAGTTTACAAAACGCGCTATTACAGGTTCCCAGTAGGTTCGGTTCCCAGGTGGGGGTATCTAAATCCTTGTTTCTTCCATCTTTTGCCCCACCAATCCCCTAATGCTATAGGTTTGGTTTATGTATGTCTTTTAATTGTACCTCCAAAAGTTCAGGCAAGCTGTACACATAAATACAGTTTGCATAATTTCACTAATCAGATAAAGTAAAATGTATCCTGTCGATCATTTAGTAACTTCATATCGAACGCACCTATTCCTTGGGTCAAGTCTAGCTTTCTACTCCCACTTTAGCTTCTTGTCTCATCTCACACGGCAAATAAATACAGTACATGAAATCAATAAAATATTGAAACAACTTTTTTTCGTAGATGATCCAGCAAATCCTTTCTAAATAACATACATTTACACTCCTCACTACAATCAGACTGATTTTTGAATATTTTTACATACTCTCTTAATCTTAGGGGTTACTAACTCAACTGTGCTACTGACTGTTCCAAGTTCTGACCCCTGATTACAGTGTCGAAGCGAAGTTAACTTGCTTTTAGAACTTATAAGAAAGAATGACGAATCTTTGCAGATTAGGTTTATTCACTTTATGTATATGGGTGAGGGCACTGAAATGTGCTATTTACATGATTGTAAAAGCCGACCGCTTTAATCTGTACTCAGTGGTCACCATCATTATAGTTCAGCCGATAGGATCGGGACTCTAGGGTTGGGTTGGGTTGTTTTACCTCTGAGCGGCACTTTTTTGCACACCATGGGCTAAATGGCTAGGTCACATTGACCCCGAAGGCTCAGAGAAGATTGGGGGAGGGGACCCACTGGAACAGCTGTTGGGAGACAGATGGTAGCCTCCCGTCAAGGCCATCCAGTGTGTTCTTTAACGTGCACAGGGTATATCTCTCCCGCACACGGGGCCACGGCTTAACGTCCCATCCGACGGACGGCGGCCTTTCCAAGCCCATCGGTGTCCCCTACTGACCGTGGGCAGGGCGGGGAATTTTGCGGAGATAAATCTCAACGCTGACCCAGCTGAGACTCGAACCTGGGAACTACAGATTACGAGCCTGACGCGCTACCGACTGAGCCACCCCCGCCACTCTCTACACTGGACTCTAGTTCAGCCATCAGGGCGGCGCAAAGTTCCAAAGAGAAACAATTCGAAGTTTAAACTCTAAAAAGCATTGTTCGTATAAACATTTTCAGCTGATTAAAGTCCTACAGTGGAAGTACGTTTCAGGATTCTTGTACTGGAGCAAAAGTGACTGTGTAACTGAGATTTTTAGTGCATTGCCAGGAGCCCTTGGATGCATTTTCTTGTTAGCAATAAGAGGCGAAGAGCAGAAAGCCATTTCCACACGTTCCGTTTTGGTCACTATGTTGAAAGGGGCAATAGCTGGAGAGTTGATGTGCCGAGATTAGGTTTGTGTAGTTGGGGGAAGGGGTACGACCAGTTTTCACATGGTAGTGGGGGTTGGAACTCACGTAGCAAGATGCACCAGGTAGCAGAAGGAAAGGGTGAGTTAAAGTTGCGGAATTATTTATCTCTGAAGGCGAAGATTTTGAGGGTTTCTCGGAAAGCACTTCAAAACTTTGAGTTTTTGGAATGGGGGGAGAAAAGGATGAATGCAGAGTCGAACTGAGGGATTACCTGACCTTCAACGACAATTTTTGCGTGGGCGGTGCATGGAGGTTTGTTTTTAATTTCCCTTTTATGCTCGGGAATCGTGTGCTTTATGGTGCGTGTAGCGCAGCCGATATACAAAGAGGGGGCATCGGTTGGGGAAGTGGGATTTAAGGAATGAACTCCTAACCCTCACTTATAGAGAAATAACTAACATCCATTTGCAGAAAGAGGATGTATTGGTGTTCCCCTAATCCTAACTTAGCCCACCGATTCCTCCTCTTTCTATATCGGCTGAACTACAATCACTCAATAGCAGAGGATTGCCGAGCATAAATGGGACATTAAAAGCAAACCTCCAAGCACTGTCCTTGCCAAAATTGTCCTTGAAGACCAGGTAGTCCCTCAGTCCGATTCTACATTCATAGTTTCTTCCCCCCACATCAAAACTCAAGTCACTTTCCTAGAGTCCAGATCCTAGAAACCCTCGAAATGTTCGCCTTCAGATACAGATGCTATAGTTTTCACATACGCCATTCTCCTGCTGCCTAGCGCATGTTGTTTTGTGAGTTCCCACTCCCACCACCCACCACCATGGGTCAAACAGCTGCACCCATCCTACCAGCTAAATAAACCTAATCTCGATACCTCAGCTTTCCAACTGTTGCTTCTTTCAGTGTGATGACCGGAACGGCACATGTGAAAATAGTTTTAACCTATTCGCTGCTAAAACGAAAATGCATGCAAGAGCTCCTGGCAATGCACTAAAAATCTCAGCTTCACAGTGACTTTTGTTCCAGTACACGAATCCTGAAGCCTTCTTCCCTTGCAGACTTTATTCAGCTGAAAACGTTTTCAAGAAAAAGGCTACTAACTGTTTTAACATCGAATCAGTTCCCCTTGCATCTTTGCGCCGCCCTGATAATGATTGCTGAGTACACCATGACGTAAATGCTCAACTTCTACAATCAAATAAATAGTACATTTCTTTGCCTAACCCATATACCTGAGGGAATTGTGTATGGGTATTGTAATTGTACACATTATCTTATAGACCTGTGGTCGAGTAGTTAGCACACTTGGCTACTGATCACAGGGACCTGGGTTCGAGCTACGGTTAAGGCATGGACATTTGCGTTGTTTTTGTGCTGAGGTCTCGCCATCCTCACTCCTCCCGGGGGGGGGGGGGGCGGTCTTTTAGGTCCAATTATGAGAGACCTTCTACTCTGGCGTAATAAATTGACAGGCTCCTGTCAGACCTCTGTGACAAGCAATTGTTTCAAGGGTTATTTATTTTATTTGTAAGTTAATAATGATGCTGTGAAATCGTTTCTTGATATTTCACTTCCATCTCTGCAGTTTCTTCTAGAATTTGGCTTATTGCGTTGTATATACTTTATTTTCATTATGAAATGTTGAGTGTCGATGTTGCCGAAATAATTTTCTTTAAATATCTTATGTGTTAACCTATATGATTAGATAATCTTGATGATTGATGTCTTAGTTTGAGAAGAGTAATATTAAAGTATGATATATGTTACATTATTGTAATCATGGCCGTATCTAGGGAGAGAGCATGGGAGACATGCCCGCCCTTTTAAAATCATAGTAAGGGTAATAGAGGCACTAAATGTATTAAATTTATTTATATTTCATTCATTTTTCAATAAATTTTCTAAAGATATTTGAAACGAAGAGGGAAATGGTTTGCTGCATTTGGGAATCCAGTCTGTTTCTTCCTCTTCCTCGATTTGTTTCTAGATCACGGCCTGATGATAATAAACTAATGAATGAAACATCCGTAATGCTGCAAAGGGTCCACTTTCATATATAGCGTTAAGTTCACAAGTATCACCTATTGAATTTGAGTTTAATTTTATATATTCTAGCAGAATCTCTTAACGATATATCAGTTGACTATTGCAGTAGTTTTATATAGTTAGTCGTTACATTCTTGAAATTAATTGCTTTTAGATAACTATATATATATTTATTAAACTAAAGCAGCTAACCTGTGTTACAAAAATAAGTTTTACATATACAAACTTTGAAAATACTAAACTGTTTGTTAGTGTCGTACAAGGGGAATGTTACTCTTCAGTTCATATTGTCACTATGCTTTGCCAGATGTCGTATGGTTCATACACACCCGAAGAAAGAACTGAACATTTTTGGCTCCATATTGATATAGGACTGAAATCGTTAAAACTTTCACTTTTGCAATAAATATACCATTTGTATGTGATTTGGTCAGGACAGTGATTTCTATCCTGACCAAAAGTTTACATATTATCCCCTTCCTTTGTATTTTCTTTTACGAAAAGATCTACCTGAATGTTCTGATGTATAACCCAAATCTGACTTTCTTGGTGATTAAGTCATACCAAGATCACATTTGAAGTAACCCCCTCTCACAAGTTGTAGACTAGCAAGAATTATATCAACTCGTTTTAGGTTTCACGTTTTTTAAAAGAGGATTGGTGTTAGACTAACACAGTATTTATAATACGGTTGATTTACACATGCCAATTTTACAGAAGGTCTGATTTTTAATGAAAATGACTTGTAGTTCGATTTAACTCGATTTCTCCATTATTGCCCAAAGTCGTCTCTATGACAATAAAATTATATATCGGATACTTTCCTTGCCTCATACATCCTTCCTTTCCTTGTTCATAATTTCAGCATTTCGAAAAAGATTTTTCATATATACCTCTTCAAATGAGTGGATTTAAACAGCTATACATGTAAATATATTTGTGACCCATAAAGACCTTTTCATTTGTCGCTGATCAATGACAATGTAAACGTATACAAATCCTCCATGATTAGTTTAAGATTATAAGTAGTCACATAATAACAAAGCTTGGAAACAATAATCATCTTTAGTTCCAGTAACAGCAACCAAGTTCTCATTTGCAATCTGACTTACTCTATAATAATCTATGCCACTGTTTCCCTAAGCCACAGCTAAAAAGTTTAGAACGTTTAGCTGTTTGGTTTATCAAATCGATAACAGGGGCGCTACTGCCATTTAGTATTCAACCAGTTTTATACAAAAAAAAAAATATTGCCATGAAGCTAGGTTTTGTGGCGTCATACCAGGGTGATCTTGAACGGTCAAAGAGCATCTTCAATACATTCGATACTGTTCTTCAATTTATCCATCCATTCGTGGACTTATTGACTCACACATCATTCGTCATACAGATCATAATTGTGCGATAAATTTGTTTAGAACTTATTTCTTCAAATTCAGATATCCAATTACAGATCGCATCTCTATCTTTGTGCATGATTGCAAGGCTATATTTAAAATTGATTGTTTACTAATATCGCTAGCAGATAATGTCACGTGGCCTTTCGGTATGCTAACACACATTAAATAATAATGTGACGTAAGCATTGCCTTCTGCATCTTATAATTTTATGATAATTTGGAATTTTTTATTTGAGTGACTTTTGGTTATTTATAAGTATATAAAAATATGAGGCTTGATAGTAAATATAAAGTGGGTTTCAGTTTATACTTTAAACTTATGTAAATCGTAACAAAAAGTGTCAGCCATTATCCAATAAGATTTTACAAATGAATAATATATCTCATTAAATCACTGGTATCGGATCCATTGATACACGATTTTTATTGACGCATAGCTGTAACTGCTAAGTTTTCTGAAATTCACAGGGTACTTTCCTGTGTCTTTAACATTGATCATTTCGCAAGGAAATGAACCTTTTTGACAATTGTAAATAAAATCGCCTCCCTGCCACATTATATTCGAGTTCATTTTCCATTAATCAATCGGCGTTTCTCGAGATATGTAGCATAAAATTTTATATTTCGGTCTGATGAAATGTGTGAAAAACAGAAAGATTGGAACAGCGCTGTTATATCAGCTACATTTTCTTCCAAAATCGAAAATACAAGATAATATCAAATTACTATTGGATTCAGCTGACAAATATATGAATTATATCTTTATCTTTTCTCTGTTTCCTTTACATAAAATATGCTAAATAAATAAACCTTTTACCAGCGTAATTGGAAACAATATAAGGTCTGTTTTTTTAACACAGGAAAAATATATTCGAGTCATGGTTATTTTCACATGACTAAAACCCACATATTCAAAAGTACAAATTTATTATTCTACTTTCCCACATAATTATTTTTTTTTCCTTTCAATTAGATGAAATCTTGAAAATTCACTTTGTCCATAGCTCATATAAACAAATATTAATAAATTCATCTCACTTTAATAGGTCATTGGGAAGATTAGTGAAGAAGGCGAGACATCAGCAGAAGGCGAATATAAATTAGGAATTTTTTTTGACTTGCTGATTTTTGATGAATAGCCAAAGCACCCTAACCATTGAACCATTTAGAACTCATATTCCCAATAAAAATTTTAAATTCTGTTTTCAAATAAAATAACATAATCTCATTTCTACTTATCCGCAACATTAAATTTTCCTGAATTCGATAATATAAAATCAGTTAAATCATTCTGTTTTAATATCAGATATATCAAAAATTGTAATATTTTGGCAGTTTTCGCAACCTCTGAGACTGATGATAGAAAATGAACAAAATATTACATGTTAGTGTGCAGATTTTAGTTCTGCATACACATCCATCCTTCCTACTTATGCTGATATTTGGACACTGCATGGCAGGTCTAAAAATATCCTCTGTTAACTTCTACCACACTTCCTACTTATGCTGATATTTGGACACTGCATGGCAGTCTAAAAATATCCTCTGTTAACTACTACTCCTCTTAACTCTGTTAACTTCTACCTTCCAGCTTTACTCTTTTTATAATACATTTCATGTGTATTGTTCAGAATACCATTTGCTACTCTGTAGTTCTGCATGCGGATAATATATAATATATATTTCATTAAAATATATAGTTTCGAATTGTTCCATCACATACAGATAATAAGAAATTGGTGAACATTAGGACAAGAGGTTTCTTGTTGTTGTAATTGCATCTAAAATTGTCAATATCAGTTTCTGCGCTGAACTGAAATCATTTCTTGATTGCTTCTCGATATCAGTAATGCTATGATATTTGATATATTTAACTAATAATAAGAGCTCCAAGCCTATGGCTTATATCTCGAAGTCTAAAATAGTGCCTAATTATCAATAATGAAAATGGTAAAGCACATAAACCACAAAGGGGCCACACGGGCAAATGCAATGCTGTGAATTAAAGCGAAGATTTATATATCTCTAAAAACTGCAATGTCTCTAAAACTGTAACTTATTGATTAATACCGAAGTAACACATAAACCGAAAGCAAATTTTTGCATATATTATAATAAAAGTATACAAATTATTAAATTTCATATTATAGTTACTTTTGGGTCTGTATATTTTTTAAAATCTATATTAGAAATTAATATAGAGTATTCTCTCCGTTTATTGAAAAAAAAATTCAAAATTCAAGTTTTAAACGTCAAATTATTGATGTGATTGGATACGTAATTAATCTGTTTTAAAATCCACATAGAGTGAAGCATTTTGGTCTTTGAAGAAACCACACTTTATAAAGCAAAATCAGGATACAAAGTTCTTTATCCTACAGTAAACGTTAAGTTTTCCCAAGAAATAAAATAGCAGCTATTTACCATAGCCTTTCATTTTTGGTGCAAATCTTTCAATGCTAATTCTGTTATTTGTATATTTCTCTTCTACATTTCAACTGTTTTCATAAAACTGCCCTCATTTTTCTCCATCTACTGGATAGTTAGCACTTAATAGAGATTACAAATGCTGCCTCGTTCAATATTTCATATTTATCCAGAGTTTTATAAACAGCGTAATGCTCAAAGTTTATCAATACACTCTTATTTTACGACCATTATAAGAGGTAGCAGAGTTTAAAAATTATACTTGCATTTATTTAATTTGGATTTATTTCTTTCATTTAAATATTTTTCTGAGCATTGGAGTCTTGTGACCTGGATTTTATTCCATCGGCAACAATGAAGCTAGAAAATAAAGGAAAAGACGACTTTTCTACATCTTTGAAGAGATCCGTTCGTATCCTGATAAAAAACATTCTGGATGCAACTCTTAACTCCACGTGCAGTTGCTTCCACGCTCAGTTTCAAGTGAATCTTCTGTATTTTCCACACTTGAAGGCAACGAAATCCTCTTCGAACCAAACGAGACTCATTAAGTGTACCAATGCTGTATAATGTGATATTTTGAAATAAATGTATATTCCATTTATTGAAATGCAAGCCTGTTCACTTCATCGGTGTATCTCATCACTATATAATTACTAGCCGTTGAAATTCAACGTGTTCTTCAATTGCAAATACAATAGCTGTCTTAAACTCAAACTTAGATTTTACGATATATAGAACCTAGATTATTATAATGCAATATATAGATTGTTATAACGCAATATATGGATGGCACAGGGTAAGCCCATTGGAGAAAATTCGTTCCCAGAGATCAAATGAAGCAAGCTTAAAAGAGCAAATATATTTTTTTAAAACAACGAAAGCAAGGGATGAGAAACTATTCCCGGATCTAACTGCCTTTCTGCTATATATAGGGACATTAAAGTTTAATTCAATAGGAGATGGAACAACCCTTGTAAGGAATTTGGTGAAACAAGTGAATTGTTTGACGTATTACAGGGCCAAATTCTCTTAATCATCGAGTAAATCTCTTACTCTTTTTATAATAAAAAGCTCTCACCAACTATGTGCGAAGCAGCTGGCATGCTTGAGAACTGCCAATAGTTTCCTGAGCATATATTATGGAAGAGAGTTCTGCATTGGTAACAGGTGGACAGTCTCTTTCAGTCCTCTGTACATCCAGGGTGTACCATTAATGAGGAAACAATATTAGTAATATAGACGATAATAATGTTATTCAAATAAACGTTAGCTGATTCGCGAAGTTACACCATACCGTCAGCAAGAGGATTGATTGAAGAATAGGTAGAAATGACTATTCTGGAGAAAAAGGCTAAATGCATGGCCTGGTACATAGAGACAAAATCCGATATTCACGTGTGAAGCAATTACAGAAGCACCTGTGTCGGAGACTCCACTTGACGTTCATCCAATCTCAAGTGCTCAATGAAGTAATTCTCCTGATTGTGAATTAGTTGATAGAGCTTTCTAAATTGCGTTATTGGATAATGCTCATATAGGATTTATAAATTGCTCTCTTTAAGCAATGATGTGTGTTATACCGTAAAGCAATGGATAGAGTGAAAATGAAGCATTTTATATTTGATTTGCAATGTGGGAAATAGCCTTCCTAGACTTTCTAATATGTCTTAGAGGATGACTGTGATTGCTCCTATAAAATCATGTTACGGTCATTTAGGTTTTGACGATTGGAGCGGTTATTTCACCCTTAAAAAGACGATTTCTTTTGTCAGAATACCTCGAATAGAATTATATGATATGATACCACAATGATGAATGATATTTAAAATTAAATAACGAGCAGATGAAAGTTTAAGGTTAATTTTAAGTTAATCATCCGGAACGTTAGTCAGCTTCCTAAGCTACGGCTGTTATGATACCACAACCTAACGTCATCATTGGGTGTTTGTAACCTCTTATCGTTTTTGTAAATAAGTGTATGGAAGTGATTTGTACAAATCAGCTATAGAACAGAGAAAAATGAAATAATTTTCTATTTTTGTGTGTATAAAAGTGATGCTCAGAGTTCAAACAACTCAATTTTACTCGACAATTTGAATTCATTCTTCAAACAGGGTGTTGAAATTCATCGCAACAAATTTTAAATGACGCTCAAAAAATTTCTCTTTTATTAATAAACACACGTTTTAACACACTGAATGATGTTTTGAGAATAACTGAATTTTTCTGAAACAAAAGAGTGGGAAAAGTGGTAGCAGTGTCGTGCGATATCTCACACCTGTATTAATACTCTTGATTAATTTTGTTCACTCTGTGAAAACGCTTCCATTGAAACCTTCAAAACAAACATTTTTCTCCTTTTTTAAAGACGGCTTATGAGTTGTATATCACACTGAGCTACTCTTGTTTCAGAAGAAGTCTCCACACAGTACTTAAAGGGTTAAGGGGACTTTTAAATGATTAACATTTTTCTATATCATTTGACATTGCAAATGAAGGGAGAAACGAGAAAAAACAATTTTGTTGAATTTACTTCTGTTTAACGAGTTTATCTGGCTTTTCTCCAAATATAGAATACGCCATTAAATGCTGAAATTTGCTGTCATCCATTCTTCCTCATAGCAGCGTTCTTTTAGTATAAGAGCCACAGATGTCGGGAATTTGGAATAAAGATGCTCTTAACTATGAGGGATATTACGAATTTCTTGAAGTAATGAAACCGAGTTAGATAATCCCACTATGTAAACAATAACGTTGTAACTTGTGTAGTTCACATTCTTCAAGGCGAACTTTCGTGTACAGTACACGAAGTTTGCCAGATAACTATTTTTTCTAAAATAAGTTTCCAGATGTTTTTTCTGAATTGGGTAATCAACTATAGTGTTCGGATATTTATTTAAGCGACTATACATATGTTGATCATATTGCTGTAAGGTTATCTGGTATTAAGAAAGTTACATCGATAATTATTAAAACGACCGTGACGGATCATTATTTGGTAATGCTGCAATTAAAAAGAGATGTAGTAGAAAAAGTTACCGAGGAAGATAAAAAAAATGCTACTATTTTAAACAACTTGAATTAAAATTAAAGAATATAAAGTTGGATACAGATGTTATTAACGATGATCAAAGATATTGCGCGTCTTATTTTGATCAAATTAATATGTATGTTAGAGAACGTACAAAGCTACATTCTCTAACACACATATTAATAAAGAGTATTTGCCAAGCACCAAAAAAAATATTAAAGCTATGAGTCACAGACAAACACTTCAATTAATTACCGAAAAGAACAAATTATATAAAAGGCTTGAAAGCTGTCCAGGTAATAATGAGGAATACAAGGGAACTAAGGATAGATTCACTCTTCTCCGTAACAGCTTAACTAATAAATTAAGAATTGATTAAAATAACTATTGCAAATATAAGGTTCTTTCCGCAAGCAATGACTCTAAACAGCAGTGGAAAATTATTAACGAATTAACTGGGAAATATAATTATAAAAATATGTTAAAAGAAATTCGAATTGGTGAAAGAATACACGATACCTTTAATGATAAAAAGATAATCGCTGATGCCTTTAATGAATATTACATCAATGTGGTAGATGATCTAATAAAAAATGTTACAGAGGAAGACACCTGTGCAAAACGTATCAGATGGTTTGAAATATTACAGTGTAAATTCAATGGCCTTGTTACTGATTAGTGAAAGTGAATTAACAGCCTTCAGGTTTAAATTACACATATCTTTAGGTGATGATAACTTCTCAGTCTACATGTTACAGAGAGTGATCAGTGTAATATCTGGAATTTTACTGAAGTGTTACAATTTGTCACTTGCAGGTGGATTTTTCCCATCTTCGCTTAAGAATTCGTTGGCTATCCCAATTTACAAAAATGGTGATAAATGCTTGTAGAGAATTATACGCCTGTTTCACTACAAACTGTTTTCTCAAAATTATTTGAAATGTTAATGCATTTAAGGTTAACTAATTAACTTACTAAATATAATATACTATCGGAACACCAGTATGGGTTTAGGAAAAATAAAGGTACAGCTGATGCTACAGCTGAAGGAGTAAAATTAATTTATAATGATCTCAACAAGAATGAAAGAGTGGTGGTTTTGTTTCTGGATATGTCTAAAGCTTTTTGACTCTCTTTCGTTTGATATTCTACTAAATAAATTAGAGGTTATTGGTATAAGGGACTGTCACTGAGATGGTTTGATTCGTATTTGAAGGGTAGAACACAACAAGTCAAAATTGGAGACGTTTCGAGTGAAAAAAAAAAGAAAAAAAACATTTCATTATGGTGTTACACAGGGTTCTGTTTTGGTACCACAGTTATTCTCAATATATGTGAACGATCTATTACACACTAAATTCAAAGGCAAGATTGTTTCGTTTGCAGATGTCACCGCCTTGGTTTACTGTGTTAAAACTGATGAAGAAATATTAAGCAATATTGCTGCAGAATTAAGAGCATTTCAAATTTGGTTTAAAAAAATATTAAATGTAAATAAAACGAAATATATGTTTCAATATTGTTAAGGGAAAGTATAGAGATCTTGGAAATTTATTTTATCATATGAGTGATTGTACGTTTTCAAACAAGGTAAAATTGGGTCTTTAACTGTGCAATAAAATATTTAGGAGTTAATTTCGACTGTCATCTAACCTGGCATGATCATGTTCAAAACGCAGTATTAACAATCAAACCATTAATTTCCAAGATGTATCATTTAAGAGATATTGTTGAATATAAAATTTTTAAAGAACATATATTATTCATTAATCTATTCCAGAATACAGTGTGCAATTCTAACTTGGGGAGGATCATTTTCAAGTTGTTTAAATCAATTGCAGAAATTGCAAAAATATATAGTACAGATTATGACATTTAAAAGAAAGTACGACTCGTCTGAGTAAAGTTTCAAAAACCTTGAAATACATGGTGTAAAACAAATACACCAAATGGCTTTAGCAAAGCATGTATTTCATAATAAAGACATATTTGATGTAGTGGATAATAAATATTTTGCACAAGTGGCAGTGGCTCAGGATTTTTGCATTCCAAAACCAAACAAAGAGTTATTCAAAAAATATAATGTATATAGTGGCTTAAAACTATTCAACTCACTGCCAGATAACCTGAAAATTTTGAATAATAAAATACATTTTTCTGAAGAACTAGAAATAATCATTGTTCAAGGGTGTAGACTGCGACTGATGTTTTATTTACTGTATCAATTGATTACATTGAAATGAGATATGAGTAGTAGGAGATAAATTTATATATTACAGAGGCTGAATTGCTATTTTTCTGTTTATATATTTAAGTATATTGATGTACTCAGAACTGCAAGATATATATGTTTTGTAAATACCCACTTGCGAGTTGAATACTAACTATTGTGGAACTTGACTATGTGTTAGCTGTGTATTTAAATATTGTGCAAATAAATAATTTTAAATTGAAATTTTTCGGAGATAAAATTCAAAGTTCATTCAGCTGGGACCCAAACCTGTGAACTTACAGATTACGAGCCTGGCGCGCTACCGACTGTGCCACCTCTGCCCCAATGAAAATGCAGAAGACTTACTTTCCATGTTGATGACACATCCTTAAACCACCTTTGCTGTGGGTGAACCTAGACACTTTCATGATTCAGAACCTAGACACTTTCATGATCACGTTCAGATTCCGCGCGAAAATGATAAACCCCGTTTAATCTCCCACACTCTTCAGCATCCCAATATCGCTCTGTCTAACTGTGATGGAGGTGTTCCATAACATTATTGTTGCCATTATTATTGTTCTGATTTTGGTTCTTAGTAATCCGCCGTTCGCAAACTCTTCAAAATTTGAGGCAATCGTGCAACATGTCATAGTCTAAAAGCCTGCAAGCATCTCATAATATTTTATGCATCATTGATCCTTGACCGTCTGTCGGCTCAGATCATTAATTCTAGTTAGACCAACTGCTTTTTCTTTTCTTTCGTACCACCTTTCCTTTTCTTTTCTAACCTTATGATACATAAAATGATCTTATTGTGTTGCCTCTAAAACTGTCACTAGTTTAGCTCAATATGAACATATTTATATCCTATTTCGAGTATATGCATTTGCTTTGCTGTAAAATGTAATTCATAAAAATGACATTTTATCAATATTCCTAAGCAAAGCATTTTTAATCGACGTATTACATTACAGGTGGAAACACCAATTTATGCGGCTAATTATTGAACGATTTTAAAGGCTAAATTATTGAAAGGAATCCTTAAAGTGACCTAATAAATGAAAAGTGATTTAGGATTGTTCTAAAAAGAAATAGTATTGATACAATCCTACATTCACTACGGGTCACACACGGGAACGGACGAGAATCATATATGCTGTGCAAGATAAAATCGCTTTTCTTAACTTGGATATATCGCAAAGATATACCATTGATATACTATTTACTTCCCTGACCCACCGCGTTGTGAAATGAACGAAATATACATATTTGTATTTCAATTTTCTATAAATCTAGTGGGAGTTAAAGTTAAATGTTTCTTCTAAGTTTTGCTTCATCACAAAAAAGGAGTATTTTTTTCACATTTCCTACTCTCTGTCTATCTACGCATTTCTAAATATTCAAACATATTGTATTTATATATAAATAGAAGTTATTTCTAGGTTATATAGGCACTGATGAAATATTACGATTCGCATTTTTTTTAATATCCCGATAGCTTAAGGCACCTTCCAACCTAGGAAAATAAATTTTGATATTATTATTTTAAAGGAAAATTACAAACCATTTCTTTGCACTGTAAGTTTCATATTTAGAGGTTCCGTTGTTTTACCTTTGAGCAATATATATATATTTGCATGCAATGAGTTAAATGGACAAATATCAAGGAGACTGAGGGTTCAGAGAAGGTTGGGAAAGAGATCAACTGGAAAGCTGAGGAGACAAATCGAAGTTTCCTGTCCAGGCCACTCAGAGTGTCTTTTCACATACTCACTATAAGGCTTTCCTGCACCTACGACTATAGCTTAATTGCTCATCAGAAGAAAGGCAGCCTTCTTAAAACCAATAACAATCCCTTTCCCTTGGAGGGAAAAGATTATAATTTTAATACAGACCCAGTTCGGATTCGTACTTGGGAACATCAGATTAGATAGCCTGGCACCCTACAGAGAGAGCGACAAACGCCTTGATTCGGTGACGATCAGGGGGTTTACATTTCCATTGATTTTCTCTTTAGTTCGGAGAGGGAGGGAAATGCAAATTTATTTGAAGAGATAAATGAAAAATTATTTTTATCTTGTGTTAGTATTAATAAAATATTCAGATTTGTGTCTTCACATTTACCATTTAGTTCTTAATTTCTATTGTTAGAGGGTTCTAAAGACGAAAATACCTCTCTCTTGAAAACGAGTATCCCACATTCTGAAGAGGCAATTTCTTATTCTCCATGTTTATATTCATTCTGATTCTGAATGAAATGTTTTAAATTTAGAATGATTGGAGTCTTTTACAAAAGACAATATTTATGTATCCCTCCATTAAGTTAGAAAATCATGGGAAAATATTAATATTTTTTTCCTATTACATCCTGATATTGTAATGAAACAAATGAAGAGGATAATTAATTCTTCTATAACATGATTTTTAAAACAAATATTGTTATCGAAGTTTATGGATAATTTTCTTATATTGCTTATAAATACAATTCGGATCTATTGCTTAATTTCCAAATAATTATGTTTAATTACTTTCCCCTTAACTGTGATTATAGATTTGTGCATTTTCGCCCAGGAAAGTAATCGTGTCGTAATAATCAAGCAAGAATAAAAATATTTTGAAGATTTTCACCACTTCCCTTGTTACTTATAAAATGACTATCACTGTAGTGAGATTAATTCCTTCCGCTCGTGTAGTAAGTGTGAAAAAAACTTCAACTCCTATAGATACTTCAAAGTTCTCTGAGCGGCACTTCGTTTGCACAGAATAAGCTAAATAAACAAATCACAATCATTCCAAAGACTCGGAGGAGGTGGAGGAAGTGGATCAACTGGACAGCTGTTGGAAGACAGGTGCAAGCCTCCCGTTAACGACATCCAAAGTATTCTTTAACTTACTCGGGGTATGCTCTCCAGCATACATAGCTTGGCTTAACGTCTGATCCGACGGACGACGGCCTTCCAAATCTCAGTAATAGACTCTTTCTCACCGAGGGCAGAACGATAAAGAGTTAGAGGATAAAGTTCCGAATGCAGGCGTAATTGGGATTCGAACCTGCGAACATCAGATTACGAGCCTGGTGCTCTACCAAGTGAGACAACCCCCGCTGCATTAAAAGAAAAGGACATGGGGAATTCATTAAGTTTGGCTTAGGGACATTTATCTACCACAAAAAGCTTAAGAAATAAATGTTACAAAACTGAAAGAAATGTTAGTAAAACTTGGTAGCATTTATTGCTAAACGTGCACAAGTCGAATTTAAAAAAAAAGTTGATTTTCCTTAAAAACGAAGGGCTTAAAATAGAGAAATATTCGCTACAGGTGTATCTTTTTCGAAATAATTAGTTTAAAAACATTCGTTGTCTTGACTGAGATTCGAACCCAAGTTTCTCAAAAGCATGGCGTTTCTTCTCTACAGGAAGTTTTCCTGTGATACTTTGTTACTCAAGTGTATGTTACTTTCTTGATACTTAACCATACATATCACTACATTCTTATATCTTCATATACCTCCTATAAGTTATGGTTCATGTGAAAAGCTGATTAATATCGATTATTAGCTGATTTCTCTAGTTAATTAATTGCTGTAGCTAATATGAGTATTGGCGTTTTTCCCGACTTTTCATATAGTTCTCACGGTGTGTTTCTTCTAAAGTCATTTTCAGAGTAGCTTTTAAAATCTTTTTTTTATATCTGTTGGTTAAGCTGTCACGTGGCCGAGTGTTCAGCACGCTTGGATACTGATCGAAGGGACCTGGTTCGAGCCCCAGGTAAGGCATGGATGTGTGTATTGTTTTTCTGCTGAGGCCCTGCCATTCTCACAGACCATCTACTATGGCATATAAACTGTCAGACCTCTGTGGCAAGCAGCTGCTTGAGGGGGGTATTTATTTATTTATTTCATTAAAAGGGGAAGGACTCAAATTATTGTTTCCCAAATACAATATATCTATCTCGTACAATAGCTGTTGTGTCCTTCGACAGAAGTTCTAAGATTCTGTGTGACAATATATCTTCATCTCCTTAATCGTCGATCCTCAAATTTTCTTAATTTTAATTCCTATTCTATATTCTTATATGAAATTCCCTTTACACTCAGATATTCATTATTACGAACAGCCCATGTTCTATCAATAAAGAATCAATTACTGTGTAAAAATTTCTTTTAAACCCCTCAAGCAGCTGCTTGCCACAGAGGTCTGGACAGGAGCATGTCAGTTTATATGCCACAGTAGAAGATCTGAGAGGATGGCAGGACCTCAGCAGAAAACAACACGAACATCCATGCCTTATCCCGGGGCTCGAACCCAGAGCCCTTAGATCAGTAGCCAAGCGCGCTAAGTTCTCGCTTTCTCTTAAACTCTTTTTTAAAAATTTTCAAAAGTCAATTTAAATGTTATGAAACAGAACTTAAAATATTTCACTCAAAATATGGTGCTGCCATCTGTTGTTCAAAATAAAGAGCTCTTTTTGAACCATAAACTATGCTTTCACTTTTTCATTTGTTGACATTCAACTCTTTTGCTTTTAAAGATAAATAAAGAATTTCTTTTATGTTGAATAGGTACGGACGAAACAAAGGGATTCGCACTTTTCAAAACCACAACAGTTTGGAATTCGTCATCTGGAAGCAGAAAATTTAATAAATGGTCCAACTTTAAACGAATATTTAAAACAATCTGTTTATACTATAAATTTTAAAGTTTGATGGTGGATTGCGACGTTCAATGGTTTTACACTGAATGCAACGATTTTTTCTTTTAATTCCAGGGGCCTTCCAAATCTCAGCAATAGATTCTTCCAAGTCCTGTCCAGGCCACTCAGCGTGTCATTTCACAACATTCTTTTCTTAAAAGATAAGCGATTTTCTTTGTGTTTTATTGGTTCTAATAAAAGAGTACTCCTTGCATTTTCCCAATCATACATTAGTTCCAGTTTCCCCAGTTAGAGAGTTCAAATGTCAAAAAGCCACTTTCTTTGAAAACGAGCATCCCATATTTGCCAGAGGCGTATGTCATTTTTCTTATTATACACTGAAAGGCTGGTTGATTAGGTACACCAACCTAGTAGCGTGTTGCACCTCCTTTGGCCTTCGTAACATGTCGAATTTTTTGGGGTACAGAACTTAAAATATGCTGGATGCGTGGTGCAGGAATGTTGTACCATGTGAAAATCACTGTATCCCGCAATTACTGCAAATTGGATGGCGCCATAGTTTCGCTACATACAGCCTTTATTACCTTAACCCATAGATGTTCGACAGGTTTGGGCATTGTGCAGGTCAAAGAAACAAGGGAAACTCGTGGGTATGTTACTGGAACCATTCGGTAACGATACGTGCTTTTTGAATAGGTGCATTATCATGCTGCATTTATCCATCCTAGTAAAGATAAACTGTAGCCATGAAGGAATTAACTTGGTCAGCAATGATGTTCAATACACCGTAGCATTCAAATGACCTTCGATGGGTATCAAGGGACCTGATGTGCATCATCATCATCATCATCATCATCATCATCCTCAAGCAGCCATGGGCTACGGAGGTCCAACCAGACCGTGCAATTTAGTTCTCCAACCAAGTCTATCCTGAGCAACATCTACTGCATCTGGCCACTGCACACCAATTCTAACAAGGTCCTGTTTGACATTGTCTGCCCACCGCATCCTAGGTATCCCCTTCTTTCTGAGGCCTTTAGGCACACTGTTCATAACCCTATTCGCCAATCTATAATTATTCATACGGGCAACATGGCCAAACCAACGGAGTCTCTCTCTGCACAATATGCTGCTTAAAGGAGGTTGCAAACTCCTTTGCCTAATCTCATCATTAATTACAAAGTTAAACCACCTAATGCCCAAGATACTGCGTAAGCATCTGGAATCAAAAGCATCTAGTTTCCTATTATCTTGTTTACAAAGTGTCCAAGTTTCACTACCATAACTAACCCTAGAAAGAACCAAACTATTATACAGTCTAATTTTAGTCTTTAGGTGTATACGCCTATTTCTCCACACTCTCCATAGGTTCTTAAAAGTCCCGGCAGCAATCCCTATTCGTCTGTTAATCCCATGCCGCACATCACCATTATCTGTTACATAGCTCCCAAGATAATTAAACTGTGACACCTGCTCAAGACTGCAACCATTCAGATTAACTGAATCACAGCCCTGCCTGACGAATTTTCATCACTTTAGTTTTCTCTCTGTTTATAACCAAACCTACTCTACTACCAGTCTCATCAACAGCTCGAATGAAAGAGTTCATCTCATCAACATCATTTGTCAAAAGGGCTAAATCATCAGCATAATCTAAATCAGAAATTTTCGTATCTCCATCCCATTTAAGGCCAAAATCTTTCCCTTGAAATGAATTTCGCATAACATTATCAATAACCAAGCTAAAGAGAAAAGGAGACAAAATGCACCCTTGTCGAACACCAGAAGTAATGCTAAACCAATTGCTACAAGCCTTACCAACTCTCACACACGACTCAGTGTTATTAAAGAGAGCTTTCATAATGTTAACTAACTTGTCTGGTATACCATATGATCTCACAATCAACCACAAATTATGACGATCAACAGAGTCGAAAGCCTTTTTGAAATCAACAAAGCTAGCAACCAAAGGTTTCTGAAACTCTAAACATTTCTCAAGAATCTGCCTAAGTGAAAATATCTGATCCACACATCCCCTACCACTTCTGAATCCACATTGCTCATCACGCAATTGACTGTCAACCAGATTCTTAATTCTATTAAGCACAATCATGGAAAGAACTTTACCTGGAACAGAGAGTAGTCTGATACCCCTATAGTTATCACAAGAACTGCGATCACCTTTTTTGAAAATAGGGATAACACTAGCTCTGGTAAATTCCTTAGGAACCATGCCTTTATCATAAAAGATATTCAGAATTTCAGTCATTCAAGTGGTAACGGAAACATTCCCAGCTCTAAGCATTTCCGTAGTAATTTCATCTACCCCTGGGGATTTATGAAGTTTAAGTTTAGAAACAGCCAAAATAACTTCAGATTGTGTTATAGGGCCAACATTAAAGCCAGCAATGCATCTATCATCATTGCAAACAATGGGAGTAGAACTAACTACATTGTTTAGAACATCACTGAAATGCTCAGCCCACCTATCCATTACAGAATCCTCCCCTTCTATAACCTTACCTTGTTTATCCTTCAATCCTTGTATGCCTGTCCGTTGTCTACCACACAAAACATTAACTATCTGGTACAGCTCTCTGCTCTTGTGCTGTCTAACTGCTTCCTCGGTTTTGTCAGCCAAACCATCAAGCTAAAGATTCTTATCAGCAGCTAACTGATCCTTTACAAGTTTATTAAGGTTTCTGTAATGCTTTCTATTAGGAGTAGTAGGGTATTGATTAAGGACATTCCTGCAGTTGTTTCTTTCCGAAATAAGCTCAAGTGCCTTATCACTCAGATAATGTTTCCTCTTCTGCTCCTTTTTTTCTAAAAGAGTACTGTTAGTGTCCAAAAAAGCCTGTTTAAAATGATCCCATTCTTCCTCAACTTCAGTAGTAAGCAAACCATGACTGTCATAATGACTAAGTAACCTATCATGGTAAGCTTTGGCTATAACTGGATCTTTCAGAGCTTCAGTATTAAAAGTAAATTTTTTAACTCTAGCTCAACACTTTTTAAGTTTAAGTTGCAACACACTTTTAACAAGGTAATGGTCAGATCCAATTTCAGCTCCCCTATATGCCCTGGTATTCCTAACAGAACTAGCCCATTTGCTGTTAATTAATATGTAATCAATCATATTTTTATGCAGCCCATCAGGTGAAACCCATGTGTACTTATGTATGTCGCGGTGTTTGTAATAAGTGTTAGTTATTCTGAAACCATTGAGTTTACTTACCTGTAGGAGACGTTGCCCATTGCCATTGCAGCTACCAATACCAAAAGGGCCTATTACTCCTCCCCAAAGGTCAGAGTCAGTACCAACTTTGACATTGAAGTCACCAAGAACAAGGGTAATATCTCCTTTCTTGACAGAATTCAAAATATCCTGAAGTTGTCCGTAAAACCTATCCTTCTCATCCTCATCGGCATCCTCAGTGGGGGCATAACTGCAGATAACATTCAAGTCTTCAACGCTTGTCTGAAATTTTGCTGTAAGAAACCTTTCATTAATGCACTCATATCCTAGAAGAGCATCGCTAGCGTGTCTGCTGAGAAGCAGAACCACGCCTTGGTGATGCTTATTGTCGTCCCTCCCTGAAAAGATAAATTTAAGATTATTTTTAAGAATCTGACCTTTATCTGTCCATCTGGTCTCTTGCAAGCCGAGAATATCTAAATTATAATGGTGGAATTCTTGTGTGAGGACATCAAGAGAAAAAGCTCTGTGCAGAGTCCTCACATTCCAACTACCTATGGAGAGAAAATGGTTAGTGGGATGTTTAAAGAAACTATGTTTATTGAGAGAGGGAATGCCGACAATATCAAACAGCCCCCTAATCGCAGACATGGGGCAAAGACCCGTTCCCCCACTACTAAAGGCTGAAGCCATCTACACTGGAAGACTTCCTCCAATGTAGAATTTGACGATGCCAATAGAAGCAAAGAGTTCAGGTGCCTGCGATGACCTCTGCTCAGGATTATCCACCAGCTGATAAACATATCCTGTGAATCTATTCACTTGGGGCTGTCAACCCACAAACAAACAGAAAACACAGCGGAAGATTTTCCCTCCACAGAAGCCCACCAGTGCAGCAAAATCAGGATCCATAGTCAAGCTCAGAATCATAATTCTATTTAGGTTGGTATATATGGTCAGCACCAGGACCCTGTGTGGTTGACCACTCCTCAGCAGGTTAGAAAAAAAAGAAAAGTAGCCATAGTTGTCCAGATCAGTAGGCCACACTAATCTGGCAGCCCTCCCCTTCCGTTCACTTCCACAAGAGAGTATCTCTTTTGAAAGGTACTAACGGTCTGCACCACGAGAAGGCGGGGTTGGACATTAGGTGCCAGGCCTGGCCGGTTCTATGCATCATCACAGGGGATTGGAGCATAGCTCTCCTTCCAGTGACTACCTAGCTACCATTTACAGACATTTGCACCAGTAACCAGTAAACATCATCACACCACCACCACTCACCTAATACTGTAGACACTAGACAAGATAGCCCCATGGCCTCTTGTTTCTTGCGATAAATTTTGATCCTTACATCAGCGTGATGTAAAGGTAACCTGGAGTAGTCCAAGCAGGCTACGTTTTTCCATTTCTCAACGCTCCAGGGTCTATACTCTTGCTCCCACTGGAGATGCGCTTCATGTTCTTCGCTGACAACATCGGCCCATGGTCGGCCGCTATTGAATTATCAGGTGTTATTTATATCGTTTCATGACCTTCGCACGCGCCATTGTTTACCTGCAGTTGTTTCGATTTGCATAAACACGTGCTGGTCATAATATTTTGGCTTTTCGGTGTATAAGCCCTAGCCTTGGAGCTCATAAAATTAATTGAAGATATCAGATATCAGATGCCGTGATATATGCTTATTCATTCTACAAATACATCACAGGTGCTTCTTAGTAGTGATGCGAACTATCGGTGGTAACTATCAATGTATCGATAGTTTACATCGACAGCAATCGATAATGAGGAAAACTATCGATATCGATAGTACTATCGGCATGAAAACTGCTGCTTTGTTCATCACAGGCGGGAATGAAAGAATCTTGTTGAAGAATGAAGCTGTTTAAAATGAAAAACCCATTGAATTATTTTTTTATTAGATGGTAAAGAAATAAACGAAATATGCAGGAGCTTATTAATTATTGAGATACGGTAGCAGTTTACTTGTTTTAAAATCACTGTACCTAGCATATATATCATTTATGTGGTAAGACTAGGGTGTCAATACGTTCCGGGTTTTAAAGATTTGGTCCGGTATCACGAAAACTTTCAAATGTCCCAGTTTTCTGTGACGGTATACAGTTTGCTCTCGATTTAGGTGGATTAAATTAATATGTTTTTTAAATAATATGGTCACTCTATTTACTCTTTTTCTTTTATTTCCGGGAATTCGGTTGGGTTTGTTTTTCCTCTGAGTCGCACTTTTTTGACACAATGCGCTAAATGGCCATGTAACAGGGACTACGAGGGCTCAGAGAAGATTCGGGGAGGGCTTCCCCTGGAACAGCTGTTGGGAGATAGGTGGTAGTCTCCCGTCAAGGCCATCCAGCATGTTCTTTAACGTGCACAGGGTATGGCTCTTCGGCACACGGGGGCCACTGCTCAGCATCCCATCCGACAGACAGCGGTCTTTCCAAACCTCTCTGTATCTCCTACTGACCGAGAGCAGGGCACGGAGTTTTGCAGATATGAATATCAATGCTGGGACTCGAATCTGGGAACTGCTTTAGTTGGGTTAGTACTAATGAAATAATGTAATTCGCATATTTCAAATACATAGGAAGTTTTAATTTATATCGTTAGAGAGCACTAAAACAGCGAAACGTTTAATGCATCTTGGAAGTGATCTGTTCATTGTAGAAATCTGAAATTTCGGTAGTAGAATGTCAAGAGATTTTATGCAGATAGTGGCTTAACATCACATACGAGGGACGGCGGCCTTTCCAAGCTCATCAGTGTCTCCAACTAACCGAGGGCAGAATGGGAAGTTTAGCAGAGCCAGCTGGGACTCGAGCATGGAAATTGCAGATTAAGAAATTCTACGAAGTTTTACCTGAAACGCCAAGCGTGAAGGTTTCGAAATAACCGTGCCCGAAAATAAGTCACACTCTCACAACAACAAAAAACAATCATACGTCTGTGAGATCTAGGCTTGTTGTCAATCTATGCAATGAATCTAAGAAGGAATCATTGCTTCTCCCGCCAACTGAAAGTGTCAGTCATGCATAGGTAGGTTTACAATATTTCATACAAATAAATAAAGATATTTAAGATAACCTTGAAAATAAAGGTTGCACGTATGTTTTAAGCAGTAAAAAATATGAGCAGTCAAATTATTTATTTAAATTTATTGCACAGTGCAGAAAAAGGTTATTCATTTTTGTCACAAATTTGTCAAAAAAAATTCATATTGTTTTTTTTTTTTGTTTTTTTCGTATTTTTCACTAAAACTAATTTTTCAGAAGTGTTTTAAAGTTTTAATTTTTTTTAATAAAATTCCAGACATGTTAAGTCAATATTCACTTTGCAAAGAAACAAAATACAAAGTGTGAACAGTACTTACTGACTTGAATCTCCGAATCTGTAACCAAATGTTTTAGCTGTTGAGAACAGTCGTTCAGTAGTAGCTGATATCCGAGATAAGCGAACGATATATTCAATAACATATATATACGATATATTCAATTCAAAATATAATTTCCACAAGAACGATTACACTTTGTACCTTTTTTGATTCACATGTTGCCCCTTTGTAATTCTAGCCATTTCCATCTGTTTCCCAAACTGTCTGCAAATGCTGCGAATTCTCATTGTAATAATATGAAACACAATAAGGTTGCGAGATTTCTGCCTCTGGGTAAGAAAATCGTAGAGACAAGGGAAAGTTAAGCAGGAGACAGGTTTACGAACCATCGGGCGGGAAAACAGCTATAAACAGGGACGTACGCTAAGCTTATGCATACGTTAGTCCCATATTCAGAGCAATCTGAAATGTTCCAAAATTATAAAATAGAAAATGAAAAAGCTATTCACCGACGCGTTCAAGGGTTGAGCAAAACTCTGTAACTGAAATTGAGTTAAAAGATATCAATGCAGTTGCAGTTTGCGAAAGTATAGAAATTGGGAATGTTTACCTCTTATTTTTAATCCGCAACAGAGAAAGAATAAACATGAAAAAAATATATAATAATAAATACCCCCTCAAGCAGCTGCTTGCCACAGAGGTCTGACAGGAGCCTGTCAGTTTACATGCCATAGTAGAAGGTCTGAGAGGATGGCAGGACCTCAGCAGAAAAACGACACACACATCCATGCCTTAACCCGGGACTTGAACCCAGGTCCCTTAGATCAGTAGCCAAGCGCGCTAACCACTCTGCCATCGGACGACTATAAACATGAAACAAAACACTAATCAGCAAGAAAATAAAATATCAGTCATTTTGCACAATATTTGTTTTCTGAGCCACCAGCGCAGCTAGAGTTGTTTAAGCATAAACACCTTAGATTCAGCATACCTCGCCCATAAAAGAACTTCGGTTCAGAAACCCGCTAAAAAAAATTTGATTCAGCACCCCACTAAAACGTTTTGGGTTCAGCAACCTCCTAAAAATAATCCTTTATGGGTCCATGCCACATATTATGATTATTGCTGATTGTACAACTGTCTTTGTTAATTTTTTCTGTGTGTTTACACTTCCAAGGGGAAATGATCGTAATTCAGTAAACGTAATAAGAATCATAACTAAACTGTCCTAGTTTCAGCTTTCTAATGTCTGGATGTTTACTAAAATATCCTGGATTTCATTAAGTGAAATCTGGACACCCTAGGTATAACTGAATATTTGTTACTCATGTTATAAATAGATTAAAATATACAGTATATTTCAGTGGAACCATTATTATGTGTTTAGAAATTGCATTTTCGTAAAACCCTTTCTTTCCATTTGCACCATCTTAAACAAATATGTAACATACTGTTATAAAATAATTAATACCCCCCTTCAAGCAGCTGCTGGCCACAGAGGTCTGACAGGAGCCTGTCAGTTTGTACCCCATAGTAGAAGGTCTGAGAGGATGGCGGGACCACAGCAGAAAAACAACACATACATCCATGCCTTACCCGGTGCTCGAACCCAGGTCTCTTAGATCAGTAGCCAAGCGCGTAACCACTCGACAGACTGTTACAGGTGCGTATTCGTGGGGAGGGTGCTAAAGCATTTCCCCAAATAATCTTTGAATGCTCAAAATTAAAAAAATTATAAAATTATTTTAGGCACAGTTCATTGTTTTGGGAAAAACTATGTTATTTGAAAGTGAGTATGAAAGATAACAAAGAAGTTTGAGCTTGTCAGCAGGGGCGGCGTAGTTCCACGGGCTGTACCTTTTAGGGGCGGCGAATTTCATGCAAATTAACGACAATAGCTGCAGTAAGATTAAACAGAGTAAGACCTATTTTTATATAGAAAATTTTCAGTCTTTTGAAAATCACATTAAATTTAATTAAATTAAACCTTCACATCTAAGATCAGATCTGGAGGAAGGGGCCGCAGAGTCCAAGCAAGACAGTTGATTTTCATTGCAATATAACGTTTTCCCATCCCTATTTTATTAGAGGATTTCAAAACCTTTCTCGAAATATGTGTGAAATATGCACGGATTTAATAATATTTTGCTTCCATCAGACTTACTATATTTTAAAAGGGAAGGCATGCCCCCTAGATTCGACCCTGATTGATCATAATATCAGTTGTTTTCCCCAAACCCCTCAATTCAATGGGCTGGGTTAGTTTGCCTTTGAGCCGCAATTTTTTGCAAACCATGGGCTAAATGGCCAGGTCACAAGGACAGTGAAGGCTCAGAGAAGGTTGGAGGAAGGGACCCACTGGAGCAGCTGTTGGGAGACAGATGGTAGCCTCCCGTCAAAGCCATTCAACTTGTTCTTTAACGAGCGCAGGGTATGGTTCTCCCGCACATGGGGCACGGCTTAACATCCCATCCGACTGACGGCGACCTTTCCAAGCCCATCAGTGTCCCCTACTGACCGTGGCAGGGTGGTGAGTTTTGCGGAGATAAGTCTCAACGCTGACCCAGCTGGGACTCGAACTTGGGAACAGCAGATTACGAGCCTGGCGCGCTACCAACTGAGCCACCACCGCTTCCTTCAGTTCAATATTTTACAATCACAAGGCAGGACATGACTTGGAATATCAAACAGATAAGCATTATACATGGAACTGATATCCGTAAGTAATGAATGAAACTGCCTTTATATATAAGCAATCAAATTTCCAGTTTAGTTATAATTTTTAATATCTTCAAGACGTTGCAATCCAAATTATGTTTAGAGACAAATCGTTTCAGAAAAATGCACTTGGGAATTAAAAGTTCAAAGTTTAAATTTGGAAATTCTACCTCAGTTGCATTTTAATTCGAAGTACCAAATTTATTACTTTTCCACTAATCATTGCTCCTTATTAGAGTCTGTGGGAGGCACGGGGATTACCAAGTGAACTGTTTCATAATGCCATTCAAAGACGCAAGTCATTTGTGTATTAAATTTATTACTTGAAGTTTTGCAATTATCAGAAATTGTATTAAACCTTATTAGCCACTGCACTTCTAAATGCATTATCTGAGCAATAATTAACACTTTGCCATTTAGTCCTTTGTGCATTATGCTTCATTCGGATCTATAATAACAAAAAATTTTGAAAACTGGATTTAATGCTGTTCTTTCTAAAGATCAGCGCAAATATACATAAAAAAAAATCACAATTAAATAATGTATATAAATGTAAAAGTGCTACTTTTATCATACACGAGAATTTACTTCTAATAAAGTTTAATCTAAAAACTATTTTAGTTTAAAATAGTTTGGAACTCAGTCACGAAAGAAGAGACGATAATGTAAATCCTTTAGCTCAGCTGTTCCCCGCTGGCCATGGGTAGCTCCGGGTGACGTTAAGGTAATATTATTTCCTCGTTCATGGTTGGGCGCATGGACAACGGCCTGAAGTAGGCTGCCCAGCAGTGCATGGTTTTCTTTTCTCACATGATGATGTAACTTTCGGAAGTTTTCCAACGTGCAGTAGCTTCGAATATTATCGGAGAGAGGATTCAATAACACTTTTTTTTTTATCACGTTTGTACATTTGTTTGATTAAACATTTTAATTCTTTCTTTTACTAATATTGTAGCGATACAAAGACTTTTCTGTGCCTCCCCAAATTCCTTCTATGAATGTCTTCTCTGCCAACCCATATTGCATTATAAAAATTATGCTTCTATCATAAAACCTGAGTTTAAGGCAGCTATTAGTTCTTCAAGAATACGTTGTAGAGTCGCTCAAAAATATCCAAACTCTATGGTTGATTACAGAATTCAGAAAAAAATATGTGGCAACGATTTTTTTAGAAATTAGTGATCTGGCAACCTTCGTGTACTGTACACAAAGGTTTTTTTCTGAATTCTGTAATCAATCATAGTATTCGGATATTTTTTGAGCGACTGTACTTCAACGGAAGAGATCCCAGTATGTATCCAATCCTGAGATACATTGAGGAAGTGAATAGGCTACATTTTAATGAATGAAATATACATTTATTTCAAATATCGTATTGTACAACACTATTACACTTAATAAGTTGTCGATGTTTGTTCGATGAAGTTTTCGCTTGCTTCAGATGTGGAAAATACAGAAGATTCACATGAAATTGAGTGTTGAAAGAAATGTACGCAGCGATAGGTCAAGAGATGGATTCAGAAATGTTGAATTGTCTTTTTAGCCTCAGGACACTAAAGGATCTCTTCAAAGATGTAGAAAAGGCTTCGCTCCCTTTATTTTCTAGCTTCATTGAGAACTCATTGTTGCCGATGGAATAGAGGTCCAACTCACAAGACTCCAATGCTCAGGAAAGAATATTGAAATGGAAGAATTACATTGAAATTAATTATATGTTTATAATTTACTAAACTATGTTAGTTATTATTATGGTTATGAAAACAAAGGCTATTGAAATACTTTGCTTGTTTCAGTTTATATATAAATCCCTGGATAGAAAAAATGAGAAAAGTTTTATGATAACAGTGTGAACGAAGAAAACTCTATTATGTCTCGTATGTCTCAGCTCTGGAGTATGTTGAAGTACGTTAAGTGATTTGATGTGGAAGCATAATAGACGTTATCAATAAAATTGAAAGCGAAGTTTACAGTTAGAGAGAAAACTACGAACAAGGGAATTACCATTAAAAAAATTGTATCAGAGAATGAAAAGCTACAATGAATAGCTGTTATAGTGCTTTTAGTATAAAACGAATATTTACTCTACGATAAACGACTTTGCCTCGTGATATTTCTTTGTAACGGGTGGTGTCTTCAAAGACGTAAAGAGGATACATTGTATGTAGGTTTTGTTTTTAAAATATATCATTTTCTTCTTCACACATCTATAATTTGATGTTTAAATCGGAGGTAACCTTTATATTCATTGCAAACACATATTATATATAATATTGTTACGACAGATGAACGTGCTGCAATGAGATTGTGATGGGCGTGTGATGAACTTGTGTGTGCGTGAGAATTAATTAACGAATGAATTAGAACGTTGAACCGATCTGAAATATAAGAAAGATAGAAGTGTGTTGTTGAAGTTGTAAGATCCAAAAGGAGGCATAATTAAGAGTCTATGCACGATAGTTTAACGAATAAATGTTTTTATTTAGTGTGTGCCCTGGAGGTTTGACTACTTTATTGGTATGGATTATATTGTCAAGCTAGTGTATAAAACGGAAAAATATTGTGGTTTTGTGCATGGTGTGTAACGCATGAAAATAATTAGTTCTGAAAAACTAGTACACTTAGTCACAGTTTGTGTATAGTTATTTAGTTATTTAGGAATTTAATAGATTCTTCTGAAAGATTATTATTTTAGAGTTCCGTGCTGGTTGACTTAGTTTGTTTATAAATGATTTCATTTTGTAATAAATTGCATTGTATTGTAATTTTCATTGACCAATTTTTACTTCAACCCACGCTCAGTGCTCATCCATTTTAAATTGCAACAATATTATAAAAATAATATATGAAAAGTAACTGAAGAATTACATATAATAATCAGTATACTTTTATCGAAAATGTATAAGATTAATTTTAGGTTTACATGCTACTTCAGCATCAATTAAAACCTACCGGTGAAATGATTATAAGGTTTCCGTAAAATAAATAACATTCGCTTCAATTCAGGTAAGTACGTTGTCTATTTTAAAACGTCGGGGAATAATTTCTGTATAGAGCAGAAATTGATATTAGAAATAACAGATGCAATTACAACTTCAAGAAACTCTTCGTTCTAATGTTTAGTCTCTTGCTCATTATTTTTATGTGACACCAACAATTCAATAATATTTACTTTATTGAAAAGATTCTGCCTTATTCAAGACATTCATAGAGAAAAGTTGCCTGGTCTCATTGCAGCCATGCCATTCATTTTCATGGGCAATTTTCAAATTCTATTGTGTGGTTTAAACTATATTATTTATAACCAAATTATATTGTGATTATGAATCATAATGCAAAAATACCCATCTCAATCAGCCCTTTCCACAGAGGTCTGACAGGAACTTTTAATTCTCAATACTACAAGTTTGTGAGAATGAAGGGACCTTAGCAGAAAGACAGCACAAAAATCCATTCCTTTCTTGGGGACTCGAACCCAGGCCCCTTTGATCAGTAATCGAGTGCGGTAGCCACATAATGAATATATTTTTAATATCTGTATCTTATAATGTTGATGCATATTTATAATATCTGTATCTTATAATGTCAATGCATAGTTTCCATACCTGAATCATGAAGAATATTGTTCTTAACACCTAACAATTATTTCATTTCTGCGATATTAAAATTCATAAATAAATCCAAAGATGTGTATATAGTGATCAAAATCCACAGACATAACAAGACTATTAAGTAGAGAAAGCATGTACGTATATTAAAGGATACTCAAACCATTGTACTACAATGTAAGAGTAGATTAGAGTAGTTTTCAAAAGTAATTAACAAATAAAGATGAAATTAGTTGATTGATGAGGTGAAATTTTACTTGTGTGTTAGGAAATGTTTATTGGATACAGGTTGTATCTAAAGCTGAGGGAAAATATGAATTATTAACCGCTGGAATACAGCTAAAATATTTTAATAAGTTCAGACTACCTACCAGAGAGTAAATGATTGAATTCATTTCGATCAGAAAAAGGGGAGCCATTTTGCATTCGCATTTCTATTCTAAATATTGAAAATGTACTCAGGTATTCTAAAATGTTTTTTATTGATGGTAACATAATCGACATTGACAGTAAAATAAATACAGAAATACACAAAGCTATCGAATTGGGCAAAACAATATTTTAAGCTTCAAGCATATGCATGAAAATCAATAATTATTATGTTAAAAAAGCTAGTAAAACATGCAGAGCGAAAAATACTACTGTAGAAGTGCATTTTTTTAATTTAGTGGGGCCATCTGGTGGCGTTATTAGTAAACAATCTGTAATCATGATACACGTAAAGTATAAGTGTAAATATTGAAAATGTACTCAGGTACACGCGTGTTATCACGCATGCAGGTAGGGATACGATCTATGATTTAATTTCTTTATGTTGTTGAAGGAATAAAGTCAACTGAAACTTATCACACAATTTCGGATCAGTATGGTGGATGATGTATTAGTCAATGGGAAGTCAACCAATGGGTGTTGAAGATATTCTGTAATCCTTGCAAACTCAATGTGTTTGTGATACCAAAATTCATAGCTGCAGTGGAAGAGCTCGTGTGAAAAAATAATAAATCTCTCACTAAAGACTTTCTTCTCGTTGATTATTAGTGCTGGATCACTGCATAGTATCGTCAGCGAGCTATTGCTGTTTCGAATAATGTGTTATCATTGGATTTCTTGGAGTTTAACCCATGAACTAAAGGCATTACCATCTTCGAAGGAGTGGTAAACCTTTCTAAATAAAAAATTACTAAATATATCACGACTGTTATAAGTCATGATATACACATCCCCCTATTTACACGGTACTTGTTTTACACGATTTCGGTTTTACGCGGTTGATAAAATAACGGATTTCAAAAAACTGGTAAAAATGCATATTCGGCTGCATATATATTTCAAGTCATTTTTTAATCTCATTCCTTTGGTAACACTGGCAACAACGGGGACGGGGATTCCCCTATATTTTACAACACGGGGAATCCCCGTAGTATTTCACAATAGTAAAACTATCTGGTTCATGTGAAAGTAGTGCAGTATCATTTTAGCAGCAAAGCTTTACATCATTGTGCGTTTTTTTATTTTATTATTTAAATATCTACTGGTAAGTTTCCAACATTTATAGTTTTTCTGGCATTTTTATAATTTACGTAATTTTTTAAGGTTTTATAATGCCAAAAGATTAAAAAAAAATCAAATGAAAAGTCATTTCTTTAGAAACAAAAATTAAAATATTAGATCGTCTACGTAATAGAGAAAGAGTAACAGATATTGCTAAATTTTACTCCATGAATGAAGCCATAATAAGGACAATAAGAAAAAATGAAGACTCCATTAGAAAAAGTGTAGCAGCTGGATCTTGCACGAGTATGAGCACAATTTCATATGTAAGAGATGTTACAATGGAAAATATGGAAAAGGCATTAGTGATATGACTAGAAGACCAAACTCAAAAGCGGGTTCCAATTGATACCAGTGCCATTACAAATAAGGCTTTAAAGATTTATGAAACACTTAAGAATCAGGTACCGTCGACTTCGCCAGATGAAAAGAAGGTATCTTTTTCCTCAAGCCATGGTTGGTTCGAGAGATTTAAACAAAGACATTCTTTACATAATCTACGATTGAAAGGTGAAAGAGCATCTGCTGATTCTGATGCAGCACAACAATATCCAGCAAAATTTGCTGAAATCATTGCCGCCACTCCTACACTCCTGACCAGGTCTTCAATGCTGACGAGTCCGGGTTATTCTGGAAAAAAATGCCAGAAAGAACCTATTTGGCTAAAGCTCACAAATCAGCTAGTGGCCATAAGGCAGCGAAAAGTCGTATAACAGTTCTTTTCTGTAGCAACGCTTCAGGCGATCATATAATGAAACCATTGGTTATTAACAAATCGAAAACACCACGCTCATTTAAAGGAATAAACATCAAAAACCTTCCCATTTATTGGATGCCTAATAAGAAAGCATGGGTCACTGCCATGGTTTTCAATGAATGGTTTCATAACTTGTTTGTCCCAGATGTCAAAAGGTATTTAAGTAAAAGGGGATTGCCTTTTAAGGCCCTTCTATTAATTGGTAATGCACCAGGTCATCCTCAAGATTTACAACACGAAAATGTACAAATTGTTTTTTACCAAAGAATACAACTTCCTTATTACAGCCGTAGATCACGGGATAATTTCGACTTTCAAGGCACTGTATATCAAGCAAACTTTCAGGTATATTTTAGAACAAATGGAGAATGATGGATCTCTTACTATTATGGATGCTTGGAAGAAATTTACAATCTTAGATTGTGTTAAGCATGTTGGACTGTCATATACCAGATTAAACAATCAACGTTCAATGCCTGCTGGAAAGCAATATGGCCAGATGCTGTTGAAGGTGAGAATTATAGATTACCATTAGAGCATGAATATTCTCAGATCACTGAGTTGGCGCATACTATAGGAGGAGAAGGTTTTGAGGATTTAGCTGAGGCAGATATTGAAGAAATAATGGCTGATGAAGAACTAGATGAGGATGATTTAGTTAACATGATTCATGAAACAAATAAACGTGATGAAGACAATGATCCTGATGAAGACCAATCTGAACCAGTTGCGTTCACAGCAAGAGTCATCAGCGTAGGACTTGAATTGGGGAGAAAATTGGGTAATCATTTTTTTTACAAAATGACCCAAATGTTGAACGAGCTCTCCGATTCCAGCGGGATATTAGTAAGTGCTTAAATCAATATGAGGAGGTCTATAAAGATTTAACAAAAAAACCTATACAATTGTTAATTACGGATTTCATTACAAAGTCTCGTCGATCTGAGATTGTCCCTAATTCATCAACCATTGAACCAGAATCGCATCAAGAACTATCGAGTGATGAAAGTGACATCATACCAATCAGGAAGAAAAGACTGATAGTCCATGAAAGTGATGACAGTAATTAAACTCATTGTTAATTTTTTTAAGGATCTTATATTTTTTGTTCCTAATGTAAAATGAATTAAATATGTGCTTATATTACCTACATATATTTGTTATTTTATGAATTAAGAGTAATTTTATGTTTTTCAAGATGTCTTGCTTTTGTTTTACGTAAATAAATGACTGAATTATGCACATTTTAGTATTTTTTTCGTTTTACACGGTTTTACATAGCAAAATCCAAGATTTCGATTTACACGGTTTTGTGCGGAACCTATCTTCAGTGTAAATCGAGGGATAGGTGTATTTAGTAGCAAGCGATCCAAATGCAAAATAAAAAAAGAATTCAAATAACCGAAATGTTCGTTCATTTGTCTCCTGGAAGTGGCAACAGAAACCCTTGCCCAGCATCTCGTATAGGCTAATTTGAACTTTCCAGGAAAAACTACTATTCACCTTAAAAATAATTTAACAGTCTACAAACAAAAACAAATGACTTAAAAATATATAAAATAATATATTTCTGAGTGATAGTAACCCTAATATATTTAATTGGTAATTTTTGGGCTAAGAATTTATTTTATGTTGAAATTAGACTTCTTAAGCTGGAATGTACGTCCCACCCCAACCATACTATGTTGTATACCATAGATTATATTTGTGTATAATGACTATATAATATAATTAAGGGTTTATTATTTAACAATTTTTAAAAAGAAAGAGTTATGAATCAAAGTATAGTTGTTAGGATTCAATTATGTATTTTACAGTTATTATTAAGAAGTTATAAACTCGCATCCTTTACATCGGACTTGTTCTATTTATTCACTACAATAGGAAGAGTAATTATTCCATGTTAAAGTATGTAATTCTGTTTAACGAAATTTTAATTAAATGATGACTCTTTAGTCTAAATAAAATGTCTTTTTGGTACTGAAATATATACCATTTTAATTCAACCAATTCGTCAAACATTTTAGATCAGTATTAATTAATAAAAAAGACTTTTATATATTCAGTACTAAAATTAATATAATGTCTCCAGAATAAAAATGTTGTCGAAATTTTAACTCTTATTTTACATTCGTAATTTCATAAATAACGGAAACATTCAATATTTAAAATATAGTAATTTAATATAACCGACGTCATTATTTTATCTATTTTTAACATATTAAATAAAAAGTGGAAGGAAAGAAATGACATAACGCAAAGGGTCAATACCATGATCAACCTAATTAACATATCTTTTGTCCTGTTTCCAAGCATCATATGGAGAAATAATGCCCGCCCGTTCCATGTGCCTGTAGTTATTCTTAGTGACTGTGATGGCGATGAGATCGGCCAAGAAATGTCCAAAACTCATTGTAACCCTAAACTATCCTATCTACATGAAGACACTTTGCTCTAGCCTTATTTTGCTAACAATTTAAGTATTCGGTGCTTTTACATCACGATATGTGTTAGAAAACACTTTTTGTGAACGAAAATTAAGTGATTTCCCTCCCTTCCACTCGAATTTTGAACTTGAATTTACAAATAACACAATTAGGTTTTACACCCAACAACAATAAACAATTAGGTGTACAAACACAATTTACAATTAACACAAATGCATAATTAGGTAATGGGTTATCTGTTGCATTAAAGTCAGCAGCTTTTTATTTGGATCCTACTTGATAAATAAGACACGTTCAATACGCATGACAAAACTTCCGTTGTGCAAGTGTGGAGAGCATTCATTCCTGTTTCCAGACTAAATGATCTATAGTTTACATTTGTGAAATCTACTCTATTCGTAAACCATTAAGTTAAGACTCTTCATTTTTAGAAGAAGAAGAACAACTAAAAACTAACTGGTACATGTAACCTTAAAAACTAACAAGTAAAGATGAAATATTTTGATACTAGCGATTTCTTTAATTTTAATTCCACAATTTATGTTTTTTAAGCTTAAAGCAGTCAATCATAATGGAATGTGTCCATCGCCTTGGGGAGCAAAATAATTGATTTTAAGATTAAAACATTTCTTCATTTTTATAACTCTAAAATCCGAATTTTGTTAATTTTACAAATTTAAACATAAGTTAGCAAAGCGCTTTGTTCCTTAGAAATAAATTATATGAGATGCTCAGTTTCTAATAATCATATTCTACTTATCTCATGACTTACTCCCTCACCTGCTTGATGCCGATCCCCGTTGGATGTCTCCAAGGATCTGGGATGACTTGCTTCTTCTCCCTGGAAGTGACGACTCTAATCAGAGCACAGACAAAAACAAACATTTCAGTTCAAACTTGTATTCTGTTTCGTCAAACGAATTTAATTGTTATTCATCGATGTGGCATCATCTATAAAGTAACAATCGCGATATGACATCAATACAAATGCCTCGTAATAATTGTTTTAAGGAAATATTCGTTTGTTCTGAATCTGGCATCTTCAAAATAATAAAGCTGCGAATTAAACCATGACAAAAGACATTAAATAATTTATTATGCATAATATAGAAAACAAATATATTTTAGGTTGTTTTAAAATTAAGTATCTATCTATCGTGTATGTGGGAGAGATTGGGTCCCTAATACCTCTGACATACTGACATACTAAGCTTCACTTTTATTACCATCTAATAGGCTAAGTATCAAGATTTCAAAGACCCCAAGGACTCACAGAAGGTTTGCGAAGGGGAGCCACTGTACAGCTCTTAGGACACATGGAAACCTCCTCTCAAAGCCACACAGTCTGTTTGTGAAGGTACACAGGGCTACCACGGCTAATGTCACATCCAACGAACGACACCCTTCTCAAGACCTCCGGTGTTCCCTTTCTCACCTAAATAGTTTGGTACATTTGTTAAAAAAAACTACTTAGTTACTATGTTAACCTTTCAACTTATTACTTAGTTTACCATTCTACATGTAATAGTAACTGTTAAGTTACTATGAAATGTTTCAATAAAATGCAAAACATACTTGTTAACATCCTTATATTTATTCAACTTTTCTTCTCTCCTGGACACAGGAAATCCAAAGGTCATTGACTTGCCAGAGTGTCTTTATGTCTTGTATTATACTTACTGTCAGACCCCTTTTCAAGGAATTGTTTAAAGGGTAAAGCTGGATCGATAATTTGGGGGCCTTGGACCGAAGTAGTAAATGGAGCCCTCTCTATCATGATAAATTCAAGGATAATGAATTTCGCACAACTTTATGTAACGTTATCGATTAGATGATTGAAAAATAATGTAATGAGTATCTTAAACAAGCAATTAAAAAATCAAGGCGTTACTCTAGTGTAGGGGTTCTTAACGTGGGATACACGGTAAATTTTTTGTGGGTACGCCGTGAGAGCTCAAAAGTCGCTAGATCTAGTAACAAAGTCAGTGTTTTATTTCATCCCCATTGTTTACTATAACTATGGTTTCATCTATCTGTACAAGGGGTACGCCAGTTACATACACATTTCCAGGGGGGTACGTGAAACAGAATAGGTTAAAATCCACTGCTCTAAAGTGTTACGTATTTACCGGGCGGGGGTGGCTCAATAGGTAGCGCACCAGGCTCTTAAACTGTAGTTCCTAGGTTCGAGTCCCAGCTGGGTTAGCGTCGAGATTTATCTCCAAACAATTCCCCACCCTGCCCACGGTCAGTAGGGAACACCGATGGGCTTGGAAAGGCCGCTGTACGTCGGATGGGATGTTACGCCGTGACCCCGTGTGCGGGAGAGCCATACCCTGTGCACGTTAAAGAACACCCTGGATGGCCTTGACGGGAGACTACCATCTGTCTCCCAACAGCTGTTCCAGTGTGTCCCCTCCCCCAACCTTCTCTGAGCCTTTGGGGCCCAGCGTGCACGTTAAAGAACACGCTGGATGGCCTTGATGGGGAGCTACCATCTGTCTCCCAACAGCTGTTCCAGTGAGTCCCCTCCCCAACCTTCTCTGAGCTTTCGGGGCCCAGCATGCACGTTAAAGAACACGCTGGATGGCCTTGACGGGGAGCTACCATCTGTCTCCCAACAGCTGTTCCAGTCGGTCTCCTCCCCCAACCTTCTCTGAGCCTTCGGGGTCCAGCATGCACGTTAAAGAACACGCTGGATGGCCTTGACGGGGAGCTACCATATGTCTCCCAACAGCTGTTCCAGTGGGTCCCCTCCCCCAACCTTCTCTGAGCCTTTGGGGTCCAGATGACCTGGCCATTTAGCCCATGGTGTGCAAAAAAGTACCGCTTAGCGGTAAAACAACCCAACTTCGTCTTTAGTGCTACCCAGTTGAAGGGTAATTTCTTTTAATCTATCATAACTCTTTCTTCTAATAAATAAATTGTATTTATGTAGAAAAGCTTGCAAAAAGCGCGGATTTACACCGAACATTTAAGGTACGAATATATAGTGTGGGATTTATATACAGGGTGAATCTGAAAAAGTGGGCAAAACTTTACGGGGTGGTAGAACGTAACTATACGAGCAATATTCGTCATAGAATGTATGGTCGGAATGCAAGCGGTGAGAAGTTAAAAGGTAGTTTTCCACTGTCACATTTAAAGAATGAACACAAGAAGGAGAGGAGATACTTCAGAAAACATTTTATTAACAGGAATGTAATTGAGGTACATGCTCAAAGAAATTGCTCAAAAGAGCTTTCGTGGTTAGTATAACCAGCCATCCTCTCGGCAATCTACGGTAGAAATGCCGTTGGGTGCGAGGACCGACCCTTTTATACCATTTCCAACGCCACCTAGCGGCTCGCAGTTTGCGTTCCGCCCATACTTTCTATGACGAATATTGCTCGTATAGCTGCGTTCTACCACCCCGTAAAGTTCTGCCCACTTTTTCAGATTCACCCTGCATATTTCTTTAATGAGAACCCAAACGGTAATTCACTTGTCATTTTTTTTAACTTCAAAGTTCAAAATTACAAATTCAAGAGGGTAATGGTTAATAAGTTTAGTACATTGGGGGTAATAATTGTTAACTGATTTAAAGTTGGATTTTTATTTGAACCGGAACTGGGGAAAAAAGTCTCTAGAACGGATCTCTTGTCGCAAGCTGCAAGAAAATTATGTATCATATGAGTGAATTGCTAATAAGAATCTGCAGATTTCGTACAGCTATTGCTATAAAAATTATTGTTCGCAAAATCTTGAATTGAGTCACCAGAATGATTTCAGGGTGTTCTGAATCAAATACCATTTGTCGTACTGTGATCAGAATTTGCAACTAGAAGAACAATATATCACCTTTCGAGAATATTAAATCTTCGTTTTCAAAGGAATGAAATTTGCTTCCCAATTTTAGCATCGTCTAGTATTGGAAATTCAAACCAACGGCTGATTGCGTAAATGCAAATTATAATATTTTTTCTGTACCCATAAAATCTAAAAAAATTCTCAATTATGTATTAAAACAAAAAAAATGCTTCCTCTCTCCATCACATAGGGGTAATTGGGCAAATGATTGTTGCAAGTGCAAAACCGATTGCACATCACACTCTACCACAAAGATTTCAAACTTCTATAACAAGTACGTCGTTTGCAAAACTTAATTGAAACCTCAATATTTTCCTACTTATTCCTTCGTTAGAGGTCGCAATTGGAATTTTCATCATTCTCCGCATTTATTGGTGTCAAACTGTGGAAATTGGAACTAGTAGATTAGGGGGTTCTCAACATGGGATAGGCGATAAAATTTTTGGGAATACGCCGTGAGAGCTAAAAACTCACTAGATCTGGTAACAAACAAAAAATAACCATTGCTATAATATAACTATAGTTTTATCTATCTATACAAAGGGTACGCCAGTTACATACACATTTCCAGGGGGTACGTGAAGCATAAAAGGTTAAGAACCACTGCAATACGTGATTGGGAAAATGCAAATAATAATAGTTATTGGTATCTGTTTAGCACAAAATTTATTTTTTTTATTTATCTCTTAAAATAAAAGTGTTATTTTTCCACTACTCCCTGGAGGTAGGAGGAATGATTAGTGCCAGTATAAAGCTCGTGATCATTATTCTCCACAAGCAAAATTAAAAATTCCTATTGCAAATATATCGTTTGCAAATTGCAATATTCGCTCCGCATGCAAATACTGTGCACGAAGATTCATCACCAAGATGAAGACGGGGCAAAGTTTCAACAATCTTCGCATCGAACAATATCTCAGTGGACAGGAACCTCCTATTGGAAGTAAAAATTTTAAAAACTGTGTTGTGAGATTGTTGCATTTTGTGAGCTCTTTTGAATCTCATATTAAAGTAACAGGATTTAGGTGGTATAGAGCACGATATTAGTTATTAAAATTTGAAATGAAGTTAATAATACTTTATGTTACTTTGTGTATTTTTGGTCAATTCCCATTTCAAATTCTAATTTTTATTAACTGTTATTTAATAGATAGTGTACAATAGATAGATAGATAGATGATATATATCACATTATGTCCTTCTATTTTGATTATTTTTAGTTGCAACCACATTGAAATATTTTGACAAACATTACAATGACATTATTGAAATTATTGCTTATATAAACATAAATATATTCTATTATCCACTTCTCTATTCTTTACTTATATTTTATACGAGAAATCAAAATTGCACATAAGAATGATGTTCAGCACCTCTTGATTTCGTGACCATCCCCCTTATTGCTATTTGGCCGTGAACATGACACAGGGTCTGAAATTTCTTAACATTTCTGAGATCTGTAACCTGAAGAACCACTGCGCACCAAATCTGACCTCTCTAGTACAAGGAGGAATTTGACCTTTGACTTCAAGGAATCCAATGGATCAGAAATTGCAAAACATTTCTAAGATATAGAAAAGAAAATACCCACAGGCATCAATTTTCAAATCTAGCATATATAGATTTAAATTTGATAGACTGATCAAATTCGTAATATTGTTCAGAAGATGGAAACCAAAACATCTCTAAGTACCAATTGCCATGTTTCTAGCACTTACAGATTCCAGCCTTGACCTCTACTTGATCTGGAAGGACACTTCGAAGGTCAGTTTCTTTGCGAAATCTTCTGTTAGGATTACCCTTGCGTGCAAATTTTAAGATTCGAATTCAGCATCATAGTTAGAATAAGATATACCCCATATCAGTTACTTAGTCACTACCTCACATACTCACCATTAGATAAATGCACTCAGTCACTACCTCACTTACAATCGGCTGCATACACTAAGTCACTACTTCATTTATTACAATCAGTCACTGATTGTCAGTGACTTACTCACAATCAGATGCAAATAGTATAGTCCCATTGATATGACCCCCACAATCAGATGCAAATAGTATAGTCCCAAGCACCATGCAGTGCTTTCCCCCTATGACGTCATCGACCACGCTCCTTATTAATATTCATAACTGACCACGCCCTCTTATGCGTCCCCACTACTTCCCCTTTATTAATAACTTATTAATATGCATAATTAATATTCATAACTCATTAATTAACCCCTTAGGGTCGTCCCCCTTTATTAAAAACTACCTACATCCGCCATGTTGACCACATATTTCCGAAATAATTCAAAGTCCCGAGTCCGAATTTGAATTTTAAATTTGAATTCTAATATACGCCATTTTGAATCCTGACGTCACCACAAATTCCCGAAAAAATTCAATGTCCCGAGTCCGCCATTTTGAATTCTAATATACGCCATTTTGAATCCTGACATCACCACAAATTCCCGAAATAATTCAAAGTCCAGAGTCCGCCATTTTGAATTCTAACGTCCGCCATCATCCAAAATTCCGAAATATTCCACCTAATTCTGGTACCATCTAGTGTTTAACACACATCTATATTTAAAAAAAAACACTATTTCGCACAGTGGGACTAGATTGCACGACCCTCACATTTACCAGAGCATTTACACAGCGCATTAATCCATTTTGCCAAGGGTGGTGTATTCTTAGAGAGTTGAAAGGTGGATGAAGTAGAAATAACTGATCATTATAAAACAACCTAGGGATTTTAGTATTTTTCCGGCATTTATTTTGTATTATAATTTAACATGCGAACTTTATATTTCCTGAACTTATTTTTTATTGTAAATTAAGCTACGCAATTTTTATTTCTTATAATTTAAGGTGCGAATATTTATAAATGTTGTTTTTTTCTTGTAAATTAACCTACGTATTTTTAGTCCTTGTAAATTAACCAACGAATGTTTTAGTCCCTGTAAATTAACAATTTTATTTCTTATAATTTAATGTGCGAATTTTATATTTCCGGAATTTATTTTTTATTGTAATTTAACGTGGGAATTTTCTATTTCTTGTATTTATTTTTTATTCACTTATATTTTTATAACTCACAAATTTCTTTATTCTTTGTAAATTAACCTACGAATTTTCTATTTCTTCATAAGTAAACTCTCGAATTTTTTATTTCTTATAATTTAACTTGCGAATATTTATAAATGAGATTTTTAAATCCTTATTAATTAAAAACTTATCAAAAATGACGGCCCCTTTATTAATATGCGCCCCCTTAATTAAAAGGCTTATCGAAAGTTCGACCCCCCTCATTAAAAAAACCCTTATTAATAAGCATCCCACTTTATTAAATACCTATCATCGACCTTTGGCGGGTAATTTATTTTTTGGAAATAATCTTCATCCTCTTATTGAAACTTATTAACCCATCTCCCCTTTATGATAGATCAGCTATTTTGTAAGCAAACAAAGTACTCCTTCGGAAGAAGACAATCCATTTTGAAATTTCCCTTGGCGCCCCCAAACCTCCAAGTGTTGCGCCTCTCTTATTAAAATTAGTCTCCATTTGGTTGAAGGATGATGTCATCAGCTTTTGTGTTCAGACATATTTTGCACGACACTTTTCGCGTCCCTTACCACGTCAGGACTTGTTTTGGAACGATGAAGTGATTTTACGTTAAATTCTTATTTCTGCCATATCTAAATTAATTACTCTCAATATTTTCGTATTAATGCTAAATCATCTCAAAAACCTCAAAACACCAATCAAAGGAAAAAAAAATTCCTTCTTCCTTACAAATTTTAATCTCCTCCCAGTTTATTAGCTTATTTTCCCTTTTTAATATTTAGTCATTTCCAAAAAATCACAGATAAAAAAAAAACTCACCTTCCTTTTTTTATTTCAATAGTTTATTACTAAACCGACTCAAAGAAATCGCGATTGCATCAGCAAAAGAATAACCAATAAAACTAACTTTTTTAATTCCCGTATATCCGTTACGCGACTTGGTCTCAAGTTTAAAACTTTTTATTCTTAATACTTATTGTCACTGTATCCCCAATTCATAATATCATTCACTTATGCATAATATTACACTCTTACAGTTTTAAAAATCGTTTTTCCTCCATTTACTGGAGAACGTGTGATCACAAGACCAACGACTCATCACGGTGAAGAAATTTTATTTCGCGTTGCGACCCGTCGTTAGTACATGCGTGTTCGTTACGCTTGTTTGCAAGGTCGGATATTCAGTTGTCTTTCATCGGATAAAAATAATTCTGTAAAGAGTTTGGTACACGGTTGAGTTTTATAGAAAGTAAGCAATGATAAAAGTAGAAAACAATTCATACGTTGCAGGTACCTTTGCGTTTTCGCTTGCGTTGCGTAAAATATCTATCTTTAATTCTAATGCAAGCACAATATTAACTTAATTGTATGTTAATGGAGATCTGAGGAATTTTTTTTTCCTATTATCAAAAACGGTTGGATCAGCGATGGATTGCCGCATCCACAAGCATGGACGCGCAGCGGGCCAACTTCATCACAGGTCGGCGAATTTTGTGCTTAATTTTCACAGTCGCCCCAATAATGCCTTTTCACAACCTCAGTGACATCTCGATGGCTCGTACTGGTGAGGACAGAGTAGTTTGCTCTGACTTATATGTTGCGATAGGACCTCAGTAAAGGAATTCTGCACTTATAGATATGTCACAAAAAATCGATGTTCTCACATAGAGCGTACATTGGATATAAGTGTCAGACAAAAAATAATACCTTTACATACTAAGACTCACTCGGAGTGAAACATCCCAAGTCCAGAATTTTAACGGTGAATTTTATCTTCGTCAAGGATCTTTTCAACCCTAATGGCGAAGTGAAATTATTATTCGCTTTCAATCATGACGAATTGCAGCGCCCAATCGCTTTGCTGAGCAGGTCGACGGAATGACTCGTATGCTGGCATCTTATCTTCGGGGAGATCTTTTCGGCTTAACGACGGATTTCAACAGTTTACTGCTTGCAAAAGCTCCAAGCGGTCAGCTAATTTTGAAATGTCCTCTGACACTGTTCATCACAATTAAAAAAGTATGTAGCAGTAAACCGAGAGAATATGGTTTTATCGCATCAGAAAAGGAAATAAAGTACATTAGAAAGGGGAAAATCACTGTTAGAAGGAACCCCGACTGAAAATTGTTAATATCATAAGAAATGCATGAATACTGCATGGTTTAGAAAACGGTGTCGGTGTAACAAAAAAAATCAGTGTAAAAATAGAAAAACAAGCAAAAAAAAGTATCGTTTAATACGAGTTTCACAGAATAATAGAATATGTGAAAGTTTCAACCCGGTGTGATATGAAGTAGAAGTAATGTGAAAAGAAACCTGCAACAGCATGAATGTTAATCCTGGCGTCATTTGTTAGGTGGTGATAGCGTTAACATGCACCAACATTCATGGATTTTCAAATGGCATTCAACGTGTATCATTTCTATCACTTAAGTTTCATCTTCTTTTATTTTTTCCAACCAATAACATTCCAACCCCCAATAACACACAGTTTCTGCGGGACAGTCCCTTTCCGGGGATGATTTCGATGCGAAAATGGCGCAGAGGAGGCTTTTTCGCACAATAGCGATATGCACTTTGCTAAAAAGCAAACCTGGTCAATGAACGATGCAGTTTTCATAGACAGAGTGCAATTAAGATTTGAACTAAAATGTCATGGATGAAATTAGGAGTGTGTGGAATATTTCCATGCATGAACATGTAAAGTGTAAACGTGTGTTGAAACGGTAGATTTGCACTAAGGATGTCTATATTTTCGGACCCATTCTCATGCTCTTTTCAGGGTTCCGTTTGCATTTCCACAGTTATTTTCCCTGCTACAAGAGTATTAAAAGGAAAAAAGTTAAAAAGTACCTGTCTTTCTATATGCTTCTTAGAAAGTAGAAAATAAACTTAAAATATACCGATGGCGAAATCAATCACCAAATTCGTATTCCCTTCGAGAGGAAGAATGGGTCTCCGATTTACTTACTCAACAAGATTGCCGGCGCTCTATCTTCCTTTGAAGGAAAATAGGGGATTTCCAATTGCAGTTGAAACTACTGAAAAATATTAAGAATGCGAACTACTGAGAAATATTAATTATTATTAATATTAAAATTATTATTAATTATTATATTATTATAGAATATATATTATATTATAATATATATTAATAATATAAAAATAAAATAAATACCCCCTCAAGCAGCTGCTTGCCACAGAGGTCTGACAGGAGCCTGTCAGTTTATATGCCATAGTAGAAGGTCTGTGAGGATGGCAGGATTATAATATATATTATATTACATATATTATAATATATATTATATTATAATATATATTATATTAGAAATATTAATTATTAACTATATGCTTTCTCCGCCGCATTTAAATCTAGTAAACGCATTCTTAATATTTCTCAGTAGTTTCAACTGCAATTGGGAATTCTCCATGAAAAATACAATTGACTCATAATTGGTTTTCATTACAACATCAATCTTGTACCAAATATTAATTCATGAAACAAAATTATTTCTAGCGCTAAACCATCACATTTGATTTGCACAATATAAACTCTTTCATGAACAGCAATTATGCTCAAGTCGAATCCCTAAAACACTAGATTTAAACTTAACACATTTAATCGAATTCAAACTTAAATGAGATTATGTTTAAATAAAGCACCTCCTACTCCTCAATTTATGCATAGAATAAAGTTGTTTTTAATATTAAATTATCACATTACATTGGCATAGTTACAGGAACAGCGACTATGCATTTAGCATAGTCGCTGTCCCTGTAATTATGCGATTGTGATGTGATAACCCCCTTAGGCTAATTATATAATGCTCAGGGGGGAACCTAAACTTAAGAGAATTAAATTCAAACATCGATGAGGTTGTACTTGAGGATGATCGAAATCAAATATCTTACCTATATTTTGGAATGCAGCAGGCTCCATCCAGCAGCCCAAGGGATGAGGCCTCCATCTCGGCAAGGTTTCCTGGTGACTAAAGAATTTGGGAATATTACGAAGGTTAAACAGACGGGGAAGACATTGTGACGATTTCGCTCTTATTGTTACTAAGTGATAGAGTTTCGTTAGAGGAAAGAATGAACCCATCTGATTGTTCCATTTTCCGTTGTGACGTTCATTGTGTATTTCGGAAATATTTGTATTTAAAATGTATCGGAATAAAACAGATCATTCTTTTGCAACTTTAGCTGAAGAAGCGAATTCTGTTATTCTAATATTAACATAGATTAAATTAAAGGTATTTTTACAGACATAAAAATATATAGATGTTAGCGAAAAAATAATTTAACATCATCATGCAACAATGAAATAGTTAAACACTAACCTGCATCTATGAAACTAAAAGGAGGGCCCGTGTAGTGATTACGGTCCTCAGCCGATAGATGGCATTGCTCAAGTGGCGTGTGACGTCGAAGTGTAAAGTATGATGTTGATTTGTAAAGTATGACGTAAAAACGTAACTGTTGGTTATTGGTGGCCTATGGCTCTTTGATTTGTTTCTTTTGGGTAGGTAATATAGAATCACGTGTTATGTGTGTGATTTGACGAGAGTGTGAAGTTACGTTTGGTTTTTTTCGCCATTTTCGCTTGATGACTTCTTTGGATAACATACCTATATGGTAAGAGGTAAGTTCGTGTGTATTATATATTTAATATATATGTGGGGGGGGGGGGGTTCAGTGATAGGTAGGATAGGAATAATTAATATGTTCTAGCTTTTTTTTTAAAATTGGTTTGGATATGGTTTGTAATTAGTTATTAAAGATATTTAGGGGCCCATGTAGTGGGGGAGTATGCAAGTTTTTGCGTGTGGGATTGAAAATGGCGATAGTAAAAACACATGTATTTTGTTAGAATAGTTTGGGGGTGAATTGAATGTTTTTTTAGTAGTTACGTGTAGTATGGTAATTATTAATGTATTATAGTGATTTATTAATTTTGTTGTATATTTAGGAGTCTTTTAAAAATAGTTATATGATTTATCGTTAACATGTGGAAGCGTCTGGCGACTTTTTTGATGTAGTAATTCTGGGTATTGTAGAATTGTCAGTGTGTGAAAAAACGGCAGTTTTTTGATGGAGTCGGGAAAGAATGAAAAATTTAGAGGTGGGGTGAGAGTGGCGGAGTCGGTAGCGCGCCAGGCTTGTATTCTGTAGTTCCAAAGTTCGAGTCCGAGCTATATCAGCGTTTAGATTTGTATCGGCAAATTTTCGAACTCGGTTCATAGTTAGTAGGGGACACCGATGGGCTTGGAAAGGCCGCCGTCCGTCGGTTAGGATATTAAGCCGTGGTCCTGTGTATGGGAGAGTTACTGTGTACGTTAAAGAACACGCTGGATGGCCTTGACAGGAAGTTTCTGTCTGCCAACAGCTGTTCTAGTGGGTTCCGTACCTTCTGTGAGCCTTCGGGGTTCATGTGATCTCGACATTTAGCCCATGGTGTGGGAAAAACATGGAGGCTCAGAGGTAAAATGACAATGTAATTTAGGGAAGGGTTATTTGAGCGGTAAGATGTTTTTTTTGTCAGATTTTGTTTTGGGGCTTTTTTTTATAATTCGGTCGGGGGTGTACTGTTTCCGATTTTCACGTTTTTTGGTTTGTGTTGTCTTGGAGGACATTATTTAGTTTTGGGGCTTTTTTATAATTCGGTGGTGCACTGTTTCCGATTTTCATGGTTTTCCGTTGTGTGTTGACTTGGAGGACATTATTTAGTTTTGGGGCTTTTTTATAATTCGGTCGGTGGTGTAATGTTTCCGATTTTCATGGTTTTTCGTTGTGTGTTGACTTGGAGGACATTATTTAGTTTTGGGGCTTTTTTATAATCGGTCGCCGGTGCACTGTTTCCGATTTTCATGGTTTTCCGTTGTGTGTTGCCTTGGAGGACATTATTTAGTTTTGGGGCTTTTTTATAATGCGGTCGGCGGTGCACTGTTTCCGATTTTCATGTTTTTTGGTTTGTGTTGTCTTGGAGGACATTATTTAGTTTTGGGGCTTTTTTATAATTCGGTCGGCGGTGCACTGTTTCCGATTTTCATGTTTTTTGGTTTGTGTTGTCTTGGAGGACATTATTTAGTTTTGGGGCTTTTTTATAATGCGGTCGGCGGTGCACTGTTTCCGATTTTCATGTTTTTTGGTTTGTGTTGTCTTGGAGGACATTATTTAGTTTTGGGGCTTTTTTATAATTCGGTCGGCGGTGTATTGTGTTTTGAAAAGAGGGGAAGGGTAATGGTGGAAGTGGTTTACTGTATGTAGGAAAGCAATCGTTTCATTTTTTGTTGGATTTGGCACTTTTATGAGCTTTCATTCTGTAATTGACGGTTACGAGGTTTTTTTTGCGGTAATTTAATTTTTTTTACGTTTGTTTGTGTTTGTTACTATGGTTACGGTGCGTTGCGTTTGACGTAAACTCGGGTTTTTCGTTACTATGGTAACGAAAAAAACAATCTTTTTTCTAGAAACCCCTGTTTGGGTTAGGGTCTCGGGAGTTGGGGGAATCAACTAAAAGGGCCGTTTTGTTACGTTGCGTTAAAAACAAAATGGCGGCTGAGGACCGTGAACTGTACTACTGCCGAATATTCATATTTCGGTAGTATTTGTATATTTATTTTTATATTTGCAGTATTAGTATTGTTTATTTTTAGGCCCCGGGGCTTCTCATTGCATTGGGCTTTGTGGACAGGTCTACCCTATTGTTTTCCGGCTTTTGTACTATTTCGAAGGTTTTCAATCTTCCTATGTGGCGATATGTAGAGAATGAAAAAGCCCCGAAAAATATGAATAAAGGTGTTTACCGCATGTGAAAAGAGTGAATAGAAGCTGAGTTATAGCTATTCAGAATCATGCTCTATGTTAATGGTATTAGATTAGGCTTAGTGAAATTGAAGATGTGGTTAAAAAGGCCTTTCTTTTAACTGAATGTGTTTAAAAAGTATATCTATCCTTTGCGGAATCTCAGATAAAAAAGAAGAGTGAAAACATTATAAAAAAAACGCCCCAAATTTGGTTAAAAGAAGTGTCATAGTACTTACATTGATGTCTACCTGTGAGCATCCATATTGGAAATGATATGAAGATTGCCACCTCTCTCTATAATAAAAGTTGTTCATGAATAAATAAATAATTAATTCATTATTTTTATGGCTAGAGTTAAGGACTGTTTGACCCAGATTACCCATAGGATAGCATAGGTTGAGTTCAAGCGAGGGGCTCCATAGAGAAACTGTAAATTTGTAAGTTCCGTATAGGAAAGCATTATCCATGTTAACCCTATGGAGTATGTATTAGGATAACTATTACATGATGTCATTCTTAATGTCTACGATGATTGGCTGTAATAAATTATGTTAATGAGGGCTGTTCTGTGATTGGTTCATTAAGTATGACGTCATAGGCTGTCCATATGTAGTTTATTGTGTATGATGTCATCGATATGCTCAGATTGAATGTGCATTAAACTTCTGATGGAGTATATATTAAGATAACTATACACTGATGTCATTTTGGGATAGCAGGAAGCCCATTGTTGAAGGGTTTCTAACCTTCCCATCACATTTTATCACATCACTGATGTCATTCTTAAGGTATTCTGTGATTGGTTATTTATGGATGACGTCATCGATCTGTCCTTATATGGCAAGTTATGGATAACGTCCTAACTATGCGCAGATCGAATGCGCCATGTGATTCTGATGGCATAGAGTGTAGAATAGAGTAGTTCCGAGGTGAAAATAACTATCCAATGAAATCCGTTGACATATTCACGTTTAAATCTGATTGGTTAAAAATATTTATTTATATATCTAGTTAGTGACAAATCTATATTCTGTCTATCTGTCAGTACCTTCAGTCGTCATAGTAAGACAAGAATCAGTGGTCGAATTATAATGAAACGCCCCAAAATTTTTTAAGCCAAGTGAGAACGATTACGTGAAGTTATTCTTATTGGTGGACTATTATTACTGCGTTCTTATCTTACTAGGACCTTTACATTGAGAAAAGGATTAATGATTAAATGATGAATTCATCACAAAGGATTTTATACTAACAGATTTACCGGGCATTGTTCGGGTCTGAAACTTTCGAAACTGTAGAGTACATGGCACTCTCCGCATCATAAGCTTTCATTCGGCATAAATATCATTACACTCGGTCTCCCCCCCCCCTCTCTGAGGGCGGGGGTGGTTCAACTGATAGCGCGTCAGACATGTAATATGTAGTTACCAAATTCGAGTTCCAGCTGGGTCAGCATTCAGATTTATTGCTGAAAAACTCCCCGCCCGGCCCACAGTCAATAGGGGACACCGACGGGCTTGATAGGCCGCTGTCCGTCGTATGGGACGTTAAGTCGTGGCTCCGTGTGCGGAAGAACCATATTCTGTACGTTAAAGAGTACACTGGATGGCCTTGACGGGAGACTACCATCTGTCTCATAACAGCTGTTCCGATGAGTCCCCTCCCCCACTACTTTGAGCCTTCGGGGTTCCTGTGACCTGGCCATTTAGTCCATTGTGTGCACAAAAGTGCCATTCAAAGGTAAAACAACCCAACCTCCCACTCTGGTTAAAATTTTCTCCCTCTCTTTTAGGGGAGAAAAAGAAATGAACATGGTTGGAGATACCCATAATCCTTCCCACGTCAGAAGTTTCTAAACCAAAAACCGGAATTTCCTCTCTCAGATAATCGATTTTTTCAAATCACTTCGCACCCACCCGAGTTCCTCGGATACAATCTGCCAGGTATTTTTAACTTTATAACAAAAGGAAATTCAATGTGTTGTGACTTTATAGGAAAAGGAAATTAACTGTGTTGTGAAGTGCATAAAAATGTAAAATATGCAAAATATTTATTATTAAGCAAAATTATTTATTTCTTAACAAAATATTAAAAATATTTATTATTAAGCAAAATTATTTATTTCTTAACAAAATATTAAAAATATTTATTAATTATTTACTGGAACTTTTGCTTTTGCATATTTTTCAAATTAAGTTAATGATTTTTAACTTCACAGGAATTTAGATTTTGATTCTCGTGTTCTGCTCGTGATTAATTAGAACTACTTCAATAGCCACAGACTCTCGCGCTCTTGACCCAGCAAACTGATTGTGACCACATTCCGCATACTCACATGAAATCATCTCAGTCGATCCAAGTTAGTAAGCCACAGTTCGTTTCCATGATTATGATGAGAGGTACTGGTTGTGGCATACCCAAAATGACTTCAACGGACACATGTCTGAGATTCCTGCCTTAAGGTATCTAAGGGAAATGTATATCAAAGAACTTGGAAATCCCAACATATAAGATCTGAATATTTCTCCAATGTCAAATGTAAGTCATGTTTCAGTCAAATGTTTAAGGATTCAATGAAATGTGGCGTCGACAAGTGATCATTTATCTCAGTGTCTCGCAAACGTTTTTACTCTGCGGCACACTGAATCTAATTTTCTTTTCCGCGGCACACTGAATCTATTTTTTTTTCCGCGGCACACCTAAAAAAGAATAAAAGCAAGCTCTATATAATCGTCATTATATTTGCGCTTTGTTGAAGTCATCAGCCTGGTTTTACTTGAAGATTTGCTCTCGTTCTTTAATTCATAACTCGGTGTTTGTTTTAAATATTTGTCCATTCTATGGCTTGAAATAATCAAAAATTAATACCAAAATTTGGAAAAAGCTTGTTAAATACTTACAAGATCCCAGTTGATAAAATCTGAAAGATTTTTATTAAAGCATGTCGATAACCCAAGTCAAGTCAATATGAAATCTTTGGAATATCTAGTGTCAATTTGAAAATCTCTCGCGGCACACAGTTTGCGAGACACTGATTTATCTGATCACAGGAACAGGTTAATGAGGAAACCATTTCAAACGTCTAACCTAAAAGTCTTTTTAAACCATTCTTTTTATTTAAAATACACAAAATTAACATATATTTTGGAAGAATATTTTAAACAGTGCAATAAATATATTTTTAACTAAAATATATTTTTCTTTACCTAAATGAAACCAATTTCTTTTATAATAAGCATTACTCCGGGTGGAACACAAACCTAAGATCTCCTGATGACATGTGTCATGTACCCTAACTGCTGAGCTACCATCCGTCGACTGAGATTTCTTCTATTGAGGGCTTTATTATGAAATTTTTATCTTTATATTACCTTTATTATTCCAATCAGTCATTAGAAGTTGTTTTAAATATAGTTGAAGATAATGGTCGACAAAACAGTTTCTAGATATAACAGCTGAGCTAATTGCGATGAATTTCGTGTTTGCAGGACATTTTCTTTTCTCTAAAATTGAAATTTACACTACTGCCATTTACATATCATGATGCCTACTATTTTATGCATTGCTTCTGTAATGATCTCAAATGTGCAAATTTAAAATATTGCTTATATCCACTGAGTTCTCTATAAATATTTACTTAAATATTGTCAGTTTGATTTAGGTCACCTCGTGTATAAAGATTAAGACACGATTTAGAAAAGGTAGAAATCTTTATTTCATTCTGAAAGCAGTCAGTGTAACAATGAAGATATTATTTCAACGAAACCCTAAATCATCATATTTTGTCGTATGCTATTTGTTAAATAAAAGTAATTAAAGGAGGATGAAAACAGCTACCACTATAAATGAGTATAATTTAGTGTAGTCTTGTGTATTCGTTTAATCACAAACACCTGTCACCGGCAGCTGAGAATTCCAGTTCAGTGACTTGTAATGAAAGTCGCTAAAAATTAACAACTCTAGTGTACGACCTGTTACTTTACAAGAGGTCGTTTATAATATATTTATAACGTATCAGAAGGATTTAACATTTCATCTCACCCGCAGTATATAACAGGACCGCCTCTTCATTTTACTGACGTATTTTGTGCAGGAATCTTTACTTTTGAACGAGTGTTAACCTACCATGTGAATATTAACTGTACTAGTATTTAATTACAAGGGATATTACATAAAAAAATATGAGTCTTGAAATCGGAAAACGCTAAAAATACTAATCACAAAAATAAATATATCATTTTAATGTTATAGTGTACTAGGTCGGTGACTTGTTCAATAAGAGCATTAAAAGTATGTTATGTGATACCATATTATAACATCCCATCCCACCCTCAAATCTCTTCGGTATTTACAGATGAGTCCCTACAGAGTACATGTACACTAACCGGCCCCATCATTAAGTGTAGTTCTATGTTAAGTCAAAAGTAAGTCAGTTGCAGAATTCAGTAAATTCATGAATAAGAGTTTTATAAAAGAAAATGCTTCCAAATTTAAAAATCTCTGTCAAATCAATTTAAATCAAAATATCTTTTTCAAGCGCAAGAATTTTTTTAAAAAAATATGCATTTACCGTTTAAAGTATTGTGGAAGCTGAAACATTTAGCAAGTTAGCTTGGTCTGCAAAAAGTCATTTATAATTAGTGGAAATTAACATAGTTATTATAAGAACTGCTAAAAATACTCTTATATGGGTTAGTAAAGTTCAGTATGACGGTTTTGCTTTCTTCTTAACTTGTTTTTATTAACTTGGCAGATCAATTATTTAAACTGTCTATTTAGCTGTGAAATATTACAATTTGCGCAACTGTGAAAATAGTGAACGAATTTTGTTGAAAATCGACACTGAAATAGATTTGATTGCGATGATTTTCGTGAAAAGCTGATTTAAGGAGTTACTAAGTTATGTATCTGAGTTACTACTGAGACAACATGACTCTGTACCAAATAACGTGGTTGCTAAGTGTATATTTAAGAGAAAATTTACCTGAAAAGGACTTCTCCTAAAAAGGTGAACAATGGGTTCTTCGTAATGAACCTTGAGGCTTTTGTGACCTAGACTAGGGGTTCTCAGAGTGGGCTACGCGGTAAAAGTTTTGGGGGTAAGCCGAGAGAGCTCAAAAGTCGATAGATCTAGTAACAAAGTCGCGAAGTTGGCAACACTGCTACTGATTAATTTCTGAGAACTGTGACGAAGCGCGGTGCTGTAGTTCATGTCTGATGGACTGCTCCAGACGTGATGGGCTAGGCCAAATGTCGTGGCCTCAGGAGGACGATGAATTAGTACCTTGATTGCTTTCACCCTTGTTTCGGTGAAATAACAGGTTCGTAGATGGTTACACCCGTACCGACGTATGCCTCAGACTTGCTGTGTCAAGTGATGTATAAAAATATGCCGAACAGTTCACGCACAAGAGTTATATAGGAACGACACACTTTATTCGCACTATATTCAATTGCGTGCTGGACATACTCTCAACTCCGTAGGCCATTGCTGCTGCAAACAATTACACAAATGAGGTGGAGAACCGCACTTTGCAGATTCTCGCTTTACCGACCTCAAACTCGGCAAAAGGATATTTAACCTTTTCCTACAATATGGTTCACACAGAATCCACTTCAGTTGCACAAAACTACTTGATTCACCAAGAACCGAACTTTGATTTTCACATACAATCGAACCCTCTCCTTACGAGTTTTGTTCGAGCATGAGCGGCGTCCCTTAATGCGTGTCCAAACGTCCTTGCTTTTCGACAGCTACTCTCAAGACTGTTGTTCCCTTATGCTCAATTCCTCTCCCGCGCTGACACTCGCGCCCGAGGCTAGTTGTAAAAGGTTATGAAAGGCTTCTCGGACTCGTGTACTCATGCAGGCAGTCAGCTCAGAGCCGAAAACAATATCTATGAGTCGCATCCTCGCAATAGCACTTACAAGAACACACTTAATACACAAAAATGTTTACAATAACAAAAATACAATGAAATGCAACAATAAATAAATTAGAGGGGCATGACAACACGTTTGTCAATCCTCCTTACCTGAGAGCCTAACCTACCCGAACAGCTGATCGCCCAGTTGAAACATTCATTCTAAGTGAGTGATTCTTACTGCTCTATGTATTTGTTCTGATTTATTTCATTTGCTGTGCTTAAAGTTATTTTTAGTCTTCGTTTACTGTGAAGTTAAATGAACGTGTTCCTAAAGTGCCTTGAAACATGGATAAATGGAAAAATTAAGAAAAGTAACATGGCGCCGGATCCGATTGCTTCTACATCTACGATTATGTCATCATCCCATGTGAGTAAATTGGTGGATTCAGCAGTAACTAAAAGAACGTTAAATGTTAAACAATCAAGTGACAAAAAATTAAAAAAACGTAAATATCATGAATCATATTTACAATTTGGCTTTACATGAACAGTAAATTTAGTAGAACCAAATCCACAGTGCGTTGTTGTCACAAAATTCTATGAAACCGTCTCTTTTACGGCGACACTTTGAAACAAAACATGAGCATTTAAAAAAAAAACCCTTAAGCTGTTTTGAACGTCTTTTGGGAGTCGTTCAAAGTGAGCCTTCAAATTGCCAAAGCCGGAAAGGCTCGCACAATCGGCGAGTCACTCATTCTTCCAACAGCGGAAGAAATAGCTTCTTGTATGTTTGGTCAAAAAGAGGCAAACCTTGTCATAACCATTCCTTTGTCAAACGACACAGTTTCCAGGAGAATTAAAGATATGGCTTGTAATATTAAGGACCAACTCATTAAAGCTATTCAACGTAGCCCGTGATTTGCAATACAAGTGGATGAGTCGACAGACGTAACTGGGCTAGCTCATACAATATTTGAAGATATATTTTATAAGCCTCTCAAAACTTCTACTACGGGTGAGGATATTTTTAATATGACTGATTAATTTTTTGTCGAAAACAACCTTGAATGGAAAAATTGTATTTCTGTATGTACTGACGGAGCAAATGCAATGAGCAGTTATATCACAGGACTAGCAGGTCGTATAAAACAAGTTGCACCAGAATGTAAGTTCATTCATTGTTGTCTTTATCGTGAAGCGCTGATAGCTAAATTTCTCCCTGATGATTGGAAAAAGAGTTCTGGATGAAAGTGTACAAATGGTTAATTTCATCAAAGCCCGACCATAGAAGTCTCGAATTTTTTCAATCACGTGTGAAGAAATGGGTAGCCTGCATACGAGATTGCTGCTTTGCACAGAAGTACGTTGGTTGTCACCAGGAAATGTTCTTTGCCGTTTATTTCAACCCCACAATGAAGTACACCGTTTTTTCATGGACCACGAGTTTCGACTTTCTTTGAGACTACAAGACTTAGAATGGCTTCTACGGATAGCATATTTAGCTGATAGTTTTGAAAAAAAAATGAATATTTTGAACCTATCATTGGAAGGATACAACGTTGATGTGTTCTGTGCTGAAAACTGAGGACATGATAAAAACATTCTCTGGGAAAACGCAATTAAAAAGAACAGCTGTGACCAAATTTGGAGCGACTAGATTCATTTTATAAAGAAAATGAGCCAACGATTGCAGACTTTGAAGACATCAGACAACAAATAATCGTTCACTTATCATCATCATCATCATCCTCAAGCAGCCATGGGCTACGGAGGTCCAACCAGACCACGCAGTTTAATTCTCCAAGCATATCTCTCCTGAGCTACATCTACTGCATCTGGCCACTGCACATCAATTCTAACAAGGTCCTGTTTGACATTGTCTGCCCACCGCATCCTAGGTCTCCCCTTCTTTCTGAGGCCTTTAGGCACACTGTTCATAACCCTATTCGCCAATCTAAAATTATTCATACGGGCAACATGGCCAAACCAACGGAGTCTCTCTCTGCACAATATGCTGCTTAAAGAGGGCTGCAAACTCCTTTGCCTAACCTCATCATTAGTTACAAAGTTGAACCACCTGATGCCCAAGATACTGCGTAAGCATCTAGAATCAAAAGCATCTAGTTTCCTGTTATCTTGTTTACAAAGTGTCCAAGTTTCACTACCATAACTAACCCTAGAAAGAACCAAACTATTATACAGTCTAATTTTAGTCTTTAGGTGTATACGCCTATTTCTCCACACTCTCCATATATTCTTAAAAGTCCCGGCAGCAATCCCTATTCGTCTGTTAATCTCATGCCCCACATCACCAGAATCTGTTACATAGCTCTCAAGAGTAAACTGTGACACCTGCTCAAGAGTGCAACCATTCAGATTAACTGAATCACAACCTGCCTGACCAATTTTCATCACTTTAGTTTTCTCTCTGTTTATAACAAAACCTACTCTACTACCAGTCTCATCAACAGCTCGAACGAAAGAGTTCATCTCATCAACATCATTTGCCAAAAGGGCTAAATCACCAGCATAATCTAAATCAGAAATTTTCGTATCTCCAGCCCATTTAAGCCCAAAATCTTTCCCTTGAAGTGAATTTCGCATAACATAATCAATAACCAAACTAAAGAGAAAAGGGGACAAAATGCACCCTTGTCGAACACCAGACGTAATGCTAAACCAATTGCTACAAGACTTATCAACTCTCACACATGACTCAGTGTTATTATAGAAAGCTTTCATTATCTTAACTAACTTGTCTGGTATACCATATGATTTCACAATCAACCACAAATTATGACGATCAACAGAGTCGAAAGCCTTTTTGAAATCAACAAAGCTAGCAACCAAAGGTTTCTGAAACTCTAAACATTTCTCAAGAATCTGCCTAAGTGAAAATATCTGATCTACACATCCCCTACCACTTCTGAATTCACACTGCTCATCACGCAATTGCTTGTCAACCAGATTCCTAATTCTATTAAACACAATCATGGAAAGAACTTTACCTGGAACAGTGAGTAGGCTGATACCCCTATAGTTATCACAAGAACTGCGATCACCTTTTTTAAAAATAGGGATAAAAATAGCTCTGGTAAAATCTTTAGGAACCATGCCTTTATCATAAAAGTTATTCAAAATTTCAGTCATCCAAGTGGTAACCGAAACATTCCCAGTTCTGAGCATTTCTGTAGTAATTTCATCTACCCCTGGGGATTTATGAGATAGCGAAAATAACTTCAGATTGTGTTATAGGGCCAACATTAAAGCTGCCAATGCATCTATCATCATTACAAACAATGGGAATAGAACTAACCAGATTGTTTAGAACATCATTGAAATGCTCAGTCCACCTAGCCATGACAGAATCTTCCCCTTCTATAACCTTACCTTGTTTATCCTGCAATCCTTGTATGCTTGTCTCTTTTCTACCACATAAAACATTAATTATCTGGTACAGCTCTCTGCTGTAGTGCTGCCTAACTGCTTCCTCAGCTTTGTCAGCCAAACCATCAAGCCAAAGATTCTTATCAGTAGCTAACTGATCCTTTACACGTTTATTAAGCTCTCTGTAATCCTTTCTATTAGGACTAGTAGGGTACTGATTAAGGACATTCCTGTAGTTCCTTCTTTCTGAAATAAGCTCAAGTGCCTTATCACTTAAATAATTCTGTCTCCTCTGCTCCTTTTTTCCTAAAAGAGTACTGTTAGTTTCCAAAAAAGCGTTTAAAATGGCCCCAATCTTCCTCAACTTCAGTATTAAGCAAACCATGACTGTCATAATGACTAAGTAACCTATCATGGTAAGCTTTAGCTATTAGTGGGTCTTTCGGAGCTTCAGCATTAAAGGTAAATTTTTTAACCCTAGCACAACACTTTTTAAGTTTAAGTTGCAAGACACTTTTAACAAGGTGATGGTCGGATCCAATTTCAGCTCCGCTATATGCCCTGGTGTTCCTAACAGAACTAGCCCATTTGCTGTTAATTAATATATAATCAATCATATTCCTATGCAGCCCATCAGGTGAAACCCATGTGTATTTATGTATGTCGCGGTGTTTGTAATATGTGTTAGTTATTCTGAAACCATTGAGTTTACTTACTGTAGGAGACGTTGCCCATTGCCATTGCAGCTACCAATACCAAAAGGGCCTATCACCCCTCCCCAAAGATCAGAGTCAGTATCAACTTTGGCAATGAAGTCACCTAGAACGAGGGTAATATCTCCTTTCTTGACAGAATTCAAAATATCCTGAAGTTGTCCGTAAAACCTATCCTTCTCATCCTCATCCTCAGTGGGGGCATAACAGCAGATAACATTCAAGTCTTTAATGCTTGTCTGAAATTTTGCTGAAAGAAACCGTTCATTAATGCACTCATATCCTAGAAGAGCATCACTAGCTTGTCTGCTGAGCAGCAGACCCACGCCTTGGTGATGCTTTCCATCCTCCCTCCCAGTAAAGAGAAATTTAAAGTTATTTTTAAGTATCTCACCTTTACCTGTCCATCTGGTCTCTTGCAAGCCTAGAATATCTCGGTTATAGTGCTGGAATTCCTGTGTGAGGACATCAAGAGAATAATCTCTATGTAATGTCCTCACATTCCACGTTCCTGCAGAGCAAAATGATTAGTAGGATTTTTAAAGAAATTAGGTTTATTGAGATTGGTAGGGCCAACAATATCAAACAGCCCCCTGATCGCAGGCATGGGGCAAAGACCTGTTCCTCCTCCGCTAAAGGCTGAAGTCACCGATGCTGGTAGGAACTTCAGGCACCACCTTTTCAAGTGGACTTTTTCAAGAATCACATGGCCTGCCTGAGACACATTACTCCAGTTTAGGCTTGACGATGCCCAACTAGCTAAGTAAGGTTCAGGTACCTGCGATGGCCTCTGATTAGGATTATCCACCAGCTGATATAAGGTATCCCATGCCTCTGTTCACTTAGAGCTGGCAACTCAGAAGAAAACAGAAAACACAGCGGCAGACTCTCACTCAACAGAGGCCCACGAGTGCAGCAAGTCCAAGATCAATAATCAAGCTCAAATCCATAAACAAGTCCAGTCTAGTAGATATAAATGGTCAGCACCAGGACCCTGTGAAGTTGACCACTCCTCAGCAGGGTTGAAATAAAAGAAAAAAGTGGCCATATATGACCAGATCAGTAGGCCATAAGCATTCTTAAATCTCTTATAAGGCAGTACCTGATGAAACGCAAGAATGGATTCGAGACTCCACGTTTGATTTGGGAAAATGTAAGCATTTATTGTGTAATAAAGAGGAGTTGATTGAGATATCTTGTGACAATAGTTTAAAAAGCATTCATTCCAAAAAGCCATTGATTAGTTTTGGATTGGAGAAGGAATATCCGACATGGTCAAGAATTGCAGTCAGATATTTGTTACCTTTCACAACAACTTATTTACCTGAAACTGGTTTTTCATCTTTAACTGCTTTAAAAAATAATTATATAAGCAGGCTGGATGTTGAAAATGACTTGCGACTCTACCTTAGCAAGATAACCCCAACCATTGATGAACTGTGCAAGCGGAAACAAGAGTAACCATTTCACTGACTACCCAGTAAAATGTTTATAATTTTATAAAATTAGTTAAATTGTTTATGTCATTTTTGTGTTTATCGTTATATTTAATTTATGAATACAAAATTTAATGTGTATATATATTATTTTATTCCAATTATTATACTATAACCATAGTTCTATCTATCTACCCAAGGGTAGGTATACTGCTCTAAAGGATAAGGAGCAGAGGTTGTATTCTTCAATTTCACAATAATTTTTCTGTTGGTTAGCAATTGATTTAAGTACGCAAACATGTCTCCTGTAATATTCAATTTTAAAATTTTGTATAGTAGTCCTCTAATCCACACTGAATCATAGGCTTTTCTTTAAGTCGAGAAATATAGCTACGGTAGTAGAGTTTCTAATGTAATCCGATTCTTGTATATCCGGGACTAAATCAATGACATTGTCTATTGAGCTCCGACCTCTCCTGAAACCATAAACTGCATGAAAATAATTATGTGATTTCATAATCCAGTTTAGTCTCCCATTTTCTGCTGTAGTGATAACCAGGCGAATACAAAGATGGAGTTAACATTCATGATCGTTATCCCGATAATAAGTTAACCCAAATTGAACCAAAACATATTAAGGTTTATTCATCTTCGTATCCTAGAGAATGAGACCAAATATTTTTTAATCTTTAAGATGTGCTCGGGCACACCCCGTACACACGCACGTAGTTATTGCCTCGCCCAAGACCGGATCTAGCGGGTGTGCTTTCACAATGCTAGTAAGGGTAAAAGACGCCAAATATTATTAAACATTTATATTTCACGCATTTTTCATGACATTTTTTCTTGAGGATTTTACATGATGTTTTGGAAATCCAGTGTCTTGGCTTTCCCTCCAAAGACAATGTGTAGATTATTTTCTCCGAGATTTCGTTGCATTGTGACCCCATATAGGTTTCTCTAGGGATAATTCTCATTTCACTGATCTCTTCTCGGATTGATTTTCGTTAGGATTAAGAATTCGAATGCAAATCTTCCTTTCTTAGAACTTCTCTCTACTTTAGAGTCGAGATTAGCCTCTCTTCACAGCGGGAAATGATTTTTTACCGAACTTGCAATGGCATATAAAGGCAATGGCCACACACTTTTCCTTACTCAACGGGTTGCGTTGTTTTTTACCTCTCAGCGGTACTATTTTTCCACACAATGAGCTAAATGACCAGGTCACTAGGATCTCGAAGGCTCAGAGACGGTTAGAGGATCCACTCGATAGCTGTTAGGATGTAGATTGTAGCCTCCTGTGAAGGCCATCCAGCGTGTTCTTTAACGTGCACAGGGTATAGCCCTTCCGCATACGGAGCTACGGCTTAATGTCTCATCCGACAGTCGGCCGTGGCCCTTTCCGACCCCGTCGGTGTCCCCTACTCTCGTAAGTCAGGGTGAGGCCTTTGCGGAGATATATCTCAACGCTGGCTCACTTTGGACTCGAATCTGCGAACTGCAGATTATGACTGTGCCACACAACGCCCCCAAGAAGCTTTTCTTAAATGGTTCAGCCTCCATGATTCTTTACATAATGAAGGAATAAATTTAAGAAAATAGAGATTTAGATTTCAGTGTGATTGTTCATTTAATATGAACCGCATTTTTTCACTTCAGAAGTTCCTCAGCTGTGAATCTATCTATTCACAATAAATTAAAAAAAAGTGAATAATTAAAATCATTTTTATTTACTGTTCAACGAGAGTTAAAATAAAACAAGATCGAAATACCTAAATAAACCGATAATTGCATATCTTTTTCAGGTATCGGATTTGTGGTCCTGATATATTTTAGCCAAATGAGAAACTAAAATTATCAATTATTAACAAGTTCAACTATCGTAAGTGTTAAACGATAAATAGGCAGTTAAAGGACCGTAATTTAAAAAATAACAAACGGTGACATTATATGAATACAACAGATTTAAAAATGCTTCTTTTCATGTAAATTTAAATCATTCTTCTGTACAAACGACTTTTTACAGTGTCTACACATGAATGGCTTTTGTAGTAAGTGGATTCGTCTGTGCTTAGTCAGAACATCCTGTGTTCTGAAAGATTTGCTGCAAAGATCACAAGGAAATGGTCTTCTCCCGTGTGGATACGAAGATGCTCTTCACGATGATTCTTCAGTCTGAAACCCTTTTCACAGTGGGAACACTTGTGAGGACGATCTCCAGAGTGGGTGAGCATATGCTGCTTCATATGAGATGATATATCAGTAGAGTAAGGACATAATGAACAAGGATATCTCCTGCCTTTTCCTTCCCCTCTTGTGTTTGGTGAGGAATTGTAATGATGTAAACCTTCACTGGCAGATGCCACACTCAAAGACACTTTGATTTGTGTTAGAGGAAAGAAAGAAAGAAATTCGGTCAGCATAACTTACTAAGTAATACGTGTAATTTTTCTCTCTCTCTAAAAATATAGCCACTGGGCATCGAAATTATAGAGCATTTGCTTCATTTGTACACAATTTTACAAAGTAAAATGAGTCAAAACAATAACTGAAAAGTCGAAAATATTAATTGCAATTAAACGTAAATTAATAAAGTATCCGTTAATAGTAGTATAAATAGAATAATTTTAAATTCTTTGCAGACTTCATTATCTAATACAATCGTTGAGACCTACAGATATTGGGCCGGAAAACGGAACCTGGTGCATATTATCTCAATAGAAATCCCATTTACAGATATATATCTTCAATATGATCTTTAATGAAATATAGATCTAAAGATGAATTAAAGGGTTCAATCAAATCTATCTGTATCACGATTTTAAACAATATGTTTTCAGGATTCAGAGTTTGGAAATCTGGAATATTTCGCAGGCAACAAAAAATTGACCCCTAAGTTTAATGAGAATGTTAAAACAGATCGGTGGTATTTCTTGCCGGCTTGCCTCGTATTTCTTGCCGGCTTGCAAAATGTTTGGTGAAGAATTAGGTCGTCAGATTTCAAATTCATTTCCCATTCATTTCCAACATGAATGAAAAAAAAATCAAGAAAATGCCATTTAATAATAAGGAAGTAAATGCATTTGTAATCTGACTTGAAGTTTCATGTTAGTCTCAGTTTTTATGTATTAAAAATCAGCCGTAAAATCAAAGTAAAGATTTTGTTTAGAAATGGGAGAGAATTTTTGAAGACAACTGGGGATTGTTTCCAAGCAATCTGTAGTACCTGAAATGTATTATTATTTTAAAATAGCAGTAATTCCGGAATGAATGAATTTAAGGGATTGGTGAACATTTCATTCTTCCCACTTTTAAGCATTTCATATAAGTAGCTCTAACGAAACTCATATTAAATATTAAAGTCTTTCCATTATGCAATATGAGTTCGAGTCTAAAACAACTTTCACTTTTTCACAATGAAAGAAATTTTAATGGCTGCTGATGTTGTTTATTAAAAAGTTTAATTGAAATTGATACATTCTTTTACTGTAATGAAAAGCAAGTTAAAATTAATCATCATTATTCAGATTATAATTCATCCCTTTCAGTCTTGTTTAGTTTATTTAATCCTAAAATTAAACGGATTCATCTTTGTACAAAATAAATCAGAAAGGGATCCAGAATCCATTTAAAGTATCTAAATGGCAAACTACTGCTAATTCATGAAGACAAGAACAGAAGTGGAGGTGTCTTATGTTCCAATGCTACAGAATTCCTGCCAGTTTTCTTACTACTAAGCCCTATTAAGTCTCCACAAGAGCCATTGCCAGTATGGGCAAATATCGAGTTTAGAAGGCTCCAAAGTTACAGAGAAGGTTGGTGGAAGGAGACTCACTGGATAGCTGTTAGGGGACAGAGGGTAACCTCCTATTAACGTCGCCTATGGAGTTCTTTAATATGCACAGGATATGGCTCTTTTTCAGACGGGACCACGGCTTTACGTCCCATCCAACGAACCGTGTTCCCTATTAACCAAAGTCAGGGCGTGATAACACTGTGTCAGGTTGAATTCGAACCTGGGAAGAGCATATTACGAGCGCTACCGACTGAGCCCTGAGGAAGTGGTCGTAGTGGGTATATGAATGTAAAAAGCTTAGCTACATCTGTACTTTTCATCCTTTAAATTATTTTTAGTAGATATCTTTTAGTTTTTTTTTTTCTTCATAGTCATTCAAAGCTTGATTTAGATGATTATGCTGAGCAAAAATTTCTTATTTGGAAAATGCTGGGAAGAGTTGCTCCTAAGTGATACCTCTACGAAATTCGATGGCTGTCATTGTGTCCGAAGCTCATCAATTTTCACTGGGTATTTACATACTACTTGTACGAGGCTCACGAGCAGCATAGAAGGGGGAAAAACTGGTTGGAGTGGCCTTTGCTCCATCGCGCGGCTCACTCTTTCTCCAAATAATAACAGGGCAGCCTTTGCGACAATGAGGGCACTCGAGGCATTCCCGTTTCTTGTAAACTGAGTCCTGCTCGGCCAAAGGTTCTGAGAATCGACGGTCAGCCGAGGGTCCGCCCGGTATTAGAGACTCTACGCTTGATCATGTGACTCCTTGGAACTCTGGCAGGCCATTGGACCATTATTAAGAGCGTCGTCTTGGATGCGAGTCAGAGTTCCACCTCAAACCGAGTTTTAGCCTTTTTCTGTAGGTCCTTGTGAGACCTTATAATATAGATAATGTAATTACATAAGTCTAGTGTGATATTAATGTCACCAGGAATCCTCCTGATCCCGCCAAAAGGTAAACGTACCAATTTTTATACTCCTACCCACTGTAGTTCACTCGGTGTACCCAGAGAAGGAAGTGTATACTGTTTACATAGCACATTGCTGTATTTATTCATATGATGATAAAGGTATAAAGGAAAGATTGACTTTAGCCTGATAGGATCCGAACCCACAATCTCCTGATTACATGTCAGGTGCTCTGACCGCCGAACAATCATCCTCTATTGTTGATGTTCAGTCTTATGCAAATAGATTCCCTGTGAAGAAGCCTTTCTTTGCATTTGGAGACTATCCTTAAGAGACATTCAGTCATAGGCACGTGAAAGAGTGGCCTAAATGCCATAATTGTTTTTGAGAAAATTTGAATTCATATTTTAATATTTTGGCACATTACTAGTCAACCAGGCAACCCTTGAAAAGGTAACTAGAGAGGTTTGATCTTAAGGACAGTCTCCAATTAGAGCGAAAGAAGTCTTCTTGAGACTGAATCTCTGGTGTAAGGCAACCATGTGCAACCGCGGTACGCATCTAGCGCGAGGACGCTTTTACAAGTGACCCTCGAATTATTAATTTTTGCCCAAATTATTAATTTTTGTTTTCACTTATTCTTACAGTACTTTGTGGAATATTTTTTTTTCTTTCCCAATTGACCTTTATACTGTTTTTGAAAGTGTTTTTCATTATCCTAAATTTAATTTACGACGACATCGACCCACATGAGAGACTTTGCTCATAAGTTTAGATTGAGTGAACTCTTCAGTTTCCTATTAAAGAGCTCAGCTCTCACTCAAATAGAAACTACATCAGTAAATATTTTGTTTATGGAAGTTTGCAAAACCAACATAGCAAAAAAAAAAACATTTCAGACACTTGAGCATTAAAATAACAAGACGCAAAAATATTGATCCCGAGGTCGGAAGATGCCGATGCTATCCTGCGATCAAGTTTCGTCATTAGTGAGAAAATTGCAAAAAACCTATTCTGATGACGAATTTGTAAAGGAATGTCTGTAAATATTTTTTGGTATATTTTAGTCCGGGAAGAAAAAAAATGATAACGTGAATTTATCCCACAGAATTGTAATCACCTGAATTGATGAACTTGCTGCCAATAGAGAAAATTACTTTACAGAGCTCGCATCGAAATTTGAATAATTTTCTTTGGCTATTAATTAAAGTACCAATGTTTATAGCACAACTTAATTAGTGGTAGTTGTATATGGAGTTCATGTTAATTTCCATTGAAATGTGTTTCATTTTTATCTAATTATGCTGTTTTCTTTTAATTTCTGATATATTTAATCAAAATTTAATTAAAAATAATAATTTTTTCATTTAAATTATAAAATTTCATATTCCTTTTTGAAATAAATTGGTGTATATACAACTTTAATTGTTTACAAATATTTTCTATTCAGACCATTGGGTTGGATGGGGCTTAAATTTAGAGTAATGCAATAAGTAAGCTTCTGTCCTGGGCAATCTCAAAAGTCCTCATTTGACCCGCCAATGAGAAACGTTTGCCCATCTCTAGTGTAAGGCTTAATATTGTTACGACAGAGGATGATTGTTTAGCAGCAGGTAGCTCGCCGGACAAAGCATCTGACATGTTATAAGGAGACACGGGTTTGGATTCCACCAAGTTAAAGACATTTTTTTTTTCATTTTACCTTTGTCGTCATAGGAATAAATAAAACATAATAGTGTGTGAATAGTACGTAAATACCGAGTACAAGACCAATAACTGGATAAACATTTTGGTTTCGATCTATAGAAAAAAAATGTTCCCGAAGATTTTATGATTACGCCCCTAACTAAGAGCATAAATTAACACTGTAGTCATAACTCAGTACAATATGAAAAGAAATTCCTTCTGATGCTTTTCATTCATATCTTGAAAACGAAGATTTTACATCCAACATGCTGAACAGATTATGGACAGAATCACATTAAAGCATGTTGAACCCAAAATGAAACTTTGAGAGTTATTTGACATTTTGTATACACTATGACTTTCATTGCTTAATTGGTTAATAAAATATAACAGGTTAAAATATTTGTAGTCTTTTGTACAGTCGCTCAAAAAAGTATCCGAACGCTATGGTTGCATACAAAACTCAAAAAAAATATCTGGCAACGATTTTTTTAGAAATTAATGATCTGGCAACCTTCGTGTACTGTACACGAAGATTGCCAGATCACTAATTTCTAAAAAAATCGTTGCTAGTTGTTTTTTTTTAATTTTGTATACAACCATAGCGTTCGGATACTTTTTTGACCGACTGTACTCACCTTATATTTGAAGAACAGATATTCATTTTGAAACCTACAATCGCCTATGAAAAATATCCGACTCGACCATCGAGGCTACAATATTCAACATTATGAATTCCAATTAAAATTATTAATCTTCGTTATTTAAAAAATTTTCGAATTATAAGTTACATTGAACATCACTAAAATTCATTTGGCATTTTTAGCAGCTCGGGTAATAATGGCATCAATTTAGAGGAAATATGAACGGTATTCGCAGAAGGAGCTAATGGATTAGTTTTACTTCCGAAGCGCCCTCTTTTGCACACAATGGGCTAATTGGCCTGGTCACAAAGGCCACGAGGTCTCAGAAACATTTGCGACAAGGGGATTTACTGGACAGATATTAGGATGCAAATGGCCATCCAGCGTGTACTTTAATGTTTACAGAGTATGGCCCTCCCGCGCACACACTGCACCACGGCTTAATGTTACATCGGACAGACGGCGACCGTTCCAAGACTCTCGGTGTCCCCTATTGACTGAGGGCAAGATGAAAAGTTTTGCTGAGTTACCTTAACCTGGGAACTGCAGATTATCATCGTGTTGCGCTAACGATTGAGTCATACCTGACCCCAAGCAGCTTTTGTGAAATGTTTCAGCCTCCGTGATTCTTTATATAATGAACAAATAAATTTAAACGAATAATTTTTGATTTATTATCAACCGTATTTTTTCATTTCAGAAGTTGCTTCAGTTCTGAATCTATCTATTAACAATAAATGGGCCACAGTGAATATTTTAAATCGTTTATTATTTACTGTTCAACTATCTAATGAAAAAACAAAGAAAATTAAAGTAGAACAAAATGGAAATTGTGTGGACAATTCCTAAACAAGCTGATAATAAGAATTAATTTTTCATGTTTCACATTAATCGTCGTGATAATATCAATGAAATGTGAAACTAATATTATCATTATCAAAATATCAACTATTAATACTCATTTTAGGATCGTAATTAATAAAATAGCAAACAATGGTATTATATGAATACAACAGATTTAAAAACGCTTCTTTTCGTGTAAATTTAAACTACTCTTCTTCACAAACGACATTTTACAGTGTCTACAAAAGAATGGCTTTTGTAGCAAGTGAATTCGTCTATGCTTCGATAAATCACTCTGCTGTCTTAAAGACTTGCTACAAAGATCGCAATCAAATGGTCGTTCTGCCGTGTGGATACCAAGATGCTTTTCAAGATGATTCTTCTGTTTGAAACTCTTTCCACAAATGACTCTTTCCACATGTGAGGACGATATCCAGAGTGGGTGAACATATCATTCTTGATGCTAGATTTGTGGTCAACAGAGTAAGAACATAATGAACAAGAATATCTCGTGCCTTTTCCTTCCCCTCGATGCTTCTTCTTGTGTTTGGTGAGGAACCATAATGATGTTAATCTGCACTGGCAGATGACACACTAAAAAAAAATCTGATCTGCGTTTGAGAAAATAAAAAATAATTCAGTCAGAAATATTAACAAAGCATTTTACTACTCAATAGGTCTCACCTTCTCTGTTTCTCTAAGAATGCATCCATTGGGTATCGGAATTAGAAAGCATTTGTTCTATTTGTGCACAGTTTTACAAAGTACAATGAGTCAAAACTATAATAAATGAAATTTGGAAGACAAAAGTCTAACTAAACGTAAACGTTTATCAATAACGTGTGACTTAATAAATAAAATAAATAATTTAAAATTCTTTGTACACTTCAATATCTTTTTATACAATAGCTGAAACCTACAAAGTTTCTTTAAAAAAAGATACATATAATTAAAAAACTAACATAAGTGTGAAAGCTCGTGGTGCTTCCTTCTTTTATACGAGAATACAAATGAAATCCGAAACTTAAAATTGTAAACGATGTCGAAAATCTTAATCAAGCAAATGATTACACTAGACAACAAACTGAAACTTTTTTAAAACATTGGCCAAATAGGATGTTTTAAACTAATTCTGGGGTGCTGAATTGAAATATGGCTGTGAAAAATCTGCAGCACGTACAGTTTTTTTCCAAATTACGGATTGATGTATTTCAAATTTCAATAAATAAGCATATCTGGGAAATGAGAATAAATGTGATTATTTTATTAAATTGCAACTTAAAGCATTAATTAATTAGATGATTACAGTGAAAAAAATTAGAAACATCATAGTTATAGACCCCTGAATATAAAGTAAGAAATGAAACCATACTGAAACTCAAAATCGGAAAACATGGTTAAGAATCTTTTATACTTACAAGAAATTCATTTTTCTCTTTTATGTGTTGAGGTATCTTCCTTCTGCAAGAACCAGCAGTAGTCACCCATCATTGCTGGTTCCCACCTGCCTTGGTGGCCTCCTCCATGGTTCGGATATCCTGGTGAAATCTTTCCCCTTGCTCATCACTGACAGCTCCTAAGTTCTTGGGAAAGAAGACGAGTTCCGAGTGCAAGAAATGGATCATCAAAGACATTCGGCAGCCAAGATTTTTCTAGTTTTTGAGATGATCTTGAATGAGCTGATGATAGTTTTCCTCTTTGTGATTCCACAGAAAACCCTGGACCACAGATGTGAAGGATTTCCGTGCAGCGCGCTCTTTCATATTCAGTTTTTCTTCGAAGACAGTATCATTCAGTAGCTTCCTGATCTGAGGACCAATAAAGATACATTCTTTGAGTTTGGCATCACTTAGTTTTGGAAATTTTTCCTTCAAGTGCAAAAATTCTTTAAAAGTTTTATCCATAGCCTTTACAATGTTTTTCATAAGCCCAGTTTGATGTGTAGTGGTGTAGAAGAACATCAGAGCATTCAACTAGAGGCTCATACCTCACATTACTCTTTACAGGAATAAAAATATCTCTTTTGGACCACTCTTTGGTGTTGTAGTTTTCCTTTCTGGCCCTACTGTCTCACAAACACAGAACACAGCAAAATTTTGAGAACCCTGCTTGAAGCCCGAACAAGAGAGATATGAGGTCACCATATATTGTCCACTTAAACTGGAAATATTTTATAGCAGTGAGTTTTGTTTCCATGCTTTCATAAACGTCATTCATTTCCACAGTGTTTCTCACTGGAATGGAAGATTTTTGGTTTCCTTTATGCAAAAGGACAACTCTTAAGCAGAATATTGACGAATCTATAAATAGATGTCATTCCTTAGGGTCGTGAGTTGTTCCAAATTATTCCATCAGGCCTGAAATATCTGTGCAGAAACACAAACAATCTTGCTTCTCGTAGTAAGCAGATAAAGCTAAATTTCTCTTTCTGAACAGAGAAACTCTGGTACCCTCTATGGGTCTATATCCTCCACACTTGTTCCCCCCTAAAATAGGAACGAAGCCTCCGGCTGGTCTATCACACCGACTTATATCTCAAATGAAAAATGACATCGAGAATGTCATGAGTTCCACAAATGATGCTTCCTTTTCCACCTTTCCACAAAAACAGGAAGAGGGGAATTTAACGAAACAGGAAGAGGGAAATTATCTTTACGGGTTGCATGCAATTTAAAGTGCAAGAGGTGCAGAGTAGCTTAGAGAATGAGACAATTTTCTCCTCCTGACAATGACAAATATAAGAAACTTATTGGCAAAGTGAAATTTTCACTAAAGAGCATGGATGAAATACATAAAATAAAAAAGCTTTAAAATACCGTCTTAAAAAGTGGTGGAAAATAAAAAAAATAAAAATAAATACCCCCTCCAGCAGCTGCTTGCCACAGAGGTCTGACAGGAGCCTGTCAGTTTATATGCCATAGTAGAAGATCTGAGAGGATCGCAGGACCTCAGCAGAAAAACAACACGAACATCCATGCCTTACCCGGGGCTCGAACCCAGATCCCGTAGATCAGAAACCAAGCGCGCTAACCACTCGGCATCATTAAATATCGATTTACCAACTGAGCAAGAATAAACGACGCCCTACCTTCCTTTCATCATTAGTATGTTTTATCTTTGTTTTATAGTTTTAAAGGGATTCATAAAATTGTTTTTTATTTTTTTTTTGAATATTTTAATTTTTATCTTCTATACGTACATATCTTCATATATTTTGTACATGTTGGTCTAACGCACAGTAATTGAACAATTTCTATATTAGCTAGTTACCAATTAATCTTGACATTAATAAATGTATTCAGCTAAATCCGACATTGGGATTTTTACGAATATTAATATTATTTCTCAGGTGTATTCGCTGGCTCGTATTCGATCACAGTAGCTTTCAAATTCTCTTTTCTTTCTGTTTATTAAAGGGGATAAGACACTAAATTACTTCGAGCATATTTTACTGTAAAACCTATTGTTCTCTCAAGATGTTTTAAAATAAATAATATTTTTTAACATCACACAAAAAAATCTGAAATTTTGATGCGAGAAGATACTGTTGATATTTTTAGAGCAGCGAAGCCTATACCACGAGTATAGGAAAGAATGTGTAGAAGTGCAAAACGGGAAATAACGATGTATATTTTTATGAAATTGTTTGAATGCATGTGTTTCAGATGTTTTTTTTTCCAAACAAAGTGTCCAAATCTTATAGCTGTTACTCCTAAATCATATTCTGAAATTCGAAACTATTACTGAAAATCTGGAATTTTCTTACGTGTTTTGTGAAAAATAAACAGCTCCGATATTTTTAAAGCGAACATGCTACATTTTAACATACATTTTAACACCGCATCTAATAGAATGAGACATTTTCTTTTTATTGATTGGTGAATTATATTTATTATCAAGTTTGTTAGAATTTTATTCTTTGTTTCTTGATTTTTCACTTTTTGTAAAGGAGACTCCTAAGAAATAATCAGATAGCATAATTTTACAAGTGAAATTTCAAAGATTGCAAATTTGAATGATTTTTGCGATATGCCTTATTTTTTCAAACAATATCGACTCTAACCTTTATTCCGGATTTGGTTGCCATTTTCAGTCAGCTGATAAGAAGTTATGCGAGTCGTCAAACAAACAAATGTTATTTATCTGAAAATATTTTCTCTGAAACTAAAAGAACTTTGATATTTCAAAACGTAATAATTAGTTGGATGTTAACGAATAAATATTTACGCTGTCCTAGTGTCAATGCCTGAAATATTTCAGATCTATGAATTGAAAAGGCTGAGACCTGAAAAACTGGATGAGAAAAAGACAGGATGGACAAATATACACTGAAATGCAGTTTATTAGGTACACCTACCTAGTAGCCTATTACGCCTCTTTTTGCTTTCAGAACAGCCAGATTTCGTCACGGCATGGAACTTACAAGATGCTTGATTTATTGGACAGTAATGTTGTACCACGCGGAAATGACTGTTCCGCGTGGTACAACATTCCTGCCCAAAGCTAAACGTTGCAACAAATTGGACGGCTCCATGGCCTCATGTTGCTTGTGGCAAGGAAAAGGTGAAAGGAAACCTTTTTCCGTCCAATCAGGATATCTTTTCCCGTCCAACCAGGCTATCTTTTTCCAAGTCCTCAACGGTCCAGTGTCGTTGCTCCTGCACGCACTAGAGACTCCGTTTCGTTTTATTCACTGACAAATATCGGCACTCGACATGTTCGGCGACTCTTGTAGCCCATTCACAACAAGGTCCAATGAGTGGTGCTTTTGGTGATGACCTTCTGCTCACAAATATTTAATTCTGCTGTGATTTGCCTAGTTGTGGCCAATCTGGCTTCTTTCACGATTCTCACCAATCTGGCTTCTTTCACGATTCTTGCCAATCTGGTTTCTTTCGCGATTCTCGCCAATCTGGCTTCTTTCGCGATTCTCGCCAAACACGTTGAACCCTCTGATCCACAAGCTGATAACAGGAAAATATGGTAGCGGGAGGGAAACAATAGTTCATCCACAGTATCGCCAATCACTTATATTATTTGAATTTTTCCTCATTTTCTTGGAGGATTATTGGGGGGGGGGGGTGAAATAGCGGGCATAAATTGATCTGGGTCACGGCATTATAGACTTTACGAGATTTAATTTTAGATATTGTAATCGAGCTCTGTGAAATTTTCGTCTTCTTTTTTGGCAGGAAAGAATGGTAGCGGGAGAGAAACAATAGTTCGTGGCACCCTATGACATATCCCACATTACAAACTTTCATATGACACCTTTCTCGCAACTCCCTATCCTTGCATTCGAATGATACTGCAGAACAACAATGTTTCCCATTTCCTCTTTCTTGAGGAAAAAGAAAGCATTAGGGGTAGAGATTTTATAGCTTATGGCATTTCCCACGTCACAAGTTTTATTTGACACAAAATTCGTTGAGATTATTCAACGGGTTCCAAATATACGGTAGATCAACCGTTTTGGCAAACACGTAAACCGATAAACAAACTGACAAAACTCAATCAGACCGACGAATGCAGCGAAAAGCAATAAGTCGATGGAAAAGACCGTGAAACGATTGTTTCCTCTGTACATAAAAATAATGGTAAAAATTTTCACTTAAACTACTACCTGATTTATAGAGAAATTAATCAAAATAAATTACTTTCATTTAATCACTCATGAGCTTCCAATAGCATATCACAGGTGCATGCTAACGATGTATCCAATGTTTGATAAGTAGAAGTGATTTTTCTACGAAATGGATAAGTGATATTCTGATGATTTCATTGTTATCTGCAAAATCACAAGAGAACAGGTACTGCAAAATATTTCTTTCACTTTTCTATTAACACAAAAAGTAATTGATGCAAGGAAGGTACTAAACGTCGATATGTTTCGTATTATAGGTCAAATGCAAAGAACTGGAATATAGCAACACAGCAGTTAATCGTGCACAAATGGGTACGTTCTATTGCATTTCAGCTATCTTCCTGTTGCTTTTCCCTTGATATTTGTCAGTTTCTATAGGCTGATCAGTTTGTAGGTTTGCCTTTTTCTGGATTTGTCAAAAGTGTTGTTCCACCATGTCTTTCGAATGCGATGGAAAAACAATGATTTAGGCGACAAATGCAAGATTGTGATGCAGGGAGTGTCATAAGCTATAAAAATTGACCCCAAGGCTTTTTTTCCCACTAAAAATGGGGAATATGTAAACTATTCTTCCACTATATCTATAGAACGCGAGTGCCGAAAGTAACCAGCTATACGTCGTGTGAGCTTGTGATGCGGGAAGTGTCATAAGATATAAAAATCCTCCCATATTTTCTATTCCCCTGAAAACGGGGATATTTGAAATCGATTGTTCCCATACATCTCCTTTCTCTCGACTGCGGAATGTAACAAGCTACGCTTCAAATGAAAGTGTTTGTCAAGTGGAGTATCATAAGCTATTAAACATTGGTCCCCATGTTTTCTTACCCCCCCCCCTAAAATGAGAAATGTGAATGTCATTCTACTTTATCTTCTGAAAGCAAGGACCTACAGTTACCAGTTATATGTCAAAGCAAAGCTGATGTAATGGCGGTGGTAAACTATTTCGAATTTTGCTCCCACTTTCTCCCTGATAAAAGTGGTGAGGTGGATTTTTGGAAGGTTAGAATTTGACGATCCTTATCTCAAATTAAAACTTGTGACATCTCTAATATCATGGGCTGCCTCAAACACGACTCCAAAATGGAGGAAAATGTCGTCGATATTTGTGAGTGATATATCATAAGAAACTATTTTAAATGGGAGTTTTATTTTCAAAACAAATAATAAATTAAAAATTAGAAAAAAAAAACTCTTTTCCTATATGGACTTTAAGAAACAGAAAATAAATCTGAAGCATATCAAAGGTGCAATCAGTCATTGAGTTACTATATACTTCAAAGGAAGATAGAGCTTCGATTTACCCACACAATTAGATTGACGGAGCGCTATCTTTCTTTGAAGTGAATACTAACTCAATGGCTGATTGTACCATTGATATATTTTAGGTTTACTTTCTACTCTTCAAAGAGCATATGGGAAAAAAGGTATATTTTATTTCTTTAAATTTCTTATTCTGTCCTGTTAACATTCTTTTTAATTATCCTTAAAAATCCCGTTAATAGATTTTCATTATAGATATATATATATGTTACGGTAAAAGTGATTAACCGCCTATTATGCATAATCGCCGGTTATTATGCGTAATCACCAATCATCTTGGTGAGTTTGATAAATTTCACTAAATTTTTTACTTTTACCGGCGATTGTACATAATTCCCAAATGAAATAGGTAAATGTTATAAATATGCTAGCAATATTATTGAGCAATATTAATAAATATTGCTGAATATATTACTTTTAAAGCGATTTTTGCATAAATTCCGAAATGTAGTTCATAAATTTGATAAATATCATGAAATTTCCCACCTTTTGTTCTTTTAATAAAGTAACTTATGGATTTAAACAAATTTTAATAAAATGAATCAAAATACGTTTTTTATATTATTAATATTAGAATATTAGAATAGTCCTTCTGGGCTTTTCACGCACAACCGTTTCAAGGGTTTACTGAAAATGCTGCTAAAAAAATTGCAGTGATTGGCGATACCGTGGACGAACTATTGTTTCCCTCCCGCTACCATTCTTTCCTGTTGTCAGCTTGTGGATCAGAGGGTTCAACGTGATTGGCCAGAATCGTGAAAGAAGCCAGATTGGCCACAACTAGGGAAATCCAGCAGAATTAAATATTTGTGAGCAGAAGGTCATCACCAAAAGCACCACTCATTGGACCTTGTTGAGAATGGGCTACAAGAGTCGCGGAACATGTCGAGTGCCGATATTTGTCAGTGAATAAAACGAAACGTAGTCTCTAGTGCGTGCAGGAGCAACGACACTGGACCGTTGAGGACTTGGAAAAAGATAGCCTGGTTGGACGGAAAAAGATATCCTGATTGGAAGGAAAAAGGTTTCCTTTCACCTTTTCCTTGCCAGAAGCAACACGAGGCCATGGGGCCGGCCAATTTCCAGCAACTTTAACTTTTGGCAGGAATGTTGTACCACGCGGAACAGTCATTTCCGCGTGGTACAACATTACTGTCCAATGAATCAAGCATTTTGTAAGTTCCATGCCGTGACGAAATCTGGCTGTTCTGAAAGCAAAAAGAGGCGTAATAGGCTACTAGGTAGGTGTACCTAATAATCTGCATTTCAGTGTACATTTGTCCATCCTGTCTTTTTCTCATCCAGTTTTTCAGGTCTCAGCCTTTTCAATTCATAGATCTGAAATATTTCAGGCATTGACACTAGGACAGCGTAAATATCTATTCGTTAACATCCAACTAATTGTTACGTGTTGAAATATCAAAGTTCTTTTAGTTTCAGAGAAAATATTTTCAGAGAAATAACATTTGTTTGTTTGACAACTCGCATAACTTCTTATCAGCTGACTGAAAATGGCAACCAAATCCGGAATAAAGGTTAGAGTCGATATTGTTTGAAAAAATAGGGCATATCGCAAATATCATTCAAATTTGCAATCGTTGAAATTTCACTTCTACAATGATGTTATCTGACTATTTCTTAGGAGTCTCCTTTGCAAAAAGTGAAAAATCAAGAAACAAAGAATAAAATTCTAACAAACTTGATAATAAATATAATTCACCAATCAATAAAAAGAAAATGTCTCATTCTATTAGATGCTGTGTTAAAATGTATGTTAAAATGTAGCATGTTCGCTTTAAAAATATCGAAGTTGTTTTTTTTTTCACAAAACGCGTAAAAAAATTTCGGATATTCAGTAGTAGTTTCGAATTTCAGAATATGATTTAGGAATAACAGCTATAAGATTTGGACACTTTGTTTGAAAAAAAAAACATCTGAAACACATGCATTGAAACATTTTCATAAAAATATACATCGTCATTTCCCAATTTACACTCCTACACATCCTTCCCTGTACTCATGGTATAGGCTTCGCTGCTCTAAAAATATCAACAGTACCTTCTCGCATCAAAATTTCAGATTTTTTTTTTGTGTGATGTTAAAAAATATTATTTATTTTATAACATCTTGAGGGAACAATAGGATTTACACTAAAATATGCTCGAAGTAATTTAGTACCTTATTCCTTTCAATAAACAGAAAGAAAAGAGAATTTGAAAGCTACTCTGATAGAATATGAGCCAGCGAATACACCTGAGAGATATCACTTCTGAACCCACATTGCAAATCACGCAATTGACTTCGAACCAGATTTTTAATTCTATTATGCACAATAATGCAAAGAACCTTCCCTGGAATAGAGAGTAGGCTGACACCCCTATAGTTATCACAAGAACTGCGATTACCTTTTTTGAAAATAGGGATAATAATAGTTCTGGTAAAATCTTTAGAAACCATGACTTTATCAAAACAGATATTCAAAAATTTCAGTCATTCAAGTGGTAACCGAAGCATTCCCAGCTCGAAGCATTTCTGTAGTAATTTCATCTACCCCTGGGGATTTATGAAGTTTAAGTTTAGAAATAACCAGAATAACTTAACATTAACATAACTTAAATTTAACATTAAAGCCACCAATGCATCTATCATCATTACAAACAATGGGAGTAGAACTAACCACATTGTTTAGAACACCACTGAAATGCTCAGCCCACCTAGACATGACAAAATCCTCCCCTTATATAACCTTACCTTGTTTATCCTTCAATCCCTTTATACCTGTCCGTTTTCTACCACACAAAACATTAACTATCTGGTACAGATCTCCGCTGTTGTGCTGTCTAACTGCTTCCTCGGCTTTGTCAGCCAAGCCATCAATCCAATGATTCTTATAAGCGGCTAATTGATCCCTGACAGGACCCGACAGTATTCTGAGGATTAGATTCAATTCAGGTTCACCAAGGGTGCTGATGACAAACCATTATCTGTTATTTGTTATGCGGCACTTTCAAACCAGTCCATGAAACCTTCAAAGTTGAAGCGTCACTTGGAATTCAAACATCCGGAATAGAGTAATAAGCCAATAGATTTCTTCATAAATAAGAAGAGAAAATTAATAGCTACTAAAAAAGTACCACGTCTTTGACATAGGGCGCTAAATCTGAAAACCCTGAAATGGCTTCCTATGAAATATGAAAATTAATTGCTGGAACCGGTTATCCTAATATGATTGCCAAGAAATTAATTAGTTCCACAAATGAAAATGTTAGGATCTCGAATATGTGATAAAAAACTCGAGAACAAAGTAAATATGCTGGCGATATCACATAACACAGTGAAGCGTAGAATCGTGGAGATGGCAGATCATATCGAAGAAATTGTCGTAAGCCACTTAAAAGTGTGTAGTTATTTTTTGTTGCAAGTCGATGAAAGTACAGACATATCGGACAACGCCAATCTAATATTTTGTGTGAGATGCGATTTTGACAATACCACTCACGAAGAATTTCTGTTTTGCAAACCTCTGAAAACAAGAACAACAGCTGAAGAAATTTTTAATTTGATTGATAATTACATCGATCAAAATGGCATTTCATGGAAGAAATGTGTGGGACTGAGTAGCGATGGAGCACGCGCAATGGCAGGCGCTCGTACTTGACTTTTTCCGAGGATCAAAGTCGTAGCACCGAACTGTGTATGGGTGCATTGTAGCATTCACACAGAAGCATTGGCTGTCAAAAAATGCCATTGCTTTTAACTGCAACTATGAAAAAGTTTGCAAAACTTATAAACTTTATAAAATTATATCCATTGAATTCAAGAATATTCTCTGCGTTGTGCAAAGAAATGGGCAGTGAACATGAACACCTCCTTTTTCACTGCGATGGCTATCACGAGGGAATGCTTTAAAAAAACTTATTGATATGAAGGAAGAAGTTTTCATTTTCTTAGAACAACATCCCCCAATGGCTAGGGATGCAATATTTGAATTAAAAGACAGTTTTCATGATGTCAATTGATTAATCAAGGTAGCCTACCTACTGCGATATTTTTGATTTTTTGAATAATTTAAATCTGACATTACAAGGTAACAATGTAACTGTATTTAAAGTGCAAGAGCAGGTGGAGTTTGCAACGAAAAAACTCAATTTGTGGTCCCGTCGTGTGGAAGCAGGGATTTACAAAGCTTTTAGAAAGCTCACAGAATTACAAAAAGAGTACAATACACAATATCACAGATATATTCACTTAGGCAGATTTAAGCACTTTAAACATTTTAGGCAATTTTTGAAACAGATATTTTCACTTAGGCAGATTCTTGACAATGTTTAGAGTTTCAGAAACATTTGGTTACTACCATTGTAGATTTCAAAATGGCTTTCGACTGTGTTGATCGGCATAATTTGTGATTGATTATGAGATCATATGGTATACCAGACAAGCTAGTTAACAGAATGAAAGCTCTCTATAATAACACTGAGTCGTCTGTGAGAGTTGGTAAGTCTTGTAGCAATTGGTTTAGTATTACTTCTGGTGTTCGACAAGGGTGCATTTCGTCTCCTTTACTCTTTAGTTTTGTCATTGATTATGTTATGCGAAATTCACTTCAAGGGAAAGATTTTGGCCTTAAATGGACTGGAGATACGAAAATTTCTGATTTCTGTTGATGAGATTGGTAGTAGACTCGGTTCGGTTATAAACAGAGAGAAAACTAAAGTGTTGATAATTAGTCGTGCACGCTGTGATTCAGTTAATCTGAATGGTTGCACTTTAGAGCAGGTGTCACAGTTTAATTATCTTGGGAGCTATGTAACAGATACTGGTGATGTGCGGTATGAGATTAACAGACGAATAGGGATTGCTGCCGGGACTTTTAAGAATCTATGGAGAGTGTGGAGAAATAGGCGTATACACCTGAAGAATAAAATTAGACTGTATAATAGTTTGGTTCTTTCTAGGGTTAGTTATGGTAGTGAAACTTGGACACTTTGTAAACAACATAACAGGAAACTAGATGCTTTTGATTGCAGATGCTTACGCAATATCTTGGGCATTAGGTGGTTCAACCTTGTAAGTAATGATGAGGTTAGTCAAAGGAGTTTGCAACCTCCTATAAGCAGTATATTGTGCAGAGAGAGACTCCGTTGGTTTGGCCATGTTGCCCGTATGGATAATTATAGATTGGTGAATAGGGTTATGAACAGTGTGCCTAGAGGCCTCAGTAGGAAGGGGAGACCAAGGATGCGGTGGGCTGACAATGTCAAACAGGACCTTGTTGAAATTGGTGTGCAGTTGCCAAATGCAGTAGATGTAGCTCAGGACAGACTTGCTTGGAGACCTAAATTGCACGTTCTGGTTGGACCTCCGTAGCCCAAGGCTGCTTGAGGATGATGGTTCTCAATTACGGAACAAACATATTCTTTGTTCTTGCTTGATTTCCTCTCGTTGGGAGCGGGGATGGCTCAGTCGGTAACGCGCCAGGCTGGTAATCTGCAGTTCCCAGGTTCGAGTCCCAGCTGGGTCAGCGTTGAGATTTATCTCCGCAAAATTCCCCTCCCTGCCCATGGTCAGTAGAAGACACCGATGGCGTTCGGAAGACCGTCGTCCGTCGGATCGGGCGTTAGGCCGTGGCCCTGTGTGCAGAAGAGACGTACCCTGCGCACTTTAAAGAACACAATGGATGGCCTTAACGGGAGGCTACCATCTGTCTCCTAACAGCTGTTCCAGTGGGTTCCCTCCCCCTACCTTCTCTGAGACATCGGGATCCTTGTGACGTGGCCATTAGCCCATGGTTGTGTAAAACCATTTGGCCATGTTGCCCGTATGGAACAACATGCCATGTTGCCCGTATGGTAAAAGAGTATTTAGGCCATGGTGTGTAAGAAAGTGCCGTTGAGAGATAAAACAATCCAACCCAAAATCCTCTTGTTGGAAACAAAACGTTTCATAAACGGATTGAGGATGATATAAAATTCTGCAATAATGTCATACGCACAAAATTATAAATTAAGTTAGTGCATTTCGGATCACATTACCTTCGAAAAATTGCAAAGGTTTTGTCACATAAAAACTACTAACCTGGAGATCCCTTTAACAAGTATAAACGTCGTGACATAGCAGGAATGCCAATTGGGTAGAACGAATCTCCCCAGTACTAATTCACGCTATGCTACTGTTTATGTCTACGAAACTGAGTAGGTGGACAGGTGGAGAGTTCTAATAGATTGATTGACAGGTGGATGATAGGTCATACACATATGAGCTCTCTGAGAAGTCCATGAAGTCTATGAAGCCGTCTGTCATCATCATCATCATCATTATTATCCCCAAGCAGCCATGGCTACGGACGTCCAACCAGACCGTACAGTTTAATTCTCCAAGCATATCTGTCCTGAGCTACATCTGCTGCTTCCGGCCGCTGCACACCAATTCTAACAAGATCCTGTTTAACATTGCCTGCCCACCGCATCCTAAATCTCCCACTCTTTCTGAAGCCTTTAGGCACATTGTTCATAACCTTATTCGCTAATCTATAATTATCCATACGGGCAACATGGTCAAACCAGCGGAGTCTCTCTCTGCACAATATGCTGCTTAAAGGAGGTTGCCAACTCCTTTGCCTAACCTCATCATTAGTTACAAAATTAAACCACCTATTACCCAAGATACTACGAAAGTATCAAGTTTCGTGTTATCTTGTTTACAAAGTATCCAGGTTTCACTACCATAACTAACCGCAGAAAGAACCAAACTGTTATACAGTCTAATTTTAGTCTTTAGGTGAATACGCCTATTTCTCCACAATCTCCATAGATTCTTAAAAGTCCCGGTAGCAATCCCTATTCGTCTGTTAATCTCACGCCGCACATCACTACTATCTGTAAAATTGCGTCCAAGGTAATTAAACTGTGACACCTGCTCAAGACTGCAACCATTCAGATTGAGTGAATCACAACCTGCCTGACCAATTTTCATCACTTTAGTTTTCTCTCTGTTTATAACCAAACCTACTCTACTACCAGTCTCATCAACAGCTCGAATGAAAGAGTTCATCTCATCAACATCATTTGCCAAAAGGGCTAAATCATCAGCATAATCTAAATCAGAAATTTTCGTATCTCCAGCCCATTTAAGGCCAAAATCTTTCCCTTGAAGTGAATTTCGCATAACATAATCAATAACCAAACTAAAGAGAAAAGGAGACAAAATGCACGAACACCAGAAGTAATGCTAAACCAATTGCTACAAGCCTTATCAACTCTCACACACGACGCCATGTGATTATAGAGAGCTTTCATTACGTTACCTAACTTGTCACTTGTCATGGTGTACCATATGATCTCATAATCAACCACAAATTATGACGATCAACAGAGTCGAAGGCCTTTTTGAAATCAACAAAGCTAGCAACCAATGGTTTCTGAAACTCTAAACATTTCTCAAGAATCTGCCTAAGTGAAAATATCTGATCCACACATCCCCTACTATTTCTGAACCCACATTGCAAATCGACAATTGACTGTCAACCAGATTCTTAATTCTATTAAGCACAATCATGCAAAGAATTTTCCATGGAACCGAGAGTAGGCTGATACCCCTATAGTCATCAAAAGAACTGCGATCACCTTTTTTGAAAATAGAGATAATAAATAGCTCTGGTAAAATCTTTAGAAACCATAACTTTATCATAAAAGATGTTCAAAACTTTCAGTCATCCAAGTGGTAACCGAAACCTTCCCAGCGCTAAGCATTTCTGTAATAATTTCATCTATCCCTGGTGATTTTTGAAGTTTAAGTTTAGAAATAGCCAGAATAACTTCAGATTGTGTTATATGGCCAACATTAAAGCCACCAATGCATCTCTCATCATTACAAACAATGCGAGTGGAACTAACCACATAGTTAAAACATCACTGAAATGTTCAGCCCACCTAGCCATGACAGAATCCTCCCCTTCTATAACCTTACCTTGTTTATCCTTCAATCCCTGTATAACTGTCCGTTTTCTACCACACAAAACATTAACTATCTGGTACAGCTCTCTGCTGTTGTGCTCTCTAACTGCTTCCTCTGCTTTGTCAACCAAGCCATCAATCCAAAGATTCTTATCAGCAGCTTACTGATCCCTTACACGTTTATTAAGCTCCCTGTAACGCTTTCTATTAGGACTAGTAGGGTACTGGTTAAGGATATTCCTGCAGTTCCTTCTTTCTGAAAAAAGCTCAATTTCCTTGTCACTTAAATAATGCTGTCTCCTATACTCCTTTTTCCCTAAAAGAGTACTGTAGCTATAGTGTAATGTATGTTTCAACAGCTAAATTGAAACAATTCTTTCTTCGCTAGATATTAACAAATGATTGCCATTAGATATTTCAATTCTTTCAAAAAACTCGAGTCTCCTCCGACAAAAGACAGGTATTTCTGAATATGCTTAAAGTTTCCTTGAAAATTATAAACCTTGGCGACCGAAATTTTATTTCTAAGTCGTTCTAGGTTTAACATTGGCAGTAATAAATGCACCCTTTATATGCAATTGCATCTATGTGGCATACTTATACTGTTTAACAAATAAAAGATAGCTTTTCTGCGATTCATTGTTGGTTTAAAATGTGAGTGAAAGGATATAAAGAAGGCAAATAAGAATATAGCTTCTAATGTTTGGTTCCACAATACTAGTAGCATTGATTACCAATCCACGTAATGACTTCTTCATTGCATATATTTAATCCAGCAGATGAAAAATTCTCAATTCAAGAAGAAAAGAAAGTATATAAGGAAATCATAGAATTTTAACTCTCTTAGGTGATCATTATATGTCGTGGAATGCAAACAATAATTTTTATCATATATTTAATGCGTCGGATTTCTCTCATTCTTTTAGTTTTGAAACATTACTGTCGCCACTGAATATTTCATTTGTGTACAATTAGATAGAAGATGGTCACACTCTTGCCCTCGACTAAACTTCGCTTCTTCTTTTCTAGGTTTTTGGAGAGCTCGGATGACTCAAAGGTTGATAGCACTTGGAAAATCTAGAGTTATGGATCTATTTGTTATATTATGGTGATGATTTGTCGCTTTTGGTAAATTCTGTTGCCTGCACCAACTGTTTGATTAAATTGAGACGTGACCATTACTAATAGAACTACATCAGTGGTCTGTGCAATTCCAAAGTGTTGATTTCACAACTGAATGCAATGAAATGCGATTGTTATAATAGCAGTCTCAACAATTGTAAAATGTATTTCAGAAATCTTCCGGAGTAAGAAGGACTGTTCCTTATAGACACTGTTGCGTGCAATACCTTAACAATCATTGAGTCAATTAAACGTCATTCAGTTTGTTGCAAACAAACAAAGAGGATTTCGCAAGGCGTCAACAAAGCTAGCATTTACCTATAAAAGAAACTTGAAAGAGTCGGACTCTTCAGAAAGTAAGACGAGAATAGCTGTCAGTTATTCTTCTCACGCTCTCATTCATCTTCGGCTGGAGATCTGCGGTGAAACACCACTCAGCCATTCTGGGTGTAGACCTTGCACTGTACAGGGGGGGAGGGAGAATTTGTTGGTTGCCCCCAGTGTATGCCTGACGGTCCCTGGAATAAACCCGGGGGTCCGTGCACTGTCTTGTGTAGAGCTACTACTGTACGGGAGGCACGCGTTGATGGTTTACCTTCGGTATAAAACCCGGGCTGTGTGGCTGTGTTCCCATGAGAAAGTGGGAACGTTCAGAAGAACCCCTGTTACCCCGTCTATAAGGCTGGTTGTCCCGGGTCTAAAACCCCGCGTGGCAACAGTACGGCGGTGGGTTAAAATGGAGCTGAGTTCAATATGGTTCAAGTGCAGCACCGGAGGTCTGCGGATTAATCTGGACGCAGTACCTTGAACTGTGGCTGGAATGCCGGCTACGAGAGGTGTTAAGCCCGTGCGGTTGATAAGCATGCGTGGGATGGTAGCTCTCTTTGCGACCCTTTTGTGCAGTATGCAGGAATGCATCAGATGACTGGGAATGGTGTGTGACGTGGGTTGTTTAGCTAGGGTGGATGTGGATAGCCGTCCCTGGGTTTCCCCAGAGATCAGGTTGTACGGCGATTTCAAGAGGATTTCATTTCCTTAAAAAACGTAAAATATGTTTTCCTTTTAATTTGTCTCTCTCATGTTAAAGTAGTTACTGTTTTAATTTTTGACTTTAAAAAGAAAGGTTTTTTAATGAGATATCTCAGATTGACAGTATATTGATCAGTGGACATTTTTAAATCAAATTACTGTATATATTAAGTGTTTCTTGAGCAACGAATAATCTAGGCTTCTCCACTGGGAACAACAAAAACTACTAAACAAAGAATTAAAACTTCATTAAAAGAAAAATATTTCGTATTTGAATTTTATTTAAAAATTCGTTATAAATTGGTGAATATTTGTAAAAAAACTAATTTTTAATTTATTTGCTCGATTAAAACTTTTATATAACACCTGGAAATATTTAGAAATTTATTAAATATTCAGGAAAAATTAATTCTTACTTGTCTTTTTTCCTTGGAGCTCTACAAAGATGAAAAAGAATGATGCCGTAATGCAAACAATGTAATGATGAAAGATGAAAAAATGATTTAGGAATCATTGGTTTTATTTACTGTCCTTTCTTTAATTTCAATGTCATACTTCATAGCAATTTAGCCTACTGCAGTCAGCTTCCAAGCCAAGAAATTAATTGAGAAGTAAATATATTGAAAATATTTTGTTAGAGTTATCCTTTTTTAAAAGAAGAAACTTCGCTCACATTTGAAAAAAAAAAACTTTTCCCAGAAATCCATTGTTTAAAATGTTTGACGCTCGAGAGGATTGTGTTTATAGGTAGAAATATTTGTCAGTCTTTTTTTATTTATTTGTAAAACACGTTGTTGAAGGTAAGACACAAAACTGGTTAATTTCTTTATATTTCGTTTCAAAAGAAACGAGCTAGTGATTTATTAATTGTTTATCTGCCCTTCTCTAAACATTACATTTTAAAAAACTGTAACCATCTGTAAATATTACAATATGTGTTAGTGCACCTCATAAAAAATGCCTATTTTCAGCAATTAATGTAAATAGCATAACAGTACAATATCGATGTTAACATTATTTCTAAAAAGAACGTTAATACTGCTCATAATATTAATATGGTAACGTAATACATACTTTTTTAAAAGTGAACTGAAAAAAAACGGTTTTTAACCTAGTGTAAACCAAAAGTAGAAAAGAGAATTAAATATATATACATTCGAGAAACCACATTAATAATAACAACCTCTGGTTTCCTTTTGATAATAAATAGTGATATCGTGAAGCACATGAAAAACGCTGTGGTTTTCCAATTTCGTTGTGTGTCATTTAATTCCTTCGTGAAGCATATTTTAATTGCAATGAATATATAAAACAACTGTTGCAATTTTATGAGGAAATAAAACAAAGTCTTATACAAAAGACATGAATTTTTAATTCGCCCAGGACAGATGTATTCGTTAAAATATTTGACTTACAATGGTCCAAACTAAAGAGGCAACAGATATTTTTAGGTGTAATCTACCTTATTGGTAAGCTCAGAGACTAAAAGTATACTCGTGCAAAACTAGATCTGTTCTTCTATTGAAAGCCAAAAATGTTGACATCGGTTGATCAATTTCAGAAATAATGAAATTACTCATGAAATATATCGTCATTTGCTATTGGTAGTTTTGCACGAAAGAGATTTGGGACGAGTTTTCTTATTGGACGAATCGGCTTTCTAGGAGTGGTCACATTGAAGAAATCGGCTTTCTAGGTGTTGTCTCATTGAACGAATCGACTTTGTGTGAATGTTATAATCCTGTATATTATTCTTTAAGGAATTGTTCGTACTTGCGTAATCCTATATCAGCTGAATTACAAACCGTTTTCTCTTATACAGCATCTCTTTAAATCATTCCGTGATAGGTAACATTTTTCTTTTCGTTCGCATTACTCACAATTGGATTCGATATGGTTTCGTTCAGTAATAGTGCAATAAATTGGATTATGACTATATCAAAATGGGAAAAATTATTATTTGGAGAAAATAAGTTAGTATTACATAATCCCATCTTGACACTTCTCTGCCCTTGTGATGGGACTTATTACAATTACAAAGCCTGCTGCCTCCGAGACTTTCAGTCATTTCTGAATGATCCTTAAGTATTAAATACCTAACGGCGGGATATATCTGTGGGTTTGAATATTCTATGCTTGTTAATAATATGTATTTAATAATAACATATTATATCATATTTGGTATTTAACAAATAACAGAAACAAATTTTTAATAACAGCTAAAGTGTCTCATATTTTTCATAAAGACTTCTCTAGAAGGCAAACCCTGATGAAAATTATCAGGGCATACCCTGATGAAAATTACTTCACAACAGTTAACCTTTGAATTAAGGTCCTGCTCTTAACTCAAGTTTACGAAATTATTCAGATCCATGGTAATTTCCTCATGATCTTTTAACGACACTTATTTGCAAATTGCAGAAACCATAATATCATCATTGCTTCATTCTTGATCTCAACAGAGTTGCAATTCGATACGGTCTTCGTTGATCAACTTTCTGTAAGTATGCTGCTTACAAAGCGTTTATGTTTCCCTATCACACTTAACCTTAGAAAGAACCTAACTCTTGTACAGCCTAACTCACAGACATATGCCTCATTCGTTTAAAAATCAAATTTCGTCCGCACCCAAATCAACTCCTGTGGCAATCTGTCCAGATATTTCTTCAAAGCCCTCTCGTCCGGATATTCTGTTACGAAATGTGTGAATTATGTGGGAGAGTTCTCCCAACTGAGTCTGAAAAACCGAAATTTCAAAAGCAAAAGCATAAAATTGCCGGTAATCTTCGATTTGCGGTCAACAATGTCACAAGGACCATACTACTCAGAGAAATCTCGGGGAATTGGACCAATTAAACAAGTGTCAGAATACAGATGGCATTCTCCCGTCAATACCATCCAGCTTGTTCTTTAATGTGCACAAGTTATGCCTCTACCGGAAATGGGACCATGCTTAACATCCCATCCAACGGTATCCCCTACTAACCAATGGATGGGTACGGAGTTTTGCAGAGAAAAATGTCAATAATGATCCATTTGGCCACTGCAGGCCAATTATAGCAAGCTCCTGTTTGACATTGTCAGCCCATCGCATCATAGGTCTTCCCTTTTTACTGAGAGCTTTTCGTTTAGACACACTCTTGATAATCCTGTTTGCCAATCTATACATACTGGTAGCACAATCAAATCAAGAGTCTTTCTCTGTACAAAATCTTGCTCAAAGGAGGTTGATGACTCCTTCTTCTAACCTCATTATTACTTACAAATTAAAACCACGTAATGCCCATCAGACAGCAAAAAATCCATCAGTGGTATTCTGTGGAAGATGTCTTTGAGTGTCGTATCACACGACAGTTCAATCATAAAATCAATATATGAATCCTGTAATTCTATCTCGGATTCTACGTTCACTGTAAATGGGTTCCTTATCCATGTTTTGTTTCTGTTGATTGGGGAGAAATATTCCTTCAGGCTTGTCTCCAGTCCCTCCAGATATTCCTTGATAGCAGCTGAAATCTCATCCGGCAAGGAACTCATGTTATACTCATTTTGTAATTCTGTAAGATTTCTAAAATTTTGTAAATCCCTGCTTCCACACGACGGGACCACAAATTGATTTTTTTCGTTGCAGCTTCCACCTGCTCTTTCATTTCAAATACAGTTACATTGCTACCTTGTAACGTCAGATTTATTCAAAAAATCAAAAAATATCACACTAGGTAGGCTACCTTGATTAATCAATTGACATCATGAAAACTATCTTTTAATTCAGATATTGCATCCCTAGCCATTGGGGGATGTTGGTCTAAGAACATTAAAACATCCTTCATTTCAATAAGTCTTTTTAAAAAATTCCCTCGTGATAGCCATCGCAGTGAAAAAGGAGGTGTTCATGTTCACTGCCCATTTCTTTGCACAACGCAGAGAATATTCTTGAATTCAATGGATGAAATTTTATAAAGTTTATAAGTGTTACAAACTCCTGCATAGCTGCAGTTAAAAGCAATGGCATTTTTTGACGGCCAGTGTTTCTGTGTCAATGCTACAATGCACCCATACACAGTCCGGTGCTACAGCTTTGATCCTCGGAAAATGTCAAATACGAGCGCCTGCCATTGCGAGTGCTCCATCGCTACTCAGTCCCACACATTTCTTCCATGAAATGCCATTTTGATCGATGCAATTATCAATCAAAATTTCTTCAGCGGTTGTTCTTGTTTTCAGAGGTTTGCAAAAGAGAAATTCTTCGTGAGTTGTCAAAATCGCATCTCACACACCACATTAAATTGGCATTGTCCGATATGTCTGTACTTTTATCGACTTACAACAAAAAATAACTACACATTTTTAAGTGGCTTACGACAATTTCTTCGATATGATCTGCCATCTCCACGATTCTACGCTTCACTCTGTTATCTGATATCGCCAGCATATTTACTTTGTTCTCGGGTTTTTTTTATCACATATTCGAGATCCTAACATTTTCGTTGCTGGAACTAATTAATTTCTTGACAATCGTATTAGGATAACCGGTTCCAGAAATTAATTTTCGTATTTCCTAAGAAGCCATTTCAAGGTTTTCAGATTTAACGCCCTATGTCAAAGACATAGTCTTTTTAGTTCTCTCTTCTTATTTATGAAGAAATCTATTGGCTTATTACTCTATTCCGGATGTTTGAATTCCAAGTGACGCTTCAACTTTGAAGGTTTCATGGACTGGTTTGAAAGTGCCGCATAACAAATAACACATAATGGTTTGTCATCAGCACCCTTGATGAACCTGAATTGAATCTAATCCTCCGAATACTGTCGGGTCCTGTCAGGGTTCAGGTAGCTGCTGATAAGAATCTTTGGATTGATGGCTTGGCTGACAAAGCCGAGGAAGCAGTTAGACAGCACAACAGCAGAGAGCTGTACCAGATAGTTAATGTTTTGTGTGGTAGAAAACGGACAGGTATAAAGGGATTGAAGGATAAATGGGGTAAGGTTATAGAAGGGGAGGACATAATTTGTGGTTGATTTTGAGATCATATGGTATACCAGACAAGTTAGTTAACATAATGAAAGCTCTCTATAATAACACTGAATCCTGTGTGAGAGTTGGGAAGTCTGGTAGAAATTGGTTTAGCATTTCCTCTGGTGTTCGACAAAGGTGGATTTTGTCTCCTTTTCTCTTTAGTTTTGTTATTGATTATGTTATGCGAAATTCACTTCAAGGTAAAAGATTTTGGCCTTAAATGGACTAGAGATACGAAAATTTCTGATTTAGATTATGCTGATGATTTAGCCCTTTTGACAAATGATGTTGATGAGATGAACTCTTTCATTCGAGCTGTTGATGAGATTGGTAGTAGAGTCGGTTTGCTTATAAACAGAGAGAAAACTAAAGTGTTGAAAATTAGTCGTTCAGGCTGTGATTCAGTTAATCTGAATGGTTGCACTCTTGAGCAGGTGTCACAGTTTAATTATCTTGGGAGCTATGTAACAGATACTGGTGATATGCGGTATAAGATTAACAGACGAATAGGGATTGCTGCCGAGACTTTTAAGAATCTATGGACGAATAGGCTAATTTATATTAAGCCAAATAGTAAATAAGTAGAGAAATATATATTAAGCCTAATTAAGGCAAATAAGTAGAGAAATAGGCGTATACACCTGAAGACTGCAATTAGACTGTGCAATAGTTTGGTTCTTTCTAGGGTTAGTTATGGTAGTGAAACTTGGACACTTTGTAAACAAGATAACAGGAAACTAGATGCTTTCATAGTATCTTGGGTAATAGGTGGTTTAACTTTGCAACTAATGATGAGGTTAGGCAAAGGAGTCGGCAACCTCCTTTAAGCAGCATGTTGTGCAGAGAGAGACTCCGCTAGTTTGGCCATGTTGCCCATATGGATAATTATAGATTAGCGAATAAATTTATGAACAATGTGCCTAAAGGCTTCAGAAAGAGTGGGAGATTTAGGATGCGGTGGGCAGGCAATGTCAAACAGGATCTTGTTAGAATTGGTGTGCAGCTGCCGGAGGCAGCAGATGTACCTCAGGAGCGATATGCCTGGAGAATTAAACTGTACGGTCTGGTTGGACGTCCGTAGCCATGGCCATGTATTAGATGGAATATTAATAGATATAGATTAGATATAATATCCTTTTGTATTTATTAGATGGAATATTAATATAATAGATTAGATATAATATCCTTTTGTCAGAAGATGTGGTGATCTCTGTCCCCGTACATTATGTGGGCTGTTAAGCTCTGCCTCCTGTGTTAGAAGACGTGGTGAGTTCTCTCCTCATGCGTTAAATGGGACATTAACTCTGCAACCGTGTATTAGATGAGATGTTAAGCTCTGCACCTTGTGTTAGAAGATGTTCTCAAATCTGTCCCCGTGTGTTAGATGGGATGTTAACTTTGAAACCATGTGTTTAATGGGATGCTAAGCTCTGTCTCCGTGTGTTAAAATACATGGTCACATCTGCTTTCTTGCATTAGATGGGACGTTAAGCTCTCCCTCCGTGTGTTAGAATATATGGTTAGCTATAGTCCGGTGTGTTAGATGGGACTATAAGGTATGACACCATGTATTAGATGGAATATTAAACTCTGCCTCCGTTTGTCAGAATATGTGGTGATCTTTTTACCCCGTGAGTTAGATGGTACGTTTTCTGCAAACCGTGTATTAGATGGGATATTAAGTTGTGCCTTTGAATGTCAAATGATGTGGTGAAGTCTGCCCACATGTGTTAGATGGGTCGTTAATCTCTGTCTGTGTCCCCATGAGTTAGATGGGACGTTAGGCTTTGCAACCGTGTGTTAGATGGGATGTTAAGCTCTACCTCCGAAAGTAGAAGATATGATCAGCTCTGCAACCCTGAGTTTCATGGGACGATAAGCTCTGCACTGAATGTTTAGACTTTCTCCCAAGAACTGTCCAGTGGACACCTTCCCCAATCTACTCTGAACTTTGGGGTTTTTATGACCCTTTAGCCCATCGCATGAAAAAAGTGCCGTTTACAAGTAAAACGTCCCAACTTGACATGCGTCTCTCAGACCTGTGTGGCAAGCAGTCAGTTGAGGGATAATTATTTTATTTAGAATTAAATTCTTCGAAGGATTACAGTTTCGTTTATTAGAACAGGTTGAAAATGAACCTCTCCGTTACTTAATCCTGTTAAGCACCTTCGTATTGCTATGTTTATTAAAATTGAATATTATTCTGTTCCCACCATGGCAGAAACTATCGCAGGTTGATTTAATTTTCTTACAAATAGCATTGTAATAACTTCTTCAAAATAAATTATTTTTCCGGATATAACTCGGGGCCTTTCGCTCCTCTCGTCCGGATATTCTGTTACGAAATGTGTGAATTATGTGGGAGAGTTCTCCCAACTGAGTCTGAAAAACCGAAATTTCAAAAGCAAAAGCATAAAATTGGCGGTAATCTTCGATTTGCGGTCAAATAAACATTCCAGAGTTTTCTGAAGGGAGGAATTCAGTAGAAACTGAACGTTCTTGATTAATATCATTAAAATCGTAAGAGAGATTGATCTCCTAATGTGAAAACATTATGCTACTACGTGGGCAGTAAATCAAATTCTGTCAATGAATCTTGTATACCTCAAAAATTGCAAAATTAATTTAAAGTATATTTCCTATTTATTTCAAATCCGATTTGAATTTAGCAATACACGTTCAGAGATCTTCACCAGTAGATCTTTGAATGTATCTTTGAAATGTATATAATAAAGTCCAATTTCTTCCACTGAGTTAAACATTTCATTCTTTGAATATTGTAATAGCGGTTAACTTCACGTACCCCCTGGAAATGTGTATGTAACTTGCGTACCCCTTGTATAGAACAATAAAACTTTAGTTATAGTATAACAATGGGAATGAAATAAAACGTATACTGTATATTAATATATACACATTAAATTTTGTATTCATAAATTACATATATCGATAAACAAAAAATGAAAAGCAATTTAACAAATCTTATAAAGTTATAAACATTTTACTGGGTAATTAGTGAAATGGTTCCACTTGTTCACCCTTAAACAGTTCCTCAATGGTTGGGGTTATCTTGCTAAGGTACAGTCGCAAGTCATCTTCAACATCCAGCCTGTTTCTATAATTATTTTTTAAAGCAGTTAAAGATGGAAAACTAGTTTCACATAAATAAGTTGTTGTGGAAGGTGACAAATATTTGACTGCAATTCTTGACAAAGTCGGATATTCCTTCTCCACTCCAATCCAAAAGCTAATCAGTGGCTTTTTGGAATGAATGCTTTTTAAACTATTGTCACAAGATATCTGAATCAAATCTGCTTTATTGAATAATGGAAGCTTACATTTTTCGAAATCAAATGTGAAGGGGTCTCGAATCCATTCTTGCGTTTCATCAGGGGGTGGAGAATATGGCCTTATAAGAGTTTTAAGATTGTTTAAGTGAACGATTATTTGTTGTCTGCTGTCTTCAAAATTTGCTTATTTTCTTTAAGAAATGAATCTAGTCGCTGAAATTGGTCACAATTATTCTTTTTAATTCCGTTTTCACAGAAATAAATTTTTTTATCATGGCGACTTTGTTACCAGATCTATCGACTTTTGAGCTCCCACGACGTACCCCAAAAATTTTACCTCTTACCCCAAGTTGAGAACCACGTTGACTATGACGGCTGACTGACAGACTTTTCACGGGGGATCACGCTAACTCTAACTATGATGCAAAAATGGTGGAGTTCTGAATATTTGCACCTAGGGGAAATCTGGGTCCTAGATATCGGGAAAAGTCCGAAATTTAACCTCCGACTTGTACTTCGAGGTCTAATAGAGTCTACGAGAGTTAGAAACCTGAAAATTGGTGTCTGAGTGTCTGAGGTGTTTCGGATTATAGATCTCGAAAACACTACGAAATATCGGATCCGGAAGGTTCTTCGAGGTCAAAGATCAAATTTAATATATTGGTGCTAAAGAGCTAACGTTTGGTCCTGGGGTATTTTGAGTCGTTCATCTCGGAAATGTGAAATTTTGCATGTGATAGGTTCTACGAGGTGAAAGGGGAAATATCAATCTACCGATGTTAGAAGGCTAAAAATTGGTGAACGTGGTCAAAGGTTAAATTCGACATCCTGGTACTGGAGAGCTACAAATTGGTGAAGAGAGCTATTTCGAGCAGTACATCATCATCCTCATCCTCAAGCAGCCATTAGCCATGGAGGTCCAACCAGATTGCAATTTAGTTGTCTATGCAATCTGCTGAGCTACATCGGCTGCATCGGGACAATGCACATCAATTCTAACAAGGTCCTGTTTAACATTGTCTGCCCACCGCATCCTAGATCTCTTTCTGAGGCCTTTAGGCACACTGTTCGTAACCTTATTCGCTAATCTATAATTATCCATAAGGGCAACATGGCAGAGGCAACGGAGACTCTCTCTCTTCACAATATGCTGCTTAAAGGAGGTTGCCGATTTATTTAACCTCATCATTACTTATAAAGTTGAACCACCTAATGCGCAAGATACAGCGTAAACATGTAGAATCAAAAGCATCTAACTTCCTATTGTTTACAAAGCGTCCAAGTTTCACTACTATAACTAACCCTAGAAAGAACCAAACTATTATACAGTTTAATTTTAGTCTTTAGATGTATATACCTATTTCTCCACACATTTATGTGTTTATACCTATTTCTCCATAGATTCTTAAAAGTCACAGCAGCAATCACTATTCGTCTGTTAATCTCATGCCGCACATCACCAGTATCTGTTACATTGCTCCCAAGGTAATTAAAATGTGACACCTGCTCAACACTGCAACCATTCAGATGAACTGAATCACAACCTGCCTGACCAATTGTCATCACTTTCGTTTTCTCTCTGTTTATAACCAAACCTGCTAGTTTCATCAACAGACCGGATGAAAGAGTTCATCTCATGAACATCATACGCTAAAAGGGTGAAATGTTCACCAAAATCTAAATCAGAAATCAGATTTCTAGACCATTTAAGGCCAAAACTTTCCCCTTGGAGTGAATTTCGCATAACAAAACCAATAACTAAGCTAAAGAGAAAAGTAGACAAAATGTGCCCTTGTCTAATGCAAGAAATAATGCTAAAATAATTGCTACAAGCCTTACCAACTCTCACCAACGACAAAGTGTTTATTTATACAGAGTTTTCATTATGTTAACTAACTTGTCTGATATGCAATATAATCTCACAATCAACCATAAAATATGGCCATGAGCAGAGTCAAAAGCCTTTTTGATACCAACAAAACCAGTCTAAGTGAAAATATCTGATCCACACATCCTACCACTTCAGAATCCACATTGCTCATCACGCAATTGCCTGTCAACCAGATTCTTACTTCTATTAAGCACAATCATGCAAAGAACTTTCCCAGGAACAGCGAGCAGGCTGATACCCCTATAGTTATCACAAGAACTGCGATCACCTTTTTTGAAAGTAGGCATAATAATAGCTCTGGTAAAATCGTTAGGAACCATGCCTTTATCAAAAAAGATATTCAAAATTTCAGACATCCAAGTGGTAACCGAAGCATTCCCAGCTATAAGCATTCCCGTAGTAATTTAATCTACCCTGGGGTTTTATAAAGTTTAAGTATAGAAAGAGACAAAAAACTTCAGATTGTGTTATAGGGCCAACATTAAAGCCACCAATGCATCTATCATCATTGCAAACAATGGGAATAGAACTAACCGCATTGCTTAGAATATCAATGAAATGCTCAGTCCACCTAGCCATGACAGAATCCTCACCTTCTATCCATCACAAGGGGAAAGAAGTGTCAAGATGGGATTATGCAATACTAACTTATTTTCTCCAAATAATAATTTTTACCTTTTTGATATAGACATAATCCAATTTATTGCACTATTGATGATATCGAATCCAATTGCGATTAATGCGAACGAAAAGAAAAGTGTTACCCATCATGGAATGATTTAAAGAGAGGCTGTATAAGAGAAAACGGTTTGTAATTCAGCTGATATAGGATTACGCAATTATGAACAATTCTTTGAAGAATAATATACAGGATTATAACATTCACTCAAAGTCGATTCGTTCAATGAGACAACACCTAGAAAGCCGATTCCTTCAATGAGACAACTCCTAGAAAGCCGATTCGTTCAACGACACAACTCCTAGAAAGCCGATTCGTTCAATGAGACAACACCTAGAAAGCAGATTCCTTCAATGAGACAACTCCTAGAAAGCCGATTCTTTCAATGAGACAACTCCTAGAAAGCCGATTCCTTCAATGTGACAACTCCTAGAAAGCCGATTCGTCCAATGAGAAAACTCGTCCCAAATCTCTTTCGTGCAAAACTACCAACAGCAAATGACGATTAAATGATTAAATGACGATTAATATATTTCATAGGTAATTTCATTATTTCTGAAATTGATCAACCGATTTCAACATTTTTGGCTTTCAATAGAAGAACAAATCTAGTTTTGCACGAGTATACTTTTAGTTTCTGAGCTTACCAATAAGGTAGATTACACCTAAAAATATCTGTTTCCTTTTTAGTTCGGACCATTGTAAGTCAAATATTTTAACGAATACATCTGTCGTGGGCGAATTAAAAATTCATGTCTTTTGTATAAGACTTCGTTTTATTTCCTGATAAAATTGCAACAGTTGTTTTATATATTCATTGCAATTAAAATATGCTTCACGAAGGAATTAAATGACACACAACGAAATTGGAAAACCACAGCGTTTTTCATGTGCTTCACGATATCACTATTTATTATCAAAAGGAAACCAGAGGTTATTAATGTGGTTTCTCGAATGTATATATATTTAATTCTCTTTTCTACTTTCGGTTTACACTAGGTTAAAAACCGTTTTTTTTTTCAGTTCACTTTTAAAAAAGTATGTATTACGTCACCATATTAATATTATGAGCAGTACTAACGTTCTTTTTAGAAATAATGTTAACATCGATATTGTACTGTCATGCTATTTACATTAATTGCTGAAAATAGGCATTTTTTATGAGGTGCACTAACACATATTGTAATATTTACAGACGGTTGCAGTTTTTTTAAAATGTAATGTTTAGAGACGGGCAGATAAACAATTAATAAATCACTAGCTCGTTTTTTTTTAAACGAAATATAAAGAAATTAACCAGTTTTGTGTCTTACCTTCAACAACGTGTTTTACAAATAAATAAGAAAAGACTGACACGAATATGTCAGTATGACATTGAAGTATGACATTGAAATTAAAAAAAGGAGAGTAAATAAAACCAATGATTCCTAAATCATTTTTTCATCTTTCATCATTACATTGTTTGCATTACGGCATCATTCTTTTTCATCTTTGTAGAGCTCCAAGGAAAAAAGACAAGTAAGAATTAATTTTTCCTGAATATTTAATAAATTTCTAAATATTTCCAGGTGTTATATAAAAGTTTTAATCGAGCAAATAAAATAAAAATTAGTTTTTTTACAAATATTCACCAATTTATAACGAATTTTTAAATAAAATTCAAATACGAAATATTTTTCTTTTAATGAAGTTTTAATTCTTTGTTTAGTAGTTTTTGTTGTTCCCAATGGAAAAGCCTAGATTATTCGTTGCTCAAGAAACACCTAATATATACAGGAATTTGATTTAAAAATGTCCATTGATCAATATACTGTCAATCTGAGATATCTCATTAAAAACCTTTCTTTTTAAAGTCAAAAATTAAAACAGTAACTACTTTAACATGAGAGAGACAAATTAAAATGAAAACATATTTTACGTTTTTTAAGGAAATGAAATCCTCTTGAAATCGCCGTACAACCTGGTCTCTGGGGAAACCCAGGGACGGCTATCCACATCCACCCTAGCTAAACAACCCACGTCACACACCATTCCCAGTCATCCGATGAATTCCTGCAAACTGCACAAAAGGGTCGCAAAGAGAGCTACCATCCCACGCATGCTTATCAACCGCACGGGCTTAACACCTCTCGTAGCCGGCATTCCAGCCACAGTTCAAGGTACTGCGTCCAGATTAATCCGCAGACCTCCGGTGCTGCACTTGAACCATATTGAACTCAGCTCCATTTTAACCCACCGCCGTACTGTTGCCACGCGGGGTTTTAGACCCGGGACAACCAGCCTTATAGACGGGGTAACAGGGGTTCTTCTGAACGTTCCCACTTTCTCATGGGAACACAGCCACACAGCCCGGGTTTTATACCGAAGGTAAACCATCAACGCGTGCCTCCCGTACAGTAGTAGCTCTACACAAGACAGTGCACGGACCCCCGGGTTTATTCCAGGGACCGTCAGGCATACACTGGGGGCAACCAACAAATTCTCCCTCCCCCCCTGTACAGTGCAAGGTCTACACCCAGAATGGCTGAGTGGTGTTTCACCGCAGATCTCCAGCCGAAGATGAATGAGAGCGTGAGAAGAATAACTGACAGCTATTCTCGTCTCACTTTCTGAAGAGTCCGACTCTTTCATGTTTCTTTTATAGGTAAATGCTAGCTTTGTTGACGCCTTGCGAAATCCTCTTTGTTTGTTTGCAACAAACTGAATGACGTTTAATTGACTCAATGATTGTTAAGGTATTGCACGCAACAGTGTCTATAAGGAACAGTCCTTCTTACTCCGGAAGATTTCTGAAATACATTTTACAATTGTTGAGACTGCTATTATAACAATCGCATTTCATTGCATTCAGTTGTGAAATCAACACTTTGAAATTGCACAGACCACTGATGTAGTTCTATGAGTAATGGTCACGTCTCAATTTAATCAAACAGTTCATGCAGGCAACAGAATTTACCAAAAGCGACAAATCATCACCATAATATAACAAATAGATCCATAACTCTAGATTTTCCAAGTGCTATCAACCTTTGAGTCATCCGAGCTCTCCAAAAACCTAGAAAAGAAGAAGCGAAGTTTAGTCGAGGGCAAGAGTGTGACCATCTTCTATCTAATTGTACACAAATGAAATATTCAGTGGCGACAGTAATGTTTCAAAACTAAAAGAATGAGACAAATCCGACGTATTAAATATGTGATAAAAATTATTGTTTGCATTCCACGACATATAATGATCACCTGAGAGAGTTAAAATTCTATGATCTCCTTATATACATTTTTTTCTTCTTGAATTAAGAATTTTTCAGCCGCTGGATTAAATATATGCAATGAAGAAGTCATTACGTGGATTGGTAATCAATGCTACTAGTATTGTGGAACCAAACATTAGAAGCTATATTCTTATTTGCCTTCTTTATATCCTTTCACTCACATTTTAAACCAACAATGAATCGCAGAAAAGCTATCTTTTATTTGTTAAACAGTATAAGTATGCCACATAGATGCAATTGCATATAAAGGGTGCATTTATTGCTGCCAATGTTAATCCTAGAACGACTTAGAAATAAAATTTCTGTCGCCAAGATTTATAATTTTCAAGGAAACTTTAAGCATATTCAGAAATACCTGTCTTTTGTCGGAGGAGACTCGAGTTTTTTGAAAGAACTGAAATATCTAATGGCAATCATTTGTTAATATCTAGCGATGAAAGAATTGTTTCAATTTACCTGTTGAAACATACACTATAGCTACAGTACTCTTTTAGGGAAAAAGGAGTAGAGGAGACTGGAGAGGTGCTTAGAGCTGGGAATGTTTCGATTACCCCTTGGATGACTGAAATTTTTGAATATCTTTTATGATAAAGTCATGGTTTTCTAAAAATTTTACCAGAGCTATTATTATCTCTATTTTCAAAAACGTTGATCGCAGTTCTAGTGATACATATAGGGGTGTCAGCCTACTCTCGGTTCCAGCGAAAGTTCTTTGCATGATTGTGCTTAATAGAATTAATAATCTGGTTGGCAGTCAATTGCGTGATTTGCAATGTTGGTTCAGAAATAGTAGGGTATGTGTGAATCAGATATTTTCACTTAGGCAGATTCTTGAGAAATGTTTAGTGTTTCAGAAGCTTTTGGTTGCTAGCTTTGTTGATTTCAAAAAGGCTTTCGTTTCTGTTGATCGTCATAATTTCTGGTTGATTTTAAGATCATATTGTACACCAAGACAAGTTAGGTAACATTGAGAGATGATAAGTCTTGTAGCAATTGGTTTAGCATTACTTCTGGTGTTCGTGCATTTTGTTTCCTTTTCTCATTAGTTTGGTTATTGATTATGTTATGCGAAATTCACTTCAAGGGAAAGATTTTGGGCTTAAATGGACTGGAGATACGAACATTTCTGATTTAGATTATGCTGATGATTTAGCCCTTTTGACAAATGATGTTGATGAGATGAACTTTTTCATTCCAGCTATTGATGAGACTGGTAGTAGAGTAGGTTTGGTTGTAAACAGAGAGAAAACTAAAGTGATGAAAATTTGTCAGGCAGGTTGTGATTCAGTCAATCTGAATGGTTACAGTCTTGAGCAGGTGTCACAGTTTAATTACCTTGGACGCTATTTAACAGATACTAGTGATGTGCGGCATGAGATTAACAAACGAATAGGGATTGCTACCGGGACATTTAAGAATCCATGGAGATTGTGGAGAAATAGGCGTATTCACCTAAAGATTAAAATTAGACTGCATAACAGTTTGGTTCTTTCTGGGGTTAGTTATGGTAGTGAAACCTGGACACTTTGTAAACATGATAACACGAAACTTGAAGCTTTCGTAGTATCTTGGGTAATACGTGGTTTAACTTTGTAACTAATGATGAGGTTAGGCAAAGGAGTCGGCAACCTCCTTCAAACAGCATATTGTGCAGAGACAGACTCCGCTGGTTTGGCCATTTTGCCCGTATGGATAATTATAGATTAGCGAATTAGGTTATGAACAATGTGCTTAAAGGATTCAGAAAGAGTGAGAGATTTAGGATGCGGTGGGCAGGCAATGTCAAACAGTATCTTGTTAGAATTGGTGTGCAGCTGCCGGAGGCAGCAGATGTAGCTCAGGAAAGATATGCCTGGAGATTTAAACTGTACGGTCTGGTTGGACGTCCATAGCCATGGCCATGTATTAGATGGAATATTAAATTTTGCCTCCTTTTGTCAGAAGATGTGGTGATCTCTGTCCCCGTACATTATGTGGGCTGTTAAGCTCTGCAAACCTGTATTAGATGTGATGTTAAGCTCTGCCTCCTGTGTTAGAAGACATGGTGAGTTCTCTCCTCATGCGTTAAATGGGACATTAACTCTGCAACCGTGTATAAGATGAGATGTTAAGCTCTGCACCTTGTGTTAGAAGATGTTCTCAAATCTGTCCCCGTGTGTTAGATGGGATGTTAACTTTGAAACCATGTGTTTAATGGGATGTTAAGCTCTGTCTCCGTGTGTTAAAATACATGGTCACATCTGCCTTCTTGCATTAGATGGGACGTTAAGCTCTCCCTCCGTGTGTTAGAATATATGGTTAGCTATATTCCGGTGTGTTCGATGGGACTTTAAGGTATGACACCATGTATTAGATGGAATATTAAACTCTGCCTCCGTTTGTCAGAATATGTGGTGATCTTTTTACCCCGTGCGTTAGATGGTACGTTTTCTGCAAACCGTGTTGGGTTGGGTTGTTTTACCTCTGAGCGGCACTTTTTTGCACACAATGGGCTAAATGGCCAGGTCACATGGACCCCGAAGGCTCAGAGAAGGTTGGGGGAGGGGACCCACTGGAACAGCTGTTGGGAGACAGATGGTAGCCTCCCGTCAAGGCCATCCAGCGTGTTCTTTAACGTGCACAGGGTATGGCTCTCCCGCACACGGGGCCACGGCTTAACGTCCCATCCGACGGACGGCGGCCTTTCCAAGCCCATCGGTGTCCCCTACTGACCGTGGGCAGGGCGGGGAATTTTGCGGAGAATAAATCTCAACGCTGACCCAGCTGGGACTCGAACCTGGGAACTACAGATTACGAGCCTGGCGCGCTACCGACTGAGCCACCCCCGCCCCAATGCAAACCGTGTATTAGATGGGATATTAAGTTGTGCCTTTGAATGTCAAATGATCTGATGACGTCTGCCCACATGTGTTAGATGGAATCTAACTCATGGGGACACAGACAGAGATGGGTCGTTAATCTCTGTCTGTGTCCCCATGAGTTAGATGGGGCGTTAGGTTTGCAACCGTGTGTTAGATGGGATGTTAAGCTCTACCTCCGAAAGTAGAAGATATGATCAGCTCTGCCACCCTGAGTTTCATGGGACGATAAGCTCTGCACTGAATATTTAGACTTTCTCCCAAGAACTGTCCAGTGGACACCTTCCCCAATCTACTCTGAACTTTGGGGTTTTTATGACCCTTTAGCCCATCGCATGAAAAAAGTGCCGTTCACAAGTAAAACGTCCCAACTTGACATGCGTCTCTCAGACCTGTGTGGCAAGCAGTCAGTTGAGGGATAATTATTTTATTTAGAATTAAATTCTTCGAAGGATTACAGTTTCGTTTATTAGAACAGGTTGAAAATGAACCTCTCCGTTACTTAATCCTGTTAAGCACCTTCGTATTGCTATGTTTATTAAAATTGAATATTATTCTGTTCCCACCATGGCAGAAACTATCGCAGGTTGATTTAATTTTCTTACAAATAGCATTGTAATAACTTCTTCAAAATAAATTATTTTTCCGGATATAACTCGGGGCCTTTCGCTCCTCTCGTCCGGATATTCTGTTACGAAATGTGTGAATTATGTGGGAGAGTTCTCCCAACTGAGTCTGAAAAACCGAAATTTCAAAAGCAAAAGCATAAAATTGCCGGTAATCTTCGATTTGCGGTCAAATAAACATTCCAGAGTTTTCTGAAGGGAGGAATTCAGTAGAAACTGAACGTTCTTGATTAATATCATTAAAATCGTAAGAGAGATTGATCTCCTAATGTGAAAACATTATGCTACTACGTGGGCAGTAAATCAAATTCTGTCAATGAATCTTGTATACTTCAAAAATTGCAAAATTAATTTAAAGTGTATTTCCTTTTTTTCAAATTCGATTTGAATTTAGCAATACACGTTCAGAGATCTTCACCAGTAGATCTTTGAATGTATCTTTGAAATGTATATAATAAAGTCCAATTTCTTCCACTGAGTTAAACATTTCATTCTTTGAATATTGTAATAGCGGTTAACTTCACGTACCCCCTGGAAATGTGTATGTAACTTGCGTACCCCTTGTATAGAACAATAAAACTTTAGTTATAGTATAACAATGGGAATGAAATAAAACGTATACTGTATATTAATATATACACATTAAATTTTGTATTCATAAATTACATATATCGATAAACAAAAAATGAAAAGCAATTTAACAAATCTTATAAAGTTATAAACATTTTACTGGGTAATTAGTGAAATGGTTCCACTTGTTCACCCTTAAACAGTTCCTCAATGGTTGGGGTTATCTTGCTAAGGTACAGTCGCAAGTCATCTTCAACATCCAGCCTGTTTCTATAATTATTTTTTAAAGCAGTTAAAGATGGAAAACTAGTTTCACATAAATAAGTTGTTGTGGAAGGTGACAAATATTTGACTGCAATTCTTGACAATGTCGGATATTCCTTCTCCACTCCAATCCAAAAGCTAATCAGTGGCTTTTTGGAATGAATGCTTTTTAAACTATTGTCACAAGATATCTGAATCAAATCTGCTTTATTGAATAATGGAAGCTTACATTTTTCGAAATCAAATGTGAAGGGGTCTCGAATCCATTCTTGCGTTTCATCAGGGGGTGGAAAATATTGCCTTATAAGAGTTTTAAGATTGTTTAAGTGAACGATTATTTGTTGTCTGCTGTCTTCAAAATTTGCTTATTTTCTTTAAGAAATGAATCTAGTCGCTGAAATTGGTCACAATTATTCTTTTAATTCCGTTTTCCCAGAAAGAAATTTTTTTTATCATGGCGACTTTGTTACCAGATCTATCGACTTTTGAGCTCTCACGACGTACCCCAAAAATTTTACCTCTTACCCCAAGTTGAGAACCACGTTGACTATGACGGCTGACTGACAGACTTTTCACGGGAGATCACGCTAACTCTAACTATGATGCAAAAATGGTGGAGTTCTGAATATTTGCACCTAGGGGAAATCTGGGTCCTAGATATCGGGAAAAGTCCGAAATTTAACCTCCGACTTGTACTTCGAGGTCTAATAGAGTCTACGAGAGTTAGAAACCTGAAAATTGGTGTCTGAGTGTCTGAGGTGTTTCGGATTATAGATCTCGAAAACACTACGAAATATCGGATACGGAAGGTTCTTCGAGGTCAAAGATCAAATTTAATATATTGGTGCTAAAGAGCTAACGTTTGGTCCTGGGGTATTTTGAGTCGTTCATCTCGGAAATGTGAAATTTTGCATGTGATAGGTTCTACGAGGTGAAAGGGGAAATATCAATCTACCGATGTTAGAGGGCTAAAAATTGGTGAACGTGGTCAAAGGTTAAATTCGACATCCTGCTACTGGAGAGCTACAAATTGGTGAAGAGAGCTATTTCGAGCAGTACATCATCATCCTCATCCTCAAGCAGCCATTAGCCATGGAGGTCCAACCAGATTGCAATTTAGTTGTCTATGCAATCTGCTGAGCTACATCGGCTGCATCGGGACAATGCACATCAATTCTAACAAGGTCCTGTTTAACATTGTCTGCCCACCGCATCCTAGATCTCTTTCTGAGGCCTTTAGGCACACTGTTCGTAACCTTATTCGCTAATCTATAATTATCCATAAGGGCAACATGGCAGAGGCAACGGAGACTCTCTCTCTTCACAATATGCTGCTTAAAGGAGGTTGCCGATTTATTTAACCTCATCATTACTTATAAAGTTGAACCACCTAATGCGCAAGATACAGCGTAAACATGTAGAATCAAAAGCATCTAACTTCCTATTGTTTACAAAGCGTCCAAGTTTCACTACTATAACTAACCCTAGAAAGAACCAAACTATTATACAGTTTAATTTTAGTCTTTAGATGTATATACCTATTTCTCCACACATTTATGTGTTTATACCTATTTCTCCATAGATTCTTAAAAGTCACAGCAGCAATCACTATTCGTCTGTTAATCTCATGCCGCACATCACCAGTATCTGTTACATAGCTCCCAAGGTAATTAAAATGTGACACCTGCTCAACACTGCAACCATTCAGATGAACTGAATCACAACCTGCCTGACCAATTGTCATCACTTTCGTTTTCTCTCTGTTTATAACCAAACCTGCTCTGCTACCAGTTTCATCAACAGACCGGATGAAAGAGTTCATCTCATGAACATCATACGCTAAAAGGGTGAAATGATCACCAAAATCTAAATCAGAAATCAGATTTCTAGACCATTTAAGGCCAAAACTTTTCCCTTGGAGTGAATTTCGCATAACAAAACCAATAACTAAGCTAAAGAGAAAAGTAGACAAAATGCGCCCTTGTCTAATGCAAGAAATAATACTAAAATAATTGCTACAAGCCTTACCAACTCTCACCAACCACAAAGTGTTTATTTATACAGAGTTTTCATTATGTTAACTAACTTGTCTGACACGCAATATAATCTCACAATCAATCATAAAACATGGTCATGAGCAGAGTCAAAAGCTTTTTTGATACCAAGAAAGCCAGTCTAAGTGAAAATATCTGATCCACACATCCTACCACTTCAGAATCCACATTGCTCATCACGCAATTGCCTGTCAACCAGATTCTTACTTCTATTAAGCACAATCATGCAAAGAACTTTCCCAGGAACAGAGAGCAGGCTGATACCCCTATAGTTATCACAAGAACTGCGATCACCTTTTTTGAAAGTAGGCATAATAATAGCTCTGGTAAAATCGTTAGGAACCATGCCTTTATCAAAAAAGATATTCAAAATTTCAGTCATCCAAGTGGTAACCGAAATATTCCCAGCTATAAGCATTTCCGTAGTAATTTAATCTACCCCTGGGGATTTATGAAGTTTAAGTATAGAAAGAGCCAAAAAACTTCAGATTGTGTTATAGGGCCAACATTAAAGCCACCAATGCTTCTATCATCATTGCAAACAATGGAAATAGAACTAACCGCACTCTTTAGAATATCAATGAAATGCTCAGCCCACCTAGCCATGACAGAATCCTCACCTTCTATCGATCACAAGGGGAAAGAAGTGTCAAGATGGGATTATGTAATACTAACTTATTTTCTCCAAATAATAATTTTTCAGTTTTTGATATAGTCATAATCCAATTTATTGCACTATTGCTGATATCGAATCTAATTGTGATTAACGCGTTAATTAATTGATGAATAACGTTCGCGTTATTCATAACGCGAACGAAAAGAAAAGTGTTACCCATCATGGAATGATTTAAAGAGAGGCTGTATAAGAGAAAACGGTTTGTAATTCAGCTGATATAGGATTACGCAATTATGAACAATTCTTTAAAGAATAATACACAGGATTGTAACATTCACTCAAAGTCGATTCGTTCAATGAGACAACACCTAGAAAGCCGATTCCTTCAATGAGACAACTCCTAGAAAGCCGATTCGTTCAATGACACAACTCCTAGAAAGCCGATTCGTTCAATGAGACAACACCTAGAAAGCCGATTCCTTCAATGAGACAACTCCTAGAAAGCCGATTCTTTCAATGAGACAACTCCTAGAAAGCAGATTCGCCCAATGAGAAAACTCGTCCCAAATCTCTTTCGTGCAAAACTACCATCAGCAAATGATGATTAAATGATTAAATGACGATTAATATATTTCATAGGTAATTTCATTATTTCTGAAATTGATCAACCGATTTCAACATTTTTGGCATTCAATAGAAGAACAGATCTAGTTTTGCACGAGTATACTTTTAGTTTGTGAGCTTACCAATAAGGTAGATTACACCTCAAAATATCTGTTGCCTCTTTAGTTTGGACCATTGCAAGTCAAATATTTTAACAAATACATCTGTCCTGGGCGAATTAAAAATTCAAGTCTTTTGTATAAGACTTTGTTTTATTTCCTCATAAAAATACAACAGTTGTTTTATATATTCATTGCAATGAAAATATGTTACACGCAAGAATTTAAAGACACACTACAGAATTGGAAAATCACAGAGTTTGTTCATGTGCTCCACTATTATAGTGATATCACTATTTATTTTCAAAAGGAAACCAGAGGTTGTTGTTTTTAACGTGGTTTCTCGAATTTATTGATATTTAATTCACTTTTCTACTTTTGGTTTATATAGGGTTAAAAACCGTTTTTTTTTTTTCAGTTCACTTTTAAAAAAGTGTGTATTACGTTACCATATTTCTATTATGAGCAGTGCTAAGTGTTTTTTTTTTAGGAATAATCTTAACATCGATATTGTACTGTCATGCTATTTACATTAATTGCTGAAAATAGGCATTTTTTTATTAGGTGCACTAAGACATATTGTAATATTTACAGACGGTTACATAACTATGTAACCGTCTGTAAATATTGTTTGTTCTTTTAACAAAGGATGATATTCCTTTGTTAATATATAATTTATAACAAGGATGATATTATTTTGTTAATATATAATATTGCATTGTTAATATAATAAATAATTAATTAATATATAATTTATAACAAGGATGATATTATTTTGTTAATATATAATATTGCATATAAAATTATGAATAATTTTGTTAATATATAATATTGAACAAAGGATGATATTATTTTGTTAATATATAATATTGCTTGTGATATAAAAGAACAAACATATATTAACAAAGGATAATATATGTTTGTTCTTTTAACAAAGGATGACTTTAACAAAATATTTTCAATATATTTACTTCCCAGTTAATTTCTTGGCTTGGAAGCTGACTGCAGTAGGCTAAATTGCTATGAAACATAGTATTGAAACTACAATGAGGTGCACTAACACATATTGTAATATATTTACAGACGGTAATATTTACAGACGGTTTTTTAAAATGTAATGTTTAGAGACGGGCAGATAAACAATTAATAAATCACTAGTTCGTTTCTTTTGAAACGAAATATAAAGAAATTAACCTGTTTTGTGTCTTACCTTCAACAACGTGTTTTACAACTAAATAAAAAAAGACTGACAAATATTTCTACCTACAAACACAATCCTCTCGAGTGTCAAACTTTTTAAACAGTGGATTTATGGCAGAAATTTTCTTTCAAATGTGAGCGAAGTTTGTTCTTTTAACAAAGGATGACTTTAACAAAATATTTTCAATATATTTACTTCTCAGTTAATTTCTTGGCTTGGAAGCTGACTGCAGTAGGCTAAATTGCTATGAAACATAGTATTGAAACTAAAAAAAGGACAGCAAATAAAATCAATGATTTAGGCTTCCTGTTAAGTTATCACAGTTTTGGCCAAGTGTAGGTCATCTTTCATCATTACATTGTTTGCATTTCGGCATCATTCTTTTTCATGTTTATACAGCTCCAAGGAAAAAAGACAAGTAACAATAATTATTTCCTGAATATCTACTAAATTTCTAAATATTTCCACGTGTTATTTCAAAGTTTTAGTCGAGCAAATAAATTGAAAATTAGTTTTTTTGAAATATCCACCAATTTATAACGAATTTTTAAATAAAATTCAAATGCGAAATATTTTTCTTTTAAAGAAGTTTTAATTCTTTGTTTTGTAGTTTTTGTTGTTCCCAGTGGAAAACACCTAGATTATTCGTTGCTCAAGAAACACCTAATATATACAGTAATTTGATTAAAAAAATGTCCACTGATCAATATACTGTCAATCTGAGATATCTCATTAAAAAGCCTTTCTTTTTAAAGTCAAAGATTAAAACAGTAACTACTCTAACATGAGAGAGACAAATTAAAATGAAAACGTATTTTACAATTTTTAAGGAAATGAAATCCTCTTGAAATCGCCGTACAACCTGGTCTCTGGGGAAACCCAGAGACGGCTATCCACATCCACCCTAGCTAAACAACCCACGTCACACATCATTCCCAGTCATCCGATGCATTCCTGCATACTGCACAAAAGGGTCGCAAAGAGAGCTACCATCCAACGCATGCTTATCAACCGCACGGGCTTAACACCTCTCGTAGCCGGCGTTCCAGCCACAGTTCAAGGTACTGCGTCCAGATTAATCCGCAGACCTCCGGTGCTGCACTTGAACCATATTGAACTCAGCTCCATTTTAACCCACCGTCGTACTGTTGCCACGCGGGGTTTTAGACCCGGGACAACCAGCCTTATAGACGGGGTAACAGGGTTCTTCTGAACGTTCCCACTTTCTCCTGGGAACACAGCCACACAGCCCGGGTTTTATACCGAAGGTAAACCATCAACGCGTGCCTCCCGTACAGTAGTAGCTTTACACAAGACAGTGCACGGACCCCCGGGTTTATTCCAGGGACCGTCAGGCATACACTGGGGGCAACCAACACATCAGGGTTCTTCTGAACGTTCCCACACGGGCCCACAGCTTAACGTTCCATCCGACGGACGACGGTCTTTCGAACGCCATCGGTGTCCCCTACTGACCATGGGCAGTGCGGGGAATTTTGCGGAGATAAATCTCAACGCTGGCCCAGCTGGGACTCGAACCTGGGACCTGCAGATTACTAGTCTGGCGCGTTACCAACGGAGTCACCCCCGCCCCCAACGACAGGAAATCAAGCAAGAACGAAGAATATGTTTGTTCCGTAATTCGGAACCATCATCCTCAAGCAGCCATGGGCTACTGGGGTCCAACCAGACCGTTCAATTTAGGTCTCCAAGCAAATCTGTCCTGAGCTACATCTACTGCATCTGGCCACTGCACACCAATTCTAACAAGGTCCTGTTTGACATTGTCTGCCCACCGCATCCTAAGTCTCCCCCTCCTTCTGAGGCCTCTAGGCACACTGTTCATAACCCTATTCGCCAATCTATAATTATCCATACGGGCAACATGGTCAAACCAACGGAGTCTCTCTCTGCACAATATGCTGCTTAAAGGAGGTTGCAAAACTCCTTTGCCTAACCTCATCATTAGTTACAAAGTTGAACCACCTAATGCCCAAGATACTGCGTAAGCATCTGGAATCAAAAGCATCTAGTTTCCTGTTATCTTGTTTACAAAGTGTCCAAGTTTCACTACCATAACTAACCCTAGAAAGAACCAATCTATTCCTATTTCTAGTGTTTAGGTGTATACGCCTATTTCTCCACACTCTCCATAGATTCTTAAAAGTCCCGGCAGCAATTCCTATTTGTCTGTTAATCTCATACCGCACATCACCATTATCTGTTACATAGCTCCCAAGATAATTAAACTGTGACACCTGCTGAACAATGCAACCATTCAGATTAACTGAATCACAGCCTGAACGACTAATTTTCAACACTTTAGTTTTCTCTCTGTTTATAACCAAACCGACTCTACTACCAATCTCATCAACAGCTCGAATGAAAGAGTTCATCTCATCAACATCATTTGTCAAAAGGGCTAAATCATCAGCATAATCTAAATCAGAAATTTTCCTACCTCCAGTCCATTTAAGGCCAAAATCTTTCCCTTGAAGTGAATTTCGCATAACATAATCAATAACAAAACTCAAGAGTAAAGGAGACAAAATGCACCCTTGTCGAACACCAGAAGTAATACTAAACCAATTGCTAGAAGACTTACCAACTCTCACACAGGACTCAGTGTTATTATAGAGAGCTTTCATTCTGTTCACTAGCTTGTCTGGTATACCATATGATCTCATAATCAATCATAAATTATGCCGATCAACAGAGTCGAAAGCCATTTTGAAATCAACAATGCTAGCATCCAAATGTTTGTGAAACTCTAAACATTTGTCAAGAATCTGCCTAAGTGAAAATATCTGTGATATTGTGTATTGTACTCTTTTTGTAATTCTGTGAGCTTTCTAAAAGCTTTGTAAATCCCTGCTTCCACACGACGGGACCACAAATTGAGTTTTTTCGTTGCAAACTCCACCTGCTCTTGCACTTTAAATACAGTTACATTGTTACCTTGTAATGTCAGATTTAAATTATTCAAAAAATCAAAAATATCGCAGTAGGTAGGCTACCTTGATTAATCAATTGACATCATGAAAACTGTCTTTTAATTCAAATATTGCATCCCTAGCCATTGGGGGATGTTGTTCTAAGAAAATGAAAACTTCTTCCTTCATATCAATAAGTCTTTTTAAAGCATTCCCTCGTGATAGCCATCGCAGTGAAAAAGGAGGTGTTCATGTTCACTGCCCATTTCTTTGCACAACGCAGAGAATATTCTTGAATTCAATGGATGAAATTTTATAAAGTTTATAAGTTTTACAAACTCTTGCATAGTTGCAGTTAAAAGCAATGACATTTTTGAAGGCCAATGCTTCTCTGTGCATGCTACAATGCACCCATACACAGTCGGGTGCTACGGCTTTGATCCTCGGAAAAAGTCAAATACAAGCACCTGTCATTGCGCGTGCTCCATCGCTACTCAGTCCCACACATTTCTTCCATGAAATGCCATTTTGATCGATGCAATTATCAATCAAATTAAAAATTTCTTCAGCTGTTGTTCTTGTTGTCAGAGGTTTGCAAAACAGAAATTCTTCGTGAGTTGTATTGTCAAAATCGCATCTCACACAAAACATTAAATTGGCATTGTCCGATATGTCTGTACTTTCATCGACTTGCAACAAAAATTAACCACACAATTTTAAGTGGCTTACGTCAATTTCTTCCATATGATCTGCCATCTCCACGATTCTACGCTTCACTGTGTTATGTGATATCGCCAGCATATTTACTTTGTTCTCGAGTTTTTTATCACATATTCGAGATCCTAACATTTTCATTTGTGGAACTAATTAATTTCTTGACAATCGTATTAGGATAGCCAGTTCCAGCAATTAATTTTCGTATTTCCTAAGAAGCCATTTCAAGGTTTTCAGATTTAACGCCCTATGTCAAAGACATAGTCTTTTTAGTTCTCTCTTCTTATTTATGAAGAAATCTATTGGCTTATTACTCTATTCCGGATGTTTGAATTCCAAGTGACGCTTCAACTTTGAAGGTTTCATGGACTGGTTTGAAAGTGCCGCATAACAAATAACAGATAATGGTTTGTCATCAGCACCCTTGATGAACCTGAATGGAATCTAATCCTGTCGGGTCCTGTCAGGATTCAGTTAGCTGCTGATAAGAATCTTTGGATTCATGGCTTGGCTGACAAAGCCGAGGAAGCAGTTAGACAGCACAACAGCAGAGAGCTGTACCAGATAGTTAATGTTTTGTGTGGTAGAAAACGGGACTGGAATAAAGGGATTCATGGATAAACAATGTAAGGTTATAGAAGGGGAGGATTTTGTCATGTCTAGGTGGACTGAGCATTTCAGTGGTGTTCTAAACAATGTGGTTAGTTCTACTCCCATTGTTTGTAATGATGATAGATGCATTGGTGTCTTTAATGTTGGCCATATAACACAATCTGAAGTAATTTTAGCTATTTCTAAACTTACACTACTTAACTCCCCAGGGGTAAATGAAATTACTACAGAAATGCTTCGAGCTGGGAATGCTTCGGTTACCACTTGAATGACTGAAATTTTTGAATATCTGTTTTGATAAAGTCATGGTTTCTAAAGATTTTACCAGAACTATTATTATCCCTATTTTCAAAAAAGGTAATCGCAGTTCTTGTGATAACTATAGGGGTGTCAGCCTACTCTCTATTCCAGGGAAGGTTCTTTGCATTATTGTGCATAATAGAATTAAAAATCTGGTTCGAAGTCAATTGCGTGATTTGCAATGTGGGTTCAGAAGTGATATCTCTCAGGTGTATTCGCTGGCTCATATTCTATCAGAGTAGCTTTCAAATTCTCTTTTCTTTCTGTTTATTGAAAGGAATAAGGTACTAAATTACTTCGAGCATATTTTAGTGTAAATCCTATTGTTCCCTCAAGATGTTATAAAATAAATAATATTTTTTAACATCACACAAAAAAAAAATCTGAAATTTTGATGCGAGAAGGTACTGTTGATATTTTTGGAGCAGCGAAGCCTATACCATGAGTACAGGGAAGGATGTGTAGGAGTGTAAATTGGGAAATGACGATGTATATTTTTATTTAAAATGTTTCAATGCATGTGTTTCAGATGTTTTTTTTTCCAAACAAAGTGTCCAAATCTTATAGCTGTTACTCCTAAATCATATTCTGAAATTCGAAACTATTACTGAATATCTGGAATAATTTTACGCGTTGTGTGAAAAAAAAAACAGCTTCGATATTTTTAAAGCGAACATGCTACATTTAAACACACATTTTAACACCGCATCTAATAGAATGAGACATTTTCTTTTTATTGATTGGTGAATTATATTTATTATCAAGTTTGTTAGAATCTTATTCTTTGTTTCTTGATTTTTCACTTTTTGTAAAGAGGACTCCTAAGAAATAATCAGATAGCATAATTGTAGAAGTGAAATTTCAACGATTGCAAATTTGAATGATATTTGTGATATGCCCTATTTTTTCAAACAATATCGACTCTAACCTTTATCCCGGTTTTGGTTGCCATTTTCAGTCAGCTGATAAGACGTTATGCGAGTCGTCAAACAAACAAATGTTATTTATCTGAAAATATTTTCTCTGAAACTAAAAGAACTTTGATATTTCGAAACGTAATAATTAGTTGGATGTTAACGAATAGATATTTATGCTGTCCTAGTGTCAATGCCTGAAATATTTCAGATCTATGAATTGAAAAGGCTGAGACCTGAAAAACTGGATGAGAAAAGACAGGATTGACAAATGTACACTGAAATGCAGTTTATTAGGTACACCTACCTAATAGCCTATTACGCCTCTTTTTGCTTTCAGAACAGCCAGATTTCGTCACGGCATGGAACTTACAAGATGCTTGATTCATTGGACAGTAATGTTGTACCACGCGAAAATGACTGTTCCGCGTGGTACAACATTCCTGCCCAAAGCTAACCGTTGCTGCAAATTGGACGGCGCCATGGCCTCATGTTGCTTGTGGCAAGGAAAAAGTGAAAGGAAACCTTTTTCCGTCCAATCAGGATATCTTTTTCCGTCCAACCAGGCTATCTTTTTCCAAGTCCTCAACGGTCCAGTGTCGTTGCTCCTGCACGCACTAGAGACTCCGTTTCGTTTTATTCACTGACAAATATCGGCACTCGACATGTTCGGCGACTCTTGTAGCCCATTCACAACAAGGTCCAATGAGTGGTGCTTTTGGTGATGACCTTCTGCTCACAAATATTTAATTCTGCTGTGATTTGCCTAGTTGTGGCCAATCTGGCTTCTTTCACGATTCTCGCCAAACTCGTTGAACCCTCTGATCCACAAGTTGACAACAGGAAAGAATGGTAGCGGGAGGGAAACAATAGTTCGTCCACCGTATCGCCAATCACTGCAATTTTTTTAGCAGCATTTTCAGTAAACCCTTGAAACGGTTGTGCGTGAAAAGCCCAGAAGGACTATTCTAATATTCTAATATTAATAATATAAAAAACGTATTTTGATTCATTTTATTAAAATTTGTTTAAATCCATAAGTTACTTTATTAAAATAACGAAAGGTGGGAAATTTCATGATATTTATCAAATTTATGAACTACATTTTGGAAATTATGCAAAAATCGCTTTAAAAGTAATATATTCAGCAATATTTATTAAACTTTCAAATTCATTCATACATAATAGCGGTAAAAATGACAAAATCTGGCATGTTTATATAATTTACCAACTTCATTTAGGAATTATGTACAATCGAAGGTAAAAGTGAAAAATTTAGTGAAATTTATCAAACTCACCAAGATGATTGGTGATTGCGCATAATAACCGGCGATTATGCATAATAGCCGGTTAATCACTTTTACCGTAACATATATATATATATATAATGAAAATCGATTAACGGGATTTTGAAAGGATAATTAAAAAGAATGTTAACAGGACAGAATAAAAAATTTAAAGAAATAAAATATACCTATTTTCCCATATGCTCTCTGGAGAGTAGAAACTAAACCTAAAATATATCAATGGTACAATCAGCCATTGAGTTAGTATTCACTTCAAAGAAAGATAGCGCTTCGTCAATCTAATTGTGTGGGTAAATCGAAGCTCTGTCTTCCTTTGAAGTAAATACTAACTCAAAGACTGATTGCACCTTTGATATGCTTCAGATTTATTTTCTGTTTCTTAAAGTCCATATAGGAAAAGAGTTTTTTTTTTCTAATTTTTAATTTATTAATTGTTTTGAAAATAAAACTCCCACTTAAAAAAGTTTATTATGATATATCACTCACAAATATCGATGACATTTTCCTCCATTTTGGAGTCGTGTTTGAGGCAGCCCATGATATTAGAGATGTCACAAGTTTTAATTTGAGATAAGGATCGTTAAATTCTAACCTTCCAAAAATCCACCTCACCACTTTTATCAGGGAGAAAGTGGGAGCAAAATTCGAAATAGTTTACCACCGCCATTACATCAGCTTTGCTTTGACATATAACTCGTAACTGTAAGTCCTAGCTTTCAGAAGTTAAAGTAGAATGACATTCACATTTCTCATTTTAGGGAGGTGGGGAGGGTAAGAAAACATGGGGACCAATGTTTAATAGCTTATGATACTCCACTTGACACACACTTTCATTTGAAGCGTAGCTTGTTACATTCCGCAGTCGAGAGAAAGGAGATGTATGGGAACAATCGATTTCAAATATCCCCGTTTTCACGGGAATAGAAAATATGGGGGGATTTTTATAGCCTATGACACTTCCCGCATCACAAGCTCACACGACGTATAGCTGGTTACTTTCGGCACTCGCGTTCTATAGATATCGTGGAAGAATAGTTTACATATTCCCCCTTTTTAGTGCGAAAAAAAGCCTTGGGGTCAATTTTTATAGCTTATGACACTCCCTGCATCACAATCTTCCATTTGTCGCCTAAATCATTGTTTTTCCATCGCATTCGAAAGACATGGTGGAACAACACTTTTGACAAATCCAGAAAAAGGCAAACCTACAAACTGATCAGCCTATAGAAACTGACAAATATCAAGGGAAAAGCAACAGGAAGATAGCTGAAATGCAATAGAACGTACCCATTTGTGCACGATTAACTGCTGTGTTGCTATATTCCAGTTCTTTGCATTTGATCTATAATACGAAACATATCGACGTTTAGTACCTTCCTTGCATCAATTACTTTTTGTGTTAATAGAAAAGTGAAAGAAATATTTTGCAGTACCTATTCTCTTGTGATTTTGCAGATAACAATGAAATCATCAGAATATCACTTATCCATTTCGTAGAAAAATCACTTCTACTTATCAAACATTGGATACATCGTTAGCATGCACCTGTGATATGCTATTGGAAGCTCATGAGTGATTAAATGAAAGTAATTTATTTTGATTAATTTCTCTATAAATCAGGTAGTAGTTTAAGTGAAAATTTTTACCATTATTTTTATGTACAGGGGAAACAATCGTTTCACGGTCTTTTCCATCGACTTATTGCTTTTCGCTGCATTCGTCGGTCTGATTGAGTTTTGTCAGTTTGTTTATCGGTTTACGTGTTTGCCAAAACGGTTGATCTACCGTATATTTGGAACCCGTTGAATAATCTCAACGAATTTTGTGTCAAATAAAACTTGTGACGTGGGAAATGCCATAAGCTATAAAATCTCTACCCCTGATGCTTTCTTTTTCCTCAAGAAAGAGGAAATGAGAAACATTGTTGTTCTGCAGTATCATTCGAATGCAAGGATAGGGAGTTGCGAGAAAGGTGTCATATGAAAGTTTGTAATGTGGGATATGTCATAGGGTGCCACGAACTATTGTTTCTCTCCCGCTACCATTCTTTCCTGCCAAAAAAGGAGACGAAAATTTCACAGAGCTCGATTACAATATCTAAAATTAAATCTTGTAAAGTCTATAATGCCGTGACCCAGATCAATTTATGCCCGCTATTTCACCCCCCCCCCAATAATCCTCCAAGAAAATGAGGAAAAATTCAAATAGATTCATTGTCAAATGAAATAACCTATCGCTCCCTACTGTACACAATAGGCCATAAGTCGTTTTAGTGAGATGACGAAATTCAGTTGCTAACTAATTAACTAAGCTTGGCTGGAACGAAAATTATCTATACCTGCAGCCTCACGAATTTCAAGTAGAGATAAATTCAAACTCGATCTTCCCAAACTCAAAATTTACTATGGAGATAGCAAATCACAAATACAACCTCACGAATCAGACCGAGTATAAAAAATGCATACTCACACATTTGACCCGAGTATAATAGAGTAAAATCGCGGGTAATTAATAATAATTATAATTAATTATCAGTGGATTTACCCGAACTATACTCGGGTCTGACGATCGGTAAAATATATAGTAGATGACACTCTCCACCTCACAAGTTTGCATTTGGCGTAAAAATCGTTATATCCGATACTTTCCCGCCCCTATAAAAGTTTTCTCACCTCCTTTATCAGTATGGAAAACGAATGATTATATTTGAAATATGAGAAATATGTAAGAATATAAAATAAGATGCCAATTTGTTAAACACACCAATCCTCGTCGCAAAAATGGTTCATTCCAACATGTAATATGTCACAGTGTGCGGTATACATCAGGCAGATCAGCTCTTCAAGCATCAGTTAGAGTTGGATCGCGTGTCAAAATGGGGAAACGAGTGTCATGAGCGACTTTGAACGTGGCATGATAGTTGGTACTACACGTCTTTTCTATAGCATTCCCGAAACGGCCGTCCTTCTGGGCTTTTCACGCACAACCGTTTCAAGGGTTTACTGAAAATGCTGCTAAAAAAATTGCAGTGATTGGATATACTGTGGACGAACTATTGCTTCCCTCCCGCTACGGGGCGGGGGTGGCTCAGTCGGTAGCGCGCCAGGCTCGTAATCTGTAGTTCCCAGGTTCGAGTCCCAGCTTGGTCAGCGTTGAGATTTATCTCCGCAAAATTCCCCGCCCTGCCCACGGTCAGTAGGGGACACCGATGGTCTTGGAAAGGCCGCCGTCCGTCGGATGGGACGTTAAGCCGTGGCCCCGTGCGGAGAGCCATACCCTGTGCACGTTAAAGAACACGCTGGATGGCCTTGACGGAGGCTACCATCTGTCTCCCAACAGCTGTTCCAGTGGGTCCCCTCCCCCAACCTTCTCTAAGCCTTCGGGGTCCATGTGACCTGGCCATTTAGCCCATGGTATGCAAAAAAGTGCCGCTCAGAGGTAAAACAACCCACAACAACAACAACCCTCCCGCTACCATTCTTTCCTGTTGTCAGCTTGTGGATCAGAAGGTTTAACGGGTTTGGCGTGAATCGTGAAAGAAGCCAGATTGACCACAACTAGGCAAATCACAGCAGAATTAAACATTTGTGAGCAGAAGGTCATCACCAAAAGCACCATTCATTGGACCTTGTTGTGAATGGGCTAAAAGAGTCGATGAACATGTCGAGTGCCGATATTTGTCAGTGAATAAAACGAAACGGAGTCTTTAGTGCGTGCAGGAGCATCGACACTGGACCGTTGAGGACTGGGAAAAGGTTGCCTGGTTGGACGGCAAAAGATATCCTGGTTGGACTGAAAAAGGTTTCCTTTCACCTTTTCCTTGCCAGAAGCAACGTGAGGCCATGGAGCCGTCCAATTTGTAACAACTTTCAGCCTTGGGCAGGAATGTTGTACCACGCGGAACAATCATTTCCGCATTGTACAACATTCCTGTCCAATGAATCAGGCATCTTGTAAGTTCCATGCCGTGAAGAAATCTGGCTGTTCTGAAAGCAAAAAGAGGCGTAATAGGCTACTAGGTAGGTGTACCTAATAAACTGCATTTCAGTGTACGTTCGTCCATCCGGTCTTTTTCTCATCCAGTTTTTCAATTCTCAGACATTTCAATTCATAGATCTGAAATATTTCAGGCATTGACACTAAGACAGCGTAAATATCTATTCGTTAACATCCAACTAATTATTACGTTTCGAAATATCAAAGTTCTTTTAGTTTCAGAGAAAATATTTTCAGAGAAATAACATTTGTTTGTTTGACGACTCTCATAACTTCTTATCAGCTGACTGAAAATGGCAATCAAATCCGGAATACAGGTTAGAATCGATATTGTTTGAAAAAATAGGGCATATGGCAAAAATCATTCAAATTTGCAATCGTTGAAATTTCACTTGTAAAATTATGTTATCTGATTATTTCTTAGGAGTCTCCTTTACAAAAAGTGAAAAATCAAGAAACAAAGAATGAAATTCTAACAAACTTGATAATAAATATAATTCCCCAATCAATAAAAAGAAAATGTCTCATTCTATTAGATGCGGTGTTAAAATGTATGTTAAAATGTAGCATGTTCGCTTTAAAAATATCGAAGCTGTTTTTTTTTTCACAAAATGCGTAAAAAAATTCCAGATATTCAGTAATTGTTTCGAATTTCAGAATATGATTTAGGAATAACAGCTATAAGATTTGGACACTTTGTTTGGAAAAAAAAACACCTGAAACACATGCATTCAAATATTTTCATAAAAATATACATCGTCATTTCCCGATTTACACTTCTACACATCCTTCCCTGTACTCGTGGTATAAGCTTCGCTGCTCCAAAGGTATCAACAGTATCTTCTCGCATCAAAAATTCAGATTTTTTTGTGTAATGTTAAAAAATATTATTTATTTTAAAACATCTTGAGGGAACAATAGGTTCTACATTAAAATATGCTCGAATTAATTTAGTACCTTCTCCCTTTTAATAAACAGAAAGAAAACAGAATTTGAAAGCTACTCTGATCGAATATGAGCCAGCGAATACACCTGAGAGATAATGTTAATATTCGTAAAAATACCAATTTCGGAATTAGCTGAAGATATTTATTAATGTCAAGATTAACTTGGTAACCAGCTAATATAGAAATTGTTCAATTACTGTGCGTTAGACCAACATGTACAAAATATATGAAGATATGTACGTATAGATGATAAAAATTAAAATATTCAAAAAAAAAAAAAAAAACAATTTTATGAATCCCTTTAAAACTACAAAACAAAGATAAAACATACTAATGATGAAAGTAAGATAGGGCGTCGTTTATTTTTGCTCAGTTGGTAAATAGATATTTAATGATTTCATCAATATTTTCCACCACTTTTTAAGACGATATTTTAAAGCTTTTCTATTTTATGTATTTCATCCATGATCGTTAGTGAAAATTTCGCTTTGCCAATAAGTTTCTTATATTTGTCATTGTCAGGAGGAGAAAATTGTCTCATTCTCTAAGCTACTCTGCACCCCTTGCACTTTAAATTGCATGCAACCCGTAAAGATTGATCTCGTTAAATTTCCCTCTTCCTGTTTTTGTTGAAAGGTGGAAAAGGGAGCATCATTTGTGAGAACTCATGACATTCTCGATGTCATTTTTCATTTGAGATATAAGTCGATGAGATAGACCAGCCTGAGGCTTCGTTCCCATTTTAGAGGGGAACAAGTGTGGAGGGATGCAAAAGTCCTACTAACCTATGACACTCCACATATCAGAAGCTTTCACTTAACATTTAACTTGATCTCTCTCGACCACTATCTCGAAATAAATGCAATTCGGGATGGGTAACGAAACAAATGTTTTGATGTTTTCCTCTCTTTCCGAGGGATGGAAAAATCATAGGAATAATATTTATTTTAACCCACCTCATGCATAAGCTTTAATTTGGCTGAGAAGTCGTTAATGTCTCCCCTTTAGGTCCAAAAATGTAATAGAACGTTCGTTTTAAAATTTTTCACAATCGTGGGGTAAAATTATGAAAAATAACTTTTTCGTAACAAATGACAGTCTGAACTCTCAAAACTTTCATTTGACGTATAGTTCATTGCTCTGGTTCTTCATGTTTAAATAGCAGAGTGAATAATAATTTTTATATTTGCCCTTTTTAAGGGGAAAGGGAGATGGAAGTGGTTATTTAAAAGCTTATTATATTCTTTGTGTCACAAAATTTCGTTTGGTAAGAAACTCCCTGCCTTGGATCAATGAATTGGGAAGGTGTGGCAGAACAACCATTTTGACAAACACAAACTGACAAACCAACGTATTTTAAGCAACCTTCTTGCAAGGTCTATATTTCATTTAATCTTAAACTACCACGTGATTTATACTGTAATTTAATTAGATTATCCCTTGGCCGAGTGGTTAGCACGCTTGGCTACTGATCTAAGGGACCTGGGTTCGAGCCCCGGATAAGGCATGGTTGTATGTGTTGTTTTTCTGCTGAGGTCCTGCCATCCTCTCAGACCCTCTACTATGGCATATAAACTGACAGGCTCCTGTCAGACCTCTGTGGCAAGCAGCTGCTTGAAGAGGTATGTATTATTATTTTTTTTCTTTTATCTTTCAATAACAACATCGAGATTGGGAGCTCAGACCTTGAAGAGCGCGGACGTGTTTTTGCTTAGCTCCAAGAAGTGAACTTTAGTTAGCTAAAGGCTTACTTAAATTGCGTAATAGCCTTGGACGAGATCGGTATCTAACATCGGTGGAGCTCTTGGTCGGAAGGTTAGCTTAATTTTTTACTTAAATTTTGAGTTATATGTTTAGGATTTTGGAGATTTTAAATTAAAATCAATACATATTTTAAAGTTGCAGTTTTTGACAGCAGTTTTTATTGTTCGCTCTTAATGTATCTCTTGGAGATTAAATATATTTTCTGTTTCTAACTGACAATTTTAAAATTATTAGATATACAACTTTTTAAATTTCCGCTGGATTTTCTATAAATTATACTGTTCCGATTAAGGAATCTACTTTAGCCAATATAAGTTCTAATTATTTTGAAATTGCTGTGTTTTATTTTGTACTTTTATAGTATTTTGAAAGCTACCTGTGTGGTATTTGATTATACATTAATTACATGTTAATTATACATTAATTACATTTTATAATTACATGTTTTTGACATTGTTCTTCTATTCTGTTTTTTGAATTTCACCATCGTTTACTGTATACAACCAAGCCTGGTTGTATACGGTAATCTAAAATCAGTGTATAATCTGGCTCGTGAAAGAATTTACAAGTTCCAAATTTATTTGTAGAAAATGTTTTCAAATATTTATTGTTGGTATTCAGCAAATTCGAGCACGAAATTAATTTGTTTTGTGAAAATCAGATAGAATTTCCCGATATCAGCCACCGCTAAAATTTTAGAAAACATATCGGACCCCTCAGAGGCCCCGCATTTCGAGATGTGTGACTTGGATCCCTCAGTGGCATTACAGTTCGAAATTTCAAACGAAGAAACGGCTCCATTTTTACACCACGATCGTTATCAAAAAAGGAATTCCTCAATATCTCGTGCCTACTCATGACTTAAGGAATATTGAAGCCATTATTGTGGTCATTAAACAGACTAATTTGGGGAACAAAAAACTAATAGCGGCTTATAAACCCCCAAATTCTGAAATCCGGATCTAATGTGGGGAACAAAAGTCGCCTTTCTTTTGCTTGACTAGGCGACAAGAAAAGATCTCATCACAGACGCTCCTAAAGAGCCCACTTTTTCCCCCACAATGCCATGCATAAAGCAGATGTCCTTGACATTGCTGTTTTTGGACACTTTAGTCAATGCTATGATATTCATGTGACCCATGAACTAAGCTCTGATCACGAACCTATCATTATTATTCTTGGTAATGAAATTACTGAAAATATTAAGTCTGACAGGATCACCAACTGGGATAAATACAGATTCCTTATCAACGAGAAGGTTAGTGAACATGCAAAGGCCAAAACTAGTACTCTCATTGACAGGGAGATTTCTACATTTAATGATATTATTTGAGTGCATACCTGTTTGCAAGTAAGATTAAGGAGAGTCAAATTGATACCAATAAGCTTCTTGATTACATTCTTCAGATGATCTCTCTTAAAAATGAAGTAAGAAGAGATTAGCAAAAATATCGTAGGCCAGAGACACTTGAATGTCTCAGGAAGCTCAAGAACTCTGTTCGCGACAGGATTCGCGAGCATCGATTTGACTTTTGGGACAAAAAGCCGTTGTCCTTTAGAACAGAGGACAATTCCATCTGGAGAATGACCAATGCCTTGGAGAAACCAGTTTCGGATTATCCTCCAATTCATGGAATGAATAGGATTGTTTACAACAACGAGAACAAGATGGGAGCTTTTGGGATCACACTGGAAAATCAGTTTCGGGACAATGGTGATTTGTCAGATGAAGAAACTTCAGAACTTGTTGAAAATACACTCGACCACTTCTCCCAGTTACCGATTTCTAACATTCGTTTTACAAATCCTACTGAGGTTAACAAAGCAATGAAATTGTTAAAATCCAGAAAGGCTCATGGCCTCGATGGAATTACGAACATCATGATGAAACAACGTCTCCCTAGAGCCATTGTTTACATCTGTTCTATTTTTAACAGCCTTTAACGTCTGAAAAACTTCCCATCGATCTGGAAAATGGCTGCTATTAAAAAGAAAAATAAACCAGGGAATAATCCAACTTTTCCCCAGAGTTATCGACCGATCAGTTTGCTCCCATGTTTAGGTAAAGTGTTTGAGAGAATTATCTTAAAACGTCTAATGGAACATACTGATCAGAATAGCCAAATTCCAGAAGAACAGTTTGACTTTAGGCGGAAGCGATCTACAGTTCGCCAACTGCTACGATTAGTGGAAAAGGTTGCCGAATCCTTAAATTAGAAAGAGACCGCCGCATCGACCTTTCTGGATGTGGCCAAAGCTTTTGATACGATCTGGATCGACGGCCTCATCTTTAAAATAATTCAAACCAACTTCTCTTCGGGTATGACCCACATTTTACAGTCATACCTGAATGCAAGAACATTTTGTTTTAGGATGCGCAACTGCCTTTCCACTGAAAGATACATAGATGCAAGTGTCCCATAAGGCTCTGCTCTATTCAGCTTCTATATGCACGATCTCCCAGATTTCCATCCTGTCATGACGGCACTTTACGCTGATGATATTGCTCTACTGTCTTCCTCCTGAGGCCCAGTCTGGATATCGAAAGGTTGCAGCTTGGGATGGACAAAGTAGAGCACTGGTACTCCAAATGGAAAATCAAGATTAACCCAGATAAAAGACAGTCAGTTCTCTTCTCTAAAAAGAAAATTGTTAATCCTGATTCCGCTAAATTTTTGGAGTTGAAACATCCTGGACATCATCATCATCATCATCATCCTCAAGCAGCCATGGGCTACGGAGGTCCAACCAGACCGTGCAATTTAGTTCTCCAAGCAAGTCTATCCTGAGCTAAATCTACTGCATCTGGCCACTGCACACCAATTCTAACAAGGTCCTGTTTGACATTGTCTGCCCACCGCATCCTAGGTCTCCCCTTCTTTCTGAGGCCTTTAGGCACACTGTTCATAACCCTATTCGCCAATCTATAATTATTCATACGGGCAACATGGCCAAAACAACGGAGTCTCTCTCTGCACAATATGCTGCTTAAAGGAGGTTGCAAACTCCTTTGCCTAACCTCATCATTAGTTACAAAGTTGAACCACCTAATGCCCAAGATACTGCGTAAGCATCTGCAATCAAAAGCATCTAGTTTCCTGTTATCTTGTTTACAAAGTGTCCAAGTTTCACTACCATAACTAACCCTAGAAAGAACCAAACTATTATACAGTCTAATTTTAGTCTTTAGGTGTATACGCCTATTTCTCCACACTCTCCATAGATTCTTAAAAGTCCCGCAGCAATACCTATTCGTCTGTTAATCTCATGCCGCACATCACCAGTATCTGTTACGTAGCTCCCAAGGTAATTAACCTGTGACACCTGCTCAAGACTGTAACCATTCAGATCAACTGAATCACAACCTGCCTGACCAATTTTCATCACTTTAGTTTTCTCTCTGTTTATAACCAAACCTACTCTACTACCAGTCTCATCAACAGCTCGAATGAAAGAGTTCATCTCATCAACATCATTTGCCAAAACGGCTAAATCATCAGCATAATCTAAATCAGAAATTTTCCTATCTCCAGCCCATTTAAGGCCAAAATCTTTCCCTTGAAGTGAATTTCGCATAACATAATCAATAACCAAGCTAAAGAGAAAAGGAGACAAAATGCACCCTTGTCGAACACCAGAAGTAATGCTAAACAAATTGCTACAAGCCTTACCAACTCTCACACACGACTCAGTGTTATTATAGAGAGCTTTCATTATGTTAACTAACTTGTCTGGTATACCATATGATCTCACAATCAACCACAAATTATGATGATCAACAGAGTCGAAAGCCTTTTTGAAATCATCAAAGCTAGCAACCGAAGGTTTCTGAAACTCTAAACATTTCTCAAGAATCTGCCTAAGTGAAAATATCTGATCCACACATCCCCTACCACTTCTGAATCCACATTGCTGATCACGCAATTGACTGTCAACCAGATTCTTAATGCTATTAAGCACAATCATGGAAAGAACTTTACCTGGAACAGAGAGTAGGCTGATACCCCTATAGTTATCACAAGAACTACGATCACCTTTTTTGAAAATAGGGATAACAATAGCTCTGGTAAAACCCTAAGAAATCATGCCTTTATCATAAAAGATATTCAGAATTTCAGTCATCCAAGTGGTAACCGAAACATTCCCAGCTCTAAGCATTTCTGTAGTAATTTCATCTACCCCTGGGGATTTATGAAGTTTAAGTTTAGAAACAGCCAAACTAACTACAGATTGTGTTATAGGGCTACCATTAAAGCCACCAATGGATCTATCATCATTGCAAACAATGGGAATAGAACTAACCGCATGGTTTAGAATATCACTGAAATACTCAGCCCACCTAGCCTTGACAGAATCCTCACCTTCTATAACCTTACCTTGTTTATCCTTCAATCCCTGTATACCTGTCCGTTTTCTACCACACAAAACATTAACTATCTGGTACAGCTCTCTGCTGTTGTGCTGTCTAACTGCTTCCTCGGCTTTGTCAGCCAAACCATCAAGCCAAAGATTCTTTTCAGCAGCTAAATGATCTTTTACACGTTTATTACATTCTCTGTAATGCTTTCTATTAGGACTAGTAGAGTATTGATTAAGGACATTCCTGCAGTTCTTTCTTTCCGAAATAAGCTCAAGTGCCTTATCACTGAAATAATTCTGCCTCCTCTTCTCCTTTCTTCCTAAAAGAGTACTGTTAGTGTCCAAAAAAGCCTGTTTAAAATGATCCCATTCTTCCTCAACTTCAGTAGTAAGCATACCATGACTGCCATAATGACTAAGTAACCTATCATGGTAAGCTTTGGCTATAACTGGGTCTTTCAGAGCTTCAGTATTAAATGCAAATTTTTTAACCCTAGCACAACACTTTTTACAAGATAATGGTCAGATCCAATTTCAGCTCCCCTATATGACCTGGTATTTCTAACAGAACTAGCCCATTTGCTGTTAATTAATATATAATCAATCATATTCTTATGCAGCCCATCGGGTGAAACCCATGTGTACTTATGTATGTCGCGGTGTTTTTAATAAGTGTTAGTTATTCTGAAACCATTGAGTTTACTTACCTGCAGGAGACGCTGCCCATTGCCATTGCAGCTACCAATACCAAAAGGGCCTATTACTCCTCTCCAAAGGTCAGAGTCAGTACCAACTTTGGCATTGAAGTCATCAAGAACAAGGGTAATATCTCCTTTCTTGACAGAATTCAAAATATCCTGAAGTTGTTCATAAAACCTATCCTTCTCATCCTCATCGACATCCTCAGTGGGGGCATAACAGCAGATAACATTCAGGTCTTTAACGCTTGTCTGAAATTTTGCTGTAAGAAACCTTTCATTAATGCACTCATATCCTAGAAGAGCATCACTAGCGTGTCTGCTGAGAAGCAGACCCACGCCTTGGTGATGCTTATTGTCGTCCCTTCCTGAAAAGAGAAATTTAAGATTATTTTTAAGAATCTGACCTTTATCTGTCCATCTGGTCTCTTGCAAGCCGAGAATATCTAAATTATAACGGTGGAATTCTTGTGTGAGGACATCAAGAGAAAATGCTCTGTGCAGAGTCCTCACATTCCAACTACCTATGGAGAGAAAATGGTTAGTGGGATGATTAAAGAAACTATGTTTATTGAGAGAGGGAATGCCGACAATATCAAACAGCCCCCTAATCGCAGACATGGGGCAAAGACACGTTCCCCCACCACTAAAGGCTGAAGCCATCTACACTGGAAGACTTCCTCCAATGTAGAATTTGACGATGCCAATAGAAGCAAAGAGTTCAGGTGCCTGCGATGACCTCTGCTCATGATTATCCACCAGCTGATAAACATATCCTGTGAATCTATTCACTTGGGGCTGTCAACCCACAAACAAACAGAAAACACAGCGGAAGATTTTCCCTCCACAGAAGCCCACCAGTGCAGCAAAATCAGGATCCATAATCAAGCTCAGAGCCGTATATCTGTCTAGTCCAGTGGGTTTATATTGTCAGCACCAGGACCCTGTGTGGTTGACCACTCCTCAGCAGGGTAGAAAAAAAAGAAAAGTAGCCATAGTTGTCCAGATCTGTAGGCCACACTAATCTGGCAGCCCTCCCCTTCCGTTCACTTACACAAGAGAGTATCTCTTTTGAAAGTTACTAACGGCCTGCACCACGAGAAGGCGGGGTCGGACATTAGATGCTAGGCCTGGCCGGTTCTATGCATCATCACAGGGAATTGGTGCATAGCTCTCCTTCCAGTGACTACCTAGCTACCATTTACAGACCATCCTGGACACCAACGGTGAAATGCTTTTGTGTCATTCTACATAAAACAACTTCGTTGAAATGCACATATTGATCATGTGTTCTCAAAGGCTCAAATCATCATATGCAAACTTGCACCCCTGATAAGGTGGAACGCGAAACTCTCTCCAGAAAAGAAAGTATTTCTTTATAAGACTCTTCTCCGGTCAGTCCTGACATATGCCTCTCCAGTGTGGGGTAATACTACCAACACCAATGTCAGGAGGCTTCAGAACTTCCAAAATAAAACGTTAGCTCTGTGGTCAGTGGTTTGTGAAAAACAAGACCATTAACACTGACGAATTTGATGCTTGAGCACTGACGACATATGCACTAATATTCGGAAGCTCGCGCAGACCTTTTTTGAGTCAATGGGAGATCATCCATTGTGATATAATAAGATCCTTGATCAACCACGATCCCTTGGTTTTAAACCAATTCAAGCGTCCTAAGATTATGGTGTTTGACACCCACATGTTTAACTTTTAGTTGTGTTTCTTTTGCAAGTTTGTTTTGCCCGTGTGTCCCCTTTGGGGTTTATGTATTTTCTTTTGTTATTGCCAATCAGGGACTATTTTAGACTCCGAGATATATGCCTTAAGTTTGAAGCTCATAATATTAATTGAATATATCAGATATTAAAATGCGTAATTGACCTTGCATTACAGGAAAAATAAATATTCCCTTCTGTCACATTTGGGTTATTCAGAAGGAGAAAATGTTATATTTGAAGGTGAATCTTCTGAGAGTTCATCACAAGCTCCTGGTACATCAGAAACAGCAGGAAAGGGATAAAATCCCTCCAGTTGTAATCAGGCAGCCCAGAAACTGGATTAATGTTCAAAAAAGAGTTTAATTGCTCTTGCAGTCGAAAGATTCAAAGCCAAGGAATCTGGCGAGGCAATCGAAGTATAAATAAATTCTTTCAGGATTATAGGATTACAGGGCTATTATTACGCAATTTGAGAAACAAAACGTTTCGTTGCATGCTTACCTGCTTAAAGCTGATAAAATCCTTAATATAGTTATCAAAAACATCCTAGATGATGTTTCTTGTGATGAATTTGCAAAAGAACTTATAGGAATAGTCTTTACACCTATGAAAGTTTCGCAATTAAAGAATTATTCAGATAGATTTCCATTGTTAATTTTTCTTACAGAATTAGACAAGACCGATGTTAATAAAAATATCTATAACATTACGGATTTATTTCACCTAGATAGAGATTACAGTAGAATTTTTTCAAAGGCGATCTGACGCTACGAAATGTCATAGATGACAGCGCTATGATACGCAGGGCAATTGCTATAATTCTTCTCGCTCTGTTAAGTGTGCTGGCCCACATTCAGCAACTACATGTGCCCGTACTCACAGAGATGGACCTCAATCCTGTGTTAACTCTGGCAAGGAACACACTGCTAATTATAGGGACTGTGAGCTTTACCCCAAATCCTCACAATCTCCTGCTTCAGTGTCATTGGATAAGTCCTAAAAGACCAAAACTAATAAACCTCAAACTATTAAGTCAGGTGTTACTTATGCACAAGCTATAGCCAAGACTGTAGAAGCCATACCAGGGTAGTGTGCTAATAATTCTACTCGAACGTTTGTCTCCAACAAACCCAATAGGGGAAGACCTACGAAAATATGCCTACTAAAATCAGTACAACTGGACAAAACCTGAATTCGATTTTGGGAAGGATTTAAAAGATATCCTAGGGTTTTTCAACAATTTAACTGAAAAAGTTTCGAATGGTAAAAACTTTGCTATTAAGTTCAGGTAAGAAAAAAACTGGACAGATAAGATCTTTGTTAGAATACAGGCTTTTGACTTCGTAGCATCTCTCTTTACTTCTGATGGATAAGCAAATTTCATCTCGCTTTATCCCAAGATTTATAATTTGGAACTCCAATGGTCTTAATTGTGACCTATCGGAGTTACGTAACTTTGTATACACTCACCAAATGGATGCTGCACTGCTCTGCGAAACTCATCTCAGAGCTAGTGACAGCGTCAAAATACCCAACTATGAAATCTACCGAAATGACAGAGATCATGACAGAGGTGGGGGAAACGTCAATAGTTATTAAGAAAAGTTTACCTCACTACTGCCTTCCCACCTCTGATCTTATAAATATTGCCGCCACTACTGTGGTTCTTCAGCATACTGACTTATGGAATATTAAGCTTGTTGCAGCATAAAAGCCCCCTAATCCTGAACTTTTATTCAAGGACTTAGCTTATATATTAAGCCATAGAACTTCCACTGTGCTTGCAAGAGACCTCAACTGTAAGCACCAGTCTTGGAATTCAAAATTGGAAAATAAAAGTGGTCTTCTTTTACTAGATTATGCCACAACAAAAAAAAACTCGTTTTAGACGCTCCAAAGTAACCAACTTTTTTTCCCAACAACTCCTTACATAAGGCCAGATGTCTTTGACATTACAATTTTTGGACACTTTTGTCCTGATTATGATTTACCAGTGATCCACGAACTGAGTTCGTATCACAAACTCATTCTCAGAATCAGCATAGTCGGAGATTTATGGCTAAATATACAAGTCCTTGAATAAAAGTTCAGCATTATTATTAGAATCAGCAATGAGTTAACTGAAACTTTTATACAACATAATATATGCCATAGGCTTGAAGCTCATAATATTAATTGCAATTTAATTGCTCTTGCAGTCGAAAGAAAAAGTTTTGTTCCATGCTTACCAGCTTAAAGCTGATAAAAACCTTAATATAGTTATCAGAAACATCCTAGATGATGTTTCTTGTGATGAATTTGCCAAATCCTTATCCCCAATAAAAAGGGTAGATAATACGATCACCAACTGGGAGAGGTATAGATTCCTTGTCAGTGTGAACCTTAATGGAAAAACAACTGCTAATTCCCCATATCTCATTGAAAGAGAAATATCTTCTTTTAATAATCATATCATGAATGCTTATCTCTTAGCCAGCAGGAACAAGATGAATCGGATCGATGCCAATGAGCTCCCTGATGACATTATTGAGATGATATCGCTTAAGAATAAAGTCAGAAGAGATTGGCAAAAGCATCGACTGACATAGACTCATGAAAGTTTCAGAGAGCTCCTAGACTCTGTTCGCAATAGAATTCGCGAGCATCCATTTGATTCTTGGGATAAAAAGTTATCCTCGCTTCCAACTGAGGATAATTCTATCTGGCGAATGACCACTGCCCTGAAAAAATATCACCTATTGATTATTCTCCCATTCATGGTATGAATTGTTTGTTTACAATGATGAGGACAAGGTGGAAGCTTTTGCGACCATCTTGGAAGATCAGTTTCAGGACAATGGTGATTTGTCAGATGAAGATACACCACAAGTTATTGAAAATGCACTGAATCATTTTTCTCATTCGGTGAACTCAAGTACAGATTTACAACTCCTATGCAGATTAATAACTTTATTAAGATGTTAAAACCTAGAAAATCTCCTGGCCTTGATGATATTACCAACACTATGATTAAGCAACTTCTCCTTACTTCCATTATTTAAATATGTTCCATATTTAATGTCATTCTACGGTTAAAACATTTTACATCAGTCTGGAAGAAGGCTATAATTAAAATAATACACAATCCTGGGGAAAATCCAACTTTTTCCCAGAGTTTAGGCTTATAAACTGCTTCCATGCTTAGGCAAATTATACAAAAGAATTAACTTGAATCGGCTCATGGAACACATTGATCAAAATAGCCTAATTCTCGAGGAAATATTTGGATTTATGTAGAACCGATCTAATGTACTTCAACTACTGAGAGTAAAAGTTGAAAAAATAGCTGCATCTTTAAATAAAAACGAGATTGTTGCGTCCATAATTTTAGATGTATCAAAGGCATTTAATAACGTCTGGACTGACGGTCTCATTTTTAAAATGATCAAAGCTGACTTTCCCTCGGGTATGATTCATATCATTCAGTCATACTTGAATGGAAGAACTTTCTGTGTCAAGATTGGCAACTCTCTGTCTACTGAAAGACAGATAGATGCAGGTATTCATCATCTTTCTGATCTTCAACCGATCACAATGGCACTTTAGGCCGATGATATTGCTCTACTTTCTCCGTCACTCATCCCCAGTCTGGCTACTAAACGACTGCAGCTGGGACTGGACAAAGCAGGGCGCTGGAACTCTAATTAGAGAATCAGGATTAATCCTGAAAAAAGTAAATCAGTTCTGTTTCCCAGTAAAAGAATTATTAATACTGATTCTCCAACTATATTTGGTATACAAACTAAATGGACACAAACGGTTACATAGCTTGGTGTCACTCTACATAAGAAGCTTAAATGGGATGCACGTGTAACTAATGTACTTTCCAAAGCCAATATCGTTAGATTTAAACTTGACCCCTTGATAGGATAGAACTCTACACTCCCTCCGGAAAAGAAGCTATTCTTGCATAAGACCATCGTGATGTATGCCTCACCAGTGTGGGGCATTACTACCAACTCGAACGTAATTTTTTTTTAATTCTCTTTAAGATATATTAAAGTGTGAAGATCCTCTCAGACCTCTGTAGCAAGCAGTAGAGTGAATGGAAAATTATTGCTTTTTCTTTTTGTCGGTGTTGTAAATAACTGACTGACTTGCTATAATTCGTGTACAATTATTTTAGTATTTCTAAATATTTGGATAGAGATTTGCTATATTTTGTGTTCCGATATTTAGGTTCGCAAAGGATGAGTAGCAGGAAAAGGCTGCGGAAACAAGATAATTTGAGCGGTTCCTGAAAAGATGCGAATAATGTGAATTAATGAATCATTATTATTAGAACAAAGTAGCTTTAAATGTAATTTAGAATAGTAATAATAGTATTAAATACCTCTTACCTATTATATTTATTCCATGAACAATTTTAAAGTGAACTTTATTTCAAATAATCAAATCACTAATATTAATTATTGTCTTTAAACAAAATGTCACTGCAAATGCAATTAAATTTCCAGCTCCCTGCTCACAGAAAATAAAGAATATTAATCGAAAATTTTAACACTTCTCCTTAAAGATTTTCGATGTGTAAGCACTTAGATTATCCTTAAATGCTTTCAATGTAATGGAGCAAATGCTTGTCTTAGATTTTAATTTTCGATCAACGGGCCTTTTAAAGAATAAATTAATCAAAACATCTTAAAGTGACCGAAAAAATAAAAGGTGATTTGCAGACTACTCTAAGAAGCAGTAGTGGTTATACAAATGCATCATATTTATAGAGGCATTCAATGTATACTTGAAAATATCATAGATACATTTCGTGGTATGATATTTTTTGTAAAACTTTGGACATATCGCTATGATGATATATCCGTAATATAGTACAATTATTCCATGTTACCACAACATTTGTAATTGAACGAATGACATTTATATCAATGGATTTTTGTATAAATGTAGTGGTGGTCGATGCGAAAATTTTCCCTTCATATTTTGTATTACGATTGGGACTTCGAATGAATAATAGTTTGAATTTGACTAATTTTCTCCCTTGGAATATAATCTGTCTGTTGCTTCTCTTTATAAAAATGCTATCGCAAAAAGTCAGTGGAGTGTTTTTCTAGTGTTTAGTTCATTTTTGGTGTGTGAATAGGTACAAATACCGACAACTTGATTTACTGACAATATTTTATGTGTGTACATCTGCGGGATCTGCCATTGCATTAGCAGAACCTTTAATTTAATATTAACAGTAACCCTTAAATATGAATGTGCATAAGCAAAGAAAAATTTACAATCCAAAACTAAAATTCCAAGAATGATGGACAGTTGAATATTTGTCAATTTTGGATGAAGGTCTGATATATAAGATGCTATAATGTGATTTAACAATTCTTTAAATATCGATTTTGAAAATAGAAATCCTAAATATCAACTACAATTATGCTAGTTTTTAAGCAGATGTATTTATTGTTGTAAGCAGATGTTGTAAGCAGATGTATGATGCAGAAAAGAAACTATCAACAAAAAATATCAAAATTTAAAAGATTTGGGACTTCAAATAGTTTCTGTGTTTGAAAGTACATATATTTGCTAACGACGATTTTGCGATATGAAATTTATTAAATCAAATTACAGGAACTGCATTAAGGACACGACGCTTGAGCAGATACCTCGGATCACAACAAATATCGACATTGACATAAAAGATCTTGTAGCCCACCAAGTTCGTCCTCAGTGTTCTCATTAATTTAATTTTTTGTACCTAATTTTTCCCATGTATTTAAATTTTTGTTCGTAAGTTTTTTATGTAAGCATTTTATTGCATAAAATATTATTATAAAATAATATTTATTTATTTTTTTAAAATAGATCCTGTATTATACACCGAAGAGCAAAAGCATTATGACCAGAACATCTTTGTGCAAACTGAAACAACTGCAGGTAAACAACGGCGCGTGTGAAGGTCATGACACGATATAAATAACATCTGATACTGAGCTGTGTTAATCAGTGTTATTTTTGTTCTTCAGATGGGAAAATCAGCGGCCTTAAGTAAGTTGGAAAAAAGCCAAATTATAATGGCCAGACAACTGGGTTAGAGCATATTCGATATTATAAGGCTTGTGCAGGTGTTCACGGTCAGTAGTAGTTAGTACCTTCAAAAAGTGGTCCGAGGAGGGAAGAACCACGAACCACTGGCAAAGTGTGAGCCAACCACATCTAATCGATGCTAGAGATGAGCGAAGCCTATGCTATATGGTACTAGCCAACAGAATGGATACTGTGGTGGAACTCGCCCATAATTTGAATGCTGGTGATGGGAGTAATGTGTCACAACACACAGTACATCCAACTGTGCTGAAAATGTGACTGCATAGCCGCAGGCCTGAATGATTGAAAGAAGGTCGTCTGGTCCAATGAATCTCATTTCCTGTTGCACCATATGGATGACCAGAAAAATGTGCGTCGTTTACCTGGGGAAGTGTTGATTTCACTGTGGAACGAGAACTAGCTGGTGGAGAAAGTGTAATGTTTTGGACAATGTTCTGCTGGGAAACCCTGGGTTCAGTCATTCATATGCAGGAAACTATGACATCTACCACGTACCTAAACATCATTGCACACCAGGTAGATCCTCTCATGGCAACGATATTCCTCTCTAGTAGTGCCTTCTTTCACCAGATAATGCACCATGCCACATTGCCCGGATTGTTTGAGAATGTTTCGCGGAACATGAGGAAAACTTCCAAGTATTGACCTGGCCTCCAAATTCCCCAGACTTCAATCCAATCGAGCATCTATGGTGACGTGTTGATACTAGATACCCCAAGACACCTTTAGAAATCTTGTAGCATCAATATTTTGCTGGGTAATAGCTATTTTGGCGGCATGTGGAAGACCAATATCAGGCAGGAGTTATATTGTTTTGGCTCTTCGGTATATATACTATATATTAGGACCAGATCTAGGAGGGAAGTGCCATGCCTCCCTCCCCCACCTTTCAGAATGTTAGTAAGGGTTGGCAATAATGATATACTGCCCAATTCTTCAAAAAACGTAGCTTTTCGCATAGTAGCCTATAATATAAAATCTCGCTAGATGGCGCGTGAATACATGAAAACAAACCGTTCTCGTCAGTCGTTTTTATATTACAGTAGGAAGAAAAAACCTCAGATGACGTGAATGTGATAAATCCTGGGAAGGAACATATGTCACAATTTGTATTTGTAACCAATATCTTGTTAGCATGTTTAATCGGGAAGTGATTTTTAGGAACAAATATCATACAGATTCGAATTTAAAATTCACTTCGCCTCTATATACCGTAATGACAAACAAAAAGCTAGATTTCTTTAAATTTATTTTACAAATGACGTATTTATACCAGAAATTTAAAATTTTGGTGGTGGAATGTGAACGTTACGAAGTTCTTTCAAAACAATGATAACCCATTGATTTTGATTTTAAAATAATTTTTACAGTGATAATTTAAGAATTAATTAATTTAAAAATTCCAAAATTTAAAACGAATATTACAAATGATGTAGTTATACTAAAACCTTTTAATTTAAATGGTGCAATGTGATGGTCATGAAGTGTTTATTGGCAGCAATGAGTGAACCCTTAGGTGGGCGGGAAAATGCAACGTTTGTCATTTAAGAGTTAAATTTTAAATTATTTTGTGGTGCGATAGGTATTGATGAATTTTATTTCCTTCATAATTTTTAGTCACAAAAAATTAACATGAGAGTAAAAACAACTACCACTATAAATGGTTTATATGGTATATATTTTAATCTATGATTAAACTTTCGTTTAATCAGTAAATCGTCAGTTATTCTATGTGAAGTATTCTAGTTCAGTAGCCTACAGTGTAAGCCCACTAACTATCAATAACATACAATCTGTTAAAGACGTAGGGATCGACCAGTGGCGGTAATGCCTAAAAATTTTGAAACCTCATTGTCATTTATGTTCCTGAATGGAACTATGTAAACCCTTTTAGTTTTCCTAACGATTTTCTTTCCCAAAGTAATATTTAATTTGAAAAAAAAAAACGTTTTTATCTTTAGAAAACTGAAAAGCAATTAATTAATTCTTACGGAGGGCTTCCCAAACGTTCTTGACACGTTTCAGCAGATTTGTACGCGTTTCTCCGAAGTTAACAAAGTCAACGATATGTTTGGAACCCTGTCTAAACTTACCATTACATATTGAAATCAAAGGCTTTATCATCATTTCTATCTCTGCCAGCGGCGGGTAGAGTTCGGTTTGCGAAATTTGTGCGTTGACTAAAGATGGTGAAAGGTATTTTTAGAAAGATGAACCTTTGGAGACCATGAGAAAAAAATTCATGCCAATTTATCACAAGTGTATGAGGATAATTCCTGTTCAAATGGCACTGTTACGAGATGGATGAGCAGATTCAGAAAAGGAAGACAGAGCTTCAAAGAACTCCCTCATGCAGGAAGACAAAGGTGGCCGTGAACGAGAGAACAGTCGCTGATGTTCGTGTCATAAACTCATTAAGAAAAACCCACACATCACCGTTCAGATAATGCCAGGACATCTATTTGCAGTTTAGAAACAATTATTCACCAATATTTAAAGTTCCGAAAGCTCTGTGCCAAATGGGTTCCTCACAAGCTGAGAGAGCAGAAAGTGGAGTAGAGTCGACTCGTGCAAGGATATGCTGACAATGGTTGAACCGATGGCCCCAATTGGTAACAGATATTGCCACAGAGATGAGACGTGGTGTTATTACTATACAACTCCGAGAAAGATCGAAACTATGTTTGGATTGCTGAATATAAACCGGGTCCCCAAATCCTCCGACAAGACTTTCGCTCAAGAAAAAGGATGTTCACAGTTTGTTTCAATTACCAAGGAGTGATAGCCGTGGACACATTACCTGAAAAAAATTAATTTAAATGGTAATACTACACCAACGTTGTTTTGCCCAAAATGGTTAATGAGTCGAAGGAGCAGTATCCAACAACAGGCGTATCAAGGGTTCTAAACGGAATGCAAGCAGAAAGTGGACAAGAAGACAACAAAAACCTCCCGTTCTAATTCTCTAACCCATCTCATACATTCTCTTGGAAGTGTTTCATCTGATACTTTACAGCAAGCAGTTTATAGAGAAAGGCTCATCCTGTGGCTCATCCTGTGGAGGCTCCTTCACTTTCAATGAAAATACTGAAACTGATTCATTTTCCAAATTGTCTTCTGAATATGTTCAAGGACATTTTTAAGGAACAAGACTGAAAAACAAAATTTATTTAAACCTACCAATTTAATTACTTCTTCTTAAGTTAATCTCCCTTCTGGTATTCATCCAGATATTGTACAACATGATGTAGAATCAATCTCTGGAAAACATCTCATTCATTCAATTAGATCTGTTAATTTAATTATTGCAGGGAAATTGATCCCATCAAGAGTTAGTACCTCCAGTTTAGTTCAGTTCTTTTATAAAAAGCTTGGCAGAAGGGTTGCAGGAACCTTTCTTCCTAAAGGAGACTTATTCGTAAATCTATAATCAGGACATGAAACCAAAATCATTCTAAAATGCTTTCTCATTGAAACTAAAGCTATTTCCATCCCACCATCTAGAAATGTTATTCATCCAGAAGTCATTATTACTAAAGTTCCGCAAGATATTACTGAAGATGAAGCTCTATATTATCTCAAGGAGTAATAAATGTAAGACGTATAAGACATTATGCCCAAAACAGCAACTAATGAAACCGGCAAAAGGGAAACTCTATCTCCAAAACTGTCCTAACACTCAATCAAAAGTTATCCGATAACATAATAATTATATTTAAAGAATACAAATGACTGAATATTTAAGGCTACCTCCAATTTTGTCCTAATTGCCAGAGATTTGGGCATTTGCAGCATACTGCATAAACAGAAATCGATGGAAAAGCTGCAAGGGGCATCATAATTATAAAGAATGTAATAACACTTTGTTATGCTGTCCTAACAGTGGAGGACAAAACCCTCAGACTTATGCAGAATGACAAGTGAGACTGCAGGCCTGTCGAATAAAGAAATTGAGGATCCGGAGTAGTTTATCGTGGTAGAGACTTTCAAAATGATACAACAAGAAGACCACATCTACATTACTAAAGGAACTTTACAAATCGATACAAGTGAAACTTTTAATTCTCTTACAGATCATGACAGGTATTTTACATGGTATTTTACAAAGCGAATCAACAAATGTAGTGAAAAACCAATTTTCATCGAATAGAGTCCGTTCAAAAATCTACTGCGAGAAAACAGGTTACGATAAAAAAAAAAGCAATCCCTAGGCACAAAATTCTTATGAAGAAACTGAAGATGAAATCGTATTCCTGAAAATTAATAATATCGTGGAATGCCAAACAGAGCTCCTAAACTTTCTAAAAAAACTCATCGAACGTAAAAAATAGAAATAAATTTATAATCACGCAGAAAATTTATCAGATACTTGATTATAATGAGTAATAATATTATTATTAATAAAAATAATTTAAAAATATGTTTATGGACCTTAATCATCATCCTACCTTCCTATTTCAGTAGAACTATAGAGGTTTGAAAAATAAAATTCTTGAGAAATGCTCTTCTTGGAGAAAACCATTTTTACAATTCGAGTTTTCAGCGAAAGGTATGTGAAAAAGATCCTTAAGATCTCTCAGTTTCTTTCTTATCTAAAACCTAGAAACGATGGATCTAAAGGGGAGATCTATTATGTGCACTCTAAATTACCACAAGTTCCTATTGAGATCTCCTGCTGGATTCAGTTCCCCGAAATTGTAGCAGTACAAGTGAAAATTAAAGAATTTTCCTTCAGCATTTTCTCACTGTATAATCTAGGATATGTATCGTTGTAGGATTTTAAAAATATTTTGCATTAAGAGACTGGAAAGCATATAACACAACTTGAGGATGCCACACAACAGACAGAAGAAGAAACATCGTAGAAGATCTGTCCAAGGGTCTTAACCTGATTGTTCTCAATGACAATTCTCCTACATTTTTCAAAATTCCAGGAAAAGAAAGTGCTATTGATCTCTCAATTGTCTCATCTCCCTTTGCCAAGCATTTTACATGAACAACAAACCATGATTCTCTTGGGAGCGAACATCTACAGTCATTATTTCAGCTAACGTTTGGTCTAATATCTAAGTCCCAATTGAAAGTTACTAATTGGGTTTGTTTCAAGAAAATATCTCATGTGAACTACAACATACCAACAGCCAGTCAAATCTAAATTAATTTAGTTCTTCTCTCAAAGAACCACTAAAATAATTCTGAAGAATTCAAAGGTCCTGTTAAAACTTGTTCTGTTGTTATTAAAGTAAAAACGATCAGTGCAAATAAGATAAGTAAAGGAAAAGCTGAAAGGCCTGGAAATTTAAAAGTCATCGAAGAATTTCTAAAACAATTTCTGCCAACAGCATAAGATAAACGAAAGTTATTGAAGAAAAAACAGTGGCAAAACTTTTGCAAGGATTTTAACTTCCAGACTCCTCAATCAGCTGCATGGAAGAAAATAAAACTGGAACAGCATTTGAATCTGTTCCCGTCTGGGCTCGACTTGCTATATCTCAGAATTGCACACCCAAGAAACTCTCAGATCATTTCGACCATCTCGTCGTATTTTAAATTACCAATATCGGGGTCCTTCAGAAATAACAAAGCAAAAATTTTCAGACTTGTGGAGGCGGCCTAAAAAAATCTAACCCTAACTCCAGAGTACATGAATAATCCTTTTAACCAAAGGCAACTTAAAAATACTGTAAATAAAATGAAACGTGGGTAATTGTGGACGCGATAACATCATGAATATTCTTATTAAGTGCATTCCACAGGAAGGACTTGCGCTTTTATTGAAACTATTTAATGAATGATGGAACAGAGGATCAATCCCGGATATTTGGAAAATAGCACAGATTATCCCAATTGTAAAACCTATGAAATCACCTAATTTACGCACTTCCTACAGAACCTGTTTCATTGACTTCTTGTCTTGGAAAAGTTTTTGAAAGAATGGTACTTTACCGACTTGATTGGTTTATCGAATCCTCTGGGCTGTTCTCTACTTTCTAAACTGGTTTCGGAGAGGAATGTCATCTCAAAATAATTTACTTCAATTAATTGCTGAACGACTAAATGCTCTTTGCATAAAATGAAAGTGGTGGTGGTTTTCTTCCTTATTCAACATGCATTTGATCGTGTTTGGCATCTTGGACTATTATTTGAGCTGTTAAAATAAAGAATAACATGCAATATGTTTAATTACATTACCAATTTCCTGAAAGATCGAAAAATCCAAGTCATATTAGGAAATGTTCTTTCAGGGCTTATCCCTATTTCTGTGAAATTTTCTAAGGACGGTGATTTTTAGTCCGGTGGTATTCAACATCGTGCTCCAGGACTAACCAGATTGTTTAAGCAAAAATATTAAATTTCTATTTTTGCTGACGACTTGGCCATTTGGCCAACATCAGAGCCTGACATCCTCCAAAAGAACTTTCAAATAGCAGTGAATCAAGATTTTGGATGAATGGGGATTTACAGTTTCATGAAATAAAACTAAACGCTTAATTATATCCAGACAGCGAACTAAGATCTTCTCCCAAAGAGTGCATATTAGTAATGATCTTATTAAAATAGTTAAGGAACACAAATTCCTTGGGATTCTTCGAAACTATTGTTTAAATTGGAAACCACAAATTAATCTCTTTTTTCGAAAACGTTAATAGCAGATTAAATATGCTGGTATATTTAAAGGTACTACATGGGGAGCCAAATCTAAAACTCTTTTTGAATTCTACAAAATGCTCATACGCCCGATTTTTTTAGTATGGTAGTCAGCTTCAAATTAACTGCTTCAGATTCTTCGTGCAAAAAAGCTTAAAACCTACTAAAATAAAGTGATAAGATGTAGACTCGGACGGTTACCTGGATCTCCTACCCTACCCTTCCTTGATGAAGTTGCCGCACCTCCTTGCACTTTTAGGAAAAATTCAAATCTTTTTTGAATTGGTGGGCTTCTTTGGAGGGAAATCTTCTGTGTTTTCTGTTTGTTTGTGGGTTGATAGCCCCAAGTGAATAGATTCTCAGGATATGTTTATCAGCTGGTGGATAATCCTGAGCAGAGGTCATCGCAGGCACCTGAACTCTTTGCTTCTATTGGCATCGTCAAATTCTACATTGGAGGAAGTCTTCCAGTGTAGATGGCTTCAGCCTTTAGTGGTGGGGGAACGGGTCTTTGCCCCATGTCTGCGATTAGGGGGCTGTTTGATATTGTCGGCATTCCCTCTCTCAACAAACATAGTTTCTTTAATCATCCCACTAACTATTTTCTCTCCATAGGTAATTGGAATGTGAGGACTTTGCACAGAGCTTTTTCTCTTGATGCCCTCACACAAGAATTCCACCATTTTAATTTAGATATTCTCGGCTTGCAAGAGACCAGATGGACAGATAAAGTAAAATTCTTAAAAATAATCTTAAATTTCTCTTTTCAGAGAGGAACGACAATAAGCATCACCAAGGCGTGGGTCTGCTTCTCAGCAGACACGCTAGTGATGCTCTCCTAGGATAGGAGTGCATTAATGAAAGGTTTCTTACAGCAAAATTTCAGACAAGCGTTAAAGACTTGAATTTTATCTGCTGTTATGCCCCCACTGAGGATGCCGATGAGGATGAGAAGGATAGGTTTTACGGACATCTTCAGGATATTTTGAATTCTGTCAAGAAAGGAGATTTACCCTTGTTCTATGACTTAATGCCAAAGTTGGTACTGACCTTTGCGAAGGAGTGATAGGCCCTTTTGAAATCACAAGTTCATTGTAGCGTTCATCTGTTGTAAAAATACAAATAATAAATACAAAATAAATATAATAAATAAAAATTAATATAGAAATTTTATGGTAATTTATATCGAATTAGTATAAACTATTTATTAAATTGAGCTGAGAAATTATTATGATCTTGCTCCTGAAATCAAATTCGATCGAATTAAAACACCAGAACTTTATTTCCACTTATTCTTTAAACATGTTAATAATCATAATGAAAATAATAAAAAATATTTCTTTTCCGTGAGTAGTGGTTTAAATTTTATCCTTTCCAAAAATATTTATTGTGACCTGTCGTAAATGCAGTTTTCAATTAACCAAAATTTTTTTGAAGTTATTGAACAAAATGTCTGCTTTTCTTACAGATTTGATTAATTCTGAAATTTTTATTCTGCTGCATCAATTTTATTTATATTAATTCCACTGCTTTTGCTTTGATCGTAATCTTGTTTGCAAAGCAGATATTTTCTCCAAGTCATTATTTAGTTTTTAATAGCAATTTGAAACTGTTGCAATTTTTTAATGCGTAGACTATGACGCACTGACATGTGCTTTTATTTCCATGAATCATTACAGTTAAGCCATGGTATTTAAAATGTCAGTTACCTGAGACAAAATTTTATCTTAATTTAAACCTGAATAGAGTGAATTATGAAATCTGTTCAATTTTATCCTCTTCGTTTGCAATTCATATCTATCGTATACTCGCATAACAGACTCGGATCTGGAAAAAAGAATTGGGGAAGTGATATAATTAAGATGGGGAGGGGGAAATATCGAATTTCCTTTGCAGTATAATATTGCTCCTCCATTTCAAATGTCTTTAAAAATTATTTTGAAAAATGGATGTATATGCAATATTTAATATTTTTGGCTTCCATTACCTTATTAAAGTTCTCAAAGGGGACACAATCGTTTGCCCTCACCACCAGATTCGGCCCTGTAGGTCCATTTTGTGAACTATTGTTCACAAAATGGCTGTACAGGGCAAATAAACTACCGCTAAAATTTTCAAAGATAATTAACATTGCCTAAATATGATGAAAGCTTAAATAATAAAAGTCTCTTAGAAGCATTAAAGCAATTAATTGCTAAATTCTAATGTAAATATAGGTTTGGAGCTCATATACAATAATCTTTTCGTCTTACCCAGAGCACAATGCTTTATTTGGTACGGTTTCATGTTATCTCAGTAATAATTCAGATACATAAATTAGTAACTTCTTAAATAAACTTTAGGCGAAAATCATCGCAATGAAATCTATTTCTGTGTGAATTTTCAAGAAAATTCGCTCACTATTTTTAAAGTTGTGCAAATGTAATATTTAACTGCTAAAATGACAGTTTACATAATTGTTCTGCCAAGTTAATAAAAACAAGTTAAAAAGAAAGCGAAACCGCTATACTGAACTTTACTAACCCATATAAGAGTGTTCTTATATGGTGCAAAGTTTAGTCCAATATTAGTTGATTCTGCTAAAAACTACAGTATTAAAAAATTATAATTCCTTAAAATTGTTTACTGCCATTTTGAATGGCTTTAGTTAAGAACTGTAGTAAATAGGTATATATCAGAGGGTTATTCCGTCCCATGGCAGAGTGGTAAATAGGTATATATCAGAGGGTTATTACGTCCCATGGCAGAGTGGTAAATAGGTATATATCAGATGGTTATTCCGTCCCATGGCAGAGTGGTAAATAGGTATATATCAGAGGGTTATTCCGTCCCATGGCAGAGTGGTAAATAGGTATATATCAGAGGGGTATTCCGTCCCATGGCAGAGTGGTAAATAGGTATATATCAGAGGGGTATTCCGTCCCATGGCAGAGTGGTAAATAGGTATATATCAGAGGGTTATTCCGTCCCATGGCAGAGTGGTTTGAGCGCTTGGCTACTGACCAAAGGGACTTGGGTTCGAGCCCCGGGTTAAGGCATGGATATTTGTGTTGTTTTTCTGCTGAGGTCCCGTCATCCTCTCAGACCTTGTACTCTAGCGTATAAACTGACAGGCTCCTGTTAGACCTATGTGGCAAGCAGCTGCTTGAGGGGGTATTTGTTGTTTAATTATTTTATTATATCAGAAAACGTATTTGATCATTAGTATATTTACCATTATTTTTCTCTGATCATTAGTATATTTATCATTATTATATCTTAAGCTCTGATCATTAGTATATTTATCATTATATATCATTATAGTATTATTTAAAAAATTATTTTATTTTATCAGGTTAAACGTGGATAAAAACTTGTAGTGAATTAGAATATTTGTTAACGGAGTCATTGTCGAACTTGAAGTCAATCGGTATGCTTATTTCTCGAAAGTGAGTTGGTGTAATTTCATGGATATTGTTCGAACAGCCCTGGATAGCGATACATTGGAAATTAGCTAATGGTATTATGTAAGTTTAGATTGGTTGTCTGTAGTGACTTACAAGAGCAGCATTTATTATTTACAACACTTTGTACAAGAAAATATTTAATAAGATCGATTCCATTATTCACTCTCCGTGTTTTTATAAGTATGGACTCGAAGTGACTTGTTCATGATTTTGCATTGTTCGGACAAGTGGTTTTTGATTGGGTTATTTAATTTCAGTTCTTTTCTTAGGTGGGAAGTTGAGCTGTGTACCGATATCTGGGCAGAAGAATACAATCAGAAACAACTAATCTGGTAAATAACATGACAACGACTGATTTCTAGTAATATATAAATCTTACCAAGTCCATCGATGTTCTTTTCTTGTCAAATTCTGAGTGGCAGTTAAGAGAGGAAATAAGTCTATTGCACGCTCGTCACGCAAGCATAGTTGGGGTTTCAACCTTAGAACAACAGAATTCTGCTCTGAGTTGGGGGGTGGGGAAGTTGATCGCGCACCAGACTCGGAATCTACAGTTCACATGTTCAAGTTCGAAATGGGCCAGTGTTGAGATTTAACTTCGCAAAATACCCATCCTGCTCTCGGTCAGTAGGGGACACCAATGGACTTAGAAAGGCCGCCATCCTTCGAATGTGACGTTAAGTCGTGGCTTCACAGTGGGGGAGTTCCATACCTTATGTACGTGAAAAAACATACTGGATGGCCTTGATAGGAGATTACCATCTGTCTCTTAACAGTTGTCCAGTGGGTTCCCTCCCCCAACCTTCTCTGAGACATCGGAGTTTTTGTGATCTGGCCATTTAGCCCATTGTTTGCAAACACGCACCTCTCAGAGGTAAAACTATCAAACCCGAATGCTCTCAGGCAATACCAAACACCATACTTCCCTCCAATCTTGCAAATTGGTTTTGCGATACGGATTGCTTTCTCTTGTTTAGATGCTCACGGACCACCACTGAATCTATTTTATGATGGGTTTCCACGTGTATTTGCAGACTGTCACGTGTATTTGCAGACATGCGTCGTCAGAATATACTTTGTACCTCTATTTCTTTAAGAAACTAAATATTTTAGATAATTTTTCAAAAAATAAAATGTAATTTATTATTTCAATCGAGGTTAGGATTTAACCTTGAAATTTATAAAAGGAGGAGAAGGAGGTCTCAAGTAAAATTTTCAAACTGATGATATATACTGAGTGGTTAAATTAAACTACAATTCCTTGTACGTCTGCGGATAAAAATGATTAGTTGTACAAAGCTGAAATTTGAAGCAGATAATAATCAGGTCAACAGAATAGAATGACAGGAAAAAAACGAAATTTTTATAAAAAATTGCCAGCAGGATAAACGTAGCGCTGTACAGAAAAATCATGCAAATTATTTACCAATCACGTGTTACTAAGAGAATATAAGATCAGGTGATTAGAAAATGAAAACAGAAAGTCATCATGAGACCTAACCCTTTCGGAATAGAAAGCATGATCATTTTAACTTTCCAAAACTTTCCAGAATAGTAGACAGGAAGAGCCTCGACACCGGAACTGAAGGATCGTATATTATTCGTTAAGCTCTATTTCCAAAACAATAACAAGACACGAAAGCTGTAGCCGAATATTGCATAAGAGATGGAAGAGATGGAGACGCCTTTGAAGAAAATGTCAAACAGGATTCAGAATACATATAAAACAGGAGTCAGAATTTTGAAGAAACGGGTATTAATCATTATGCCATTGGAGAGGTTGGGTTGGGTTGTTTTACCTCTGAGCGGCACTTTTTTGCACACCATGGGCTAAATGGCCAGGTCACATGGACCCCGAAGGCTCAGAGAAGATTGGGGGAGGGGACCCACTGGAGCAGCTGTTGAGAGACAGATGGTAGCCTCCCGTCAAGACCATCCAGTGTGTTCTTTAACGTGCACAGGGTATGTCTCTCCCGCACACGGGGCCACGGCTTAACGTCGAATCCGACGGACGGCGGCCTTTCCAAGCCCATTGGTGTCCCCTACTGACCGTGGGCAGAGCGGGGAGTTTTGCGGAGATAAATCTCAACGCTGACCCAGCTGGGACTCGAACCTGGGAATTACAGATTACGAGGGTGGCACGCTACCGACTGAGCCACCCCCGCCCCCATTGGAGAGGACGTCTACCGGTTTTAGAACACATTGTAGATGCTAGTTCAGTAGTCTTCTCTCAGAGCCAGGGCGGAAGTAATGCATTTGAATCTTGCGTGATTGGCTGTCTTCAAGGTCCTAAGACATATGTTGCGCTGGTTTCCGTACAAACTGGTATTTTCAAGACTTAGGGCTGGATAGATTGGAGGTGGGTAATAATTGGCCATGGACTTTTACAGACTGAGGATGCACACTTCTGGTTGAATGGTTGGGTTGGGTTGTTTTACCTCTGAGCGGCAGTTTTTTGCACACCATGGGCTAAATGGTCAGATCACAAGGACCCCGAAGGCTCAGAAGAACAGCTGGGACCCACTGGAACAGCTGTTGGGAGACATATGGTAGCCTCCCGTCAAGGCCATCCAGCGTGTTCTTTAACGTGCACAGGGTATGGCTCTCCCGCACACGGTGCCACGGCTTAACGTCCCATCCGACGAACGGTGGCCTTTCCAAGCCCATCGGTGTCGCCTACTGACCGTGGGCAGAGGGGGAGTTTTGCGGAGATAAATCTCAACGCTGACCCAGCTGGGACTCGAACCTGGAAACTTCAGATTACGAGTCTGGCGCGCTATCGACTGACCCCCCCCCCCCCCCAGCTGAATGGTAATATTAACACTCAGCATTGCTGGGTAAGGGAATCGTCACATCCTCCGGCGTTAATGAAATTTCACAGCATTTTCCACCTGTTATTGTGTGGTGTGTTTTCATTTCTACTATCATCTAGGAACCCATCTTCTTCGAGGAGGCCCAAGCAATGATCTCCTAACACGTATAACACAAATACAATATGTCCAGAGCAAAATGTTTTATTTGGTACAGTTTCCTGTTATCTCAATAATAATTCAGATACATAACTTAGTAACATCTTAAATAAGCTTTACACGAAAATCATCTCAATCAAATCTATTTCAGTGTCGATTTTCAACAAAATTCGTTCACTATTTTCACAGCTGCGCAAATTGTAATATTTAACGGCTAAAATGGCAGTTTAAATAATTGTTCTGCTCAGTTAATAAAAACAAACTGGAAAGAAAGCAAAACCGTCATACTGAACTTTACTAACCCATATGAGAGTGTTTTTAGCAATTCTTATAATAATTATGTTAATTTCCACCAATTATAAATAACGTTTTTGAGACCAAAAAATTTAAAATATTGCTTTTATCCACTGAGTTCTCTCTACATATTTACTTAAATATTGTATGTTTAATATTGGTCACCTCGTACATAAATATTAAGATACATGGTTTAGAAAAGGTATAAATCTTGTGTTGTGGAAGCTAAATGTTCCAGCTTCCACAACACTTTAAACACTAAATGCATATTTTTAATAATTTGTTGCGTTTGAAAAAGATATTTTGATTTAAATAGATTTGACTGAGATTTTCAAATAGGAAGAATTTTTTTCATTATACTCTTATTTAAGGAATTTACTGAATTCTGCAAGTGACTTACTATTGACATAACATAGAACTGCACTTAATGAATGAACCGCTTACTGTACATGCAGTCTGTAGGGACTCATCCGTAAATACCGAAGCTGTTTGAGGGTGGGATGTCATAATGTGGTATCAGATAACATATTATTAACGTTCTTATTAAACAAACCCCAAACCTAGTACACTACGACATTAAATGCTATATTAATTTTTGCGATTAGTCTTTTTAAGATTTTCCGATTTCAAAAATCATATTTTTTATGTAATATCCTTTTAATTAAATATAATACAGTTAATACTCGCTGGTATGTTGACACTCGTACGAAAGTGAAGATCATACACAAAATACGTTAGTAAAATGAAGAGGCTGTCCTGCTATGTACTACGGGTGGGGTGAAGTGTTAAATCCTTCTGATATATGTATTATAAATGACCTATATAGTAAAGTAACAGGTCGTACACTATTGTTCTTAAATTTTAGCAACTTGCATTGGAAGTCACTGAACTAGAATGCAGCTCTTGAAAATTGGATGTTGAGATTAAACGACTTCATAATAGTACACCAAATGATACTTTAATTTATAGTGGTAGCTGTTTTCACTCTGTTTAATTACATTTCTCCAGCAATTAGCATAGGATAAAAACATTGTGATTTAAGGTTTCGCTGAAATAATATCTTCATTATTACACTGATTCTTTTCAGAATAAAATAAAGATTTCTACCTTTTCTAAACCATGTATCTTAATCTTTATGTACGAGTTGACCAAAATTAAACTTACAATATTTAAGTAAATATGTAGAGAGAACTCAGTGGATATAAGCAGTATTTTAAATTTGCACATTTCAGATCATTACTCAGGCAATACATAAAACAGTACGCATCATGATATACAAATGGAAGTAGTATAATTTTCAATTTTAGACAAGATGGGAAAATGTCCTGTAAACATGAAATTCATCGCAATTAGCCCAGCTGTTGTATATAGAAATTGTTTTGTCGACCTCTCTACATTTGATACCTTTATGTAATAGAAATGTTTATGAAAAAAAAATGTATCAACGCATGAAAATGTTTGCTTCTTCATCTTAAACTTTTATTTTTCTTCTTTTACAATTACGTGGGTGCGAAATTGAAAAAATTGAATCGGAATATGTTGTGGAATCATCATTAAAGCAATATAAAACCTCTCTTATCAGGAAACGGAAAACAAATTAATATTGAGTTTCGAATTTTTTGGGATTTTCATTCTTAACACTAGGAAGAGAAGATCAAGAACTGAAAAGGTAAAGAATGTCTAAAGAATTATTTAGTTTTTGCGGGTTTAAGTCAGGAAAGGAGTTATATTGCAACATCAAATCAGAATAATTCAATTAGAAATAATTAGGTGAAATGTCGTAATTGCTGAGCAAGACATTTCCGTTTCGCACTTCAAAAAACAACTCCGAGACTAAATAGTTAAAACGCCAGGCCTGGATCTTGGGTATGGGTTACACTCTTTATAAGGCAAAAGAATAAATAATCTTATATACTTCACGCACTTTAAAGAAATTTTAAAGACCACTAAAGTGGAGAGGGAAATGTTACACTGAGTTGCAATTACTATCACGTGCACTGTTTTGTGGTTCGCTCAAGTCATCCCCCCACTTCCCTTTATTTCTTTCAGTCCGGGTCTGCCAGTCACTAAGCCTTGTTTAACTATTACTGGAATACTAGCTATATCTCCATTGATCATCCATTGATAATTTTTCCCATTAAACGAACCACTTTCCTCCTAACCTCCATCGACAATGTACGACTCAATTTAAAACGTTCAGCGTACGAGACATCAAAACCCCCAAAGAATTAGAACATTTGCTGTGGGTTTAATCGAGACCAAGCAAAACTGGGAACCCGATCTGCTAACCCAATACAGGTACACAAGGGAGAGCAACACATGAAATTTGGGAAAATATCAAGCACCTAAGAAATGACACAAAGTCGAAAACTCCGCCACTAACGACCTCATGGAGGCACAAGAAACACACGCTCTGCCGGAATTCCAATAAAGCACATTAGGCATTTGTCAAGGGGCGCCAACCTCCAAGTGTTACATTTTGTTTATTTAAGTATCAACAAAAGTATGTCCATTTCAGTTCGTAGAAAGATTTAAAACTAATTCCAAATATTAATATTTCAGTGCCATTGAAATAACTCTCTATCCTGTCAATCGAAAGTGAACTCTTATAGGATATGGATGCTGAGGACATGTAACATATTGTTACGACAGAAGGAATCTGGCAACCGAAAGCAAAAAGTTTCAGCCAACGAATAAGAACTTTGGGAGAATTTGAAGAAGAACAGTAGAGCGTGTAACGGTCGTTGTTGTAACGGTGGAGAGTTCAAAAATGGACGGTTAGCTGTTCTGAGACAGTGCGCGTTAAGTATAAAGAATAATCTTTATGTGTTGTGTACGCGGAAGTATAAAAGTGGGATCTTTTATGGCTATCTTCGAATGTGTGCACGCACTGTCTTTTTGTTCGGCTAGTGTGTGATAAGTTACTAGCACAGGACGAGAACTTGTTTATGCTTGAAGATCTTCGGGTGACATGGTAAATCAAGTAAAAGGTAGTATTTAGTAGAATAGACAGAGCTGATATTGTGTCTCTGTTCAGGAAGGTTGATGACTTGTGCATGTTAGTAGTTGATTTGTTAATAAGATACTTCATCCATATTTTCTTTGTAACAATTTACCTTGTATTGAATTTGGTTTTGAAATATAATGTTTAATACTCACGCTCAGTGGCTATCCATTTTTGTAATCCGCAACAATATATTGCACATACTAAAACACTTTCATATTTTGTTAATGGAAAACCACATTTAAAGCTCCACACCTTAAAAAATATTAATTCTACCGAAAACTAACCCGTACATATAGATGTCAATAAAATTTATCCAAATCGCGATTTCAAACACTATTCGTTAAATATTTAGAGTCATTGAAGTTAAAATATTTGACACAGACAGTGTTGTTCCTCTCGTCCTTTACACTAGGGTCGTACCCAGGATGTAGTTTGGGGGTCAGATTCGGATAGTATTCGAAAATTTAGGGGAGAGAGGATTCTGAGAATAAGACCAATAAGGTTTCCCAATTGCTGAAAAATTTCATTGAACAGAGGAAATGTTAAAATGATATTCTATATGGAATGGGAATTTTTTTTTAAATCTCGTTTTAGTGTCAGACACAAAATATGGGCGTAAAATAAAATTCTACAAAGACGACTGTTGTGAATTTCAAAGCAGGTAGACAACTTTGAGATTTCGTATAAGGTCGTAATTTCGGTTCGTAATTTCTTAAATAATGGACCACCCCTCCCCCGCCTCTTCCCAGGATACGTCCTGTGTCCCAGCAAATCACTGTTTTAGAATTGGAATCTGCAAGAAACGTTACACAAACTCTAAAGTCACATTTATTTCGGTGAATGATATATAATTTTCAGGTAAATCTTAAGACTAACAACAGTGCTCTTAAAAGTTTCACCTTCTAGGACAGCTATGCCACGTACATGCTAAATAATATTTTACATGTTGTTGTTGGAAGGTTACCTTGTGTCTTCTGACAGCTGTCCAATTGATTCTCATTTCAATCTTCTCTGAGTCCTTGGGATCCTTGTGACTTGTCAGTGTGACCATTGTGTGCAAAAAAATGGCGCTCAGAGTTAAAAGAAATAACTTGATGCTTTTTGCAGTGTAATTGACTAATTGTTTAAGTCACAATAACCCAAAGCTTAGAAACACGAGACTTAGAAAGAATCCATTGGCTAACCTGTTACGAAAAGAAGTCGGCTCTTAAGTAACTTTCTTCTTAATCATAAATACGATATTTGGAGGGTCGTCTATAAATTATGTTACGATTTGAAGGGAGATGGAGTGTTCGGATGTGGTATAACATTCAAATGCTATTTTTTGACGCTACGTATTTTTCGCGTTTTATAATCACAAAAATAACCTTTTTTTTATTTCATCACTTATATTTGACTGCCACTATCGTAACTCTAACTTGGTATGTTGATTCCCGTCTGTGATGATCTAGTGGTTATAACCACTGGCATGCTTCTGCGAGGAGTGGGTTCGAATCACCTAAGGATTATTTTTTTGGCCTGTAAATGATAGCTAGCCGTTCCATGGCCGAGTGGTAAGCGCGCTTGGCTAATGATCTTAAGGGACCTGGGTTCGAGCCCCGGGTAAGGCATGGCTGTTTGTGTCGTTTTTCTGCTGAGGGCCTGCCATCCTCTCAGACCTTCTACTATGGCATATAAACTGACAGGCTCCTGTCAGACCTCTGTGGCAAGCAGCTGCTTGAGGGGGTATTTTAAATGATAGTTAGGCATAAACTGGAAGGAGAGCTGTGTACCAATCCCTAATGATGATGCACAGAACCGGCCAGGTCTAGCACCTAATGTCCGACCCCGCCGTTCTCGTGGTGTAGGCCGTAATCTCGTGGTGCAGGCCAAAAGAGATATTCTCTTTTGGAAGGGAACGGAAGGGGAGGAATGCCAGTTCAGTATGGCCTACTGATCTGGTCATCTATGGCAACTTTTTTCTTCTTTTTCAACCCTGCTGAGGAGTGGTCAACTTCACAGGGTCTTGGTGCTGACCATTTATACCTACTAGACTGGAATTTTTTATGGATTTGAGCTTGATTATGGATCCTGGACTTGCTGCACTGGTGGGCCTCTGTTGAGGGAAAATCTGCTGCTGTGGTTTCTGTTTGCTTCTGGGTTGCCAGCCCTAAGTGAACAGATGCATGGGATACCTTATATCAGCTGGTGGATAATCCTAATCAGATGCCATCGTAGGTACCTGAACCTTACTTAGCTAGTTGGGCATCGTCAAGCCTAAACTGGAGTAATGTGTCTCAGGCAGGCCAAATGGCTCTTGAAAAATTCCACTTGAAAAGGTGGTGCCTGAAGTTCCTACCAGCATCGGTGACTTCAGCCTTTAGCGGAGGAGGAACAGGTCTTTAACCCATGCCTGCGATCAGGGGGCTATTTGATATTGTTGGCTCTGCCAATCTCAATGAATCTAATTTCTTTAAAAATCTTACTAATCATTTTCTCTCTGCAGGAACGTGGAATGTGAGGACATTACATAGAGATTATTCTCTTGATGTACTCACGCAGGAATTCCAGCGCTATAACCTAGATATTCTAGGATTGCAAGAGACCAGATGGACAGGTAAAGGTGAGATACTTAAAAATAACTTTAAATTTCCCTTTGCAGGGAGGGAGGATGGAAAGCTTCTCAGCAGATATGCTAGTGATGCTCTTCTAGGATATGAGTGCATTAATGAAAGGTTTCTTACAGCAAAATTTCAGACAAGCTGCAATTTTTGACAGACAGCAATGTTATCTGCTGTTATGCCCCCACTGAGGATGCCAATGAGGATGAGAAGGATAGGTTTTACGGACAACTTCAGGATATTTTGAATTCTGTCAAGAAAGGAGATATTACCCTTGTTCTAGGTGACTTCAATGCCAAAGTTGGTACTGACTCTGACCTTTGGGGAGGGGTGATAGGCTCTTTTGGTATTGGTAGCTGCAATGGCAATGGGCAACGTCTCCTACAGGTAAGTAAATTCAATGGTTTCAGAATGCCTAACACTTATTACAAACACCGTGACATACATAAGTACACATGGGTTTCACCTGATGGGCTGCATAAGAATATGATTGATTATATATTAATTAAGAGCAAATGGGCTAGTTCTGTTAGGAATACCAGGGCATATAGGGGATTTATTATTATATCAGAAATTGGATCTCACCATTACCTTGTTAAAAGTCTCTTGCAACTTAAACTTAAAAAGTGTTATGCTAAAGTTAAAAAATTTACCATTAATACTGAAGCTCTGAAAGACCCTGTTATAGCTAAAGCTTACCATGATACGTTACTTAGTCATTATGACAGTCATGGTTTGCTTACTACTGCAGTTGAGGAAGAATGGGGCCATTTTAAACAGGCTTTTTTGGAAACTAACAGTACTCTTTTAGGAAAAAAGGAGCAGAGGAGACAGAATTATTTAAGTGATAAGGCACTTGAGCTTCTTTCAGAAAGAAGGAACTGCAGGAATGTCCGGAATCAGTACCCTACTAGTCCTAATAGAAAGGATTACAGAGAGCTTAATAAACGTGTAAAGGATCAGTTAGTTACTGATAAGAATCTTTGGCTTGATGGCTTGGCTAACAAAGCTTAGGAAGCAGTTAGGCAGCACAACAGCAGAGAGCTGTACCAGATAGTTAATTTTTATATGGTAAATAACTTTAAATTTAGCTTCGGACAGGCATACAAGGATTGGAGGATAAAAAAGGTAAGGTTATAGAAGGTGAGGATTCTGTCATGGCTAGGTGGGCTGAGCATTTCAGTGATGTTCTAAACAATGTAGTTAGTTCTACTCCTTTTGTTTACAATGATGATAGATGCATTGTTGACATTGCTGTTGGCCCTATAACACAGTCTGAAGTTATTTTGGCAATTTCTAAACTTAGACTTCATAAATCCCCAAGGGTAGATGAAATTACTACAGAAATGCTTAGAGCTGGAAATGTTTCGGTTACCACTTAGATGACTGAAATTTTTGAATATCTTTTATGATAAAGGCATTGTTCCTAAGGATTTTACCAGAGCTATTCTTATCCCTATTTTCAAAAAATGTCATCGCAGTTCTTGTGATAACTGTAGGGGTATCAGCCTACTCTCTGTTCCAGGTAAAGTTCTTTGCATGAATGTGCTTGATAGAATTAAGAATCTGGAAAGGCTTCTCATTTATCAATGTCGTCATATACTAAGCCACTTGAACTGTGTATAGGAAATATATTAAACTTAATATTTTTAAGGCTTCTGATTGCTTTTCATAAATTATTGTCATTTGTATTCAAAGAAGATATTTTATTCTTGATGTTAGTTGATTTAAATAATTTTACCTTATTTCTCACAGATTTTTTTTAATTATTTTATAATCATTTAAAATCATAGGTTCTGAATCTCTGATATAATCTTCTAATTCTTCTTAAGTTTTATTTCATCCATAATGTCATTAGGTAAATAAGTATGATAATGATTGCTTTGATTGAATATTTTACTGGCTTGTTTACAAGATTCATGTAGAATATTATTAAAGTTTTCTATTTTTTCATCTATGGTATTTATGTCATTGTTTAAACACATCCCACCTATGTTTTTATTAACAATATACTTGAATTTATCCCAATTTATTAATATTTTTGGTTCAGCAGGTGTGATACAGATCTTTTGAGTGATGTTTACAAAAACAGGATTATGGTCAGAATTCAACAAATCACAAGTAAAAATTTCATAGCTGGGATTAATGTTTGCAAAAATTATGACATCATTAACATTAGGATTTAACAAGTAATTTGAGGGATAGAATGTTGGTTCTGTAGGAGCATCAATTAATATTATTTTGGATGCTCCTACAATCTCAATCAATGTTCCTAATTTCAATGCTCCTAATTACATTCAATATATTTATTTAAAATAATACCATTCTTATTATTGACTCTGGAATGCCATATTTTATGCTTTGCATTCAGATCTCCTGCTAATATGGTAGGTAAGTTATCATTTATTAGAATGTCTAAGTCTGAATTGAGTAGAGCAGAATTTGGTGGTTTATATAAAGATATGAAATTTATATTACCATATATGTGATTGACAAGTCTGATTTTAGTAGCTTCAATATTTTGTAGATTTTGTAAACCAATTCTGTAGCGTTTAAAATGTCGCTTAATTATTATTGCAGTACCTCCTCACTTATTGTGTAAACTGTCACTTCTGTATATCATATAATTTGCTACATTTATATTATCACATTCACGTAAGTGAGTCTCATTTAAAAAAGCTATATCAATACTGTTACTAACAATAAAATGTTCAAATTCTAAAAAATCATGAAGTAGCCCATTGCAGTTCCAATAAATAATATTAAGTTGAGAACTATGTAGGAAACTAGCCATTAGTATTCCAAAGATGTAGGATATAATCGAAAAGTTCTAAACCAGTATTTAGTTTAGTGAACATATCAGAAGCTGTAAAATATTACTGATGAAACTTTTGACCTTAGAAAAGCTATCTGACAAGTTGTAAAATTTAAATCATATTTAAGAAATATATAAAGTCATTTATGAAATCACATGAAGAACTTGAACTGTTTTTAGCATGCACTCCATTAGTTCTTTTACCTTTGGATACAGAATCATTATGGGCTGGAGAAAGGTCAATAATCCCTTTACATGCAGATGTAGAAGGTTTAATCATGTCGGATGGTTTGTTGCTTACTGCTCGAGCATATGTCTTGTTACCTGTTACATTGCTTTTCAAGATATGAGGCCTAATATGACCTTGATAAGTGTCCATTGGTTTTTGTTTTGGATACGCTATGCAGCCTCTATAATTAGCTGCATGATTCTGTCCACAATTAGGGCATTTTGGAGGTCCATCATAGATGACTCTTTCGCAGTAGATTGTCAGATGGTTACCTGCACATTTCACACATCGAGGGTCATTGAAACACTGTTGTTCACTGTGACCGAAACGCTCACATTTGTGACATTGTGTGAAACCATTTCGTCTCTTATAAGTTTCTACCTTAATCTTCAGGTTGGAGAGAGTACTGATGTTAAAAATCTGTTTGTTAGAGTCAGTCTTCGGAGTTTCAACTAGATATATTGGCAATGGAATCTTGTCCTTTGAGCCTTTCATTTGACTGACCTTGATTGTGTCCATGTTTTGAGCAGTCAGTTCATTTTTAATATCATCACATGTTATGTCCAGTGGCATATATTTTAATATTACCTTTAGATTTTTGTCACTCTTCAACTGGTAATGTGGAAGTTGTATTTGTTAAGCTCTAGAACACGTGAAAAAGCACGGAAATCTGCAACACACTTACATTGGGCACGAATTGTGTCGCCTGATTTCTTCGCCGTATATGATTCCAAGGCAATACCTGTTAAGGTTTTCCGAAGAATTATCCAATTTTCTGGATTCCTAATAACAAGAGGTGGAATTGATATTTTTATGAGGCTTAGTTGAATTGATATCTGCTGATTTATCATCCATAGCACATCCATCAATAGATTTAGAATTATCTTCATCTGATTCATTTGTCAATATAGAATATTTATTGCGCAAGGAGATTTTTACACCCTTTGATGGAGGCAAAGGTCTCTTAAGACCTTTCTTTACTTTAACGAAACCATCATCAGCACACGTTATATTAGCAACAATACTATCAACTAAATTACTACCACTAGCTTTATCATTACAACATACATGTTCTTTTATCTCTTTTCCAAGATAGAACTTCTTCATAATATTTGTATTGATATGTATGTATGTATACATCACGATCTAAACTATGCAATTCATCTATTCGAGGTAAATTATTAATAATTTACTAATATCAGACAATTGTTTCACCTTTTCATCCAAATAACTGCATTTTAAATATTCATCATCAAAGCTGTCATCTATACTGGCAGCTCAATTGTCTCTGTGTTTGTTGGGGTGACAACAACCAAGTCAAGAATTATAAGATTAAAAGTTTTACCTCTATGCAGGAAAAAATAAACAAGAAAAATTAGGTCCAAGCAAGACCAGTCACTAAGAAGAAGAAAGCAGATCAATGCACGATCTGTTTGTGATACCTAAAAAATCAGATAAAAGCACTATGTGATTAAAAAGATGAAGAAGTGTGGCACAAAAAGTTTATTGCACACGAACTACAGCTTTTGAAAACAGTTTATAGCAGCACACAACCTAAAAGGTTATAGGGCCAAAAACACAACCCAATTAAATATCTAAGCTAACACCTACACTTAAAGTTGAGAGATTTTAAGTTTAATAAAAATACATTATACTCAAAACTAGAAACGCTTGGCACATTAATAAAACCACGACGCGCCAACACAGCTGAGAATCCACAACTCAAATTGATATTTCAAATTTCATCAAAATATTTATTAACTATTGGTAAACTACATTTTAAACGGTAGTACATTAAAGATTCAATATAAGGATCCTTCAAAAAATTCCTCAACAGGTCGGTGGAGTTAAATTACACAGTACACCATGAAAGTAAGGAGATTAAAATAAAATTTCGTTTGAATTGTTTTACCTGTGAAAGGCACTTTTTTACACACAATGGACTAAATGGCCAGGTCACATAGACCTCAAGAGCTCAGAGAAGTTTGGGGGAGTGGAACCATTGGAAAGCTGTCGGCAGACAGATGGTAGCCTCCCATTAAGGCCACCCAGAGTGTCTTTAATGTGCACAGTGTGTGACTCTCCGGCACACAGTGCCACATCTTAATGACCCATATGACGAACGGTGGCCTTTCCAAGCCCATCGGTGTCCCCTACTGACCGTTGTCAGGGTAGGGAGTCTTGTGGAGATAAATCTCAAAGCTCAACAGGCAGGGAATCGAACCTGGGAACTGCAGAATACGAGACTGGCACACTAGGATGAGAATTCCCAGCCCTCGGATTTTTCTCATTTAAACAGTAACATTCAGTTCTAAAATTGATAATTTTTAATAACAATTCCAGAGTCTAAGCTAAGCAAAATGCCACTTCTTCCAAAATCAAAATACAATATTCCAGTCCTTGACATTCACATTGCCTGTATGCTGTGTTAGGCGAATGTCACGTGTGACCCAAATGACCTGCGAAACTCTGGCTGGCGTAAGCGTACCAGGTCCGTCATTGAAACGTGGTTCCTAGCAAGGTATGAAGGAGGCACGCGATACAATGTAAACACGTCATACAATCCGTCGCACATAAATTTTTCAGAGTTTCATTTCAGCATCCATCAGAGCAAGGAATATAATTCCCAATTTTGAGAAATATTTCGAAACATTTCTCTCTTTTCTTCGTGGCGCCGCCTGTCATTGAAACGTAGTCTCGTGCAAACACAGAATGAGTGAGTTAAGCAGTAAAAAATTGCCTTCATCGGATCAAGGAGTGTAATTCCCAATTTAGAGCAATATTTTAAAGCATTTTTTTCGGCTTTTGCGACATCCGCCAATGAAACGTGGTCCACAGGGATGTTGAGATAGGGTGTCGACGTATGAATGTACGAGGAAGATATAAATTTATTTCTTGGTCTGTTTCTTAGGATTTTTTAGTTCACAGATTGCGAAAGTTTATTCCTAGAAGTATTTTTCAGAATAACACCACTGATTACTGTAGAGAGCAAAGGGGTGTACTTCTTTATTTGGAAAAAAAATTATGTTTCAAGATATATTTATGTGGTCTGATTCGCAGGACTTTACAGATTGTAAATTATTTTGGCACCCGCTAATGAAACATGTTGATGTTCACAGGAGGAGTGAGATAAGAAGTTGATGTTAGGTTGTTTTACCTCTATACGGCACTTTTTTGGTCACTAGGACTCCGAAGGCTCAGGAAAGGTTGATGAATGGGACCCACTGGAACAACTATTGGGAAACAGATGGTAGCCTATCATCGAGACCATCCAGCGTGTTCTTTAACGTGCACAGGGTACAGCTCTCCCGTACACGGGACCACGAATTAGCGTCCCATCCGATGGGCGGTGGTCATTCCAAGCCCATAAGTTTCCCCTACTGACCGTGGGTAGGGATGAGAATTTTACGGTGATAAATCTCAACACTCTCCCAGCTGGGACTCGAACCTGATAACTGCAGATTACGAGCGTGGCGCGCTATCGACTGAGCCACCCCCGCCCCAGAACTTGTTGAACTTATAAATTTATTTCTAAGTACGATTTACAAGGAATAAAAATTAAGTTAAATGTGATTTAAAAGGAATAAAATATTCATTTATTCCTAACTTAATTTACAAGAAAGGAAAAGATAATTTATTTTAACTTAATTTAAAAGAAATTAAAAAAAAATAATGATCAGTTATTCCTTCTACACCGAGATCATCTACCTTTAAGCGCTTCAGTCATATGCAATCCTTGGTGTAATAAGTAAATGCATGAGGGTTCGTGACTAACCATGAAATAGTTTTTTTTTTTTTTTTTTTTTGAAAGAATATATTTCGCATTTTAAAGAACAGATGGCGCTGGAGTTGATATTGACGGACTTCAAATTATTTCGGTAGTTTCCTAATGGGTTGGGGTGATGACGTAAGAATCCAAGATGGCGGACTTGAGACTTGCAATTATTCGCAAGTTTTACTTCACGATGGGTTTGGGTGGGTCAACCAAGGTGTCGTTAGTGATGGAAGTGACAAAACGGGAGTTGATGGAGGTGACATAACTAGGGGGTCTTTTTGGGATGTGGTACTATCAATAGAAAACGGGAACTTTTTGAAAAGTGGGGGCGTAGTCGAAAGCGCGATAATGGAGGGATTTTCCGTTAAAGGGGGGTAGCGCGCCAGGCTTGTAATCTGTAGTTCCCAGGTTCGAGTCCCAGTTGGGTCAGCGTTGAGATTTATCTCCGCAAAATTTCCCCGCCCTGCCCACGGTCAGTAGCGGACACCGATGGGCTTGAAAAGGCCGCCGTCCGTCGGATGGGACGTTAAGCCGTGGCCCCGTGTGCGGGAGAGCCATACCCTGTGCACGTTAAAGAACACGCTGGATGGCCTTGACGGGAGGCTACCATCTGTCTCCCAACAGCTGTTCCAGTGGGTCTCCTCTCCCAACCTTCTCTGAGCCTCTGGAGTCCTTGTGGCCTGGCCATTTAGCCCATGGTGTGCAAAAAAGTGCCGCTCAGAGGTAAAACAATCCAATCCAATCTGTTAAATGGTTACGATTGTTATATCGATATAGATCAGATTACTGACAGAGGAAGTGGAGTATAACTACCTGCAACGTTGGAAAGTGCTAGACAGGATGCAAGGAAAGGAAAGAATTTCTATTATTTCAAAAATGGATTGTTATATCATTCCGATCGGATCCTTGGATAGAGAGTACCTCAGCTAGTCTTACTCTCTGAATGATGGATCCACGAAATAGTGTTGGCACAATCTAGCATTTTGAGTGTTTATTTTTATTATCTAAAGATGCATAAATCTCCCGAAAGATAGATATATATTCCTTCTATTGCCGAACGTCAGAAAGGATGTTCGAGAATATTTCAAACATTGCATGAAGTGTCAACTACAGGCGGCTGGAAGGAAGTTTGAAAAGATTCCTATCACACCAGTAACTTTTTGAATTTCAATTATCCTTCTAAGTTGTGAATATTATTATAACTTTTCCGTTGATGGAACTGACACGGGAGATCCGAATGCAAATTCCATGGGGTGCTGGGGAACTCAAGGCCCAACTATACAAGACTGTTGCCTGTCGCACACTAGATCGTAAGCATCCATACTACTTACACGTTAATGCCTAGCGTCATGCAGTCGGTTTTGCATCGCAGAAGATAGATCCCGCTCAAAGGAAGTGGGCAACAATTAAGAAGAAACCTTTCGTTGTAATTTGGGTCTTACGAAAGTATTAAAACATTGTTGTATGGAGCCCAAGTAGAAGTATACACGGATCACAACCCTCTGACTTATCTGGCGCAAGCTCGCCCCAGAGGGCTAAACTTTTGCGGTGATCTTTGGCTGTGATGAGATTTAACAACATCTGCATCAGGGAATACTTTCCATACAATCAAAATATCTAGAAAGCATCCCAAAGATATCTAAGATGGCAAATGGATATCAGCTTAAAGAACAGCTTAAATATCCAGTGGATATTTTAGAGGAGTAATAACATTTACAATGAAGAGAGTCATTAAGAAAGTTGAATACTTTTTGTTTATTAAAACATCTTAAACAAAACTGGATCATAAAAAGCATCAAAAATTTTGAAAGTTGTACAAGATTATCCAAAACCATTTTATTAAAAGAAGTATTGGTTAAATAGAATAGATTTTAGTTCCCATTACATATTTTTGGCAAGCAAATTTTGAATTGCAATATATTTTACCTAGTATCAAAGACTAGGTGTGAATAGTTCAGAGGTTGAGAAATTCTTTAGAATTTCATTTATTACTGAGTGGTTAGCACACTTGGCTACTAATCAAATAGACCTAGGTTGGAACCCAAGTATGGCGTGGATATTTCTGTTATTTTCCTGCTGAGGTCTTGCCATCCTGACAAAACTTCTATGTACTATGGCGCATTAAACTGACAGACACTTATCAGACCTCTGTGGCAAGCAGCTACTTGAGGGGATATTATTATTATTTATGCATTTTTATTATTGCAAGTATGTCGAATATTTACATCTCGCCTGAACTGTGTGATTTTTCAGAACTCCCCTTGATTTTACTACCTCTTCTTAATTTCACAAAACCAATCCCGATCTTTACATCTCTCCTACATTTGCCAAGTTATTTGAAAATTTTCAAAATGCCCCAGATTTTGCAACGTTTGCTGGATTTTGTCAACTATCCTTAATTACACAAACCCAATCCCAATTTTCACAACTCGCCTATATTTTACCAAGTGGATGTGAATTTTGCCAACTTCCCTAGATTTTGCCAAGACTTTTCGATTTTTCCCAATCTCCTTAATTTCACAAAACTAATCCCAATTTTCACAACTCGCCTGTACTTTACCAAATGGTTTCCAGTTTTTCCAACTCCCCTATATTTTGTCAAGTTGCTTCGATTTTACTACATCTCGTTAATTTCGCAAAAACAATCCCAATTTTTACACCTCTCCTGAATTTTCCAAGTGACTTCAAATTTTTCAAACTCCTCAAAAATTTGTCAAGTTTTCACGACTTCGTCAACTCTCCTTAATTTCACAAAAAATACCAATTTTCACAACTCGCCCGTATTTTACCAAGTGGATTCGAAATTTGACAACCGCCCTAGATTTTGCCAACATGCCACAATTTTGAAGAAAAAAATCCCAATTTTTACATCTCACCTGAATTTTTGCAAAGTCACTCTGAAATTTGCCAACTGTCCTAAATATTGCGAAGTTGCCTCGATTTTTTATTGCCCCGATTCGCATAGTTGAGTGTTCAGTGTGCTTCGCTAGTGATCAAAGGGGCATGGGTGGTTCCCAAAAGGGCTAAATCATCAGCATAATGTAAATCAGACATTTTCGTATCTCCAGTCCATTTAAGGCCAAAAACTTTTCCTTGAAGTGAATTTCGCATAACATAATCAATAACCAAGCTAAAGAGAAAAGGAGACAAAATGCACCCTTGTCGAACACCAGAAGTAATGCTAAACCAATTGCTACAAGCCTTATCAACTCTCACACACGACTCAGTGTTATTATAGAGAGCTTTCATTATGTTAACTAACTTGTCTGGTATACCATATGATATCACAATCAACCACAAATTATGACGATCAACAGAGTCGAAAGCCTTTTCGAAATCAACAAAGAAGCCACCAAATGTTTCTGAAACTCTAAACATTTCTCAAGAATCTGCCTAAGTGAAAATATCTGATCCACACATCCCTTACCACTTCTGAATCCACATCGCTTATCATGCAATTGACTGTCAACCAGATTCTTAATTCTATTAAGCACAATCATGGAAAGCACTTTACCTGGAACAGAGAGTAGGCTGATACCCCTATAGTTATCACAAGAACTGCGATGACATTTTTGAAAATAGGGATAACAATAGCTCTGGTAAAATCCTTAGGAACCATGCCTTTATCATAAAAGATATTCAAAAATTTCAGTCATCCAAGTGGTAATCGAAACATTCCCAGCTCTAAGCATTTCAGTAGTAAGTTCATCTACCCCTGGGGATTTATGAAGTCTAAGTTTAGAAATTGCCAAAATAACTTCAGACTGTGTTATAAGGCCAAAAGTAATGTCAACAATGCATCTATCATCATTGTAAACAAAGGAAGTATAACTAACTACATTGTTTAGAACATCACTGAAAGGCTCAGCCCACCAACCATGACTCAATGGTTTCAGAACTCAATTCTGATACCTTACCCACTTCTATAACCTTACCTTTTTTATCCTTCAATCCTTGTATGCCTGTCCGTTTTCTACCATATAAAAAATTAACTATCTGGTACAGCTCTCTGCTGTTGTGCTGCCTAACTGCTTCCTCTGCTTTGTCAACCAAGCCATCAAGCCAAAGATTCTTATCAGTAGCTAACTGATCCTTTACACGTTTATTAAGCTCTCTGTAATCCTTTCTATTAGGACTAGTACGGTACTGATTAAGGACATTCCTGCAGTTCCTTCTTTCAGAAATAAGCTCAAGTGCCTTATCACTTAAATAATTCTGCGTCCTCTGCTCCTTTTTTCCTAAAAGAGTACTGTTAGTTTCCAAAAAAGCCTGTTTAAAACGGCCCCATTCTTCCTCAACTTCAGTATTAAGCAAACCATGACTGTCATAATGACTACGTAACCTATCATGGTAAGCTTTAGCTATAACAGGGTCTTTCAGAGCGTCAGTATTAAAGGTAAATTTTTTGACTTTAGCATAACACTTTTTAAGTTTAAGTTGCAAGACACTTTTAACAAGGTAATTGTCACATCCAATTTCTGCTCCCCTATATGCCCTGGTATTCCTAAGAGAACTAGCCCATTTGCTGTTAATTAATATATAATCAATCATATTCCTATGTAGCCCATCAGGTGAAACCCATGTGTATTTATGTATGTCGCGGTGTTCGTAATATGTGTTAGTTATTCTGAAACCATTGAGTTTACTTACCTGTAGGAGACGTTGCCCATTGCCATTGCAGCTACCAATAACCAAAGGGCCTATTACTCCTCCCCAAAGGTCAGAGTCGGTATCAACTTTGGCATTGAAGTCACCAAGAACAAGGGTAATATCTCCTTTCTTGACAGAATTCAAAATATCCTGAAGTTGTCCATATAACCTATCCTTCTCATCCTCATCGGCATCCTCAGTGGGGGCATAGCAGCAGATAACATTCAAGTCTTTAATGCTTATCTGAAATTTTGCTATAAGAAACCTTTCATTAATGCACTTATATCGTAGAAGAGCATCACTAGCATATCTGCTGAGAAGCTTTCCATCCTCCCTGCCTGTAAAGAGAAATTTAAAGTTATTTTAATTATCTCACCTTTACCTGTCCTTCTGGTTTCTTGCAAACCTAGAATATCCAGGTTATAGAGCTGGAACACTTGTGTGAGGACATCAAGAGGAGAATCTCTATATAATGTCCTCACGTTCCACTTTCCTGCAGAGAGGAAATGATTAGTAGGATTTTTAAGAAAAATAGGTTTATTTAGATTGGTAGGGCCAACAATATCAAACACCCCCCTGATCGCAGGTATGGGGCAAGTTCCTCCTCCGCTAAAGACTGAAGTCACCGATGCTATGCAGCATCAAATTTCTGAGAATATAAAAAGCTTCGGAACTCCAAAAAAGTTGCTTTTAAGACAATTGAAGTTCCAAGCAACAATATGAAGGTTACTAGAAGAGGATGAGCACATATCCATCGAAGAGAGATGCAAGGAAACCAAAGGCTTGGATGCCTACTGAGATTCTCTCAGTCCAATCCTTGGCCATCTTAAATTTAAGGCAAAATGTTTTGACGTTGAACAATATATTTCCCAAATTCAATTTCCTGAAAATTTCCAGGATACCTTTAACTTCCTTAGCAAAGTCAAACGAGTCATCCTCATTTGCTTTGCTCTTTTTAATTGGTGTAATGACTGTGGTCTTCTTTTTCTCCGAAGGCTTAGTAACTGATGGAACTATGTTAGATTTTCCTGGAATCACTTCAGGAAATCTAGTATCTTGTGCGTTGCTTTTATTGAGTTGTATATATTGGGGTAACTTGTATTTACCCTTCTATTTTACAAGTTTTTGGATTGCAAAGTTAAATTTAAACAAGACAATATTGCGAAAGAGCTCACAGCTTGTGAAATTGGCCCTCTGGTCTTTCCCGCAGTTAGCATAGGTCGGTGGACCATCGTTTTGTGTCCTGGCACATATGGTACTAACATGGTTGCCAGCGCATTTGACACATCGCGGGGTGTTGAAGCACTTACCCTGCGTGTGCCCATAACGCTGGCATTTGTGGTATTGTGTCAATCCTTTCCTCCTTTGAAAGGATTCATTAGTGATCTTTAGATGGAAAAGATCAGTCAGATTGAAGATCTGTTTGTTCTCATAAGTTTATGCCAACTCAATGAGAAATATAGGTAAGTAAGTCTTGTCTTTGTATTTCTGAATTTGAGAAACTTGAAGTGTAATGAAGCCCATTCCGGACAATTGTGATTCTCAAACTTTTATACTTTACGTACCCATTGGAAATGTGTATTCAACTGGCATACCCCTTGTATAGATAGATAAAACTATAGTTATAGTATATCAATGGGAATAAAATAAAACATATATGTATACACAATAAATTTTGAATTATAAATTACATATATCAATAAACACAAATATTCCTGTATGGCAGTGATTCTCAAATTTGTATACTTTACGTACCCATTGGAAATGTGTATGCAACTGGCATACCTCTGTATAGATAGATAAAACTATAGTTATAGTATATCAATGGGAATAAAATAAAACAAATATGTATACACATCAAATTTTGAATTATAAATTACATATATCAATAAACACAAAAATTCCTGTATGGCAGTGATTCTCAAACTTTTATACTTTACGTACCAATTAGAAATGTGTATGCAACTGGTATACCCCTTGTATAGATAGATAAAACTATAGTTATAGTATAACAATGGGAATAAAATAAAACATATATATATATACACACACACTCATTAAATTTTGAATTATAAATGACATATATGAATAAACACCAAAAATGACATCAACAATTTAACAAATCTTATAAAATTATAAACATTTTACTGGGTAATCAGTGAAACAGCTCTCATGGCATACCCGAAAAAATTTTACCGCGTACCCCACGTTAAGAACCCCTACTGTATGGATACGAAAATTTTGTCAAGATTATTCTTCCTTTTAAAGCTCCTTCCGTAATGGCAACACGAACGTGAAGACGATCTCCAGAGTGGGAGAAAATGTGATGTTTCATAATGATTGATATATCGATAGAGTAAAGATATAATTAACAGGGGTATCTCTGCCGTTATCTCGCTGCTTGTTCTTCTGCTTGGTGAGGAATTCTAATGATGTAAACTTGTACTGGCAGATGTCACACTCATGAACACGTCCAGGGGCTTAGCTATGGGAGGGGGAGGGGGAGGCTCCCCCAAAGTAATTCGGAGTTGGCAAATTTCGAAGCGGCTTCGTAAAATCTAGGTGAGTTGTGAAAATTTGTAATTTTTTTTTGTAAAATTAAGGGGGGTAGGCCAAATATAGAAAGCTTGGCAAAATTTAGGTAGTTGTCAAAATCGAGGCAACTTGGCAAATCTAGGGCAATTGGGAAAATAGAGACGGCAGAATCTAGGGCAATTGGGAAATTAGAAACGGCAGAATCTAGAGCAGTTGGCAAAATTCGAAGACACTTAGTAAAATACAGGTGAGTTGGCAAAATCGGGTCAACTTGGCAAAATCTTGGGGAGTTGGCAAAATTCGGAAAGATTTGGAAAAATCTTAGGGAGTTGGGAAAATTCAAGTGAGATATAAAAATTTGGATTATTTCTGTAAAGTTATAGCGAGTTGGCAAATCTTGGCGAGTTGGCAAAATTCTGAGTGACTTTGCAAAAATCAGGTGAGATGTAAAAATTGGGGATTTTTTTTGTAAAATTATGGCGAGTTGGCAAAATTGAGGAAACTTGGAAAAATTCGGAGTAACTTGGCAAAATCTTGGGGAGTTGAGGAAATATGGAGTGACTTGTCAAAATCGTGTGGAGTTGGCAAAATTCAGGTGAGATGTAAAAATTGAATTATTTTTTCTGTAAAATTATGGCGTGTTGGGAAAATCGAGGGAACTTCGCAAAATCTAAGAGAGTTGGCAAAATTCTGAGTGACTTTGCAAAAATCAGGTGAGATGTAAAAATTGGGGATTTTTTCTGTAAAATTTTGGCGAGTTGGTAAATCTTGGGGAGTTCACAATATTTAGAGTGACTTTGCAAAAATCAGGTGAGATGTAAAAATTGGGATTTTTTTCTGTAAAATTGTGGTGAGTTGGCAAAATCGAGGAAACTTTTCAAAATCTAGAGAAGTTGTCAAAATTTGAATTCACTGGTAAAATACGGGCGATTTGTGAATATTTGGATTCTTTTTGTGAAATTAAGGAGAGTTGACAATATCGAGAAAACTTGGCAAAATTTGGGGAGTTCGAAAAATTTGCAGCAACTTTTCACATTCAGGAGAGATGTAAAAATGAGGATTGTTTTTGAGGTCGCAAAATCGAGGCAGCTTGGAAAAATATAGGGGAGTTGGCAAAATGCAGGTGAGTTGTGAAAATTGGGATTAGTTTTATGAAATTAATGAGAGATGGCAAAATTAGGGTATTTGGCAAAATTCGAATCCACTTGGTAAAATATAGGCGAGTTGTGACAATTCAGAATGGTTATATGAAATTAAAGAAGGTTGGCCAAATCGAAACAACTTGGCAAAATCTTGGGGAATTTGAGAAATTTGAACGTACTTGGCAACTTTAGGAAAATGTGAAGATTGGAATTGGTTTTGTGAATTAAAGGAGAGCTGGCCAAATCCAGGGGAATTGGGGAAATTCATACTGAATTGTTACAATTCAGGCGATATGTAAATATTGGGATTATTTCTGAGAAATTATGGTTAGTTGGCAAAATTGGAAGTTATATGGCAAAATGCAGGAGAGTTGTGAAAATTGGTTATACGTTGCCATTACGGAAGGAGCTTTATCTAGGTACGAACCTGAGAGACACTATTTCTTAGTTGGCGAAATTTGATTTTCGAATTCTCCCCCCTCAACCATAGTCCTTCGCTACGCCCTTGACCATGTCCTCCTGTTTAATAAATAAGGAACAATACATTAATCTGATAAAATAAACTCAAAATATATTCAACAGTTTTATTTATAACAATGAACTCTTATATAAAACGCAGAACTGAAATTCTGATAATAAAAATCAGAGTAAACATTCAATTATTCTGACTCCATGGGAGGTTTCGAAAAATCATTAACTGTCCTTTTATTCGAAGACCCAGTGCCATGCGGTGTTGCCCACAATAAGAGTAGATCGGATTGTTTTACCTCTGAGTAGAACTTTTTTGCACACAATGAGCTAAATGGTCAGGTCCCAAGTACTCCAAAGGTTCAGAGAAGGTTGGGGGAAGGGAACTCAGAGGACAGTGTGACAACATCCAGTGTGTTCTTTAAAGTGCACAGAGATTTTTGCCAAGTATCCTCAATTTTGCCAGCTTGACATAATTTTACAGAAAAAAATCCCCAATTTTTACATCTCACCTGATTTTTGCAAAGTCACTCAGAATTTTGCCAACTCCCCAAGATTTGCCAACTCACTATAACTTTACAGAAAAAAATCCAAATTTTTATATCTCACTTGAATTTTCCCAACTCCCTAAGATTTTACCAAATCTTTCCGAATTTTGCCAACTCCCCAAGATTTTGCCAAGTTTACCCGATTTTACCAACTCACCTGTATTTTACTAAGTGTCTTCGAATTTTGCCAACTGCTCTAGATTCTGCCGTCTCTAATTTCCCAATTGCCCTAGATTCTGCCGTCTCTATTTTCCCAATTGCCCTAGATTTGCCAAGTTGCCTCGATTTTGACAACTACCTAAATTTTGCCAAGTTTTCTATATTTGGCCTACACCCCTTAATTTTACAAAAAAAATTACAAATTTTCACAACTCACCTAGATTTTACGAAGCCATTTTGAAATTTGCCAACTCCGAATTATTTTGGGGGAGCCTCCCCCTCCCCCTCCCATAGCTAAGCCCCTGGACGTGTTCATGAGTGTGACATCTGCCAGTACAAGTTTACATCATTAGAATTCCTCACCAAGCAGAAGAACAAGCAGCGAGATAACGGCAGAGATACCCCTGTTAATTATATCTTTACTCTATCGATATATCAATCATTATGAAACATCACATTTTCTCCCACTCTGGAGATCGTCTTCACGTTCGTGTTGCCATTACGGAAGGAGCTTTAAAAGGAAGAATAATCTTGACAAAATTTTCGTATCCATACAGTAGGGGTTCTTAACGTGGGGTACGCGGTAAAATTTTTTCGGGTATGCCATGAGAGCTGTTTCACTGATTACCCAGTAAAATGTTTATAATTTTATAAGATTTGTTAAATTGTTGATGTCATTTTTGGTGTTTATTCATATATGTCATTTATAATTCAAAATTTAATGAGTGTGTGTGTATATATATATATATGTTTTATTTTATTCCCATTGATATACTATAACTATAGTTTTATCTATCTATACAAGGGGTATGCCAGTTGCATACACATTTCTAATTGGTACGTAAAGTATAAAAGTTTGAGAGTCACTGCCATACAGGAATTTTTGTGTTTATTGATATATGTAATTTATAATTCAAAATTTGATGTGTATACATATTTGTTTTATTTTATTCCCATTGATATACTATAACTATAGTTTTATCTATCTATACAAGGGGTATGCCAGTTGAATACACATTTCCAATGGGTACGTGAAGTATAAAAGTTTGAGAACCACTGCCATACAGGAATTTTTGTGTCTATTGATATATGTAATTTATAATTCAAAATTTGATGTGTATACATATATGTTTTATTTTATTCCCATTGATATACTATAACTATAGTTTTTTCTATCTATACAAGGGGTATGCCAGTTGCATACACATTTCCAATGGGTTCGTGAAGTATAAAAGGTTGAGAACCACTGCCATACAGGAAAATGATCATTTTCTTGCGAACTTTGTAGGAAGCCTTAGAAAAGTGTGCGCTCTAAGCACAAATGCACTTGCTACAAAAGGCATTAATGCGTAAACAGTGAAAAGTTTTTTGCATATAAGAGTAATGTAAATCAATGAACAAAAAGGCATTTTTAAATCTATTTCATTCGTGTACAACTGTTTAGATTTTTAAATGTGATTACTTAATTTTGGAATTTTTATACCTTTAATATCTGTGTCAATTATAATTTCATAATTGTTAAATTGTTTCCGTCATGATTTGCGCTGTTTCTTTCCTTGTAAGAGCTTAGTGTGATGCAAAAGTTCGAAAACATGTTTGATTAAAACGTTTTCTGCTGTAAAGTAAAATTTTTACATTTTTAACTAATTTTTACACAGTAACATTGTGTCAATAAAGCATTGCCATTTAACTGCAAGAGTGATTGACTAAATGCTATGGCATATTAGAGTAAGTTACAGTTCACATTGTTAAGAAATACCATTCTCTCTTAAACAGGTGGACGTGCTTATGTGTTTGACATCTGTCAGTGCAGGTTTATATCATTGTAATTCCTCAACAAACACAAGAAGAGAAATCGAGGGGAAGGAAAAATCGGAGATATTCTTGATCATCATGTCCGTACTCTACGGATCAATCACTCAGCATCAAGCGTCATATGCTCACCCACTCTGGAGATCGTCCTCATAAGTGTTCCCACTGCGGAAAGAGCTTCAACTTAAAGTATAACCATGAAGGCTATCTTCGTATCCACAAAGGAAAACGCCCATTTCCTTGCGATCTTTGTAGGAAGTCTTTCAGAGCCCAGAACAATATGTATAGGCATAGAAGAATCCATTAGCTGCAAAAACCATTTTTATGCAAAATATTGTGAAAAGTCATTTGTTCGAAAGGGTGATTTAAATTGACTTGAAAAGCAGCATTTTTAAAACTGTTGGATTCATTAAAAAGTTTTTAAGTTTCATAATTAAATATTAGATCTTTTATATATTTGATATCCGTATCGATTGTAATTTCACAATTCCATTATTATTATTTTCTGATATGATTTAAGTTGCTTCTTGACTTAAAAATGCTCAGTGTAATACAAAAGTTTGACATATCATAAGTTTTGTTTCCCATATTTTATTCGTCGAAAGTTATGAAAGGAATAATACGTTATCGTATGAGCTAAGTTTTCAATGGATAGGCGTTTCGCGGCCAACTTTTGGGGGAGGGTCCAATTTGCTGGGGTTACAGTGCTCTAATTTGCTCACCTTACAGTGCACTAAGTTACAGAGAAATGAAGGTGTAGACGAAATTTGGTGGTCCTAGCTCTGACTGTCTAGGAAGAGACTTTGACAGACACACTAATAAACTATATAATATATATTGATATATTGGTTGCTCCACATTGATATTTCACGGATAATATGATTGATCTAATTACATTGAAATACGATAACAACAATACGATAACAAATACGATACAAAAGCGACTAAAATATTCACCTGAATTGAATCCTAGTATGTTGTCTGATGAAAAAAAAAATGTAAACTGTTAGTATGAAGCAAACCTGGGCGTAAACGGCTAGAAAGAGAGAAAAGAATTAAGACATTGCCTGAGAAATTTCTCCACCTCTTTCCCCGAGTTAACTCGGTACTTCAAACAAGTGGTTAAAATAGTGAAAGAATTAATTTGTGTCGGATTTTAGTTATATTATGTATATTGATTTATAGTATTTATTCTCTTGTTACCATAATCCTTGTTTTGTGTGAGAAGATACAGGAAGCTTTTTTTTTTGCATTTAATGACACGTCTTTGTACTGTACACTTAATATTTGCAATTTCTGTGATACCATGCTAGAATATAAAACTTTTTATTTCAGCAAAATGAAATGATCTTGCCATTCACTGAAAAAATTAAAGATTTCAGTATACTGCTTTTGCAACCGAAGTGAGTTTATAGTGTTACAAATGTGCATTTTTTTATTATATATATATATAAAAAGAGCCTGAACAGTACATACAAAAATCAATCAACCATTTTCGGTGTGAAAATTAAATTTAAATAGGATTTTAAAAATGAAAATAAAAATGAAAAAGATGCATCAGAATTTTTAGTTACATAAAAGTTTAAATGAACCTTGAGTTTGTTATTTTAATCATCTTTCTCTTAAAAATGTGATCAGTATCTTTCGTTTTACATAACTATTGCTTTTGTTACAGGAGTAGAATTTTCTAATAATATTGTTACCCTTTCTGATATCTTAATTAGTATCATATTTGTAATGAAAGCTATTTCTAAATGTATTTTATTTTAAGAGTTTTGTATATCAGTTTGAATTTTGTGTATCTCTTTATGGTTAATAGTCAGAAGAAACATTGGTAATTGCATTTTAGCAGCTTATTTATTATTTTAAGTGATTACTATTTAAGGCATTTTTTTTCTGAGACAGGTGAATGTATTTTTGAATGTGATATCTGCCAGTGCAGGTTTATATCATTACAGTTCCTCACTAGACACCAAAATATACAGGGAGGGGAAGGAAAAGTTTGGAGATATCCTTGTTCATTGTTTCCTTATTCTCCTGATTATTCATCCCACATCAAGAATCATATGCTCATGCACTCTGGAGATCGCCCCCATAAGTGTTCTCTCTGTGGAAAGAGGTTTAAAGAGAAGAATCATCTTAAAGTTCATCTTGGAATCTATACAGGAGAACGACCATTTCCCTCCTATCTTTGTAGCAAGTCTCACAAGGACTCTCTGACTAAGCACAGATGAATTCACTTGCTAGAAAAGTCATTCATATGCAAGTATTGCTAAAAGTCATTCATATGCAAGTATTGCGAAAAGTCATTCATATGCAAGTATTGTGAAAAGTCATTCATATGCAAGTATTGCGAAAAGTCATTCATATGCAAGTATTGTGAAAAGTCATTCATATGCAAGTATTGCGAAAAGTCATTCATATGCAAGTATTGCGAAAAGTCATTCATATGCAAGTATTGTGAAAAGTCATTCATATGCAAGTATTGCGAAAAGTCATTCATATGCAAGTATTGCGAAAAGTCATTCATATGCAAGTATTGCGAAAAGTCATTCATATGCAAGTATTGCGAAAAGTCATTCATATGCAAGTATTGTGAAAAGACAATCACGTACAAGAGCTACTTACACAACACGAAAAGATGCATTCTTAAATGTTACCTTAATAGGTTACCATCGAGGTTTAATTTGATAATTTGCTTTGATATAGATCTTGTATCTGTAAGAACTTGTGTTTGTAAGAACACAAGTTTTGCTTATCCGCTCTATTTCCCTTATTTTTATGTTCATTACCGTTATATTTCTGAGCGATCTAGTTTTTTGTAGATATAACACTAGAATGTTATCAAAACCACTGAAATTTGATTTTCTGAGTACTTTTTATTTTACTGAGCTATTACCAATCTAATTTATATGTACCGAGATGGATCATTTTGATCACTGTATTTTCTCATAAATATATTTTTGAAAAAAAAAAGTGCCATAAAATGTTGTACAATTAAAGACTTTATAAATGAAATTCGAAAATGTAATTTCGTTTTTAATGAGGAAATTTAACCAAGCGTACAAAATAGGGTGATCGTCGCTATCCTGACAAATCTTAGATGGCAATTTCTTTTCAGGCTTGTTTTTTTTTTAAAAAAAAAAGAGTTAATATTTTCATTTTAACGTTGTCAGTATCACTCTGGGATGTGTCTGGGTTCGAGTTCCGCACCATCGACAAAACTTATTTTTTCCGCATAAGTATGTATTCAATCTCGTTACATTTAAAATAAATACAAGTGACGTTGAGTGATAAACTATATTTTTTTTCTTTGAAAAAAAAATCTTTTTATCATATTATTATTTTTATGTGACATGCCGGAAACCTTTTTTGGTAGTTGCTTGAACAACTCCTAAATTATTTATCAGCCTTTTTACGAAAAGTGTTCAAAGAGATTATTCATTTCTTATTTGTGATGCTAATGATTCGTGCTCTATCAAAGCAAGCTTTCCTAGCAAGGTTTTTTCTCTTTAAAATGTTAATTAGTATAATTTTAATTCATTTTGATTTCGTATTGTGTCATAATGGAGGAAACTCTCTATAATCTCAATCAAATGGCTGAATTCTCACAGAAATAAAAGTCCAGAATAAAGTATCATTTGCCAAAAATGTAGCAAATATTTCTAAAAATGATGAGCTGAAGACTTTCGTTAAAGCTGCTGATAAGACTGGTAGAGCAATAGGATGTATTTAGTGATAAAAAGAGATAAAACTAAATTGAAGAAAGCTGGTCTCCTGGTTGACAATAATTCAATGCTTTTCATTGGCTTTGAGTTTGAGAAATTTTCTTAGCTGCATCGGATAAATTGAAGAGTAGGCACTGATGCTAGGACATTTAAAAATATCGGGAGATCCCGGAAAAATGGGCGATTGTATCTGAAACATTGGAATTTGGCTATATAGTGTTTAGTCCTTTCTGATATTTTGCTGTGGTGTGAAATTTGTACCATTTGTCAACAAGATGACAGGAAATTCGATGTTTTCGATCAGAGATGACTTCATGCTCAGAATAATTTTAAATTTCAAATATATCTCGTAATTGAGAAAAACAAGTAAAATTGTAAAATATTTTTGATTACAATTTCAATCTTTTAGTCAGTCTTTAGTAATTAAAAATAAACAATACGTGGCTTTCCATTATTTTTAGGTATCGTCTATATTTAATAGATGAACTGCTCTTTGCGTTTTGGTAACGTTCTTACCCACGAACTTTCAGTGTTTAGTATTTTTAATATCTTTCATTCTAAATATCATTAACATTTTATTTTTGTCTAAAAACGTTTATAATTTATAAGAATAAAATATGTCATCGGAGACGTGCATTTCTGTATATATCGCTTATGAGGCGTGAGAGAACCCCCACCCCCGAAATCAGGTTCGTACTGAACAATTTGCGAAATAGTTCAAACGGAATCAGACTCAATAACTTCAGGCGTCGACTCGAAAAATTGAGCCCGGACACATCTGTATTTTCGATTCTAAATGCTTAAGCGGTATTTTGGGTATTAACCGGTTTGACTGTGTAAGAAATTAAGAGGTTAGATGAACCTATTTGTTGCATCATCCACCTTTGAGCAAGATCATATGGAAGGGGAAATTGCGTTGGTTTGGCCATGTTGTCTGCATACTGAACTATAGATTGACAAATAGGGTTATGAACAACATAATAATGCGTGACAATCCCGGTGCATCGCAGCAATGCTTTAAAAAGCGCCAGAAAAAAGACTGACACCTGGAATACGATGAAGGGGGGATAATGACAAAGATGATGTTTTTGAAAATTGTCTTACAATAGTAAAATGCAACAGCAGTTGCTCAGAGCAGACATATATCAGGAATTAAGTTGCATTGTATGGTTGGACTTTCATAGCCATGGCTGTTTAAAGATTATGTAGCATTATCCGTTTTGTTTCAAGACTTTTTAGGTAGGTTTATATGTAATAGCATACTGTTATGAAAATAGTATTGAATTACTTTTTTAACCTCTAATGCAGGCCAAAGTGTTTACGACTGTGACATCTGCCAGTGCAGAATTACATCATTAGAATTTCTCACCAAACGCAAGAAGAGGCATCGAGGGAAGGAAAAGGTCGGAGATTCCCTTGTCCATTATGTGCCTATTCTACCAATGAATCATCTAATATTAAGCGTCATATGTTGATCCACTCAGAAGACCGTCCTCACAAGTGTTGCCATTGTGCAAAGAGTTTCAAACAGAAGAATACTCTCGATGATCATCTTCGTATCCACACAGAAGAACGACCGTTTCATTGCGATCTTTGTGGCAAGTCTTTCACAAACAATGCAGCTTATCTGTTCACAGACGAATCCACTTACCACAGAAACCATTCATGTGTAAACGCTGTGCAATGACATTTGTGCATAAGACTAATTTAAATCAACACGAAAAGAAGAATTTTTAAATTTGTTATTTTTTAAATAACCACGATTTTTATTTTATGATAAATAAAAAATAAATAAATAAATACCCCCTCAAGCAGCTGCTTTCCACAGAGGTCTGACAGGAGTCTGTCAGTTTATATGCCACAGTAGGAGATCTGAGAGGACGGCAGGACCTCAGCAGAAAACAACACGAACATCCATGCCTTACCCGGGGCTCGAACCCAGGTCCCGTAGATCACTAGCCAAGCGCGCTAAACACTCGGCCACGGGACGGCAATGCTCTTTAATTCCAAAGTAATGGTTTTATATATGCTTTGTAATTTTGTTGTAATTTTGCAACGTATAAATATATTTTCTTGTTTGATTGAATATTGTTGGTAAATCACGAAGAGCAATGTGATATGCAAAGTATAATCATTAGCTTCTTAAAAAAATTCGTTTTGGAATTTATTGATGTCTTGAATGTCTTGGTTTCCTTTCTGAACTTAGGGTTACCATTCTTCCTGCAAAATGAGGACGTCCTTCGTTTTATCTCAAAGCTTATGTTCTCTTGTCATTTTAAAAAACATGAACATGTTCTTTTTCTATAAATTCATCAGAATCTTTTTTAAACTAAAAGTACGCATTATTTTGCACTTTTCTTTAAATTTCTTGCACCCTGATCTTTATATAATTTACTGTTAAGGGCAAAATAATTTGCTGTAAATGCAAGTCTTGAATGCAAAGTCATTCTGTTAATGTTGTAACTTTCTGTAATACTCAACATCGGTAATATACATACCAGATAAAAAAAAGGGGGCATTAGAGAATTAAATTACATAAAATTTTCCTACCGCCCATGTATAGATGAAAGTGTAAACGCTCACCACACTTTTTTTTCTTTTTTGCAACATAATCGACACTTGGCTACTGATGTAAGGGAAGTAGTGGGTTCTCAACTTAGTCCCCCCCACGCACAGTGCCTTCCCCTATGACGTCACAAGCCACGCCCACTTCCGGTCACGCCCTCTGGCGTCACCGACCACGCCCCATATGACATCACCGGCCATACCCATATGATGTAACATGACGTAATCATGCCTTAACATGCCACGCTCCTTTATTAATAATTAATAATTCCTTCCCCCTGATTAAACACTCCCTTTCACCCCCTTCCCCCCTCAGTGGCGCCATCTGTTGACAGTGAGAAGTACTATTTTCCCAAAAAACCCTTTATTTTCAGTCTAATTTCTCGTTTTTGGACCCCCCGGTCGCCCCACCTATATTTTAAGCCCTCCCCCTTATTGAAAAAAACCCTGGTGCCATCTGTTGACAGTGAGAAGTACTATTTTCAAAAAAAGTCCCTATTTTTATTCTAATTCTTCAATTTTTGATTTCCCTCTTTATAAAAAAAATTCCTCCCCCCTTATGAAAAAACCCCTTGGCGTCATCTGGTGCCTGTGAGGAACACTAATCCCCCAAAAACCCTTATTTTAATCCTTTGATTTCCCCTCCTATTAAAAATTACTCCCCCTATTAAAAATTCCTCCCCCCTTATGAAAAAAGCCCTGGTGCCATCTGTTGACAGTGAGACGTACTAATTTCCCCCCCAAAAAAACCTTATTTTTACTCTAATTCCCCGATTTCTCTTTATTTCCCCATGGTTGACCTATATTTTAAGCCCTCCCTCCTTTTACAGACACCCATGGTTGACCTATATTTTAGGCCCTACCTATATTTTAAGCCCACCTCCTTCCCGGGGATCGGCTGATGGAAGACTCAGAATAATTGCATAGAAAGGGATGATGCAAGTCTCAGAATAATTGCAAGGGGTAGCAACGATCGGTTGTTGCAGATCTCAGAATAATTGCACAGAAAGGGATGATGCAATCCTCAATCACAAAGTCCAACCATCTCCTATTGGCTTATTATATTTCCTGATAAAACTATGGGTCCTGATTGGTTGTCCTAGGTGGCTGCTCTCTCTAGTTAAATAGGGGCCAACCCTCAGGTGCGTCATTGTTCACGATGCAGGCTAGCAATCCAGATGTGTGGTGTCTCGGTGAAGATGTTTACATCGTGCCTTCGCTGTTCAAAAATAAGTTTTCTGTGCACGTACGCCGTTACAAGAAATATGAAAATGGTGAACTCATCTACCCTACACCAGTGGGAGTTACCCTCTCCATACCTGAATGGGAGGCTTTGTGTGCTGCTGTCCCCCACATAGAGGACCAAGTGAAAATCGGTCCCGATCAACAGACATGGTACGTGATACATGGTTTACATGTCTACATGTATCGCACTGCAGGTGGTGAACGCTGTGTCGACTTCATCAAAGAATCAGCAGACCAAAGAACTCTATAGTTCCGTCTGGTGAGACGCTGTATAACATTGAACGCTTCGCAGTGGTTCACACTGGCTATCCACTTAGACGAAGTCATGCGTATTGTGCATAGCATGTGTGGGACCCCCAAAGATCACCAACTCCGTACAGCCATTATAGAACATTGCGAAGCAGTTCGACCTTTCCTGTTGGGACCGGTTTTCGGGGGCCCGAGTGTGTACATCAGCTGTTGGTGTATATTTTCCAGCAAGAACTTATGCGTGTGATACCTTTAGATGGACTGCATCCCGAAGAAAAAATACCGACCATCGTAGGGTGGTCTGGTGACTTGGACATTAATGGTCTAGCACAGGTATTTGTGGATACGGCCTGGAAGCGAGGTCTATTGAATTTTGTAGATTCTGGTTTTGTTTGCAATCTAAAATATAATGCTATTGTCGACGAGGCAAAAAATGAAATGTATAAATTAAATAAATAATTGTAACCTTATATAATGTGTATGTCTTTTCATCCTATGTCATTTTAGTCTTGGTATGGATAGGAGAAAGAAGGTGTTAGCTAGTGTGGGTAGTGTAATCGTGACATTGTTAACGATAGCCGTACTTGTATTAGAACTTGTGGCCCCTAGTAAAAATATTCAGTGTAGGGAGTCAAAAGCCTTAGACAGAGAATACAAAATTCGTGTGTGTAACTTAACAGTGGATATCAGACAGTTTATAGGTGACGTTCCTACAGTGACAGGTGTTACACTTTCACTACATCAATGGCAAAACCTGGTGGGGTACGACATCTGGGTGCAGCAGAAAACAAAACTTTGGAGGCCAATTATTTCGACCCCGAAAGAGGATTCGGTAGTGTAAAAAAAGTTAGCTCAGAATACGGGACTGCCACTCAAACTCGTCCGAGAATGGTTAGAAAAGCAGCCTGCCTACACGTTACATAAACCTGTTCGCAGAAAGTTCCCTCGTAACAAAGTTTACGTCACAGGGTTAGACGAACAATGGCAAGCCGATTTCATGGTCGTGAAAAATCTAACTCGCTTCAATGACGGGTATCGCTACATATTAACAGTCATCGATGTGTTCTCGAGATACGGGTGGGCGCTGGCCATGAAGGCTAAAACGGGGAGAGAAATGGTCTCAGCTTTCAAAAAAATCCTTTCCAAGGGTCGATCCCCAATGAATTTAAATGCGGATCAGGGTACGGAATTTAACAACAGAGTGTTCCAGAAATTCCTGAAAAAGAAAGGTATTCGGTTCTTTGCTACATACTCCGACAAAAAAGCAGCTTTGGTGGAGAGATGGAATCGTACCCTACGCGAGAGACTGGAGAGATATTATACACGCAACAATACCTATCGTTACCTGGACGTGCTGCAGCGTGTTGTAAGGGGATACAATGCCACCGTTCACAGTGCACACGTTATGGCCCCCAAGGACGTGACCTTACGCAAAGATGACGTTGTGTGGGTTCGACTCTATCGCAATCCGACCACAGTAAAAGAAAAACCACCATTTAAAGTAGGTGACACAGTTCGACTAGCCAGTGTAAAAGCGCCCTTCAAGATGGCAGGTACACATTTGTGGACCGAAGAAATATTTATAGTCGACAAGGTATTACAACGGCAGCCCCTTGTGTATGTCGTAAGGGATTCCGAGGGAGAAGTGTTGAAAGGCACATTCTATAAATCGGAGCTTCAAAAAGTGGCAGAACCCGAACTTTACACGGTTGAGAAAATAATCGAGAGAAAAGGTCAAAATGCACTGGTCAAATTCCGCGGTTATCCCAAACCTTCGTGGATTCCTAAAAAATGGATAGTTTCTACCTGACCCTACCCTCCACGGCTAGTCAGAATATTTACCCAGACAATTCACAGACCGATTTCACGGTTCGTCTGGCACAACCCCTAAGACTGAGCGGAAAATGGAAAGTGGGACTAGCTGAAGTTCACTTACCTGTGAGCTGGTATAATGTGGATGGTTCTAACGACACATATGAATATTACGCCCCTGCCATCCCTGAAGAATACAGGAAAATCAAACTTAAACCGGGCAAAATAACTCGAATGGAGATGTTGTCTCTCCTCACCACACAGCTCCCCAAAGAAATAATAGTTTCCTATAACGGTGGTTACTGGGTATTAAAACCCAGTGAGGGATACGGGTTGATGTTCCCTAAAACGAATTTCGGCAAACTTCTGTGTATCGGGGAGGGAGAAGTTGACAAACCCTTCCACCAACGATTTGCCAGCAAACTTTGCAATACACCGACTTTCGACATAGATGACGAGTGTTATTTCTACGTGATCCCGCCAGGTAGTTTCCAAGAACGAAAGGTACCCCACGGACGATACGAAACTGCCGAATCATTATTCGATGCAATGAACCAGATGCTACCCTACAGACTGAGAAAAGCTTACCGTTTCAAGCAACAGGCAGATCACACCGTATTGATGGATACAGAGAAGTCGCATTACATTAAATTTCCTCGATCGAACCCTGGATTAGATGACATGCTAGGAATTGCTAAATTAGATATACTGCTGAATAAAGTCCTGGGTGACTATCCCATCGATATGAACAGAGGAATGTATGGTATTTATTTGTATTCAGATCTGATTGCTCCTCAGTTGTTAGGTGATACTCACGGTGAACTGTTGCGTGTCGTGAATCCTGCCGTCAGAACCAGTAATAACGAAGCCATTGTTGCCATATATCAACAGCCTGATTACTTTTTCAGGAGTTTTCAGGAGGAACAGTTTCGAGAGTGTAAGAATCTTCCTTCGTACCGATACAGGAGAACCTCTGCATTTTAAATTCGGTAAAGTTTTAGTCAAGTTGCATTTCTGCCGTGAGGGTTAAATTCGTTCCCCCTTCCGCAGACGCCTACGTGAGCTACTACAAGAGCCAAACAGGGAAGGGCGTGTTCCGTGGTCCTCGTTATCAGAGAGGCGATGGGCTAGGAAGCATCTTTGCTAGGATCGGACGTTTCATCAGCCCTCTCATACGACCTGCGCTGTCTACCCTGCGTAAGGGTGGGCTACGGTTCGTTTCAGAGATGTCCCAGGGGCAAAACTTCAAATCTGCAGCCAAAGCGGGACTCTGTGAAGCAGGCGCCGACCTCTTGCAGCGTGCCAGTTCAAAGCTGCAGGGAGGGAAAGGAATAAAACGCCGCCGTCAGCATCCCAAGGTTCATAAAGTGAAGAGACACTGTACTGTGCAGGACGTGTTTTCATCATGAGCATTCAGAAAATTCACGCTGATTCTGGCGACTGTGCCAATTCAGAACTGGACTTGTTTCTGGTCCCACCCATTGTCTCACAATTAGAAAGAGGCTGCTATGTCAATTATTTACCTGTGGCTTCCCTGGAAGGTAATGCACCACTCGAATTCATCGTGAAGGGGACAGACGATTACATTGATCTATCTCGATGTCACCTACGTCTCGTCTTGAAAATTGTAAAATCCGATGGTACAGCACCGTCGGAAGTGATTACCCCCTGCAATAATTTCTTCCATGCCCTCTTCAGCCAGGTAGACGTCTTCCTCAACGATCATCTCGTGAGTGCTTCTCACACCCTGTACCCCTACAGGGCTTATCTAGAGACTCTATTGAATTACGGGGCCGATGCCACACGAAGTCAGCTAGGCACGTCACTCTGGTACCTCGACACCCCCGGTAAAACGGAACTGACCAGCAGGGAGAACGAGGGATGGCATCAACGCAAGGGGTACGTCAAGTCAACATGTATCGAACTAATCTCGTGGATCCACGCCGACATGTTTAATCGAGATCGTTACCTACTCAATCAAGTCGACCTGAGACTGCGTTTGCTGAGATCCAAACCCGAATTCTGCCTCATGACAGGTGAAGCAGACCCCTCTTACAAAGTACAGATACACGAAGCTGAATTTTTCGTGCGTAAAGTCAAACCCACTTCGGGTGTCATCCTAACACACGCTCGCCTGCTGGGTTCGGAGAGTGCCAAGTACCCTCTGCGAAGAACGGATTTACGTATGTTTTCCATTGCTTCGGGACTGACGAATGTGAACCGTGACAATTTATTTCTCGGCCAGCTCCCTGTATGGCTTGTACTGGGTATGCTGGAAAGTACCAGCCTGAATGGATCGTACGAAAAAAATCCCTTCAACTTCCAACATTTCGACTTAAACTACATCAGTCTTCACATAGACCGTGATCATCAGTCCTACACCCCCGACTTTACGAATGGGCGTTATCTCCGCTGTTACCAAGGATTATTGGAAGCTGTGGATGCCTGGAAATCCGATAGTGCTATTAACTTATCGCGAAAAGCCTATGGCGAGGGTTTTACACTGTTTGGATTCCAATTGACCCCCGAGCAACGTGAATGTAATCAAGTGTTTTCTTTAATAAAGAGCGGTAGTGTGAGAGTCGAATTAAAGTTTGTCAAGCCCCTACCCACATCAGTCACTGTGATCCTATATGCAGAATACCAGAATCTGCTGGAAATCCCACTGGATCGTAAAATCCTGTTTGACTATAGCTCATGAATACCTATCAGTTTAGAATCCATCCTCTCGATGTTACCTGCACATCTAGGTGTGTTTCCACGTGACAGACTACCACGCAGAATCACCCAATCAGAAGCCTTGTTTATCTACAATACCGATCCGTCCTCCATGCCTGGAACCCACTGGATAGCAGTTTACAAGAAAGGAATGCACGTGAATCACTTTGACCCTCTGGGGACGAGTCCTGATGTCTCCATGCAAGAATATTACAGTCGACTAGGCATACGTCACGTCTTACATCTTTCGATACCTCTGCAGGACCCCCTGGGAGACACTTGCGGTGCTCACTGTCTGTATTTCCAGTTTAAAAGAGCGTGTGGTTCGACTCTTCCCACAGTATTGCATCGTGATTACACGTGTCGAGTAGACTTTAACGACTGCATGGTGGTACGATGGCTCTCCGAACTCCTTCAAATATTATAATTGCTGCTCCTTCACAGTGTGGAAAGACGACTTTCACTTTGAAACTCATCAAAGAAGCCGATCAAGTGTTCGAACCCCCACCCCAACGTGTCGTTTACTGCTACGGGGAATGGCAACCTGCCTTTGAGCCATTCAAGAAAACTTTGGAATTTTATGAAGGACTACCTGTAGATCTGTAATTTGATCCCCTCAGACCTACGCTTCTGGTGCTGGATGACTTAATGGAACAGTCTGTAGCCATCGAACGCATATCTCAATTGTTTATTCGTGGAGGTCATCATAAAAATATCACGATTGTCCTGATCTTGCAAAATCTGTTTTTAAAGGGAAGACATTCGAGGACTATATCACTCAATGCTCACTACATGTTTTTATTTCGCAACTGTCGGGATGCTTCACAAATAACCCACCTGGCAAGACAAGTATTTCCACATCAATCCAAACTCCTGACAGATGCTTATAGGCTAGCTACACAAGCGACCTGTGGCTATTTGTGCGTTGACCTCCATCCCAGAACGTTAGATACTGAAAGGCTCCGTGCCAAGATTCTTCCATCTGAAGATCCTGAAATACTTTACGTTCCAAATGAAGTTAAATCTCAAGGCCCATTCCTTCAGTGTTTACCTAAACTAGGGGGAAAGCAGCGTACTGCGCTGTTGAAACATATCTCCGATCCCCAGATGTATGCTCTATGTGAAGTGTGTACTAATTTCTTAAAAGGCAATATACCTGTCTCTCAGCAAGTATTAAAGAGTTTACGACAGCACAAGACGATCATAAGAAGTCTAGCTTCCAAACGTGCATCTGGTTCAGGGTTTATCATACCACTGCTAACAGCTGCCCTACCCCTGCTGGTCTCGTTATTTAGAAAAAAATGATTTCTGTGAAAGCAGTGCAGAGGAAAAACATAAGAAAAAAAGTGTGTGATTTAGACACGGCGATGAAGAAAATACTTGAATCTGACGTTGATGATAAAACTGAAAAGTACCTGGCTGTATTGAAAAATTACCTGTTATTTAATCGACAATTGGAAACCCCCCACGAAGTAAAGGTTACCATCCCCCACGAAGTAAAGCTAAACATTCCCAGACAAGCCATAGCAGAGACTTTTGCTCCCCCTCCAATGAGCGACTTTGTTCCCGTCCGACGTAAGAAAAGGAAGTTATTTGAATGGAGTTCATATTGAAGATATCTGAAGACTCCTGTAAAAAACTTTCCAAGACTTGTGTTAAAAAACCCAAGTATTAAAAATGTAAAACAATGTATTAAAAGATATCCAATAAAAGAAATTAAAACTGATATACGCCTTTTGTAGGTTTTATAAATGTCATCCATAGAAACATCATCTTGCTGACCCATCTTTTTTACTCACATAAATATAGTGTTGAAGATTGGAAAATAAAGAGACTGGTTTTTTAAAAAAAACATTTATTAAGCTAAATAGCACAGTATATTTCATTGCAGACAATAGTTTGGTAATTATACTGGAAGTTTCAATAAAAACAGTACTGATATTTACAAACGTTTCACAATATTAACAATTCTACAGCAAGTGAGCCATGAGATAGATGGCGCCTAGTGCAGACGCAGCTCCGACTTCCGCTAATGCAGACGCGAGCATCGCGCCGGCTCAAAAACCGGAAGTGTGATAGGGGTCGCTAGTGTAGGCAGAGAGCGCACAGTGGTGAGCCAATGAAAATTGAGCTGCGATAGCTTCGCATACCTGGCTGCGGGTTAGATTGACAGCGCGCTAGCAGGCGACATATTTTTCTGCAATATGCCATTAACATTTTTTTTTCTGAAGTATGCTAAATACACACAATTAAAAATACTTTTTCTGCAATATGCACATTTTTTCTGAAGTATGCTAAATACACACAATTAAAAAATACTTTTTCTGCAATATGCACATTTTTTCTGAAGTATGCTAAATACACACAATTAAAAATACTTTTTCTGCAATATGCCATTAACATTTTAAAGACACATTTTAAATACTTTTCTGTAATATGCCACTAACATTTTAAAGACACCTTTTATAATACCCTTTCTGCAATATGCTATTAACATTTTATACACAAATTTTTATACCTTTTCTGCAATATGCTAGATACACATTTAAAAATACTTTTATAAAATTGCAATGTACAATAAAAAAAAATTTAACTTACAATAAATCTAGCAAGATGTCATGTTGTGTATCCACATAACCGTAAGGAACCGAAACAGTTTCGCCAGGTGGGAGATAGCGTTTGTCCAAGTTCACCTGGAATTTCTTGATCATAGGCCTGTTAATCACTGTCGCATTCACTTTGTTTCTCACTACGTTAAAGGGTACTGTGAAGCACTCACTGACCGGAGACTGTTCTAGAACCATGGCTTTCAGAAGTTGAAAATTATATTTCTCCCGGTTTTTCTGAGTGAGACTCAGCCCTTTCGCACGAAGAATCTCGTCTCCATTGCTAAGTCTCAGCGCATAGCTCTTAGCGGCTGCTCCCACATAATCAGTGATTCTCACACTGGCACCATATTTCGCTCTGATTTCAGACACCCACGAACCCAGAAACTGTCCTTCTGGAGGAATGAAGGTGTCGGATGGGCTTGTGCTGAAGATGACAGAGTCCGTATCGGAATAGAGTGCACGCCGGCCTAGTTTGGAGAGCAGGGCATATAATTCCAGCCATGCATGGCTTGTCACCATGGCGGCCAAAATAAGGCTACCTTTCAAATTCGCCGGAGTTGCCTCCTCGATGGGTCGATGAGTCACCAGAACGGCATCTGCGTTGATCGGTGCTATGTCCGTAATGACTTTGGATGCGTCTTATAAGAGCTCCATATATTGGACCGGGCAGCTCACTATGGTGGTGTTGGTCCGGGTGAGATTCTCTGCATTCTTGCCCCAAGCGGAGTTAAGAAAAATCTTGGAGACTTGCCTCGAGATGGGGTTGTTCTTCACTTCAGACGGAAGGATTCGTACCCCTTCCACCTGAAAAAAAGCTTCACAGAATGCCTCTTTTTCTGCGTCTGTTTTGACATCTGGAGGGAAACCGGTGTACTTCTGTTTAACACCCAGGAAGGTATCTATATAACCAGCATAGATACCCCCTGTTTTACTCACAGGATCGTATTGCACTACAGTGTCGAAATGCCAGACATCATGTATCTTCTGAAGTTTATACCCTGCTCTCACAGCGGTGTATATTTCGAAGGAGCACCACGATCCGGTCAACACACGCTGATTCACGGTATGGGTACACGGTGGCGCCAGTTGTCCTTCAGCGCAGGTCCTACATAGTGGAAACAGTAGCTTCCCGTTGGCCTTGAACGGGAGCACAGGGATGAAGAGATCTCCAGGTGGAAGGACGGTGGCATGCATCACCCCGAAATAAAAGTCCACGTCATAGATGAAGTAATGCGTGATCCTTCGGGGGGTGTCCTTTTCCGTAGGGTGATTTTTTGCAGACGGCAGGATATAAACTATTCACGTCGTAATAGTCGAGGGCCACGCCCTGGTCCTTGGAAGCGTAGCACGTGAAACACTCGGTCCTGCCGCCGAACAGCAAATCCCTAGCGCCGATCCATCTGATGGGCTCAATATTTTTATAGACGGTTGCCATTGCAGGATCCGTACGGAGTAAACGATCAAATTCGTGCTCCCATATGACCTTGATGTTATACTGGGGCATCAAGAGTTTTATAGCTCCAAGACGATCCAGAGTTCGATTGTAAAGAGCTGAAAAGCGTTTCTTCTCTGCAGACTGGATGGCCTCGGGGCGAAAACATTTCACACAGCCGTGATGCCAGCAACCCATCGTTTCGTAGATGGTATGGGTGTCATGGCAAATACCATTTAATTTAAATTTGGAGATTTTAAATTCACCCTGAGGCGAACGAGCCGTTTGAATCTGAAGGTTATTTTTCTCTGCTTCGTACTGCAGCCAGGCCAGTGCTTTCAGCGACTGTCGGTCGTTGCTGGCTGAGTAGCCTCGTGGGGGACACACACCCAGCACATTCTTCTGTAAAAATTTTCCTCGAAATACCCTTTGACAGGGGCCGGCACTGGTGAGGTCTTGGGCGAATGGGTCGACTTCGGTAAGGGCTATGAAATCGAGCCGAAATTTTTCACAGCTCTTTTGCAGTAACATTGTATCGGCTTCGCAATAAAAGAGAAGTTCGCGCTTAAAGTCCCATTCTTTGAGGGAAGCAGAAGCATACCAAGCATCAAATTCAGCCCTTATAGTAGCATTCATATCCTCAGGGCGAAAGTAACTGACGTCCGGAATCGACCCCGCATACTGCAAATTTTCTTCCCTGATGAAGTCGAACGGGAAAAACCCTTTCACGGTTTCTACGTCAAAGGTTTTGGAAAATGTCCTCAACGGTACCTGGATAAATGAAAAACTGTCGATGAAACGTATTTTCAGTCCGTTGAGGAAAATTCCTAAAATCTTGGAACCTTGAAACAGAAGGTCGGGTTTCAGTAGATGTCGATAAAGATAATCGACGACAAACATTCCGTCAAAACCACGGAAATTGTGAGCTATGACGGTCGTGTTAGCAAAGCGTTGCTTGCCTGGTTTTATTTCACCAAGAAGCCAGTCCATAAATTCATTCACATCGGGAATCGATATTACACGCCACTCGTCTTCTACTTTGTAAGTGGCCACACATAGGATAGGTTTTAAGACGCCGTCCATCAGTTGAACCGTTTCCACATCGAAATAAATATAATTTTGTTCCAGGGGCTTTAATTTCAGGGGCTCCACAAACAGAGACTTGTTTACACGGCAGATGTGTTTTTTCTTCGGATCGTAAATGTCCAGGCACTTTGTGCAGCGATGACGTTGCTGGCAGGATAACTGTAGATGTGCTTGAAAGCAATCAGGGCCTCTCAATACATGCTGCAGTTAGGGCACAGAAGGGGGTCTCCACTATGCACGACGTTCGGTGTCAGACACCGGTTGCAGGTGCCTTGGCAAACGTGAGCATTATAGTTGAAGGCCTTTAAACAGGTAGTGCAGAAATTTTGCGTACCGAAAGTCCTGCAGGGGTAGCGATCACGTCGAAATGATGATTACGGTAAAGCAGAAAGAGAATCTGGGGAGCCTCAGGGCCTACAAACACAGGCAGGAAACAGTCTTCAACTGAATAAACCACAATGCGGAGAGCCGGTGACAAATGCTGTTGGAACAGCCTGACTTCCGGTATCCCACACGGACTGAGAGGAACACCTGCCTCTCGATGTAACTGAAGCGCTTCGATGCTTTGTAGCTTAAGATGGCTTCTCCTCACACCTTCATATTTGTTAGGCAAGTCACGTTTTTTCAAATTCAATTCTCTAGCCACCACTAGAGATCGTGCCAAACAAGTATCGTCGATGTTCTGGATCGTTACGATAGCTCTTTTATTTTTTAAAAACGTATCCATATCAACGAGATTACGGTTTTCAGGTGCACAACGTTTACCGTTGCCACCGCGACCGACACGCTCCAAATCGGCGCACACAAAATCAAATTCCAATTGACTATGGGGGCCGATTCCTTCATTAGATTGAATTACACGGTCCAGCGCAGCCATGAATCGCTCAGCAGTTAATTCATTACGGCGGATCAAACTTAAATTCACAGCATTTTTTAAATCTGGCGATCTGAAGCACAGACGCACGTGACTATAATCGCCTTCAGGAACCACATCACTTAGCATTTTCTCCTGCAGGGAGTGTAGCACCGGAAGGAAATCGTGTGCTTCAATGTTTTCCATTCCACCGAGTCAGACGCTCTTTGAAATGAATTGCGTCTTGAACTTCTTTGAATTAAAACACCTCACGTTATTGATGGTGTACTGAGGCACTGGTGAACTCACAGTCGGAACAGAGAATGCAGATGTGACATCACGAGCGCTTGAAGAACCTGGAAGTGATCCATCTAGCGGGCTCGCAGGAACGTAGGGACATGCCTGCCCTGCGGTGGATGAAGCACGGCGGCGTTCAGTTAATGAGAGTTTCGTAGTGCGACGACGAACACGTTTCGATGTTTGAGTCTCGGGTGACGAAGGACGTTTGGACCCGTCACCTCGGGTGACGAAGGACGTTTGGACCCGTAACCTCGGGTGACGAAGGACGTTGGCACCATCCAATACATGTACCACGGCAGGAAGATCTTCAAACTCACGGATTCTAGACATCTTGCAAAAACTAAGCAAACTAGGAGCAAAAACTTATGACAGCTTTCTAACCAGCAAGCACGGAATGACGAAGAAAGCAGGGTGCGAGCTTATATACAGGGAAATGTTATCTCATAAACGACCTTGATACATCTCTCGACACGATCAAGGCCAACCTTCATCCGATAAGCTCCCTTCGTGAGATACGTTCTGGGGTAAACACGTGAGCTAAAGTGTCATCCGAAATATTTTCGTTTTATCATTAGCAGATGTAAACAGATAGCATACCATCGGCAATCACTCTTTGACGGTGTAGCGATAAGTGCCGTCACTCACTCAGGCGTGAATAAAGCTTGTAGATATTAATCCGATCTTATCAGGAACAGATGCAAATGCGGTGCTGCAGACAGCGTGTGGTGACATTCCTCTTGACCCTTCACTTCCGATAAGAAGAGACCTGACACATATGCTGACTTGCTTGTTGCTACATGCATGACTCAATGGAGGTCGAATTCCAAAAATGTTGCCATTCCAAAGTTTACTCGACTTGGCAAATTTCAGATGAACGTGGACACTGAGGTATTGCGTTCGCGGGGGGAAGGATTTTTTTTTTCCGTTTAAACGCATCTACAGAAAACTGATTTTTATTATGACCGTGGAGTGATTTTTAATAAAGGTGAGCGAGTTTTGATGAGTGTTTAATTATAAGGAATTAATACAGAGAATATACAACATGTTTAGGGAATTTGTAAAAGGACGTGAGTTTGTGAAGTTTTAATAGAGGTAACTTTTAATAGAAGGGGTGTGATGGGATGTTTAATTAATAAGAATACAACTTTGAGAGTTGATTTTCTGTTAATGAAAGTTTTATTTAGAGAACTGCATTCTGACAGTCGTCATTCAAAAAGAGTTGAGTGGCCTTGTAAAATTTCAGATGAATACCTAGCGAGTTTTTAAATACAAGAGATGTACTAAAATACGCAATGGACATCATCGATTAAATTTTTAAGGGGAGGTTTAATAAGAATACAGCTTTGATTTTATGTGAGGAGGTGTTTTTACAATTGAGACTTGTAACATCTCTTTCTGTGCAATTATTCTGAGATCTGCAACAACCGATCGTTGCTACCCCTTGCAATTATTCTGAGACTTGCATCATCCCTTTCTATGCAATTATTCCGAGTCTTCCATCAGCCGATCCCCGGGAAGGAGGTGGGCTTAAAATATAGGTAGGGCCTAAAATATAGGTCAACCATGGGGGTCTGTAAAAGGAGGGAGGGCTTAAAATATAGGTCAACCATGGGGAAATAAAGAGAAATCGGGGAATTAGAGTAAAAATAAGGTTTTTTTGGGGGGGAAATTAGTACGTCTCACTGTCAACAGATGGCACCAGGGCTTTTTTCATAAGGGGGGAGGAATTTTTAATAGGGGGAGTAATTTTTAATAGGAGGGGAAATCAAAGAATTAAAATAAGGGTTTTTGGGGGATTAGTGTTCCTCACAGGCACCAGATGACGCCAAGGGGTTTTTTCATAAGGGGGGAGGAATTTCTTTTATAAAGAGGGAAATCAAAAATCGAAAAATTAGAATAAAAATAGGGGCTTTTTTTTAAAATAGTACTTCTCACTGTCAACAGATGGCACCAGGGGTTTTTTTAATAAGGGGGAGGGCTTAAAATAAAGGTGGGGCGACCGGGGGGTCCGAAAACGAGAAATTAGACTGAAAATAAAGGGTTTTTTGGGAAAATAGTACTTCTCACTGTCAACAGATGGCGCCACTGAGGGGGGAAGGGGGTGAAAGGGGGTGTTTAATCAGGGGGAAAGGAATTATTAATAAAGGGGCGTGGCATGTTAAGGCATGATTACGTCATGTTACATCATATGGGTGACGTCATAGGGGCGTGACCGGAAGTGGGCGTGGTTTGTGACGTCATAGGGGGAAACACTGTGCATGGGGGAATAAGTTGAGAACCCACTACTAAGGGACCTGGGTTCGAGCTCCGAGTAAGGCATAGGTGTATGTGTGGTTTTTCTGCAGAGGTCCCGCCATACTCAAAGACCATCTATTATGGCACATAAACTGGCAGGCTCCTGTTAGTCCTCCTTGACAAGCAGCTGTTTGAAGAGGTATTTATTTCTTTATAATATAAAATAATATAATAATAACTTTATTTCTATACTCATTTACAGAAACATTACAACACAAAAATTAACCATCAAGTTTAGATGGAAACTGCAAAGAAATAAAATAAAAGATTAAAAAAACTAGCAGAAACAAACACTTAACCAGTATCGCTGTGTAATCTAGGAGTTATATAACAACGCTTACAGATTAAAAAACAAAATTTTACTGTAAACGAAAATCTCGGGCAATGTAAAAAGTAAAGTAAGAAATCATATTTCAAGAGTTCAACATCATTAATATTTAGCAAATAAAATTAGTTTTCTTTTCTTTAAAATTGCATTCACTTTCCTCTTCTTTTATACTATTAAGTAAAGAATTATATAGTTTTGGCGCAATAAAATGAAAATGCTTCTGCATGATTTCTCTCCTTGATTTAACAACATCAAACCTGGTTGTTGAACATCTGGGATTGGATGGGATGAACCGTATTTCAATCCAATTGCTCTCTTTATCACTTCTATAAGAACTTTAAAAGACTTCTATATAAATATAACTTTCTCACGGGTCATTGCTTATGTAACTAGTTACTAGAGGCTTTCTCAAACAAGGAACTGAAGTCAACGTTGACCGATAACTCACCTGGAGTTAATAAAAACATATAAAATTTATCTGCACAAATAGTAACTAGCTCCCTAACCACTAGACTAGTTCAGACCAAATTGAGTCTTCATTGCTAGTCAAGTATAAATAGAAATCGATACGTCATATATTTCAAACTCTAATAAATAAATAAATACCCCCTCAAGCAGCTGCTTGCCACAGAGGTCTGACAGGAGACTGTCAGTTGATACGCCACAGTAGAAGGTCTGAGAGGATGGCCGGACCTCAGCAGAAAAACATGTACTGAATAACTATTCTGGTTTTTTTTCTGAATTAATTGTTAGTCGGTAGTTGAAATAAACCTAGTGAAACCGTTTTTTATTTTATTTTATTTTATTTCGCAAAATCGGAAACATTCCGCCTTTGAAGTTTCATTTTTCCTAACTCTTATGTACAGTACTCTCTTCGAAACATTTGTATTTGGTAGCCCTATCTAAATCACGATTTTCAAAAATGCTACTAAGTATCGGAAGAGTTGGGGAAGATCAAACATCTAATTATAGCTGATTGTGGAGAAAGATTATTCGAAGTTGGTGAATATTGTAATTTTCCAACTGCTAAATACACTAGCTTCCATAAATCAAGGAACAGCCCTATGTTATGTCAATGGGAAGCTAACGTCGAAGCTCTAAACTTCTAAAATAAATATATTTTTTTTGTTTTGAAAAATATGATAGCAGATGAAGATCTCAATCAAATAAATCAATATCTCAATTTTCAACAATATTCGTTCAATATTTAATGAGTTATGGATGTTTGAATATTTAATAATGCCAGCCACAAAAATTGACTTCAGAAGTTAATTAAAACTTAGTAATAAGTATTGTATCAAAGCGTTTAATAAAATAGGTTTGTATTTTAGAACTTTGTGTAAAGAATTCTTTCGCTATTCTTCAGTTTTGCATACGTTTCTAAAGATTGGCATTGATGATGTTACATATTCAAACTTCCATAACTCATTAAATACTGAACGAATATTGTTGAAAAATCGAGATATTGATTTATTTCATTGAGATCTTTATCTGCAATCACACTTTTCAAAAAAAAACAACTTAGAAGTTATAGAGCACTGATGTTAGCCTCCCATTGACTTAACATAGGGATTTTCCTTAATTTATGGGGACCAGTGTCTGTGCTGATGAAGCTTTGTGAAATGGTTTATGATATTTGTTTGAATTAACTTTTGAAATCAGTTATTTTAATCGACATTCCTGCTGTTAAGTATTTCAGCTTTAGTTAACTCTAATTACCAAATGGATTAAAATAGAGATTTCGATAGATTTTTATATCTCGACTCTATCTCATTTGCCATAAGCTGTTTCCTTTTTTAATATCTGAATCTGATTCCTTATTTGCATAACATGAGGCTGTTCCTAGAAAAATGTATACTAAAATTCAGGTTCAAGAAGATAATTTTGTGCTATTTAACTTTTTATTTTTAAGTTTTAAGCCAAATAAAATTCCTGTACTTCTTTAACTTGTGTGTAATCATTTTATGTGACGAATTTATTTCTCAATCTGCGTTTAAAACGCACTGACTTTTGCAGTTCGTAATAAAATACGAACACAAAACTAGCACTTCCTTTTGAACGTCTAAAAGTCAGAAAGTGCTGATCTTATAACTGTTTCACTTTCGAGGAATACAAAAAGCTGCTTGCTTTTCATTCGCATATGAAATTTATTTCTTCCCGAAATAATTAAAGTAACTGTCAACGATAAAATTCGTTTCGACTTTCGTTACAGAAATGGGCAAATGTCATGCAAGAGATCAGTAACATAAAGCTAAAATTTGGTCCGTTTTGTTTTTTTAAAAACTGTTGTTTTTGTCTCTTGTTATACAGAGTTTTTAATAAGTCACAAAAACCATCAAGTCATTAAATGCAATTGTTTCACAATTACCGCACCAGCGCGAGGGTGACTCAGTCGGTAGGTAGGCCAGGCTCCTAATCTGCAATTCCCACGTTCGAGTCCCAGCTGGGTCAGCGTTGAGATTTATCTCTGCAAAACTCCTCGCCCTGCCAACGGTCAGTAGGAGACACCTATTGGCTTGGAAAGGCCGCCGTCCGTCGGATGGGACATTAAACCGTGGCCGCGTGCGGGAGAGCTATATCCTGCACACGTTAAAGAACATACTGGAAGGCCTTGACAGGAAGCTACTATCTGTCTATTAACAGCTGTTCCAGAGGGCCCCTCTCCTCAACCTTCTTCGAACCCTCGAGATCCTTGAGACCTGGCCATTTAGCCCATTGTGTGCAAAAGAGTGCCGCTCAGAGGTAAAACAACTTATATGATAATATATAATATAAATTCAATAGTTGTATAAAAATATACAACTATTGAATATTCGGAAATGGCAAATCCGGAAATATTCAATAATCGTATTTTTTTATATAATTAATCACATATGAAAACGAGAAATATCTTTATGACTAACAACGGAAATTTAATATTTCATTTTTGTTTCTATTGTTATTATTATTATATCGCATTATTTCCGAAAGATTCCAATTTGGATAAATAGCAATAGCAATCCAAAATATTGCTAGATGAGAAAAATTCGTCGGTGAAAGGGTTAATGAAGAAATTCGGAACAAATGGTGCTTTTAATATGTATTTTATGAATATTAAAACATCTGCATTGGATTGGTAGAGTCTGGATTATCCCAACACAGAATAACGCGATAGCTGTAAAAAGTGACAACTGTTAAAGCTGACGCTGTGAAATCGACTGTTAATGAACAGAGAATTGTCTTTTAACTTTCAAAACATTTTCGTGTTACACTTGAACATATTCGCGAATTATAAACATACACATATTATTAAAAAAAAGCGTACATAGTAGCAATTGAGACAATAAGAATGCAAAGTCGATGCATCAGCATTTCTAAGAGGTCTTTGGTTAATTGAGCTATCAATTCTTACTCAGCCAATTATCTTATTAATCAAATGGTTATTGTTTTTTCGACTGCAGAGTCGCAGTTTCCAATGAATGGTTAGCTTGCTTGACTACTGCTCAAAGAGACCTGGGTTGGAGTTCCCGGTAAGGCACGTGTTGTCTTTCTGCTGAGGTCTCGCCTTACACAGATTCTTCTGCTATGACGTATTAAACTGACAATCTCTTGTCAGACCTCTGGCAAGCGGCTCCTTGATGTATTCATTACATTGTTTTTTATGTAATGCATTTTTCAACAAAATTTCAAAACCTCTAAAACGTAGAGGGAAATGTTATACTGTAATGAAAATCCAGTTCCTCCTTTATTTCTTGCTAGATCCGATTATATATCGATTGCCCCATTGCAACTTTCTCAAAGGTGATGAAAAGTAGAAAACTGAGGGTGGTGTGGAACAATCGTTAAGCACGTGAAATTGTAGAGGGAATGAAGGCTATATGATACGAGGTAAGAGACGAACCTAATGCCTTCTGAAAGGCAATAGGCAATCAAGAGTTGAGATACCTGCGAATACGCAATCAACAGTTGAGATACCCGCGAATACACACTGAAGGATCGCAATCGATTTCTAGTAGGACAATGCGTCGAGCCTCAACTACTCATCAACTCAACTGTTTGATCCAAACAATGGAGGCATTTTTTGGATCAAACAGTTAGTTGTTTTACCTGTGAGAGGTGCGTTTTTGCACACAATGGGCTAAATGGCAAGGTCACAAGGACCCCGATGACTCAGAGAAGAGTGGGGGAGACCCACTGGACAGCTGTTAGGAGACAGAAGGTAATCTTCCATCAAGGCCATCCAGCATGTTTTTCAACGTGCACAGGGTATGGCTCTCACGCACACGGAACCACGGCTTAGCGTCACATTTGACGAACTTTTCAAGCCCATCGGTGTCCCTTGATGACCGAGGACATGGTGGAATAAAAAAAAAATGTTTTACGGAGATAAATCTCAATGATGGCCCAGGTGGCACTCGAACCTAGGAACTGCTGATTACGAACCACCCATGCCCGATACAAGAATTATCTCCTACAACATTCGATGGTAAGACTAAAATGACTGAATCTCACTTGAATGTCTACAGATAAACGACAGAATTAAAATATTAGCTGTTTTATTTTAAACAAGCTAAAAATGTGTTCATTCATATTAACTTTTGCACCGTGAGGAAAAACATCTTTACATTTGAATATCAACCTCAGGTGTTTCCTTCGTATTATATCGATTAAGGGTAATGGCGATTATACAGGGAAACAATCATATCGATTTTCGTAATGGAATACAACTAAATACATAAATGGCGCCACATTGAATATTGTACGTGCAGGGCTGCACTTTGACCTTCTGAGGCCCTGAGCTATTCAAATTTAAGAGGCCCGAAAAATTCGAAAGTCGAAATATATATATAATTATTGTGATTGAGGGGAACATAGAAAAATAAGCATGAAAGTGGTGTAATGTAAACATTATTCTCGCTTTGGTGAGCAAATATGAACAGTGTTTCTACGATATAGTAAATATTATAAAAAAAATCGTAATGCAGTAAACCTTGAAATGTTTCTTTGAGCCCTAAGCTGTTACTTATTTAGCTAATGTGTAAGTCCGGTCCTGTGTACCTGTACATTTCCCCATTCAAACTGTTTCACTGGAGGCCACCAAACAAGGCATGGAACAAGGCATGGAACATTCGTGTCTTTAGAGCAACATTTCTGACATTGGGAAGAGTCGCTCTCAGTCGGTATCGCTCCTGGCTCGTAATCTTTCCAGGCCCAGCGTTCAGATTTATTTCCGCGAAATCTTCACACTACCCTCGGTCAGTAGGGGACACAAATGGGCTTGGAAAGGCGGCCGTCCGTCGGATGGGATGTCAAGCCGTGGCTCCTTATACAGGAGAGTCAAACCCTGTGCATGTTGAATAACACTCTGGATAGCCTTGATGGAAAACTATTATTTGTCTGTCTCATAGCAGCTGTCCAATCACTTCCCCCAACCTTACCTGGGCCCTCGGGATCCTTGTGACCTGGCCATATTGGGCATAAAAAGTGCCATTCAGTAGTAAAACAACCCAACCCTGATAGATTTACAGGGATGGTCCAATTCTATGCCTACTAAGGAGCCTTGATTTTTTTTCTTGTGGAGGCTTTGTAAAGAATCATTTACATGGATAAAATTCGAACCTGAATCATTTGAAAGCCAGAATAAAAGCAGCAACTGAGCAAGTAATAAGAGATATTAAGTTGCGGCATGTATGGCAAAAAGTGGAATACTGATTAGACATAGGCGGGGTCAGGAAATGGTGCACATTATGTGTAATTTCGAACCACTGCTCTACATTAGTGGTTCTCAAAGTGGGGTACGCGGTAAAATTTTTTGGGGTACGCCGTGCGAGCTCAAAAGTCGCAATATATATTATATACATGTTTTATTTTATTCCCATTGTTAAACTATAATTAAACTTTTATCTATCTATACAAGGGATAGGCCAGTTACATATACATTTCCAGCGGGGACGTGAAACATAAAAGGTTGAGAACCATTGCCAGAGCGCTCTGCTAGTTAAATCAGTCATCACGTGATAAATAATTCCAAGGTGAGACCTATAAATCTGTCACTGATATGTAACGGACTTTGCGCCATCTATACTTCAGGAGAAGCAATTGATTTTCCAAGTGCTGCTAAATTAATGAGGAGGTCAGTCACGCTTAAGTATTATTATGAAAAATCCATCCACAGTAAATACACAGATTGTCTGCAGATGCAGATATATTCTATATCTCAGGTAATCGGTGTATTTACTATGGGTAGTTCTAATTTATCGTATTTTAATAGTCAAATGCAGGCCCGGATCTAGGTGGGGGAAGGGGAAAGTGCTAAGCCCCCCTTTCAGAATGCAAGTAAGGATAATAGATGCAAAAATTACTAACTCTATGTATATTTCATGCGTCTTTCAAGAAATTTTTTAAAGACTTCTAAACGGAAGGGAAATATGTTACAGTAACGGAAATGGAGTCTTTTCGACAATTGAAACAAAAATCTTTAAATTAAAACTCGTAAAATATATTTCTAAAAGACTGATATTGCTAAATTTAGAATCTTGGTTGTGCACTTGACCCCGAGATGAATTCACTTCCTGTGGCCGACTGGGTAGGTTCTTGGTTACTGCTCAAAGGGACCTCGGTTCGAATACCGGGTAAAGCATGTGTTGTCTTTCTGCTGAGGTCTCGCCATCCTCACAGACCTTTTACCAGGGCGTGTAAACTGAGAAGCTCCGGTCAGGCCTCTGTGGCAAGCAGCTGCTTAAGGGAATATTTATTTATTTATATTTTTGCAATGATGCATATCGTTAAACAGTGGTTGGGTTGCTTTTCTTCTGAGCTACTCCCAGCTGGGTCAGCGTTGAGATTTGTCTCCGCAAAACTCCCCGTCCTGCCCAAGGTCAGTAGGGGATACCTATGGGCTTGGAAACGCCGCCGTCAATCGGATGGGACGCTAAGCCGTGTCCCCGTGTGCTAGAGAGCCATACTTTGTGCACGTTGGAGAACACGCTGGATTTCCTTGATGCAGGATGAACAATTGCCTCCCAACAGCTGTTCAAGTGGGTCCCTTCCCCCAACCTTCTCTGGGGGCTGGGGTGGCTCAGTCGGTAGCGCGCTAGGCTCGTAATCTGTAGTTCCCAGGTTCGAGTCCCAGCTGGGTCAGCATTGAGATTCATCTCCGCAAAATTCCCCGCCCTGCCCACGATCAGTAGTGGACACCGATGGGCTTGGAAAGGCCGCCGTCCGTCGGATGGGACGTTAAGCCGTGGCCCCGTGTGTGGGAGAGCCATACTCTGTGCACGTTAAAGAGCACGCTGGATGGCCTTGACGGGAGGCTACCATCTGTCTCCCAACAGCTGTTCCAGTGGGTCCCCTCCCCCAACCTTCTCTGAGCCTTCGGGGTCCATGTGACCTGGCCATTTAGTCCATGGTGTGCAGAAAAGTGCCGCTCAGAGGTAAAACAACCCAACAACCCAACCTTCTCTGAGCCTTCTGTATCCTTGTGACCCGGCCATTTAGCCCATTATGTGCAAAAAATTGCCGCTCAGAGGGAAAAAACCAACGAACCTCTGAGCGACATTTCTTTTTTGCACAGAATGGGCTAAATGGCCAGGTCCCGAGGGCTCAGCGAAGTTTGGGGGCATGGGACCCACTGCAACAGCTTTTTGGAAACAGATCTTTGCCTCCCGTCAAGACCATCCAGCGTGTTCCTTAATGAGCACAGGGTATGGCTCTCCAGCACATGGGGTTACGGCTTAACGTCCCATCTGATGGATGGCGGCCTTTCCAAGCCCATAGGTGTCTCCTATTGACCGTTGGAAGGACTGGGAGTTTTGCGGAGATAAATCTCAACGCTGACCCAGCAGGGACTCGAACCTGGGAACTGCAGATTGCGAGCCTTGCGCGCTATCGACTGAGCCACCCTCGCCCCAATGTACGGTGAATCGCGTTGTGGACTGGAAAAAGAACGAAACAGCTGTTTTGGATTTCAGTCTTTGGGAAAGGTTGTAATAATATTAAGCAGTTTTCCAGATATTGCTCTACACGAAACGTGTAACCATAGACAGCAACATTTGATCGTTGTTATTGTCAACCGTATACTGCACTTTATCTAACTTTTTTTCGTTCATAAGTATTGGGAAACTAAAATTCATGCGATTTTTATCTTTAATGTTTTTAATGTTATCATTGAAAGAAATAGGTAAATGTAAATACTGAATTGATTACGCTAGTTTACCAATTTTAAAACATTGCCAAAATTTAATAGCGATGCTTATTATGCAGCAATAGAAAACATAATCAAGTTATATAATGTTATATAATAATTTCGCATCGAAATCAACCAGATCTGAGTTTATTAACTTCATAAACTTACATTCAATGGCCTTCGAATTAGGAAGGCATCAATATAAGCAGCAGACAGTACAGTAGAAATGAAAGCTACTGTGCCTTTAGCTCGTGATGATGCTTCTGAGATGTGTGAATTAAAGAATAAAGTAGGCAGTCAATGGGATGTATCCGAATCTGAAAAAGGTATGATTGTTGGTTGCCAGGTGTATCTGTCTCTACCAAAAAGCAAATTTTGTAAATATTTTTTCTAGAGAAAAGGTGTATGTAAGTAATGGCTGAATCTCTCCATCTTTAACCTCTGAGCTGCACGTTTTTTGCAAATCATGAGCTAAATGGCCAAGTCACAAGGACCCCGAGGGCTCAGAGAAGGTTGGGTGGAGGGAACCCACTGGATAGCTGTTAGGAGATATATGGTGGCCTCTCGTGAAAGCCATCCAGCGTGTATGGATATGGCTCTCCCACATCCGTCGTCCCATACAACGGGAGTCGGCCTTTCCAAACCCATCGGTGTCCCCTACTGACTGATTTTGCAGCGATAAATCTCAACGCTGACCCAGCTGGAATTCGAACCTGGAAAGTGCAGATTACGAGCCTGGCGTGCTACCAACAGGTCAATATACTTTGGGAATGGTGTTATCAAGCATTGCAGAAAGATGTGTTGGTCAAATGATTATCTTGGGCATTCCTTAATATCAAGTACATCTTTTCCATGTTAATGTCCCACGATGGTGGTGAAATACTCAATCAACGCGCTCGGCTCAACATGGCTATCGCCGTTCTGCGCGGCTATGCTAGAGACCTACGCTAAGATATAGAAAGCGCGCCTCCCCCTCTTCCTACCTCCATGGCTAGGGATGATGGGAATTGAAGTAGTCCGATCTTCGTCGGTGAAGTTCAAATACAAAAAGAAATGCAAACTGTTCCGATGTCATTACGACTGGAAACCGAAGTTCAAGTGTAATGATCTTTATGGCCGAGTGGTTTAATCTTGTCCTGTCGAACTCCGATAGCTGCAATGGAGACATGCAGCTGTGCGATATTTGTGGCTATCAATCTCTCGAGTAGAGGCGGAAAACAAACTTCATCTCCATCTTCAGTTTCCAAGGGAGAAATGCAACTTGAGTCCTTCGATATCCGGACTCAGACCTCGTCGCCGCACTCGAACGCACACCACCTCATTGCTTCGCATCTCTAGTCGTTCTCCTTTCACTTCTTCCAGCATCTCACAAGCACCCTGGGCTCAAACACATTAGTTTAATTTTGTATCAGCCTGAGGTTTAATCCTCTCTGATTGCCTCAGACAGTCCCACTGATCATGCCTATCCTCTTCCACCTTGACCTTCAGCGGCATTCATCCTTGCAGTTGACCAGAAGCCTATTTACTGCGTCTCCACGCTGGGTGCCTGGGTGTCTAGTCGAGGAATTGTGGGGAGAGACTAACATTGACATTGTACGAATACATAACGAAATATTAAATTACCTATGTACATAAGTAAATGTTGCAAGAAAGTGCCGAACTTCACACAAGTCGAAACGTTTCCTATAATCAGACAGGAGATGTGTACTGGTCTCGAGAGAGGCTGAGTTGTTTTACCTCTGAGGGGCACTTTTTTGCACAAAAAGGGCTATATGGCTAGGTCACCAGGACCCCGAACTCTCAGAGAATGTTGGGGGTGGAGACCCACTGTAACATTTGTTGAGAGACAGATTGTAGCCTGAGATACAGACATAGCCATCCAGCGTGTTCTCTGACGTTCACAGGGTATGACACTCCCTACACGGGGACACGGCTTTATGTCCCATCCGACGGACGGTGTCCTCTCTCATCAAAACCATCCAGCAAGTTCTTTAACGCGCACAGAGTTTAACTCTCTCACTTACGGGTCAAGACTTTTTACGTCCCATTCCATGGACAGAAGTTTTTCCAAGCCCATTGGTGGCCCCTACTGACCGAGGACAGGGTGGGGAGTTTTGCGGAGATAAATCTATCTGGCCGACGTGGGACTCGAAACTGTGAACTGCAGATTACGACACTAGGGTACTACCAAACGACACACCTTCACCAATGAACTGCAGATTACATTAGGGTACTACCAAACGACACACCTTCACCAATGAACTGCAGATTACGACACTAGGGTACTACCAAACGACACACCTTCACCAATGAACTGCAGATTACATTAGGGTACTACCAAACGACACACCTTCACCAATGAACTGCAGATTACGACACTAGGGTACTACCAAACGACACACCTTCACCAATGAACTGCAGATTACGACACTAGGGTACTACCAAACGACACACCTTCACCAATGAACTGCAGATTACGAACCTGGTGCGCTACCAAACGACCACCTTCGCCCACCAAAAGCTCAGAGATGTTTCGGGAAGTGAGCCCACTGGCCAGTTGTCAATATACAGATACCATTATTGGGTAAAGGCCACGTAGTGTGTTATTTTAAGAGCGCAGTGAATGGCTCTTTGCACACGTGACCAAGGCATAGTGTCTCATCTAAAAAGGTTGGCTTACCAAGACACACATTTGTGTCAGCAGCAATGTCGCCATGGGGGGGAGGAATAGGGCAAACATCTTTGAAAGAATGTCTTTTCTCAGATAATTAACGTGGCAGAAAAAATCACGCTTCCAGATTTTCAAGGGGGGTAGTGTCTCCCTCCACCTAATGCAAACGGAATAGTATAAATAAAATTCCAACTAGGATTCCAAAATGGTACACTTCTGAAAATTCCATCTACTGTAATTTTAGTCATAGAAGTAGCAATAAAAATTTTAAAAAACGCTCACGGCAATTTAGTCGACATTCGGTTATTGATTGATTGCAGAATTGTTTTCAGCAGAGATATACTAAACACGTGTATAATTGGGACTCGAAACGGGAAACATCAGTTTGGGTTGTTTTACCTCTGAGCGGCATTTTTTTGCACACCGTGGGCTAAATGGCCAGGTCACATGGACCCCGAAGGCTCAGAGAAGGTTGGGGGAGGGGACCCACTGGAACAGCTGTTGGGAGACAGATGGTAGCCTCCCGTCAAGGAAATCCAGCGTGTTCTTAACGTGCACAGGGTATGGCTCTCTCACACACGGGGACACGGCTTAACGTCCCATCCGACAGACAGCGGCATTTCCAAGCCCATCGGTGTCCACTACTGACCGTGGGCAGGGCGGGAAATTTTGCGGAGATAAATCTCAACGCTGACCCAGCTGGGACTCGAACCTGGGAACTACAGATTACGAGCCTGGCTCGCTACCGACTTGGCCACCCCCGCCCCAGGAAACATCAGGAAGTCCGAAATTTAATCTTTACTTTACCTTAATGAATAAATCAGATATTAAATTTTTAAACTTTTTATTGCTACTTCTATAATTAAAATTACAGTAGATGGAAATTTCAGAACTCTACCATTTTGGAATCGTACTTGGAATTAGATTTATATTATTCCGTCACTCATATTCAACTGGGAATAGAGGGTTTAACAGACCTAAACTTTCCTTAATATACGCAGATTTAACTAACTCATATTCAACTAGATATTAGATTTGAAAAAAAAAAAGAAATATTAGATACGTGATTGAAATATAATTGAACTGTGTTTTTCTTTTTAACTAAATCCTGATATTTATTTTTCAGAGATATTCGAAGGGCAGACATCACTAATTAAAAGCGATTACAATAACAAGATCTTTTCATTTAAATGCTGAATCAATATTTCTCTGGTGTAAGCTTGAATTAAAGTAAATTGATCGGATATTGAACATGTTGTATGTATTAAGAACAAAATGAAAAATAAATTTCCATTCCAATTCTTATTCAAGAGTAACTTGGACCTCCGATTTTCCTTCCGTGTACAAATCAATTAATCCAGAAATTATCTTTCGACGCCACAAAGTTCGATGGAAAATTTGACATAAAATGGAAAGTCGAGCTTCAAAGTAAAATATCACGTGTTTTATTGTTTCAAGTTCATCTGTTGTAACAATATTTATCTCAAATTTCAGTTCAACAGTAATAATAAACATTAATGTAACATTATTTTACATTTTATTTGCATATATTCTGATAAGTTTAGATAAATTTTTCATTCATCTATTTTTGGGCACGAATTATACTCATATCGTGAATGGAAATGTACACTCGGTCAAAAAAGTATCCGAACGCTATGGTTGATTAAGGAATTCAGAAAAAATATCTGGCAACGATTTTTTTAGAAATTATTGATCAGTCTACCTTCGTGTACAGTACACAAAGGTTGCCAGATCATTAATTTCTAAAAAAATTGTTGCCATATATTTTTTCTGAATTCCTTAATCAACCATAGCGTTCGGATACTTTTTTGAGCGACTGTACACTAGCGAATTTGAAGACTAAATTAAAAAAAAAGGTAACTTATTAACTGAATACTAATTGGAAATTCAGAATTTAAAATTTGCTGCTTCGTGGGGTTTTATATACTGCGGATGGGTGGTAAGTTACTTATCATTAATTTTTCTAGGCTTGTTGCCTCAGATGAGGTTTCTGTTTCGGATAATTGAAGCATAAAAATATATTTTATCGTCGTATAATATCATTCACTTTTTATAAGTGAATTTAGAGGAATTCTCCCCATTTCCAATCTTTATAAATCCATCCTCTATATCTGCTTTTAATTGCAAGGTTTCTCATTTGAACAGGAACCCATATCGATATTAACTCTTTCTTTCAATATAAACGGACTTACGCATAGCTTAGGGCATCACAAGTATGAGGGGGGGGGGGGGGCCTAAAAAGAAATTCAGTTTGAAGTTTATGAAAAAATTTAATGACTATAATGAAATTAATCTATTGTACATATCAGGTATTTTTAAATTTTCTCTTCAATCAGAAAAATAAATATATTTTTCGACTTTTTGGAGCCTCTTAAATTTACTATAGCTTAAGTCCTCTTAAATTTACTATAGCTTAGGTCCTCTTAAATTTACTATAGCTTAAGTTGAGCCAGCAGATGATGGGAAAATGCAAATAGTATTTTATTAGTAATTTACAATATAAAAGTATTCGTGTTTTAATTTTTAAATCCAACAGTTACAATTCCCAACGTCTCTCAGAAAACTGGGGAAATTATTGCTGTCAGTTGAACATTTTTTAAAAGCTACCACTGATTTTTGAAAATATTTTCAGATATATATTATTTAATTTTCTCAAGTTAATATGATAACCATTAGAGCTCTCCCAAGCCTGAGGCAAAAACCAATACTCCCCACCCACAACATCAGTTACAACCACAGCAGCTTACGCTGTAAAATGTGCTGGGATTTAAGGTCGGACACAATACAACTAGACAGAGGTCAAACAACACATGGAGTCCAATGTAGGATCATGATATTTAATTTTCCTCAAGCTAATTAATATGATAACAGTCACAGTTCTCCCAAGCCTGGTCCAAGAGACCAATCTTCTCCACCCACTACATCAGTTACATACCACAGCAGCTTAAGCTGTGGAATGTGTTGGGATTTAAGGTGGGACAGGATACAACTAGACAGAGGTCAAATAACACATGGAGCCCAGTGGAATGTCCTGACCTTGGTCATCCCCAGATGTGATCCGCATTGTCTTTAGCAAGCCAACAGAAAGGTCATGCAGCCAAGACAGTGCTGAGGGGAGTGCTGAAACTCCAAATTGTCTGAAATTCAAGAAAACGGAATAAAAGAAAAAAAATAATCATTTGTTTTCCAAAATGAAAAAAAAATCTGATTTCAGCGCTAAACAAACCATACTGAAGCAAAATAAATTATAAAATATTTTTTAAAAAGCAAGCATTAAATATCTAAGAACTTTAATTACAACTACGCAATGTAGGCTGATATGTGGAAGGAGAACTTCAAGGTGGATAGCCGAAAGGCAGGTATTTTTCTTGGTCACCAAGGACTCCAGCCCGGAAGTGTAAATCGGGACAACTTCACTTCCTTTCTCCTCTCCTAAATCTTTTCCTTCCATTTCCTTGCCTAAAACTTATTTTACCCCTAATTATTTTTAAATTTATTTTGTTAAAAAAATCGATTGTTTCATTTTCTACGAGAATAGAGGGTTTAATAGACCCAAACTTTCCCTAATAAACGCAGATTTAACTAACTAACCTGATTCCCGCACTCACGTTTCTGCATTTCAGCGATCTGTTAAGATATGTATATATATATATTAAAACTACTAAGCATTTGAAAAATACGAATTATAATTTTTCATTAGAACCAATAAAATAAAAAAGTATTTTAATTATCATATTCATTTTTTCCAATTGAAACTTCATGACGTTCACATTCCAGAATCAAAATTTCATATTTCTAGCATAAATACATCGTTGCAATATTCGTTTGGAATTTTCAAACTTTTTCACCGTTAGAGGGCAATTATAGTGTTTGAAAGATTCCGAAAGTGCTAATCATAATACCTTATTTATTCCTATTTAATCTTAAAAGGCTTTTTCATTTTTCTCTAAATACAAGCAATTATCTGCTAAAACAAAAAAAAGTCTTTTCCCACCAACCTTGGGTCTAATAAGTCAATTCATTGTTGCCATGGAAACATTATGACGTTCGCATTCCACCACCAAAATTTAAAATTTTCAGCTTAAATATGTAATTTGCAATATTTATTGGAATTTGCAAATTTTTTCACCGTTAGAGGTCGCAATTTTAAATATCGGAAGATTTAAAAAGTCAATTTGTATCAAACAAAACACAATTTTTCACTTATTTCTAAAAACATACAATTATCTGTTAAAACTAAAAGGCGTATTTTCCCAAAACATCTGGGTCTAAGGGGTCAACTCATTGTTGGCAATAGAAACTCCGTGACCTTCACATTCCACCACCAAAATTTTAAATTTCTAGCTTAAATACATCGTTGCAATATTAGTTTGAAATTTTGGAATTTTTAAATTTTTTCACCACTAGAGGGCGTAATTATATCTTTAAAGAAATTCGGAAAGTGCATATCGTAGTATTTCATCAATGCGTATCCAACACACGAAAAATGTTTAATTTATCTCTGTCAGCAAAAAAGTTCGATGTCTACAGATGGATAGACAAACGACAGAACGAAACTATTATATTCTCTTTTTCATCGAAAACGAGATAAAAACCGATTTAAGCCCCTAAAAATTAAAACACTTTTGTAAACAGCATAAAATGATGCCACATTGGTAGTAAAAAGTAAACATACATTAATAATCGCATGGCTCGAAAGTACGAACAAGAGAAACATGAAAAAGTAGGTGTTCATGATTTTTTTGCCACCATGGTATATATCACATGTGATCAATCTGTCTGATTTACATGTTTATCTATAGAGTTCAACGTAAAAGGGGTTGCGATGAAAATTAACTACTACTTTCCGTAATAGCGACTGGTTAAAGGACCGTCAGGAAGACCTCATAGCCGTGAAGAAAGATTCAATAACCACTGAACCCATCATTCCGATTTGTCTTTGTGTTACATGTTTATCTATAGAGTTCAACGTAAAAGGGGTTAAAATGAAAATTAACTACTACTTACTGTAACAGCGACTGGTTAAAGGACCGTGAGGAAGATCTCATAGCGTGAAGAAAGATTCAATAACCATTGACCCCATCATTCCGATTTGTCTTTGTGTTACATGTTTATCTATAGAGTTCAACGCAAAAAAGGTTGCGATGAAAATTAACTACTACTTACTGTAATAGCGACTGGTTAAAGGACCGTGAAGAAAGATTCAATAACCATTGACCCCATCATTCCGATCTATCTTTGTGTTACATGTTTATCTATAGAGTTCAACGTAAAAGGGTTTGCGATGAAGATTAACTACTACTTACTGTAATAGCGACTGGTTAAAGGACGGTGAGGAAGATCTCATAGCCGTGAAGAAAGATTCAATAACCATTGACCCCATCATTCCGATTTGTCTTTGTGTTACATGTTTATCTATAGAGTTCAACGCAAAAAAGTTTGCGATGAAAATTAACTACTACTTACTGTAATAGCGACTGGTTAAAGGACCGTGAAGAAAGATTCAATAACGATTGACCCCATCATTCCGATCTATCTTTGTGTTACATGTTTATCTATAGAGTTCATTGTAAAAGGGGTTGCAATGAAAATTAACTACTACTTACCGTAATAGCGACTGGTTAAAGGACTGTGAGGAAGATCTCATAGCCCTGAAGAAAGATTCAATAACCATTGACCCCATCATTCCGATTAGTTTTTGTGTTACATGTTTATCTATAGAGTTCAACGTAGAAGGGGTTGCGATGAAAATTAACTACTACTTACTGTAATAGCGACTGGTTAAAGGACCGTGAGGAAGATCTCATAACCGTGAAGAAAGATTCAATAACCATTGACCCCATCATTCCGATTAGTTTTTGTGTTACATGTTTATCTATTGAGTTCAACGTAGAAGGGGTTGCGATGAAAATTAACTACTACTTACCGTAATAGCGACTGGTTAAAGGACCGTGAGGAAGATCTCATAACCGTGAAGAAAGATTCAATAACATTGACCTCATCATTCCGATTTGTCTTTGTGTTACATGTTTATCTATAGAGTTCAACGTAGAAGGGGTTGCGATGAAAATTAACTATTACTTACTGTAATAGCGACTGGTTAAAGGACCGTGAGGAAGATCTCATAACCGTGCAGAAAGATTCAATAACCATTGACCCCATCATTCCGATTTGTCTTTGTGTTACATGTTTATCTATAGAGTTCAACGTAAAAGGGGTTGCGATGAAAATTAACTACTACTTACTGTAATAGCGACTGCATTAAAGGACCGTTAGGAAGATCTCATAACCGTGAAGAAAGATTCAATAACCATTGACCCCATCATTCCGATTTGTCTTTGTGTTACATGTTTATTTATAGAGTTCAACGTAAAAGGGGTTGCGATGTAAATTAACTACTACTTACTGTAATAGCGACTGGTTAAAGGACCGTGAGGAAGATCTCATAACCGTGAAGAAAGATTCAATAACCATTGACCCCATCATTCCGATTTGTCTTTGTGTTACATGTTTATCTATAGAGTTCAATGTAAAAGGGGTTACGATGAAAATTAACTACTACTTACCATAATAGCGACTGGTTAAAGGACCGTGAGGAAGATCTCAGAATCGTGAAGAAAGATTCAATAACCATTGACCCCATCATTCCGATTTGTCTTTGTGTTACATGTTTATCTATAGAGTTCAACGTAAAAGGGGTTACGATGAAAATTAACTACTCCTTACCATAATAGCGACTGGTTAAAGGACCGTGAGGAAGATCTCATAACCGTGAAGAAAGATTCAATACCCATTGACCCCATCATTCCGATTTGTCTTTGTGTTACATATTTTTGCTTTGTGTTATATTAGCTTTGAATAGAGGTTTTCATTTACGTGACATGGAAGTATCCCTATGTTTTTGAAAACTGAGTTCAATTTTTCATTCCCAGAGCAAAAAAACGAGAAAAAAAATATTTAAATTTGAAATGAAGAGTTTGCCATTTTCAGTGTTACTGCAATTTCAGTATTTTACAATATTTATTTTACTACACGATAACAAAAGTGTATTGTTTATCATTAAAATTCCTACAGCTCCTTCATTTTATCATTTTCTGCCTTCATAATTGTTAAAAAAAAGAATAATTTTATAAAATAAAAACAATATTGTACATATGAGCTCATTGACACTTTGTGCGCCTAGGGGCACCTGAGGTGTAAATACCTCGCTGCTAAATACATAAATTGAAACACTTTACATTTCATAAAGCTATGAATAACAGCATTTCAAAGGACGAAACTTTCTAATTTGAATACCATTCATTATCAACCTAACCTAATGTAAGTCTAAATACAGTCCATTTGAACATATAGTCCATTTGAATTATAGAGTTCAACGTAAAAGGGGTTGCGATGAAAATTAACTACTACTTACTGTAATAGCGACTGGTTAAAGGACCGTGAGGAAGATCTCATAACTGTGAAGAAAGATTCAATAACCATTGACCCCATCATTCCGATTTGTTTTTGTGTTACATGTTTATCTATGGAGTTCAACGTAAAAGGGGTTGCAATGAAAATTAACTACTACTTACCGTAATAGCGACTGGTTAAAGGACTGTGAGGAAGATCTCATAGCCGTGAAGAAAGATTCAATAACCATTGACCCCATCATTCCGATTTGTCTTTGTGTTACATGTTTATCTATAGAGTTCAACGTAAAAGGGGTTGCGATGAAAATTAACTACTACTTTCTTTAATAGCGACTAGTTAAAGGACCGTGAGGAAGATCTCATAACCGTGAAGAAAGATTCAATAACCATTGACCCCATCATTCCGATTTGTCTTTGTGTTACATGTTTATCTATAGAGTTCAACGTAAAAGGGGTTGCGATGAAGATTAACTACTACTTACTGTAATAGCGACTGGTTAAAGGACCGTGAGGAAGATCTCATAACCGTGAAGAAAGATTCAATAACCATTGACCCCATCATTCCGATTTGTCTTTGTGTTACATGTTTATCTATAGAGTTCAACGTAAAAGGGGTTGCGATGAAAATTAACTACTACTTACTGTAATAGCGACTGGTTAAAGGACCGTGAGGAAGATCTCATAACCGTGAAGAAAGATTCAATAACCATTGACCCCATCATTCCGATTTGTCTTTGTGTTATATGTTTATCTATAGAGTTCAACGTAAAAGGGGTTGCGATGAAAATTAACTACTACTTACTGTAATAGCGACTGGTTAAAGGACCGTGAGGAAGATCTCATAACCGTGAAGAAAGATTCAATAACCATTGAACCCATCATTCTGATTTGTCTTTGTGTTGTCCTCGCGACTTTGACTTCCGCAGAACAAGTGATTTACCGTTCTTCTTGTACAAAGCACCAAATTTTGAGGATTACCTTTAACTTCTAAAATATAGCGGTAAGTGTTTATTTTAATATTGTTCCTTACTAACTGACAAAATTATTGTTAATTCCCTTTATGTTTCTCTCAATAATAGTATTACATTTCTTTGCTTACTATTACACGATCACGAATAAATGTTTTCCATATAATGCTATTACACGAATGAATGTTTTCCATATAAATACCTTTTTTGAATAGGAAAGGTTGTTCAAATGGACTGTATTTAGACTTACATAAGGTTAGGTTGATAATGAATGGTATTCAAATTAGAAAGTTTCGTCCTTTGAAATGCTGTTATTCATAGCTTTATGAAATGTAAAGTGTTTCAATTTATGTATTTAGCAGCAACGTATTTACACCTCAGGTGCCCCTAGGCGCACAACGTGTCAATGAGCTCATATGTACAATATTGTTTTTATTTTATAAAATTATTCTTTTTTTTAACAATTATGAAGGCTGAAATGATAAAATGAAAGAGCTGTAGGAATTTTAATGATAAACAATACACTTTTGTTATCGTGTAGTAAAATAAATATTGTAAAATACTGAAATTGCAGTAACACTGAGAATGGCAAACTATTCATTTCAAATTTAAATATTTTTTCTCGTTTTTTTTGCTCTGGGAATGAAAAATTGAACTCAGTTTTCAAAAATATTGGGATACTTCCATGTCACGTAAATGAAAACCTCTATTCAAAGCTAATACAAATAAATTTGAATTAAGCTTTCTGTAGAAAAACTTACACGAAATATAAAATATGAAAAGTTTCCCCAAATTTAGATTATGAGTAATATTTAATTATTATTTACATAGTTCTGTAAAATGAAATTTTAACTTTAATGTTGCGATAAGAGTGTCATAAGAATTTAACTTCAAATTTTAACAAATCAGTCCCTGAAATAAATTATCGTGTTTGACACAACTTTACTTCATTTGCCTTTGAGTCATAAAACTCCAAACAACCAATTAAAATAAATGTAATTTTAGAAGTTTGAATAATATTTTTCTCTTTGCGCATGAACTTTGTAAGAGTGTTTAGGAGAAACATTTAGCAGCATCTGCTCTCACCTATTTCAGTATGAAAACTATTTAAATATTAAAAGAAAATTTCTTTAAATTAAATTCCCATGATTTCAGATTCCGTATGGAAGATCTGAGAATAAGACTAATTAAGACTTGAGTTAGTTTCCGAATTACCAAAATATTCCACTAAACACAAAAGCTCGAAACGATATTTTATATGGGATAAAATTTCCTAGGTTTTTTTTAACCAATTTTTAATGCCAGGGGCATAATATTGAGTTTAAATAATATTATCCAAAATAGTTGTATTTGATTTTGAATCGGGTGGACAAGTTTGAGATTTTGCATAAGAATATGGTCCTGCTCTCCAGAAAGCCAGTTTGGTTGGTGGAAAAACGAAACGAACGTCCATACCGTATCTGGGCCTCGAACCCAGGTCTTTTTATGACTTTAAAAACGAATCACGTCACTGAAATAAGATGCAACTTTTAACTAGGTATAAATACGTTTGTGTGTGTGTTGGGGGGGGGGGGGGTGTTCTATTATCGAGCTGCGCCCGGAAAGACGAGAATACATTCTGGAAAATTCTTTTATCCTGTAAATTGATATAATATCATTTTCCATCTTTGAGAGTTTACCACAGTTTCTCTCTCTCTTTAAGACATTTTCTCACAAATATATATATATACAATTATGTATGTATATATTAGATTTTCTTTTGTCTCCATCCATCTAGATAGATCTTTGCTAAAAAAATATGGGAATTGGAGGGGAAAAGGTTTTCACCTGAGACTTATGTAATACCAGGAATGCTCAGATATTTTATTTATAATATATACTGGACCAGATATAGCAAAAATAAATAAATAAATAAATAGATAAATAAAAGGGCCATAAAAAGTAGGGGTGCCAAGATATTGGATTTCCATTAGATTATAACAGTTCCCCGTTTTAGGTCTTTAAAACCTTTTTTTTTTTTCAAATGCACGAAATATACACAACTTTAATAATTTTTAGCCTCCCTTACCCTTAGTAATACTCACAAAGGGAACGGGGAGGCTGACGCCCATGTCCTCCTCGGCCGTTTTAATACCATTAGATAACATATACTTGTAAATACTGTAAATCAAGTGATCCGTATTAGGCGACCCATGAAATGTTGAGTATAGAAATATAGTTCGGAATAAACAATTTTAATTATTTTACTAAAATACCCATGCTAATGATTTTAATTATCAAAAGCAAATTTTAAACGCTATTAGTTTCATTGATTGCAAATTTTTTAAAAATAATAAACAGTGACATTTGTAACTAAAATAATTGCATTTTAGAGATTGTTACATATTCAACTGTAAAATATCGTCAAATTCGCAATCAGAATCGGAATCAACAAATATACAGAGAATTGTCTTTTTGCTTTCAAAACATTTTCGTGTTACACTTGAACATATTCGCGAATTATAAACATAGACATATTATTAAAAAAAAGCGTACATAGTAGCAATTGAGACAATAAGAATGCAAAGTCGATGCATCAGCATTTCTAAGAGGTCTTTGGTTAATTGAGCTATCAATTCTTACTCAGCCAATTATCTTATTAATCAAATGCTTATTGTTTTTTCGACTGCAGAGTCGCGGTTTCCAATGAATGGTTAGCTTGCTTGGCTACTGCTCAAAGAGACCTGGGTTGGAGTTCCCGGTAAGGCACGTGTTGTCTTTCTGCTGAGGTCTCGCCTTACACAGATTCTTCTGCTATGACGTATTAAACTGACAAGCTCTTGTCAGACCTCTGGCAAGCGGCTCCTTGATGTATTCATTATATTGTTTTTTATGTAATGCATTTTTCAACAAAATTTCAAAACCTCTAAAACGTAGAGGGAAATCTTATACTGTAATGAAAATCCAGTTTCTCCTTTATTTCTTGCTAGATCCGATTATATATCGATTGCCCCATTGCAACTTTCTCAAAGGTGATGAAAAGTAGAAAACTGAGGGTGGTGTGGAACAATCGTTAAGCACGTGAAATTGTAGAGGGAATGAAGGTTATATGATACGAGGTAAGAGACGAACCTAATACCTTCTGAAAGGCACTAGGCAATCAACAGTTGAGATACCTGCGAATACGCAATCAACAGTTGAGATACCTGCGAATACACACTGAAGGATCGCAATCGATTTCTAGTAGGACAATGCGTCGAGCCTCAACTATTCATCAACTCAACTGTTTGATCCAAACAATGGTGGCATTTTTTGGATCAAACAGTTAGTTGTTTTACCTGTGAGAGGTACGTTTTTGCACACAATGGGCTAAATGGCAAGGTCACAAGGACCCCGATGACTCAGAGAAGAGTGGGGGAGACCCACTGGACAGCTGTTAGGAGACAGAAGGTAATCTTCCATCAAGGCCATCCAGCATGTTTTTCAACGTGCACAGGGTATGGCTCTCCCGCACACGGAACCACGGCTTAGCGTCACATTTGACGAACTTTTCAAGCCCATCGGTGTCCCTTGATGACCGAGGACATGGTGGAATAAAAAAAAATGTTTTACGGAGATAAATCTCAATGATGGCCCAGGTGGCACTCGAACCTAGGAACTGCTGATTACGAACCACCCATGCCCGATACAAGAATTATCTCCTACAACATTCGATGGTAAGACTAAAATGACTGAATCTCATTTGAATGTCTACAGATAAACGACAGAATTAAAATATTAGCTGTTTTATTTTAAACAAGCTAAAAATGTGTTCATTCATATTAACTTTTGCACCGTGAGGAAAAACATCTTTACATTTGAATATCAACCTCAGGTGTTTCCTTCGTATTGTATCGATTAAGGGTAATGGCGATTATACAGGGAAACAATCATATCGATTTTCGTAATGGAATACAACTAAATACATAAATGGCGCCACATTGAATATTGTACGTGCAGGGCTGCACTTTGACCTTCTGAGGCCCTGAGCTATTCAAATTTAAGAGGCCCGAAAAATTCGAAAGTCGAAATATATATATAATTATTGTGATTGAGGGGAACATAGAAAAATAAGCATGAAAGTGGTGTAATGTAAACATTATTCTCGCTTTGGTGAGCAAATATGAACAGTGTTTCTACGATATAGTAAATATTATAAAAAAAATCGTAATGCAGTAAACCTTGAAATGTTTCTTTGAGCCCTAAGCTGTTACTTATTTAGCTAATGTGTAAGTCCGGTCCTGTGTACCTGTACATTTCCCCATTCAAACTGTTTCACTGGAGGCCACCAAACAAGGCATGGAACATTCGTGTCTTTAGAGCAACATTTCTGACATTGGGAAGAGTCGCTCTCAGTCGGTATCGCTCCTGGCTCGTAATCTTTCCAGGCCCAGCGTTCAGATTTATTTCCGCGAAATCTTCACACTACCCTCGGTCAGTAGGGGACACAAATGGGCTTGGAAAGGCGGCCGTCCGTCGGATGGGATGTTAAGCCGTGGCTCCTTATACAGGAGAGTCAAACCCTGTGCATGTTGAATAACACTCTGGATAGCCTTGATGGAAAACTATCATTTGTCTGTCTCATAGCAGCTGTCCAATCACTTGCCCCAACCTTACCTGGGCCCTCGGGATCCTTGTGACCTGGCCATATTGGGCATAAAAAGTGCCATTCAGTAGTAAAACAACCCAACCCTGACAGATTGACAGGGATGGTTCAATTCTATGCCTACTAAGGAGCTTTGATTTTTTTCTTGTGGAAGCTTTATAAAGAATCATTTACATGGATAAAATTCGAACCTGAATCATTTGAAAGCCAGAATAAAAGCAGCAACTGAGCAAGTAATAAGAGATATTAAGTTGCAGCATGTATGGCAAAAAGTGGAATACCGATTAGACATAGGCGGGGTCAGGAAATGGTGCACATTATGTGTAATTTAGAACCACTGCTCTACATTAGTAGTTCTCAAAGTGAGGTACGCGGTAAAATTTTTTGGGGTACGCCGTGCGAGCTCAAAAGTCGCAATATATATTATATACATGTTTTATTTTATTCCCATTGTTAAACTATAATTACAGTTTTATCTATCTATACAAGGGATAGGCCAGTTACATATACATTTCCAGCGGGTACGTGAAACATAAAAGGTTGAGAACCATTGCCAGAGCGCTCTGCTAGTTAAATCAGTCATCACGTGATAAATAATTCCAAGGTGAGACCTATAAATCTGTCACTGATATGTAACGGACTTTGCGCCATCTATACTTCAGGAGAAGCAATTGATTTTCCAAGTGCTGCTAAATTAATGAGGATGTCAGTCACGCTTAAGTATTATTATGAAAAATCCATCCACAGTAAATACACAGATTGTCTGCAGATGCAGATATATTCTATATCTCAGGTAATCGGTGTATTTACTATGGGTAGTTCTAATTTATCGTATTTTAATAGTGAAATGCAGGCCCGGATCTAGGTGGGGGGAGGGGAAAGTGCTAAGCCCCCCTTTCAGAATGCAAGTAAGGATAATAGATGCAAAAATTACTAACTCTATGTATATTTCATGCGTCTTTCAAGAAATATGTTACAGTAACGGAAATGGAGTCTTTTCGACAATTAAAACAAAAATCTTTAAATTAAAACTCGTAAAATATATTTCTAAAAGACTGGTATTGCTAAATTTAGAATCTTGGTTGTGCACTTGACCCCGAGATGAATTCACTTCCTGTGGCCGACTGGGTAGGTTCTTGGTTACTGCTCAAAGGGACCTCGGTTCGAATACCGGGTGAAGCATGTGTTGTCTTTCTGCTGAGGTCTCGCCATCCTCACAGACCTTTTACCAGGGCGTGTAAACTGAGAAGCTCCGGTCAGGCCTCTGTGGCAAGCAGCTGCTTAAGGGAATATTTATTTATTTATATTTTTGCAATGATGCATATCGTTAAACAGTGGTTGGGTTGCTTTTCTTCTGAGCTACTCCCAGCTGGGTCAGCGTTGAGATTTGTCTCCGCAAAACTCCCCGTCCTGCCCACGGTCAGTAGGGGACACCTATGGGCTTCGAAACGCCGCCGTCCATCGGATGGGACGCTAAGCCGTGTCGCCGTTTGCTAGAGAGCCATACTTTGTGCACGTTGGAGAACACGCTGGATTTCCTTGATGCAGGATGAACAATTGCCTCCCAACAGCTGTTCAAGTGGGTCCCTTCCCCCAACCTTCTCTGGGGGCTGGGGTGGCTCAGTCGATAGCGCGCTAGGTTCGTAATCTGTAGTTCCCAGGTTCGAGTCCCAGCTGGGTCAGCATTGAGATTCATCTCCGCAAAATTCCCCGCCCTGCCCACGATCAGTAGTGGACACCGATGGGCTTGGAAAGGCCGCCGTCCGTCGGATGGGACGTTAAGCCGTGGCCCCGTGTGTGGGAGAGCCATACCCTGTGCACGTTAAAGAACACGCTGGATGGCCTTGACGGGAGGCTACCATCTGTCTCCCAACAGCTGTTCCAGTGGGTCCCCTCCCCCAACCTTCTCTGAGCCTTCGGGGTCCATGTGACCTGGCCATTTAGTCCATGGTGTGCAGAAAAGTGCCGCTCAGAGGTAAAACAACCCAACAACCCAACCTTCTCTGAGCCTTCTGTATCCTTGTGACCCGGCCATTTAGCCCATTATGTGCAAAAAATTGCCGCTCAGAGGGAAAAAAACCAACGAACCTCTGAGCGACATTTCTTTTTTGCACAGAATGGGCTAAATGGCCAGGTCCCGAGGGCTCAGCGAAGTTTGGGGGCATGGGACCCACTGCAACAGCTTTTTGGAAACAGATCTTTGCCTCCCGTCAAGACCATCCAGCGTGTTCCTTAATGAGCACAGGGTATGGCTCTCCAGCACATGGGGTTACGGCTTAACGTCCCATCTGATGGATGGCGGCCTTTCCAAGCCCATAGGTGTCTCCTATTGACCGTTGGAAGGACTGGGAGTTTTGCGGAGATAAATCTCAACGCTGACCCAGCAGGGACTCGAACCTGGGAACTGCAGATTGCGAGCCTTGCGCGCTATCGACTGAGCCACCCTCGCCCCAATGTACGGTGAATCGCGTTGTGGACTGGAAAAAGAACGAAACAGCTGTTTTGGATTTCAGTCTTTGGGAAAGGTTGTAATAATATTGTTACGACAGAAGAATCTGGCAACCGAAAGCAAAGTTTCAGCCAACGAATTGAACTTTGGGAGAATTTGGAGAAGAAGAGTGGAGCGTTAACGGTCGTTGTGTTGTAACGGTCGGAGAGTTCGAAAATGGCCGGTGGGCTGTTCTGAGACAGTGCGCGTAAGTATCAAGAAGTAACTTGATGTGTTGTGTATACGCGGAAGGATAAAAGTGGGATCTTTTATCGTTAAGTATCAAGAAGTAACTTGATGTGTTGTGTATACGCGGAAGTATAAAAGTGGGAACTTTTATGGCTAACTTCGAATGTCTACACGGACTGTCTTTTTGTTCGGCTAGTGTGTGAAAAGTTATTAGCACAGGACGAGAATTGGTTTACGAGTGAAGATCTTCGGGTGACCTGGTAAATCAAGTAAAAGGTAGTATTTAGTAAAATACACAGAGCTGATGTTGTGTACTCACGCAGGAAGATTGATGACTTGTGCATGTTAATAGTTAATTTGTTAATAAGATACTTCATCCATATTTCCTTTGTAACAATTTATCTTGTATTGAATTTGGTTTTGAAATATAGCTTTTAATACTCACGCTCAGTGGCTATCCATTTTTGTAATCCGCAACACTTGGTGTCAGAAGTGGGATTAATTAATTGAATGCCGTTAACTAGAAGTATGGATGAATTAGTAAAGTTGATAAATAGCTTCAAAGCCGATATGACTACGCTGATGACTGATATGAAAGCCGATATGGCTACACAGATGAATGACATTAAAAGTCAAAATAATGACTTGAAAGCCGATATGGCTAACAAAATAGGTGACCTGGCCGCACAAAAAACTGAGATTAAAGGTGATATAGCCGCCCAAAGCGATAAAATAGGTGACTTGAAAGCCGAAATGGCCGCACAAAATACTGAGATGAGAGCTGAAGTGGCTTCTCGAGTTGGTAAGATTATTGATCACTTCAAGGATCATAAAACCGAACTCAATAGACAATGCAATAGTTTAAATGTTGAATTTGTCAGTGAAAAAGATGATCTTGATAGTGTTAAGTTAGATTGTAAACATGGAAAAGGAAAAGAGAAAGGCAACGCATATAAAAATGTGGATCTGCTACTGGAAATCAAGAATCGTAGAGATAGCGCAGATAATGCCTTTGACCACGCAACTACTGGTGATGCATGGCAGAGTGTCTATGTCGCTGGTGACATGTCTAGGAACTGTGAAGAACAATCACACAGATCAGAGAGCTGTGAGACTATACAGTACGCTTTGCACTTCAAAATACCTAGGTATACAAGTCTGGCACGATCTGAAGAGAGATCCACACGAAAGGTATTCTATTCCTCGCCGTCAGCAAAATGCGTCATGGACAATTATCGCAAAGGCAGAGTAACGAGTGGTAATGAGGGGGAACGAAACAGAGTTTACGTTTCGCAGAGTGGTCCGAGTAAAGAAGAGGCGTCCATTCATCATAGATACAAAGTGCCATTCGACGTTACTGGGGAAGTCGGAGAGATTTTTCCGAAACATAGAGCCACACTCGAATCGTTTATAGAAAGTGGGGATTTAAGAAAGAAGAATTCCGAAGAATGGCTTAGAAGCGTAACAGGTGATGCTAGTAAAGGAGCTTCAGGCAGAGACAGTACTTCAAAGACTAACTTTCTGGATGAAACTAAGCCTCAGAGTTACGATCAGAGAGAAGTAAAGCCCTCAGACAATCTCAACGAAACCATGCTGAATTTCTTTTCTGAACAGTCAATGTGCAGATTTGGACATTATAACCATTTAGATTATAAGGATATAGAAAAGTTTTATCACGATTACAAGAGCTCTAAAGTGGACAATATCATGTTACAGAACTCGTCGCTGATCTCCAGAATGAACAATTTGGCAATCATGACTGATATTTCCCTGGCTAATTACAATGAGAGCTCCAAGAAAGTGAATTCGGAAGAAACAGCAAATATGACCTCCTCGGGTCATGTGTTTTGCTGGAGACCCGAGTGGCGCCATCGGATGGTAGATGAAAACAGCACAGGAGGTGTCGGCAACAAAGTGAGTCTTGTCTTGGCTCCTGCACTTGCTGCTTTAGGTCTCAAGGTCCCTATGATCTCCGGTCGTGCTCGCCAATTGACGGGAGATACTCTGGACAAATTGGAATCCATCCCTAGCTTCACAGTTGACTGCACTAAAGATAAAATCGAGCAGATGATGGAAGACGTCGGATGCTGCATCGTAGGACAGACAGAGGAGCTGGTGCCAACAGATAAGGAGATTTACCGCTGCAAGGATCTGACGGCTACCGTAGATAGCGTTCCTCTAAGGAGATGCTCAATTGTGTCCAAAAAGCTGGCTGAAGGAGTGTGCGCTTTGGTTTATGATGATGAATTCGGAAAAGGAGCTATTGATCTCATCAGTACAGAAGATGTTGCTGTTGATTTAGTTAAGAAAATGGTTGCAGCATCACAAACTCGTGGAATGAAGAGTTCAGCTGTTATCAGCAACATGGATTCACCTCTTGAAAACTCTGTTGACAACTCTCTGGAAGTGATGGAAGCTGTTCAGTGTTTCCTTGGTAACGGATCCTTGGAACAGCAAGAGCTCGTCAAAGAGTTAGGAGGAGAACTTCTGCGTTTGGTGAACATTGTGGATAATAGGGTAGATGAAGCATCACGTGTCTGCAAGGTTCTGCATAACGGCAATGCTTTGAACAAGTTTCGTAACATGTTAATAGAACAAGGAGTATCTGAAGATGTTGCAAGCTGGCTATGTGAAGGTAAAACAGAAAAAATATTGCTAGCAGCCCGACACATCACTGATTTCACTTATACAGGAGAAACAGGTAAGGTTGTCGGATTAGAAGCTGCAGTTCTAACAAGATTATGGAAGGAGGAGATGGACCGAGGCGCTAAAAAGAATTATGGAGCTGATATTATATTTGTGAAGCACCTTGGGGATCAAATTGATTCAGGTGAAGTATGGCTGAAGGTTCATCACGACAGTTCTGAATTAAGTGAAAGTCAACTGACAAAAGGGTCAGACTGGAGGATGAAACTCCTCCCTAGATTTTATGTCACTAATGACTTTCATTCCTTGTTACTGTTGATAGAAGTAAAAATCCAAAGAAGAAAACTTTTTACAGGTTTTGCACGAAAACTCTTAGTCGATTCTTCTCCCTGCAGAGACATAAACGTGTTCACAAGGGCTATAGGCCTTACACGTATTATGTTTGTGGACGAGGCTTCAGTCAGAAAAGAAATCTACGTCATAATGAGATTCGCTTTCATTTTGACACAGACGTGGTATATCGCATTCGTCGATGTCCAGCTACAAAGTGCAAGTTGCTTCACGTGGATCGTTTGGCCCCGTTTCGAAGAACTGAAGAAGCTTTGGAATCCAGAATTGTTCGGGACGAACAATACCTAGGAAGGGGGCAGTGTTACGACAGAAGAATCTGGCAACCGAAAGCAAAGTTTCAGCCAACGAATTGAACTTTGGGAGAATTTGGAGAAGAAGAGTGGAGCGTTAACGGTCGTTGTGTTGTAACGGTCGGAGAGTTCGAAAATGGCCGGTGGGCTGTTCTGAGACAGTGCGCGTAAGTATCAAGAAGTAACTTGATGTGTTGTGTATACGCGGAAGGATAAAAGTGGGATCTTTTATCGTTAAGTATCAAGAAGTAACTTGATGTGTTGTGTATACGCGGAAGTATAAAAGTGGGAACTTTTATGGCTAACTTCGAATGTCTACACGGACTGTCTTTTTGTTCGGCTAGTGTGTGAAAAGTTATTAGCACAGGACGAGAATTGGTTTACGAGTGAAGATCTTCGGGTGACCTGGTAAATCAAGTAAAAGGTAGTATTTAGTAAAATACACAGAGCTGATGTTGTGTACTCACGCAGGAAGATTGATGACTTGTGCATGTTAATAGTTAATTTGTTAATAAGATACTTCATCCATATTTCCTTTGTAACAATTTACCTTGTATTGAATTTGGTTTTGAAATATAGCTTTTAATACTCACGCTCAGTGGCTATCCATTTTTGTAATCCGCAACAATATTAAGCAGTTTTCCAGATATTGCTCGACACGAAACGTGTAACCATAGACAGCAACATTTGATCGTTGTTATTGTCAACCGTATACTGCACTTTATCTAACTTTTTTTCGTTCATAAGTATTGGGAAACTAAAATTCATGCGATTTTTATCTTTAATGTTTTTAATGTTATCATTGAAAGAAATAGGTAAATGTAAATACTGAATTGATTACGCTAGTTTACCAATTTTAAAACATTGCCAAAATTTAATAGCGATGCTTATTATGCAGCAATAGAAAACATAATCAAGTTATATAATGTTATATAATAATTTTGCATCGAAATCAACCAGATCTGAGTTTATTAACTTCATAAACTTACATTCAATGGCCTTCGAATTATGAAGGCATCAATATAAGCAGCAGACAGTACAGTAGAAATGAAAGCTACTGTGCCTTTAGCTCGTGATGATGCTTCTGAGATGTGTGAATTAAAGAATAAAGTAGGCAGTCAATGGGATGTATCCGAATCTGAAAAAGGTATGATTGTTGGTTGCCAGGTGTATCTGTCTCTACCAAAAAGCAAATTTTGTAAATATTTTTTCTAGAGAAAAGGTGTATGTAAGTAATGGCTGAATCTCTCCATCTTTAACCTCTGAGCTGCACGTGTTTTGCAAATCATGAGCTAAATGGCCAAGTCACAAGGACCCCGAGGGCTCAGAGAAGGTTGGGTGGAGGGAACCCACTGGATAGCTGTTAGGAGATATATGGTGGCCTCTCGTGAAAGCCATCCAGCGTGTATGGATATGGCTCTCCCACATCCGTCGTCCCATACAACGGGAGTCGGCCTTTCCAAACCCATCGGTGTCCCCTACTGACTGATTTTGCAGCGATAAATCTCAACGCTGACCCAGCTGGAATTCGAACCTGGAAAGTGCAGATTACGAGCCTGGCGTGCTACCAACAGGTCAATATACTTTGGGAATGGTGTTATCAAGCATTGCAGAAAGATGTGTTGGTCAAATGATTATCTTGGGCATTCCTTAATATCAAGTACATCTTTTCCATGTTAATGTCCCACGATGGTGGTGAAATACTCAATCAACGCGCTCGGCTCAACATGGCTATCGCCGTTCTGCGCGGCTATGCTAGAGACCTACGCTAAGATATAGAAAGCGCGCCTCCCCCTCTTCCTACCTCCATGGCTAGGGATGATGGGAATTGAAGTAGTCCGATCTTCGTCGGTGAAGTTCAAATACAAAAAGAAATGCAAACTGTTCCGATGTCATTACGACTGGAAACCGAAGTTCAAGTGTAATGATCTTTATGGCCGAGTGGTTTAATCTTGTCCTGTCGAACTCCGATAGCTGCAATGGAGACATGCAGCTGTGCGATATTTGTGGCTATCAATCTCTCGAGTAGAGGCGGAAAACAAACTTCATCTCCATCTTCAGTTTCCAAGGGAGAAATGCAACTTGAGTCCTTCGATATCCGGACTCAGACCTCGTCGCCGCACTCGAACGCACACCACCTCATTGCCTATTTACTGCGTCTCCACGCTGGGTGCCTGGGTGTCTAGTCGAGGAATTGTGGGGAGAGACTAACATTGACATTGTACGAATACATAACGAAATATTAAATTACCTATGTACATAAGTAAATGTTGCAAGGAAGTGCCGAACTTCACACAAGTCGAAACGTTTCCTATAATCAGACAGGAGATGTGTACTGGTCTCGAGAGAGGCTGAGTTGTTTTACCTCTGAGGGGCACTTTTTTGCACAAAAAGGGCTATATGGCTAGGTCACCAGGACCCCGAAGGCTCAGAGAATGTTGGGGGTGGAGACCCACTGTAACATTTGTTGAGAGACAGATTGTAGCCTGAGATACACACATAGCCATCCAGCGTGTTCTCTGACGTTCACAGGGTATGACACTCCCTACACGGGGACACGGCTTTATGTCCCATCCGACGGACGGTGTCCTCTCTCATCAAAACCATCCAGCAAGTTCTTTAACGCGCACAGAGTTTAACTCTCTCACTTACGGGTCAAGACTTTTTACGTCCCATTCCATGGACAGAAGTTTTTCCAAGCCCATTGGTGGCCCCTACTGACCGAGGACAGGGTGGGGAGTTTTGCGGAGATAAATCTATCTGGCCGACGTGGGACTCGAAACTGTGAACTGCAGATTACGACACTAGGGTACTACCAAACGACACACCTTCACCAATGAACTGCAGATTACATTAGGGTACTACCAAACGACACACCTTCACCAATGAACTGCAGATTACGACACTAGGGTACTACCAAACGACACACCTTCACCAATGAACTGCAGATTACATTAGGGTACTACCAAACGACACACCTTCACCAATGAACTGCAGATTACGACACTAGGGTACTACCAAACGACACACCTTCACCAATGAACTGCAGATTACGACACTAGGGTACTACCAAACGACACACCTTCACCAATGAACTGCAGATTACGAACCTGGTGCGCTACCAAACGACCACCTTCGCCCACCAAAAGCTCAGAGATGTTTCGGGAAGTGAGCCCACTGGCCAGTTGTCAATATACAGATACCATTATTGGGTAAAGGCCACGTAGTGTGTTATTTTAAGAGCGCAGTGAATGGCTCTTTGCACACGTGACCAAGGCATAGTGTTTCATCTAAAAAGGTTGGCTTACCAAGACACACATTTGTGTCAGCAGCAATGTCGCCATGGGGGGGAGGAATAGGGCAAACATCTTTGAAAGAATGTCTTTTCTCAGATAATTAACGTGGCAGAAAAAATCACGCTTCCAGATTTTCAAGGGGGGTAGTGTCTCCCTCCACCTAATGCAAACGGAATAGTATAAATAAAATTCCAACTAGGATTCCAAAATGGTACACTTCTGAAAATTCCATCTACTGTAATTTTAGTCATAGAAGTAGCAATAAAAATTTTAAAAAACGCTCACGGCAATTTAGTCGACATTCGGTTATTGATTGATTGCAGAATTGTTTTCAGCAGAGATATACTAAACACGTGTATAATTGGGACTCGAAACGGGAAACATCAGTTTGGGTTGTTTTACCTCTGAGCGGCACTTTTATGCACACCGTGGGCTAAATGGCCAGGTCACATGGACCCCGAAGGCTCAGAGAAGGTTGGGGGAGGGGATCCACTGGAACAGCTGTTGGGAGACAGATGGTAGCCTCCCGTCAAGGAAATCCAGCGTGTTCTTAACGTGCACAGGGTATGGCTCTCTCACACACGGGGACACGGCTTAACGTCCCATCCGACAGACAGCGGCATTTCCAAGCCCATCGGTGTCCACTACTGACCGTGGGCAGGGCGGGAAATTTTGCGGAGATAAATCTCAACGCTGACCCAGCTGGGACTCGAACATGGGAACTACAGATTACGAGCCTGGCTCGCTACCGACTTGGCCACCCCCGCCCCAGGAAACATCAGGAAGTCCGAAATTTAAGCTTTACTTTACCTTAATGAATAAATCAGATATTAAATTTTTAAACATTTTATTGCTACTTCTATAATTAAAATTACAGTAGATGGAAATTTCAGAACTCTACCATTTTGGAATCCTAGTTGGAATTAGATTTATATTATTCCGTCGCTCATATTCAACTGGGAATAGAGGGTTTAACAGACCTAAACTTTCCTTAATATACGCAGATTTAACTAACTCATATTCAACTAGATATTAGATTTGAAAAAAAAAAAAGAAATATTAGATACGTGATTGAAATATAATTGAACTGTGTTTTTCTTTTTAACTAAATCCTGATATTTATTTTTCAGAGATATTCGAAGGGCAGACATCACTAATTAAAAGCGATTACAATAACAAGATCTTTTCATTTAAATGCTGAATCAATATTTCTCTGGTGTAAGCTTGAATTAAAGTAAATTGATCGGATATTGAACATGTTGTATGTATTAAGAACAAAATGAAAAATAAATTTCCATTCCAATTCTTATTCAAGAGTAACTTGGACCTCCGATTTTCCTTCCGTGTACAAATCAATTAATCCAGAAATTATCTTTCGACGCCACAAAGTTCGATGGAAAATTTGACATAAAATGGAAAGTCGAGCTTCAAAGTAAAATATCACGTGTTTTATTGTTTCAAGTTCATCTGTTGTAACAATATTTATCTCAAATTTCAGTTCAACAGTAATAATAAACATTAATGTAATATTATTTTACATTTTATTTGCATATATTCTGATAAGTTTAGATAAATTTTTCATTCATTTATTTTTGGGCACGAATTATACTCATATCGTGAATGGAAATGTACACTCGGTCAAAAAAGTATCCGAACGCTATGGTTGATTAAGGAATTCAGAAAAAATATCTGGCAACGATTTTTTTAGAAATTATTGATCAGTCTACCTTCGTGTACAGTACACGAAGGTTGCCAGATCATTAATTTCTAAAAAAATTGTTGCCATATATTTTTTCTGAATTCCTTAATCAACCATAGCGTTCGGATACTTTTTTGAGCGACTGTACACTAGCGAATTTGAAGACTAAATTAAAAAAAAAGGTAACTTATTAACTGAATACTAATTGGAAATTCAGAATTTAAAATTTGCTGCTTCGTGGGGTTTTATATACTGCGGATGGGTGGTAAGTTACTTATCATTAATTTTTCTAGGCTTGTTGCCTCAGATGAGGTTTCTGTTTCGGATAATTGAAGCATAAAAATATATTTTATCGTCGTATAATATCATTCACTTTTTATAAGTGAATTTAGAGGAATTCTCCCCATTTCCAATCTTTATAAATCCATCCTCTATATCTGCTTTTAATTGCAAGGTTTCTCATTTGAACAGGAACCCATATCGATATTAACTCTTTCTTTCAATATAAACGGACTTAGACAATATAGACAATATAGCTTAGGGCATCACAAGTATGAGGGGGGGGGGGGTGCCCTAAAAAGAAATTGAGTTTGAAGTTTATGAAAAAATTTAATGACTATAATGAAATTAATCTATTGTACATATCAGGTATTTTTAAATTTTCTCTTCAATCAAAAATATAAATATATCTTTCGACTTTTTGGAGCCTCTTAAATTTACTATAGCTTAAGTCCTCTTAAATTTACTATAGCTTAGGTCCTCTTAAATTTACTATAGCTTAAGTTGAGCCAGCAGATGATGGGAAAATGCAAATAGTATTTTATTAGTAATTTACAATATAAAAGTATTCGTGTTTTAATTTTTAAATCCAACAGTTACAATTCCCAACGTCTCTCAGAAAACTGGGGAAATTATTTCTGTCAGTTGAACATTTTTTAAAAGCTATCACTGATTTTTGAAAATACTTTCAGATATATATTATTTAATTTTCTCAAGTTAATATGATAACCATTAGAGCTCTCCCAAGCCTGAGGCAAAACCAATACTCCCCACCCACAACATCAGTTACAACCACAGCAGCTTACGCTGTGGAATGTGCTGGGATTTAAGGTGGGACACAATACAACTAGACAGAGGTCAAACAACACATGGAGTCCAATGTAGGATCATGATATTTAATTTTCCTCAAGCTAATTAATATGATAACAGTCACAGTTCTCCCAAGCCTGGTCAAAGAGACCAATCTTCTCCACCCACTACATCAGTTACATACCACAGCAGCTTAAGCTGTGGAATGTGTTGGGATTTAAGGTGGGACAGGATGCAACTAGACAGAGGTCAAACAACACGTGGAGTCCAATGTAGGATCCTGATATTTAATTGTTTTGAAGCTAATTAATATGATAACAGTCACAGTTCTCCAAAGCCTGATCTAATAGACCAATCCTCCCCCACCCACTACATCAGTTACATACCACAGCAGCTTAGGCTCTGGAATGTGTTGGGATTTAAGGTGGGACAGGATACAACTAGACAGAGGTCAAATAACACATGGAGCCCATTGGAATGTCCTGACCTTTGTCACCCCCAGATGTGATCCGCATTGTCTTTAGTAAGCCAACAGAAAGGTCATCCAGCCAAGACAGTGCTGAGGGGAGTGCTGAAACTCCAAATTGTCTGAAATTCAAGAAAACAGAAAAAAAGAAAAAAAATAATCATTTGTTTTCCAAAATGAAAAAAAAATCTGATTTCAGCGCTAAACAAACCATACTGAAGCAAAATAAATTATAAAATATTTTTAAAAAAGCAAGCATTAAATATCTAAGAACTTTAATTACAACTACGCAATGTAGGCTGATATGTGGAAGGAGAACTTCAAGGTGGATAGCCGAAAGGCAGGTATTTTTCTTGGTCACAAAGGACTCCAGCCCGGAAGTGTAAATCGGGACAACTTCACTTCCTTTCTCCTCTCCTAAATCTTTTCCTTCCATTTCCTTGCCTAAAACTTATTTTACACTTAATTATTTTTAAATTTATTTTGTTAAAAAAATCGATTGTTTCATTTTCTACGGGAATAGAGGGTTTAATAGACCCAAACTTTCCCTAATAAACGCAGATTTAACTAACTAACCTGATTCCCGCACTCACGTTTCTGCATTTCAGCGATCTGTTAAGATATGTATATATATATATTAAAACTACTAAGCATTTGAAAAATACGAATTATAATTTTTCATTAGAACCAATCAAATAAAAATTATTTTAATTATCATATTCATTTTTTCCAATTGAAACTTCATGACGTTCACATTCCAGAATCAAAATTTCATATTTCTAGCATAAATACATCGTTGCAATATTCGTTTGGAATTTTCAAACTTTTTCACCGTTAGAGGGCAATTATAGTGTTTGAAAGATTCCGAAAGTGCTAATCATAATACTTTATTTATTCCTATTTAATCTTAAAAGGCTTTTTCATTTTTCTCTAAATACAAGCAATTATCTGCTAAAACAAAAGAAAGTCTTTTCCCACCACCCTTGGGTCTAATAAGTCAATTCATTGTTGCCATGGAAACATTATGACGTTCGCATTCCACCACCAAAATTTAAAATCTTCAGCTTAAATATGAAATTTGCAATATTTATTGGAATTTGCAAATTTTTTCACCGTTAGAGGTCGCAATTTTAAATATCGGAAGATTTAAAAAGTGTTTTATCAATTTCTATCAAACAAAACACAATTTTTCACTTATTTCTAAAAACATACAATTATCTGTTAAAACTAAAAGGCGTATTTTCCCAAAACATCTGGGTCTAAGGGGTCAACTCATTGTTGGCAATAGAAACTCCGTGACCTTCACATTCCACCACCAAAATTTTAAATTTCTAGCTTAAATACATCGTTGCAATATTAGTTTGAAATTTTGGAATTTTTAAATTTTTTCACCACTAGAGGGCGTAATTATATCTTTAAAGAAATTCGGAAAGTGCATATCGTAGTATTTCATCAATGCGTATCCAACACACGAAAAATTTTTAATTTATCTCTGTCAGCAAAAAAGTTCGATGTCTACAGATGGATAGACAGACGACAGAACGAAACTATTATATTCTCTTTTTCATCGAAAACGAGATAAAAACCGATTTAAGCCCCTAAAAATTAAAACACTTTTGTAAACAGCATAAAATGATGCCACATTGGTAGTAAAAAGTAAACATACATTAATAATCGCATGGCTCGAAAGTACGAACAAGAGAAACATGAAAAAGTAGGTGTTCATGATTTTTTTGCCACCATGGTATATATCACATGTGATCACATCTCTCTGATTTACATGTTTATCTATAGAGTTCAACGTAAAAGGGGTTGCAATGAAAATTAACTACTACTTACCGTAATAGCGACTGGTTAAAGGACTGTGAGGAAGATCTCATAACCGTGAAGAAAGATTCAATAACCATTGACCCCATTTATTCCGATTTGTCTTTGTGTTACATGTTTATCTACAGAGTTTAACGTAAAAGGGGTTGCAATGAAAATTAACTACTACTTACCGTAATAGCGACTGGTTAAAGGACCGTGAGGAAGATCTCATAACCATGAAGAAAGATTCAATAACCATTGACCCCATCATTCCGATTTGTCTTTGTGTTACATGTTTATCTATAGAGTTCAACGTAAAAGGGGTTGCGATGAAAATTAACTACTACTTACTGTAATAGCGACTGGTTAAAGGACCGTGAGGAAGATCTCATAGCCGTGAAGAAAGATTCAATAACCATTGACCCCATCATTCCGATTTGTCTTTGTGTTACATGTTTATCTATAGAGTTCAACGTAAAAGGGGTTAAAATGAAAATTAACTACTACTTACTGTAACAGCGACTGGTTAAAGGACCGTCAGGAAGATCTCATAACCGTGAAGAAAGATTCAATAACCATTGACCCCATCATTCCGATTTGTCTTTGTGTTACATGTTTATCTATAGAGTTCAACGTAAAAGGGGTTGCGATGAAAATTAACTGCTACTTACTGTAATAGCGACTGGTTAAAGGACCGTGAGGAAGATCTCATAACCGTGAAGAAAGATTCAATAACCATTGACCCCATCATTCCGATTTGTCTTTGTGTTACATGTTTATCTATAGAGTTCAACGTAAAAAAGTTTGCGATGAAAATTAACTACTACTTACTGTAATAGCGACTGGTTAAAGGACCGTGAAGAAAGATTCAATAACCATTGACCCCATCATTCCGATTTGTCTTTGTGTTACATGTTTATCGATAGAGTTCAGCGTAAAAGGGGTTGCGATGAAAATTAACTACTACTTACTGTAATAGCGACTGGTTAAAGGACCGTGAGGAAGATCTCATAACCGTGAAGAAAGATTCAATAACCATTGACCCCATCATTCCGATTTGTCTTTGTGTTACATGTTTATCTATAGAGTTCAACGTAAAAGGGTTTGCGATGAAAATTAACTACTACTTACTGTAGTAGCGACTGATTAAAGGACCGTGAGGAAGATCTCATAACCGTGAAGAAAGATTCAATAACCATTGACCCCATCATTCTGATTTGTCTTTGTGTTGTCCTCGCGACTTTGACTTCCGCAGAACAAGTGATTTACCGTTCATCTTGTACAAAGCACCAAATTTTGAGGATTACCTTTAACTTCTAAAATATAGCGGTAAGTGTTTATTTTAATATTGTTCCTTACTAACTGACAAAATTATTGTTAATTCCCTTTATGTTTCGTTCAATAATAGTATTACATTTATTTGCTTACTATTACACGATCACGAATGAATGTTTTACACGAATGAATGTTTTCCATATAATGCTATTACACGAATGAATGTTTTCCATATAAATACCTTTTTTGAGTAGGAAAGGTTGTTCAAATGGACTGTATTTAGACTTACATTAGGTTAGGTTGATAATGAATGGTATTCAAATTAGAAAGTTTCGTCCTTTGAAATGCTGTTATTCATAGCTTTATGAAATGTAAAGTGTTTCAATTTATGTATTTAGCAGCGACGTATTTACACCTCGGGTGCCCCTAGGCGCACAAAGTGTCAATGAGCTCATATGTACAATATTGTTTTTATTTTATAAAATTATTCTTTTTTTTAACAATTATGAAGGCAGAAAATGATGAAATGAAAGAGCTGTAGGAATTTTAATGATAAACAATACACTTTTGTTATCGTGTAGTAAAATAAATATTGTAAAATGCTGAAATTGCAGTAACACTGAAAATGGCAAACTCTTCATTTCAAATTTAAATATTTTTTTTCTCGTTTTTTTGCTCTGGGAATGAAAAATTGAACTCAGTTTTCAAAAATATTGGGATACTTCCATGTTACGTAAATGAAAACCTCTATTCAAAGCTAATATAAATAAATTTGAATTAAGCTTTCTGTAGAAAAACTTACATGAAATATAAAATATGAAATGTTTCCCCAAATTTAGATTATGAGTAATATTTAATTATTATTTACATAGTTCTGTAAAATGAAATTTTAACTTTAATGTTGCGATAAGAGTGTCATAAGAATTTAACTTCAAATTTTAACAAATCAGTCCCTGAAATAAATTATCGTGTTTGACACAACTTTACTTCATTTGCCTTTGAGTCATAAAACTCCAAACAACCAATTAAAATAAATGTAATTTTAGAAGTTTGAATAATATTTTTCTCTTTGCGCATGAACTTTGAAGAGTGTTTAGGAGAAACATTTAGCAGCATCTGCTCTCACCTATTTCAGTATGAAAACTATTTAAATATTAAAAGAAAATTTCTTTAATTTTAATTCCCATGATTTCAGATTCCGTATGGAAGATCTGAGAATAAGATTAATTAAGACTTGAGTTAGTTTCCGAATTACCAAAATATTCCACTAAACACAAAAGCTTCAAACGATATTGTATATGGGATAAAATTTCCTAGGTTTTTTTTAACCAATTTTTAATGCCAGGGGCATAATATTGAGTTTAAATAATATTATCCAAAATAGTTGTATTTGATTTTAAATCGGGTGGACAAGTTTGAGATTTTGCATAAGAATATGGTCCTGCTCTCCAGAAAGCCAGTTTGGTTGGTGGAAAAACGAAACGAACGTCCATACCGTATCTGGGCCTCGAACCCAGGTCTTTTTATGACTTTAAAAACGAATCACGTCACTGAAATAAGATGCAACTTTTAACTAGGTATAAATACGTTTGTGTGTGTGTTGGGGGGGGGGGGTTCTATTATCGAGCTGCGCCCGGAAAGACGAGAATACATTCTGGAAAAATTCTTTTATCCTGTAAATTGATATAATATCATTTTCCATCTTTGAGAGTTTACCACAGTTTCTCTCTCTCTTTAAGACATTTTCTCACAAATATATATATATACAATTATGTATGTATATATTAGATTTTCTTTTGTCTCCATCCATCTAGATAGATCTTTGCTAAAAAAATATGGGAATTGGAGGGGAAAAGGTTTTCACCTGAGACTTATGTAATACCAGGAATGCTCAGATATTTTATTTATAATATATACAGGACCAGATATAGCAAAAATAAATAAATAAATAAATAAATAAATAAAAGGGCCATAAAAAGTAGGGGTGCCAAGATATTGGATTTCCATTAGATTATAACAGTTCCCCGTTTTAGGTCTTTAAAACCTTTTTTTTTTTTTCAAATGCACGAAATATACACAACTTTAATAATTTTTAGCCTCCCTTACCCTTAGTAATACTCACAAAGGGAACGGGGAGGCTGACGCCCATGTCCTCCTCGGCCGTTTTAATACCCTTAGATAACATATACTTGTAAATACTGTAAATCAAGTGATCCGTATTAGGCGACCCATGAAATGTTGAGTATAGAAATATAGTTCGGAATAAACAATTTTAATTATTTTACTAAAATACCCATGCTAATGATTTTAATTATCAAAAGCAAATTTTAAACGCTATTAGTTTCACTGATTGCAAATTTTTTAAAAATAATAAACAGTGACATTTGTAACTAAAATAATTGCATTTTAGAGATAGTTTCATATTCAACTGTAAAATATCGTCAAATTCGCAATGAGAATCGGAATCAACAAATATTTCATCACCTTAGGATTTCTTCATCGATCAGAACTTTCCTACGTTTCGCCATTGCGAAAACTATAAATTTATACAAATCGAAAGGAATTTTTTTATGTAGTCGAAAAAGCAATTGACACGGAGAAAAGCAATTAGTGTGACCTTCACCCTCTTCTCTGTTCCGACCCACACTCCCTCTCTCTTCGCGGCAGACACACCATTCCCTGAATTATCGGTTTAGCTGCCTTCCAACCCTGCACTTGGGGGAAAGAAGTAGCTGATACAACTACTGCAACTTTTAACAACCAGAGCCGTCTTTTTGCCAAGTTTTCTCACTGGTACAACTGCTGTACCAGCCCTCTTCAAAAGGTTAATAGTACGTCTTTCTACATGATTTGCCTGTTTGGAGCACTTCACAGACAAAATATAAAAACTAAAACCAATTCAATTCTAAGAAAGATAACAAGAAACTTTGTTCTTCCTTGAAAAGCGTTTGACTGAAGATGTGTACCGAAGGGGGTCAGGATATTCGGACACACCACACCGAATAACCGGTCATTTTATACGAAATCTCAAATTTCTCTACCTGATTTGATATCCAAAACAGTTGCCTTCGTATAATTTTACATAACCTCGTATTATATGTACGACACTAGAAATAGATTTAAAAAGCACTTGTAGAATCTCATTCCGTATAGAATAACATTTTAGCGTTCCCTGTTCGGTGGAATACTTTAATAATTTGGAAATTATATTTTAGTAATTAACAATTGGTATGCAACAAATATGCCCTCTTTTAAAATTACTTTGGGAATGCTTTAAAAACCACGTGCATATTTTGAATGTTAAATATTTACGAAACGATTATTTATAACAAATTCGTTATTAATAAATTAGTTATAGTAACTAATTCATTATTATGAAAATTATCAATTTAATGCACTCTTAAATACATTAATAAATAAAAAAAAATAAATGACCATTCTAGCAGCTGCTTGCCACAGAAGTTTGGAGGGAGCAGGTCTTATTATACGTAGTAGTGGAGGTCGAGACCTTAACAGAAAAACACATAAGCATCCATGCCTTACCCGGGACTCGAACTCAGGTCCCTTTGATCAGTTATTTTATCAGGTCCCTTTGATCAGTCCTTTCGCGCAACGCTATTTCCCTCTAGTAGTGCCTTCTTTCAGCAGGATATTGCGCCATGCCATACTGACTGAATTGTTCGAGAATGATTTCTGGAATATGGGGAAGACTTCCAGGTATTGCCCTGGCCACCAAATTTCCCAGACATCAATTCAATCGAGCATCTGTGATTTGTGTTGGAACAGCATGTCCGATCTGCGGCAGCTCAACTAAGTAACTTAAAAAAAATAAATAAATACCCCCTCAAGCAGCTGCTTGCCACAGAGGTCTGACAGGAGCCTGTCAGTTTATATGCCATAGTAGAAGGTCTGAGAGGATGGCAGGACCTCAGCAGAATAAACGACACATACATCCATGCCCTGACCCGGGGCTCGAACCCAGGTCCCGTAGATCAGTAGCCAAGCGTGCTAACCACTCGACCACGGGTTACAAGAGTTGAAATAACTAATGGTAACGTGTTAGTACCAGACACCACAAGACACCTTTAGAAATCTTGTAGCATCCATGCCTCGCTGGGTAAGAACTGTTTTGCCAGTACGTGGAGACCAACACCATATTAGGCAGGTGGTCGTAATGTTTTGGCTCTTCGGTGTATATCAGACAAAAAATGCTGTAACTCTAGACAGCTGCCTAATTGAAAACTCTCTTTGAAATATCACAAGGGCGAATTTATTCGCTATTATAGTACAAAACTTTCCTTAATAAATTAGAAAAAAGTTCCATCATTCTTTTTTATTTGGAATTAATAATGATAGCTTATAAAGATAATAGTTTGCAATATACGCTCAACACACATCGGGGAATCCCAAAACTTTATATAAACTTGAATAGCATTTGGGATAAAACGTGATTCTACATTTAAAGGAAAGTTTAAAGAAGAAAAACAAATCTTGCATTATCAGGTTGAAACTTTTAGCTAGTATCTGGTTAATGTTCGCAGAACAGACGATTTAAGCCTGTATTATTATTTATTTTATCAGAATGCCGTCCCGTGGCCGCGTTATTAGCGCGCTTGGCTACTGAACTAAGGGACCTGGGTTCAAGCCCCGGGTAAGGCATGGATGTATGAGGCTCATGTCAGACCTCTGTGGCAAGCCGCTGCTTGAGGGGGTATTAATTTATTATTTATTCGCAGAACATGACAAAACATAGTAAACTTCAAAATCGTTTTTCGCTTTTTCTTAGGGAAGTGCTCTTAAACACCTAATGGACCAACTGCCCCATCCATTGGAAGTTCGGTTGTTTCACCTTTGAATAACTTTTTTTTCTATTTTTTGCATGAGAATTGCTAAATGGCCAGGTCACAAGGATCCCAAGTTATCGGAGAAGGTTTGGAATTTAACAGCTGTTAGGGGTCAGTTAGAAACGTCCAATCAAGGCCATCTAGCTTGTTCTCTAATGTGCACAAGGTCTCCTGTACATTAGACACAGTTTAACGTTCTATGCGATGGAGGACAGCCCATTAGTGTCCCAGTTATCACCGAGAGCATTATGGGAGTTTAGCAGAGATAAATTTCAACACCGGCATAGTTTAACCACATGCATTTTTTTTCTCCTTTAAAATATAATCATTACTAAATTTCATCAGGTACTTTGTAACATTCGTTTTCAGTTTATTTTTCACTCATTATATTTAACTACATACTCAACTTTTATTTAAAAATGACCAACCATTCTAATTTTAGGGGTCACAGCTTACTCTCAGAGATCAATACTTGAATCATATGGGGTTTTTTTTCTTAAGTAATAGTTTTGATTTCTTTCTTCATTCACTTTTAAGGTTTGACCGAATGTTTTAGACACGTAATTTTATGCTTGTTGTATTTAAAGTTCCGACGACATTCAAATATTAAATTAGAAAACATTTGGATTTTTTTTATCTTAATATGTGGTCGTCTTAATATGTGGCCGTGTTAACCGTCGGAATTTGGGTTATTCAAATTACAAATGCATTTTTCTCCTTTTAAAATGTAATTCTCCAAATGACAGAAGCTGTCAAACTATCAGAAATAGTAATATATTTGGGGTGTGATAACCTCTCGGTTTACAGCATTTCCACCTTATTAGAATTGTTGTCCCACAAGAACGGTACGATCATTTAACTGAAACAAATGCCCTTGGTATTAGATGAGTTATAGTTAATCACAATTATTTCACCATTCTAGAAAGAACCGAAAAACGTATTTTTTTAAATTAATATTTTGAATTAAAATTTGAAAACCTATGGTTAAGTTTGAAGTCCTATGACTGTCCTTAAAATCGGACGCTGGTGTGCCACTTCTTGCCACGCACACCAGCACACCCACTAGAGTCGGACTTGACAGTAGCTTATGTACATGTGTAGTACATATTCGATACCTCGAAGAGCATTCGAGTCCTTTGAGTACAAATTAACGAAAGTTCGTTGTAATTAGATATTAAGTACATATGATACAATCATCAAGTCCCTAATATCAAAATATATCCGTAACAATAAATATTTCTCCAACAGTTACAGAGATCTCAAACAATTTTTTATGTCAAATAAAATTGACCTTTCACTTTTTAATTTTCCTCTGAACACAAATGTATCTTACAGTACGCTTGTTATAAGATTTGTTATGAGCTTCTACACGATGTGATTCAAAGCTCTTAGCCAATGATCGTGAAGAAATGCTTCCTCACAGATATGTACCATTCTACCTTCATTCGCCATGGTTAACCGTAGACATATATACATATCGATATTTGATGAAATGGAATAGCATTCGAAGCTTTGTAACTTTAAAATAAGACATTTTCGGGATTCCCATTCAAAATGAGCACGAGAATTCTACTCAAAGTACCCTAAAACTTAATTTTCAAAACTATTCTTTCTGATTTGCAATGTTTTCGAAGTTTCAGAAATTCGACGGAAGTGCTCCCACTCGTAAGAATAGAAACAGTTAAGAAAACAGATGTTTTTGTTTTTCAAAGATAAATCAGTTAGTTTAATTATAACCATCCTGTATATCACACGGATCGTGTGATATACAGGGTGGTTATAATTAAACTGACAGTACTCAGAGCGATGTAGAGAAGGATCTACTCGACGGATCACAGAGAAAAGTGATGGATACGTTAATAAGAACGTGGTGTAGAGAATTTAAGAATAGAAAAAGAATAATTAGTTTTAGTGCCATCAGGTGGCGTAGGTGCGCTACTAACGTGGTAGAACATGCTAAATTTTCATAACATTGCAGTCAATCACACGTGAGAGTCGCGTGAGGCACACTATAAAATGTGATGTCTTCCCTGTAATCGCTAGAAGGAACGATGGGTATCTGCAAGAAGGACCGAGCTTTGCTAGTGAAACTCTTTTGCCAAAACGACAGTAATGCCGCCGTTCCATTACGCGAATATCATCGTCTGAAATATATAAGGAAATAACTTTTGTCGCTAAATAGACTGAATAATATGATGCAGAAATTCGAAGAAACTGGAGAGTTGGGTGTGACTCTGTTTTGCGTTTTTTGGTGAGGATGCATCTCGATGACATGTGGCCTTCGAAAGTCTTATGGACCGATGATGGGCATTTTTCTCTACATGGAGCAATGAATACGCACAACTGCCGAATATGGGGACCTATACATCCGCATGATGTGCCTCTACACTCTGACTACGTAACTGTATGGTGCGGGTTTATCGCAAACATTATATTCAGACCATTTTTCATTAAGGAGATCCCGCCCCAGGCCCCGTGCATCGATCGGTCAATGGACCACGTTACACAGTTCTTCTCTGCTGCAAGATTATTCTGGCTTTGCAAGAAAGAAATTGCTTAGACTCCATAACCTTCATGCAGGATAGGGCGCCACCCCATATTGCACGAACGGCAACGCAATTGTTGCGTACCACATTTGGTGAGGACAGAATAATTTCTCGAACGTTTTCCAATGCTTGGATACTACGCTCTCCCGACCTCAACGCATGCGATTTTTGGTTATGGGGTTATTTGAAAAGCCGAGTTTACCAAGGCAATGTTGACTCGCTTGCTGAACTGAAGACAAGAGTAACACAGCATTTTGCAGCCATTCCCCTAGACGAGTTCAAGTAACTGCGGACCATACCATGTTACGTTTCCAGCACATTTTGCATAAGAATGGTTCACATATTGATAATCTTGATTTGTGAGATAAAGGTTGTGTTTGTTCAACTTGGTATTTTCTTTATTTTAGCACACCAACGCCACCTGGTGTCACTAACACTAACTGATTTTTTTTAATTCGCACATTCTTAACCCCATGTTCTTATTAAGGTATCCACCAATTTTCGCTGTGATTCGTCAAGTAGATCCTTCTCTACATCGCTATAAGTACTGTCAGTTTAATTATAATCACACTGTATATTGAATATTCCAAATAAAAGATTAAAAGCTAAATTTTATATCAAAAATACATGCGAAAAAGGGCTTTACATATCGTTTGACTATTATTACTTTGAAATTTTCTTTTCTTTGTTACCTAACATCAGCAATTTCTGAAATTGGTGAGGTCGAAATCAAATATTCGATATAACAAAGAATAATATTCTGGTTTCAGAATTCTATCAAATTCACATTATTTTCGACGTACTTTATATCTGATTTCAGATCTCAAATATATCCTTTCATTTCTTCTTCATTAAGGCTGTAGGTAATATATAATTGTATGAATCCATCCTTCTAATAATTAATACTTTTCTTTCAGTTTACCGAAAAACTGCATGGGAAGAACTTGGAGAAGAAAAACAGTGTGATCTTGAAAACGGATGATGTCTAACAAACAATTATGGTATAATGATCACTAAGAATTATAAAAATGCATTTTGATCCACAACTGAACGTTAACTGGTGCTGAAAGGACGTTTCCCTCTGAGTTGATGTTTATGGAAACATTGAGTTTGAATTAAACGCACAAATCGTTCTATAAAGAAGATACTATCAGCCCATATTCTTTGCTGTTTCTGAATATCAAAGAACATTTCTAGTCAATAAAGATGGCTATTATTCCAACATTGGAAGATACTGCAATCATCAAAGTTGCTGTAGATATATTACATCATCCTGATATCAAAAAGGAAATATTTTGCCTGCCTTCTTCAGTTTTTTTGGAAAACAGTCGAAAAAATTTTACTCTTTGGAATCCAGCAAATCAATGGAATGAGAGAATAGAGAAAAAGGCATCAATTATATTGAAAAACTTAAGAGTATCGACAATTCTGGAAGAAAAAATTCTGAATTTTCTGATACCGATTGCAATAGGAATAGTAATATGGAGTAAATACCATGAAAGGAAATTTATTTTGTCTCGTAGTCATATTATGAACTGCTCCCTTAGTTCTCATTACTTATCAAATGGAATAATTGACGATATAAAAGCAGCAAATATGCTAATGAAGGACATGAAATTAGATATTACGAAACGTTTTAAACTGGCCTGCCATTACTGTTTGACGGAACACATTTTTTCACTATATAGACAACTGCCAAAGAAATGTAGAATTAAATATTTTGATCGTGAAAACCCACAAAACATAAAGCAGGCAGGATTAGTAAAATTTTGGTCATATTTTGTTGAAGATGAAATGGATAAACTGAGAGGAGAAAGAGAACTTCACGACTATGGTCTGAGTAAAGCAATTCAATGCGGAAGTAAAGCAGCAGTGGATTATTTCTGGAGAAAACTGAGTGTTAATAGCAGAAAGGATGTTGTTTTAGATGCAGCATTAGAAACATTAAGGAGAAGTGTCGGTGGAGGAAAATATTGGGTTCCACAAAAATATTATATAGACATCTTATTTTTTCTATTTTCCCATATGGAAGAAGATCGGCAAAGAGAGTTTTTGAGAACAGATATTGAAACTTCAGGCCGCGTGACTATATTAGAACACTCTTTGCAATGGCCATACCAAGAAAACTTTATGAAAATAGTACAATTAATTTGGGAAATTCTGCCGGAGAACAATTGTGCTGAGCTTATGCTAATGATTGCTGATATGATCGAGATACAAGAAAGTACTTTTTATTGGAAAGGAGGTGAAGAAAAATGTTATGATTATCGAACACTATTAAAAGAATTCTGGTGTCAAAATCCCGATTTTTTCAAAAGATTTCACTTCAGGTTGGACGATGAATTGAGAGACTTAGGGATGGTAAATATTGGCACGGAACTGTTATTTCGTATGTCTTTGTTGAGAAACTTCACTTTTAAAGATAAGGAAAACATGGAGATAATTCTATCAACTTACAACAATAAAGAAAAAGAAGATATTATCAACTCTCCCAGAGGAAACGATATTTGTTTAACATTAGCAGGAAAAGGACGATGGGGAATTCTGGAGATGCTTACAAAAAACTGTTTCACCTCTGAGGGGAAAATAAAAGAATTCAAGAAAAGGTTTTGCTTTTCTGTGAATGGAAAATATATCTGCACTCAATTTGTAGAAGAAGAGAAATATGATTCTGCTGACTCCTTTTTAAAATGGAGTGCTCTAATTCAAAAGGAAATCATTCTGTTGAAAGAAGAAATGTTTCACAAGGAGTCAATAGAGTCTTGCCTTTTACGCTTAGTTTTGCAGGAAAAGAGAATTGAAGGTGCTGAAAAGATTGTAACGTGGTATTTCTCATCACAGGAAAAGGCACGTACTTTCAAATGTAATTTGCTCTTTTCCAAGGGCTCAATCAACAAATGTACAAAACTGATACTTTATAATGTTTTAAAAGGCATGGAACATATTGAAAAGGTTATTGAATGGAGTACGAACTCTTGTGAATCAAAATCTAGAGAATTTAAGAAGACTTTTGCTTATAGAAAGGGAAACTGGATTTGTAGATCATTACTAGTTGAATGCAAGTGGCATCAGGTAGATGCGTTTTTAACTTGGTGCTTTTCTGATCAACAGGAGATGAATGACTTTAAGAACAAAGTCCTGCTTAAGGAATCAGGTTTAATTATCCATTTTAGTTTAATCAGTAGAAATAGGTGGATAGAAGCAGGGGAATTTTTTACTTGGTCAAGTTTGTCTGAACCAGATATTAGAGACCTGAAGAAACAAACGCTTTTTAAGCTGGAACCTGCCAGAACAATGTTCGAAGATTTAATATTGACTGACAAAAGAAACAAAATATTTTTGGGATATGGTGGTAAATTAAAAGCAATTCAAACCTTTCTCAGATGGTACTTAACAGATAAAGAAGCAGTGATAAAATTTAAAGATGACTTTGAACACTCTTATAGAGATATAATTAGAAGTAAGTCTGTTGTAAAAGAATTTCATTTGGCGATAGAGCAACGGTTGGAAGATTTAAATGAAGAGCAAAACGGGATAAGGAAAGGTTTGAAAAGAAAATCTCAAATTTACAATCTAAGAAAAAGGTCCAAGATATTGAAATCAACCAAATAAAACTTGAGAAGAAAATCTGAATTCTCTCATCTCAGAAAAGTATTTGTCAGTTTTGGAAAGGTGCCAAAGTAAGTTTACAAAAGGTGAACAATTGCACGACAGAGTGGGACATACGTTTAACGAAAAGATTTAAATAATTTGCAAAATTAATTTCAAAGGAACCTGTGATTTTCCAATCAACTCATTAGCAGAGAGAGAGAGAAATCAACTTGGTATATGTCTTGTTTCTGATACATTGTTCAGATAGAAATGATCGCGAATGTTTTCAGTGATAAACAGCTTGAAATGACATAAAACAAAATAAAAATATTTGTTATTATTTTTCGGTAATATCAGCAATATGGTTATCAGTTAGAATGCGTTTAGAGAAATCACTGTTATAATAAAAGCATTCATCAATAATAATTATACAGACTCTCAAAACATTTTTATGTGAGATGAAATATTTTTATGAACGATAAATCCGAGAACTCAAAATTGGTGTATGTAGGAATATGACGAAACTTCTATAATTTTGGGCAACAAACGTAATACATGAATTGTCCAAAATTTAATATTGCTCAGTCATTGCTGCATTTTTGAGCCTCTTGAATTCAATGTTCCACAGATTCAATAAGTGTTCGAAAAGTATGGTGTGATGTGCTGCAATGATTTGAGTATTTCCTTCATGGTCAAGGATAGTGATATGAATGTCTGTATGGTATGTTCCATTACATTCCACAAATTTTAAAAGAAATCCAGATCACGCAAATAGAATAGCCAAAAAAGTCGTTTGTATTCTCCATCGTCTTCCACAAACCACTTACAGGAAGATTTAACCTGAGGATTATCATATATTCATCCTGAATATGTCCGTATCCGTCAAGGAGCAAATGAAGCTTAGCAGGATATACCTGACCAAATATGTTATTTAAATATTCTGAAACAGTTCGTGGACCTCTGAGACATTTAAGTGGACTGTGAACAGTGTCATATGAATATTTCCACACTCTACTACCTCTCCAGCAGTTCCTACAGTGGATATGACTCAGGACGGGTCATCACTACATGCTGTTGATGTCACACCGTAGCCCTATCGTTTCTGCAAAACTTACATAACGTTTTATCCAGCCTTTAACATTGCAATCACATCTTTCCTGAAACCACTGAAGCTTTAGTTTGCGATTTGTGGCCAATACTAAAGGTTTGCAAATAGGAAATCGGAAGCCGAATGGAAAGACTTGTGTTCGATATGTATTTCTGGAATTGATATGGGATGATATCGCTCCATATTGAAAGCAGTTGTCATGTGGCGCACATATAAACTCGGTTTGACTTGAAGTGCCTCTGTCACGCTCTTTCATCCCTCATTTATAGTATCAGACGACTGCCGTAATTATTACTTCACACGTCGAGACTCCATCTCCTAACCATATTGTAAACTTTAGATATGGTAGTAGTGGACTTTTCAGTGAGTTCCATAGTTTTTGTCTATGCTAGCACCGACCAGGTCGAAGACATTTTGGAAGCCGTTATATGACATGTATTTTGCATTTTCTGGTCGAGTATTTGCCAAGAGAATATTTCTTGGACTGTTGTAGTTTTTAAAACAGTGACTGTGATATCTAAATCAGTATATCTGTGCCTTGCATCGCAGTTATGGTATATAGCACACCGTTTTCTATTTCTTGTGTAACCAGTTTATTTTCTCTAATTATTAAGGATATTTTGTTGATCCTCTTTTAAATATGCTGTAATAAATAAACATTTCATTAAAATAATTATGTGTACTTATTTTAGTTTCATTCCATGGCATGCTTATATTTTTAAATTTTTTTTTAATATTAGAAAACCAAACTAAGTACGAGAAAAAGAAACATGAAATTATTATTTGGTTTCTTTTTTCAAATATGGTATGAAACTATATATGGAAAAATATATGACATTTTCCGCGAATTTTCTATTTATGTCTAGCATTAAGCAGTTTCATTAATTTATTAAATGCAAACATTCATAATTGAAAATTTAAATATATTTGGGACTGATTTTTAAAGTTTAAAACATACCATGGCTAGGGAAATAAATGAATAACGTTTTTTCTTACCCTTTTGTAATTGGAAACTTTAGAAAGCAGAAATTAGCTTTTATAATTATGACTAAAATTATTTTTGACTCCACGAGAATTCATAATACGATGGCAGATATTAAAATGAGAAGAAGGAAGCTAGAAATCTGATTTCCATAATTATAATAAACGTTTATCTACACTGAGGTCACACAAATATTCAGCACCATTCCGAGTCACTTTCCAACAAAAGAAAAAAAGAATGGTATCTATGAATGACTTGTAGAATATTAAAGTAAGCTATAAATTCTGCGTTTACTTTCATAATTATCGATGGCTTCTCTGATCCAAAGAGCTTCCACCATACATACATGTAGAATCCTCAATTATCCATGGGCTACCGAGGAACAACCAGGACTCTAGAATTTAGTTCTCCAAACATGTCTGTCCTGAGCTACAGCTTCTGTATTTGACCACTGTAAGCTAATTGTAATGAGGTCAAATTTGACATTATCTGCCTATTGCGGAGGGGGGTGGCTTACGTGCCAGGCTCAGAAAGATATCGTAATCTGAAGTTCTCATGTTCGAGTCTCAGCTAGGCTAGCTTTGAGATTTAGATCCGAAAAACTCCCCCGCCCTACCCTGGGATAGTAGGGAACACCGATGGGCTTGGAAAGGCCGCCATCCAAGCCCATCGGTGGATGGGATGTAAAGCTGTGGCCTATGTGTGGGAGAGCCATTCCTTATGCACGTTTAAGAAACGTCTCCTAACAGCTATTCAGTAGGTCCTCTCTTCCAACCTGTGAGCACTGGTGGTTCTTGTGACCACGCCATCTGGCCCATTCTGTGCAAAACACTGCGGCTCAGAGGTAAAACAACCCAACTCAACCGTGCCTATTGCATCCTACGTCCGTTTCTTATGAGGATCTTTACCTTCGTTTGATGCAACATTTTTTATTCTTACGGAGAGCGGTCTAAAAGTTCTTGACAAATGTCTGTAGATTGGAAGTCGTTCCTCCGATGTTAACGGGGTACGACTTTTCTTAAAAGTTTCTGTAAACTTGTCATTACGTCTTAAACCCAAGAGTCGTATGATCATTTCTCTCTTCTCTGGCGGCGGGTAAAGTTCGGTCTAAGAAATCTGTACATTGTTGCTATAGAGCCTACTAAAGACGGGAAAGATATAATAGTTTTCACAAGTATGCAGCTTGGGGACGAAGAGAAAGAAATTCATGCCGATTTATCACAATTATTTTGGGATCATGCCTGTTGATATTGAACTCTTACAGGAGAGCTGCGTAAATTCAGAGAAGGATGGCAGAGCTTCGAAGCCTCCCTCGTGAAAGAAGACCGAAGGAGGTGAACAACGAGAGAGCCATTGGTGCTGATCGTGAACCCGTTAAGGAAAAATCCTCATATAACCTTTCAGGTAATAGGTTTAATGTCAGTGTATCAATTGGCAGTATATATACTATAATGCATTAACATTTGAAGTTCCGAAAGATTTGTGTCAAATGGTTACCCCACCAACTGACAGAATAGCAACAAATGGCTACAGTCCACTCATGCAAGGAAATGTTGGTAATGTTCTAACTTAGTGCCCCTGAACGGTTAACAAACATTGTCACAGGTGCCAAGACGAAGTTTTATTACTAAAAAACTCTCAGAAAGATCGACAACTATGTTTGAGTTGCGGAAGATTAACCGCGTCCCCAAAACCTTCGACGAGACTTTCACTCAGGGTAAAGGATGTTCACAATATTTTTTGACTAATCAATATTAAATGACTAATACACCAACATTGTACACCAACATTGTTTTGCCCTAAGTGGTTAAGGAGATGAAGGAGCAGCGTCCAACATCAGGCGTGTCAAGGGTTCTACTTCATGACGATGCCAGTACTTAGAACATCCAGCAAGTTAAGACCTATCTGGAGCAGTAAAAAAACAGCTTCCCCATCCTGCTATTCCCGCGATCTCGCACCATGAGAATTTTGGCTGTTTCCAAAGATTAAAAAGTAACTTGTTGGGAAGTCTTTTGAAGGGCACAAAGACCTTGAAAAATGCCTTAATTCAAAATTATGAAATATTCCCTGACAGGAGTACCACCAAGAGTTCCAGAATTGGCGTAGAGTAGATGTACGCAACTTCGCATAGATGCTGAAGGGTAGTACTTTGAAAGATAGTAAAAGCTTTGTTGAGGTAAGTGAAATGTCTTTTGTTCTGCAGACACATATCAATAACTTTTTGAACGCCCGTCGTAAAACGTAAAATCTAGAGCGAAACGAAATTTACCTCTTAACCTGTGATAGCTCGTATTCAAAGTTCATTTTTATGGAGAATTTTACAATGCGTAGTAATAACAAAACCGGATTCTTTGTTGCTCTAATCTTTCTCTGCATCCACATTTCAGCAGATATCACGATGCGTTCCTTAAAAAAAAATTATAATTGCAATTCTCCATAATGTCTTAACTGGAATTATCAGTTCAGTTATAAAGTATCACATGAAAACTTTCTGTAGACAAGAAATACTTGAAATAATTAGTTGAAAAAATTGGTTGTCTCGAGTGGGATTCGAACCCATGTTTTCAGGAGAAGGCTGGGCATCTAGCGGTTAAAACACCCGGCTTGCTTCTGGGAATCTTGGGTTCGAATCCCACTCAGAACAACTAATTAGTTGAAGTAGAATTTTCAATTTTTCATAGCACTAGAAGAAAAGCGAATTCCACCAGATTTAACGAAATTTTACTAATAACGGTGTAATTGGAGCCAAAGAAGGAAAAACTATTTTTTTTTACCCAAATTCGCATTAAACTGAAAGGCCTCTGTCAGACCTCTGTGGGAAAAGATGCTTGAGGGAGTGTTTTTTTTTTAATTTATAATCCAGCATAACTGTTGCTATGTAAATATTTCAAAGAACATGTTGGAAGTGGTGTAGAATTGATCTACCACTCGTCTTAAATTTGCCTGTAGTTTAAGGAATATCGAAGTTTTAACATAACATTACATATAGCAAGTGGCTTTGTAGAGTTTCATATAGTATAGCAAGTGGCTTTGTAGAGCAAGTGGCTTTGTAGAGTTCTGCTGCTCTAGGTAAACAAAGATTTATCTCCCCTCCATCAATTCAGAATTTCACTTACCAATCTTTAGATTAGCATAAAAAATAACACTATAGAATGAGAGGTCAATATAGCACTGAAAATGTCGTACGTAAATGAGTTTTATAACCATAATAAAAGAGTTTTGAGCACAACTTCAGAAATATTATTAAAGGCTTCAATAGAAATACATGCTTTGTTCAGACTTGGGGCTGCTAAGTTTCAAAAACAATTGACGTTTCTGATTTTGCTTATTATTTTGGAGAGCATGAAAAAAATATAAAATTTTCGATTGTTTAATATCATATAAACTTTTTAATCGGGGTTTAATAATTGAAATTAAATCAATTCACGATTATTATTTCAATAATGAATCGTCTTTAAAGTTGGAAATGACTTCACTCTGTAATGTTCAGTTTAGTTGAATTATTCATGTCGTTTCTTCCTGTAAATAGAATTGATAATTTAATCTTTCTTCAAATCAGTCAGTGTTTGCTATAACATTGTTAAAAGTCTGGGTACTGTTCAGCAGGAATAGCGTGCTTGGTTTGCAAACGTCATTTCAGTTTTAATAAGGCATATCTTTATGTAAGCAAGTCTTAATGTTATAGGAAGTTTCTACTATCCTTGTCCTGAGTAGAGCAAATGAAAATAAAAGTAAACACAATAAAATGTGCAATAGTCTTTAAAACGGAGAATTAAGAAAAAAAATGGTTTTGCTCTTTTATTCCTTAAATCTGTTCTATGATACGTGAAAGATTCATTTTCCCCCTTACCTTGACTAGGGAGAATTAACTAATGAAATATTTCTGAAGGGCTCTAAATTTTCAGTTTTGGAACATTGGAATAAACAAAATCATAATAAATCAGGATGTTAAAAGTTTACAGTAGATTTATATTTTCCTATGGATTAATAATGTTTTATTACTAAGGGCAAATATTCAGAGCTCTACCATTTCGGCATCATAGAATTAGCTTGATTTCCTGTCACCTGTTATCACAATCACTCACAATGATCTATATATACACCGAAGAACCAAATCATTATGAACGTCTTCCTAATATGATGTTGGTCCTTCACATGCGACAAAACAGCTCTGACCCGGCTGTTCCAACACAAACCACAGATGCTCGATTAGATTGATGTCTGGGTAATTTGGCGGCCAGGATAATACCCGGAAGTCTTCCTCATGTTCCGCGAACCATTCTCGAAAAATCCGGGCAGTATGTCCTGGCGCATTGTCCCTGCTGAAAGAAGGCACTACTTGATGGATATATCATTGCCATAAAGGATGTACCTGGTCTGCAATGATGTTCAGGTAGGTAGTAGACTTCACAGTTTCCTGCACATGAATGACTGGATCCAGGGTTTCCCAGCATAAAATTTCCCAAAGCATTACACTTCCTCCAACGACTTGTTTTCGTCCCACTGTTCATTTTGGTGCTTCCCCAGATAAACTACGAACACATACCAGACCGTCCACATGGTGGTGCAACAGGAAACGAGATTCATTGGATTAAATAAATTAAAAGTAAATTAAATTAAATTTACACTAAAAGTCAGATTAAAGAGGGTAGATGCAAAATCTTTTTTAATACACGGATTAAAGAGAGTACATTAAAACTAGAGTTGTCCTTTTAATTTAGAATTTTTACGATCAGACGGGATTGATTTGCTAAAAGAAATTCTCTTTATTCAATGTGGATTAAAGAGATTTTATGAAAAAATCCATTATGTTGATATCTAAGAAATTTGTTTAATTAAGTACATGGTTCAAGAAATTTCCGATGAACCGAATTTGTTTGTTGTAGGGCATATATTTTAGAATTATTTTTCGTAATCCGAATTACTACCCATTATTTCCTTTTTTCCACCAAATTGTTCTACCGTCACAATTCTCTTCCATCCATTTGTCATCCTCCCACTTGTGGAATCCGCCCAATTGTCGTCCTCCAAATTGTTGTCCTCTCATTTGTCGTCCACCCAGATGATCTCCCCCAATTGTCGCGCTCCTTTTCTTTTCTTTTTTTTTTTTCGATTTTTTTTCTTCCTTTGCCTGCCCCATGCCCGTATCTAGAAAAAATCTCGGGATGGGGGAGGGGGTAAAAGACTGGATATCCTGTTCAATACATTTCTCCATCTGTTTTACGGATCTTAAAAAATTTTGATGAAAAATGCATAAAATATAAATAAGTTTAATAATTTTTGCCTCAATTACCCTTACTAGCATTTTGAAGGGAGTGGGGAGAGACCACATCATTAAATGGAGATATCATCTTCCCCTAGATCTGGCTGTGGTCTCCACTTAATATACTGAATACTTCTTTGATATGAATCTAATGGAGAAAACTTTGCAAAGAAAGAAATATGTCCGATATAATGAAAAAGTTCTGAAGATGTGAAGCAGCATTCGGCATTCACCAGTGGGATCCTGTAACCTAGCTAAAACTTTTTTTGTTATAATTCTACTAATGAGTGTTATTAGGAAACCTCTATTAAAGACGTATTTTTCGAAATATCCTGTCCTTGGTACACCATTCTTCTATCATGTTTTGTCTAGAAATAGATTTAAAGCATTGCTTTAATATCTTCATTTTAATTCTGCTGAGGAAAATAGTAGGTATAGATAATTTGAATGAAAATTTTAAAACTGCTTAATAAACTGATAGAAACGTATGTATAGATAGAATTTAATGCTTTGAATACAAAGAGTAGGATTTCGTTTATTGATTCCGTCTAAGAGATGGAATCAAGAAGAGATGGAATCAAAAGCTCTGAGCTTGGTGAATTCAAAAGCGGTTATGTGTGGAACTTTGTAATCTATTGTGGAGAAAAAAACTGCATTTGAAGCAGGCTGTGGGTAACATTTGATACGTTAACAGATTGTTTTCACTACTGCATTGTTAACAGAACAATTGTTATCAAGGAAGATTCATATACGTGGTACGGCGATGTAAAATAGAAAAGGAATACATTCAGATGTAATTCGACAAACTTCTTATTTAAACGAAGTGCAATCAAAGCAAAAAAATGGCGTTAACTCATCGCATATAAAGATAAAAAAGAACTTTTCGTGATTATTACCACACATTGATTAAGCTTGGCAAAATCCGATAAAATAATCGAAAAACTTGTGAACCCATATGGAAACGAATTTGGTATTAGACTGCAATATAATATGAAGGAATTTATAGGTTATATTGCAGTCTAATACCGGAATTTGGTATTAGACTGCAATATAACTGAAATGAACTGATGGTGTTTTGCAGAATTATCTGTGTGTGAGAAAAACTCTCAAGTGATAAGGAAAAATAGTTTCTTCTACACACTCGACTTAGTTATTACAATTGCCTTGTAATATTTAAAACTAACGGTCAAAATGCGTCCATGCTATCTTTTAGAACTCGGTAGGTGAAATCATTCTCATTTCTGTCTATACGAGGCAGAAAAACCTCTATAGAGAGAAATGGAATCTCACATATATATATATGCCACTTTTTTGCCAGAAAAAGAAAATGCATGCTTTTCCGTAAATGAAAATTAAAATATCATCGAAGATCTTTAAATTTCTATCTATTATGCGTTAAAATATATTGTCATTACTTTATTTCTGTGTTAAATATTGCAATAATAGATCAGTGGTTGCTTTTAGGTTATTTACATTTTAATACTATACATTTATATCAAAAAAATAGAAACAACAAAAAAAATGCACATGTTTAATAATATTTTACCTCCGTCCCCCTTAGAGTATTTTCAGGGGGTTAGGGTATGCCCCCTTTGCCCCCTAGTCCTGGCCATGGATATAACTATTCTGCCCCGTAATAAAAGTTTAAAGTCGGCGCCTGTGATTGAGTATTTGCATGTCGGTAGAGTGTCAGACTTCCTAATTCGCAGTTCCAAGGTTCGAGTCCCATATGATTCAACGTTGAGATTTATGTCCACCAAACTTCACTCCCTGCCCTCGGTCAGTAGGGGACACCAATAGGCTTGGAAAGGCTGTCGTCCATCGGATGAGATGTTAAGCCATGTCTCCATGTAAGTGAGACCCATACCCTCCTGGAGATTAAAGAACGCACTGGATGGTCTTGAGGAGAGGCTACCTCTGTCTCTTAACAGATATCCAGTGGGTTCCCTTTCCCCAATCATTTCTGTGCCCTCGGGGTCTTGTCACCTGGCCATTTAGTTCATTGTGTGGAAAAAACGTGCTACTCAGGGGTAAAACAAATCATTTCAAATCCATATTAGTTTCCCAAACATATGTTTCCATGCATTTCAGAAAAAAATAGCATAATTAAGAAAAGTTTATAGGCTGGAAATTTATCGTAATTTACTATTATCTTCTGTGGCTTGTCAGAAAATTAACAACTTAAATATCAAAAGAATTCTGATAAGTCGCAGAATTTTAGATAAAAACTAAAAAAATCGCGGATTCGCGAAAAAACATGTAAATTCGCTGAAACTCTAAGGATGCCTTGAAATTCGCGGATATCGTCGCAAAAAACAGCTCTAATAAACCAGACATTGCTTTGCCTGAGATCAAGAGTACACCAGTCTAGAAACACACAAGTAGGACTGGGGAAGAACAACTTTTGAACGAAAGCGGATAATATTAATAATGAGGCGTGTTATTTTACTTATGAGCGTCACTTTTTGCACATAATGAGCTATATAGATATATCACAAGGGTACAGAGAGTGTCGGGTGAAGGGAATCCACTGAACAGATTCTAGGATACAGATGGTAATCTCTCATCAAGGCCATCCAGCATGTTCTTCAATGTGCACAGGGTATAGCTATCCAACACACGGAGCCATGAAGTTAAGTTACATCCGAAGGACAGCGTCTTTCCAAGCCCATTGTTGTTCCCTTTCGGACCGTGGACAAGGTGGAGATTTAGCGAAGATAAATGTCAACCTTGGCACAGGTGGGACTCGAACCTGGGAACTACAGATTACGAGCCTGGCGAGCTACAACTGAGCCACTCCAACCCCAACTTGCAATGTGCAAAGGTTTAAGTGATTAATTAAGAGTTTTTATTTTGAAACATGTGATGTAAAAATTTATTTAGAATTATATTAATACGTAATTTATTAATTTAAAACAAATTTACTCTGTTTTTAAAAATAAATAGGTTCATGCTGAATTTCCATGTAATACGTAAATATTGAGTTTACATATTATTTTTGGCATGCTAATTACCGTTGAAAAAGAAAAATGGTCAATGAAAGGATGGAATGGGGGTGGAGGAGAGATGTACCATGCGTTAGTTAGGGGTAGGGGTTGTTGGAAAAATCAATTCAAACAACAACGTTACGTAATTTATGGACGACCCCATTACGTTTGGGTTTTTCAAGTGCAATAAAGAAAAATAATGAATAATAAATTACGAAAAACATAATTTTTGATAAGATTAACCGATTTAAATAATCGATTAATAGACTTATCTCAAATAAAATTAATTTAGTAAGAGATATGCAAAAAAAATCTTTTTTTTTATTTGGATTTGAAAATGTTGATTACTTTTTACAAGTTTTCTAATTAATTTTTTTTTCATTTACAAGGAATATCTTTTGCAGTGATAACAAATCTCTTCTAAGTTGACATCTAGTAGGCAACGAAAGCATATATTATGGTCGACTTCAGTTTCGACACTTGTGGAAGGTCACTAACCAACTGCTTCTTGGAAATGCCCTCATCTTTGTATTCCAGGAAACAACCCTCTTCTGTACCTTGGCGAGGTGTGATCCGTTTTCCCCTTGGATCGACCGGATGTTATCAAAGCAATAACCATTTGACCTATAGCCGTCAAGTGAGATAGAAGCCTCAACTTCATTTGTTTTAACTTGAACTCTACTACAAAAATTAGAAAGTTAGAGAAATCCCGCCGAAATTATAAAGCCGCCTTTTCGTTCAAGGACAAAGATAGGTAAATTCAGTAATAAAGTATCACAGGAAATGTCCTGTTGACAAGAAACACTTGAAATAATTAGCTGAAAGAACTAACTAATAAAATTACTGAAGCGAAACGTCAGTTATACGTTTTGCAAGGGATACGAATAATAAAAAATATTATAAGGTGTAACTTCCACAAGTACGATTCTCATTTGAAAATTAAATACCATTCAAAGACAGAGTTTGTCACTCGAGAGGATAGGATTAATGAATTTGGTTAAGTCGTGTTACAAGAGGAAGAACCAGAGGTAGAGTTATGGAGCATTAAAATTATATATTTATTTAAAAAATTAGTTGGGTTGTTTTACCTCTGAGCGGCACTTTTTTGCACACCATGGGCTAAATGGCCAGGTCACATGGACCCCGAAGGCTCAGAGAAGGTTGGGGGAGAGGACCCACTGGAACAGCTGTTGGGAGACAGATGGTAGCCTCCCGTCAAGGCCATCCAGCGTGTTCTTTTACGTGCACAGGGTAAGGCTCTCCCGCACACGGGGCCACGGCTTAACGTCCCATCCGACGGACGGCGGCCTTTCGAGCCCATTGGTGTCCCCTACTGACCGTGGGCACGGCGGGGAATTTTGCGGAGATAAATCTCAACGCTGACCCAGCTGAGACTCGAACCTGGAAACTACAGATTACGAGCCTGGCGCGGTACCGAATGAGCCACCCCCGCCCCTACCCCTCGCCCCTTCAAAATTTAGTATAATATATCATTTATTGCATTTTTTACTTATAAGTAATTATCAGTCACTTGGTATATTAATTACTGTTCAAAGAGTGAAAAGTCTTATAATAGAAAAGATTGCGTCAGAAGATGGGGACCCGGAGTTGCGATACGTAACTCTCTGTTCTCTCCTTAACTACACCTTCTCACATTTAATAGTTATGAAATTTCTCCTTTAACAATGCTAATAAGGGTAAAAGAGGCAAAAATTATAAAATATTTATGTTTCATGCATTTTCAATAAGTTTCTTTAAACACATTTAACATAGAGGGGAAATATTACTCATCATTGATCTCTGGTACACCCTTTTACAGTTTTCTGGCTCGATTGTGTTTTTCGGGACCCCTACCATTAGATTTTTTTCTAGATCTGGGTGGAATCATACCAATATTTTCAGTCTCAAGTAACGTAATTACCGTATTTCCCCGAAAATAAGCCCTAGCATGATTTTTCAGGATGCTCGTAATATAAGCCCTACCCTAAAAATTAGCCCCAGTTAAGATCGTCAGCCAGACGGACGCATTTAGTACGTCCGTTGCAACTCACGACGGACGTATTGAATTATAAAAGAATAATATTAATATATAAATAAATATAAATAAATAATATTATTGACATTAATACTTAAAATAAATGGTAATATAAATTATAATTAAGTATTTGTAAATACCCAAGCGGGCGCCTTTGGACGAGAGGTAAAATAAGACATCCTCTGAAAATAAGCCCTAATACGTCTTTTGGAGCAAAAAGTAATATAAAACCCGGTCTTATTGTCAGGGAATCACGGTAATAAGCTTAGCCGAAATAAAATTAATCTAGTAAGACATTTGCATATATGTTTTCGATTTATCGAAAGAAATATACAGATGAAGAAAAAGGTTATTGAAGCTATTGCGATATTGGAAAAAAAACAAATAATATTTTATTAGTGCCTTCATAAATTCATAAATTAAACGATAAACTGAAAAATGCAAGAGAAAAGCAATATAAAAATAAGTAAAAAATAATTAATAGCAGTGTGTAAGTAAAGTCGGCCTTTGATACAATAAGAATTATTGGGGATCAATTAACTAGACATTCCTCTGCTATGACGGACAGAAATTGACTCAGTCTTATTAACGCGCCAGTCCAGAGACAAAAATGGGACTGAGCCCGAACAACTTTGAAAGAATTAACAATGTGCAATTAGCAATTTAGCTATATGCGAATAAAAAATTTCCATTTCTTCAAAGAAAGGTGAATTTCTACAGAAGGATAGACGATAAAGTGAGAGCAGTAACTTTTTTTTCTTTTTGGAAAGAGAGCAAAAATGAAAAACTTGATGTAGATTTTCATAAAATGTGTTGACTGTAAATTACAACGTAATTATAAATAATGAAACAGCATAATTTAATGAAAGTGATAGTCATTTTAAATATTTAAGCTATAAATCCAATTTCCTTTAAATTTTATCTTTGTGCCAGTGATGAAATTTAACCGAAACTTTAGCTGTAAGTGCAATAGATCTCTTCAGTCATTCCATTTGTCTCTGAGGTCTAACAGAAAGATGTCTTGATAATAAGCCATAGAAAGAGATGTGATAAAGTTGAGGCAGAGAAGATTCTGTCGTTTTACCTCTGAAGGGCACTTTTTTCCACACAGTGGGCTAAATGGCCAGATCATAAGGACTCCAAGGACTCAAAGTTGATTAGAGAAAGAGGACCCATTGGATAGCCGGGAATAAAGAGATGCAAGTTTCCCTCAAGGCCATCCAATGCATTTTTTAACTTACACAGGGTATGTTGCTCATCCGGCACACTGAGCCACGGCTTTACGTTCCATCCTATGGACGGCTGCTCTTCTAAGCTAATCAGTGTCCCATACAGGACGAGGGCAGGGTGGGGGTTTAGCAGAGACAAATTTCAACGCTCGCACAGGTAGGACTCGACCCCGAGACCTACAGATTACAAGCTTGACACGACTTAGCCGAACCCCTCTCAGCCTCGAAGAAAGTTTCCGCAATTTTTATGGAATAATTTAGGCTTAGTGAAATAAGTTAGTAGAAGTTAATAAATAATGGGAAGTTTAATAACATTTGAAAAATATTATTGAATTCGATTGGTATCGTTATATTGAGCACACGTGAGAAGCAATGGATAGTGCTTATAAACCTTATAATTGTTGAGCGATTTAAATGCTTTTATTTTCAAACCTACTTACTGATTGGTATCTGCATTTATAGTATATCTATCAATCACTCGTCATTGCGGGGTGTGCTACATCGAGTTTGATCATGGTCCAGCAGCCCATTGTTACAACCAAAAGTAATCTCATTTAATTAAACTTACTCATTTTTTTATAAATATGTTGGGTGTTTGTGTTGTTTTTCTGCTGTGGTCCCGTCATCCTCACAGAACGTCTACTATGACATATAAACTGATAGGCTCCTTTCAGACCTCTGTGGCAAGCAGCTACTTGAGAAGGTATTATTTTTTTTTATAAAATGAAAAATAAATATCTCCTCAAGAATCTGATTGCCAGAGAGGACTGACAGGAGACTGAGTTTAATTCGCACATTGTAGAAGGTCTGTAAAGAAGTCGGGACCTCAGCAGAAAAACAACACACACATCCATGACTTATCCGAGGATTGAACCCATGACCCTTTGGTTGGTAGCCAAGAGTGCTAACCAGTAGACCACGCTGTTATTTACTCTAATTCTAACCCTTTATAAATTTCTGACTTAAACGTAGATTTTATTAGTATTATTTACACTTCTTTGCGATTCTATCATTTCTTTTCTATCTTGAATAAAAGCAATTTATATAAACTTTTTTCGTGCTGTGAAAGCTGTGACGTTTTTGCAAAAAACAAAGATTTATTCTCAAACTGATGAAAGGGACTTGAGTTCGAGTCTTGTGTAAGACATGGATGCTTTTATTGTCTTTCTGCTGAGTCTAGCCTTCCTTACATACTTTCCACTATGACGTATGAACTGATATGCTCCTGTCAGATCTTTGTGGCAAGCAAGCTGCTCGAGTGAGCATTCATTTCTTTTTATTAATGTATTTAAGAGTGCATTAATAATTTTCATAATAAAGGGTTAGTTACTATAACTAATTTATTAATAACGAATTCATTATAAATAATCGTGTTTAAACATTTAACATTAATTAAAAAAATTGTGTGTTGTTGTTAAAAGCATTCCCAAAGTAATTTTAAAGGAGCGGCACATTATTAATTAATAAAATATAAATTCCAAATTATAAAATATTCCACCGAACAGAAAACGCTAAAATGTTATTCTATACGGAATAAGATTCTATAAGTGCTTTTTTAATCTATTTCTAGTGTCGTACATAATTTTTTTTTTAAATTATGTACGACAAATTATGTACGACTTTTTTAATCTATTTCTAGTGTCGTACATAATTTTTTTTTTAAATTATGACTCAAGCAGCTGCTTACCACAGAGGTCTTACAGGAGCCTGTCAGTTTATATGCCATAATAGAAGGTCTGAGAGGATGGCAGGACCTCAGCAGAAAAACAACACACACAACTATGCCTTACCCGGGGCTCGAACCCAGGTCCCTTAGATCAGTAGCCAAGCGCGCTAACCACTCGGCCATAAATTATACAAATGCAACTGATTTGGATTTCAAAGCAGGTAGAAGAATTTGAGATTTCTTATAAGATGACAGGTTATTCGGGGGGTGAGAAGTCCGGATATACTACCCCCTTAGGGTACGTCCCTCTTTGGTATGCATCTTCAGTCAAACGCTTTTCAAGGAAAACCAAAATTTCTTGAAATGTTTTTTAGAATTGAATTGGTTTCAATTTTTCAACTTTGTGTATGCAGAGCTTCAAATATACAAATCATATAGAAAGATGTGCTCTTGGGAAATAAATTACTCTGTCTCTCAAACTTCTAGGACAGTAAGAAGAATTAGAAGACTAAGCTTTAAAAGTAAGAAGAATTAGAAGACTAAGCTTTAAAAGTAAGAAGAATTAGAAGACTAAGCTTTAGAAAAGAATTTGTCAGTGTACTGTAACATTACAATTAGCACTCAGAAACGGGGGCATGCTCATCTCCATTCTGAATGCTAATAATGATAAAAGAGGAAAACATTTATAAAACTTATTTATGTTTCATCATTTTTCAAGAAATTTTTAAAAGTCTGTTAAACGGAGGGGGTAAATGTTACACTGCATTGGAAATCCATTCCCTTGCACCTACCCCCTGTCCCCCTTTTGCATTTCTTCTGTTCGATTGCGTTTATTGCCCTCTCTCCCACACGATTTTTTTCTAGATCAGGACCTGCATAGTTATATACTTCATGAAAGTTAAGCAAAAAGTATATATGGGTTTTTCCCTTGCATATATCATTTTACTTGGCATATCCTCTTCCCCGGAATATATTGTCTAGCTATAGAGTCATTTATAATTGATTTCTAGTTTTATCCGTGTTAATGAAGTCAATGGTAAATATTCTTTGGCCATGGTAGTCTGACCTTCAACTCCGGAGGAGATTTAGATGATTCTTCGGTTAGCTCTGTGCGTCTGCCCTTCCGAATGCTTGTGGTTCAAAAGGAATAAACAGACTGCAGCCTGCAGGGCAATGTTGAAGAGAGAGCGGGGACTGCTGCCTGCAGGAGACTGTTGAAGAGAGAGCGGGGACTGCAGCCTGCAGGGCAATGTTGAAGAGAGAGTGAGGACTGCAGCCTGCAGGGCACTGTTGAAGATAGAGCGGGGATTGCTGCCTGCAGGGCACTGTTGAAGAGAAAGCGGGGACTGCTGCCTGCTGCTCCTAATTATCACATCTAGCGCATGCAATTAAAGAGTACAAAAAGGAGAAATTAGAAAATAAATATAATAAACAAATCTGAAATTAAATCAAACAGCTGTGGAAAATACATTATTAGAAACTAAAAGCAGTAAGTGAAATTGAAATGCAAAATCTAGACTATGATTAGACTTTAATGTTGAGTTTTCGGAAGGAACTATTTCTAGTGGAATAATATATCACTCCTGGAGAAGTGACTCCTTTCACTTCTCCAGGAGTGATGTGTCTTCAAATAGTTCCATAAGCAAAGTGAAGAGTCAGTAACATATTGAAATGTTTTCCCAAATTAATAACTCCATTTCGAGACAAAGTACGATAATGAAATAAAGAGCAGCAGAATAGAAAAAAACTCATAGCTATAAGTGTGATTTTTTTGTAAAGTCTAGGAAACTGAAAGTATTTTTTTATACGTCAGGCTTAACTGAGAAAAGAATTCGGCCTAAGGGTGCCATCGCAGACCAGAAAACTCGGCACTCAACCTGTTAAAGGGCGTCAGTTCAAGCGACTGCTGTAGCCAAGGAAGATAACTAATTTTTCCATCATGCTACTCAAATCCATTCCCATGTAGATTTCACAAGGTGGAATCATCCTGAAACTGTTATTTTCGCCTGGGAAAAAATTAATCATAGTTGAAAGTACGTGATTGGATATAACTTTTAAATTAACTGCCCGCGTTTGTCGCTCCTTTAGAGATATTAATGGACACAGTGCAGTGTTTCGGCGATCCACGAGGCATATCAGAGGAGCCAATCATTCTGAACGTCATCATATCCCCTACAACAGTTTTTATAACACGTCAGGGATTCACCGACTCATCAATTTTTTCCTCATCAAAGTCAATTCTGATTGGTTGGTGCCAAACCATAACTCTGCCATCTATAGAAAAAGATCTATCGATATTCTTCTGATCGCTAAACCTTTCTTTACAGGCCACTAAAATTGATCCATGCCTCTCTTGACGCCACTGCAGTCCCTCTTTTCGATGTTTCGCCGACATTAAGCCTTTGCAGTCCAAATAATATTTTTGGAATTCGAAATTACTAGATGTTCTGTATAGGTAGAGGCTGGCCATCTCGTTGATTGACTGACATTGGTTAATTGTGTCACGTGATTTGTGGGCGCCAAGTTTTGTCATACCGTGAGACGAAAGCCTATCAGTTAGTGTCGGTACCTAGTTAAAACTTCTCAGTTGTTACATTTTATACATTTCTACCGCTTTTTTTGCAAATAAAAGTTTCTATATTTTATCAGTGCCTCACTGCGCTGCATTTGGGTGTGAAAATTCCACTCCTAGAAACAAATTAATCAATATTTTTTCAAGAAACTCTGCCAGAAGACGGCAATCGGTGCAAATGTGAAACGAGCAAACTGATAATCAACAAATAATTTCTTTTAAGGTTCGTTTGAAAAACGAGCCAATGTTTACACTTTGGCGTCTGCTTATACCAATATTTGTTCGTCTGTCTGTCCGTCTCTCTTTAACTGTTATCTCTCTGTTTGTCTGTCTGTCTGCCTACTGACATATTATGAACAGATCCCAATCTGTTCATAACTTAATAAAACCATTTCTCCAAATGATACAGATTTCGTCAGCACGTCGCATGACCTTGGTGTGTCGCCTTCGTTCCTAAGAAAAGAGGCTGCAGAAGCGCGACCAATTTCTTGTCTCAAGAGAAACACTTAGGGACATCCGCAGATTGCTCCACATCCGTACTTCGAAGGAGCCCGATGCCGCTTCAAGGAGCATGATTCCACGAGGGACTGTGCTTGCCGAAGCGTTCGCCATTAGCACACGGAGGACCTCCTGGTGCCCCTGGTGCTCACGGACCACCTCCTGGTGCCCAGGCAGTCCCCTAATGGTTGCCCACACCGTTTCTGGGATCAATAAGCCCAGGAAAGAAAACAAAATTCATGGGAAGATACCACGGATGCTGTTTCCCCGAAATCCCAGGACCACGTGGGTAGCGCAGATTTTTGAAAGCCCCCCCCCCCCCCATTGGACCCAAAGAGAGTAACTTGGAACAAAAGATCAAGGGTGACCAATGAGGAAGAGGGGGGGGGGGAAGGATCCGCCAAATTTCGATGTTTCGGGAGAACTTTTTGTTTCTCATTTTTTTTTTTTCGAAAAGCAAGATCTCAGAGGGTTGAGGAGAAGAGATAGGAGGAGATCGAGCTGGAAGACAGTCAGCTTCAGAGCGGATGAAAACCTCTTCAAGTTACAGTTAGAATGCTGAGCAATATCCTCTCACTTTTAAAGATTCGGAGCGAGTGCAAATAAAGGCTGCTAAAAATGCCGAAGACTGAATGGTTCACATTTTAGTTTAGAACTCTCTCCATCGTTCAGAACGACACTCATCTCAGTGCCGACGGTTTTTCGTGCCTACTGCCATGGATGTTCTACGTTATCTCTTTGTTTGCCGTTGCATGGGACCACGACGTTTCTATCAGCTTGAGCAAAGTTCCTGACAAAGACAATTGTGTTATGCCCTGTGCTTCCCACTCCCGTGATGCCGAAGGTTGCCAAAAATAGTATAAGGTAGGAGACAACTATGTTCACTTTTATAAATCAGAAAGTTTGTGTATCAGTTTTAAATCAGATCTGCACTCAGAAAAGACAGCGACAGTAACTGTTAGTCACTGACTTAATGAATGTAGGCTAGAAAGAATCCTTGAATAATTTTAGCAAGTTTTTTTTTTTATAAAAGGGTAATTCATTTAATTGTAAGAGCAAGTGCGAGCTCTAATTCAGGAGAGAAAAATGTGTCTGTAATCTTAATACTTCTTCTCAGTATTGTAAGAGTATTACAACATTAAATTGTTTCGTTTAATGATATGAGACGGAGTTGGCTTTATTTTACCTGTCAATGTGATCTATCTGTTCGTCATAGAAAGAGGGATCTATGATCAACAATCTCCTAATTAATAAGTCAACGCAATGTACGAAAAATAATATGACATGTAAATAAATATATTTAGAGAGAGGAGAAGAATTTTTTTTTCCTTTGCCCCTCTAAACAGACAATCAACTTTTTTACTTTTAGAGGTAAATGAAAATTTCTTTTTGAATTGGATAGATTAGCAATTTTGATATCTTCCAGTAGATTTAAGAGTGACCTCTAGCGGTGAAAAATGGTGGAAAATGTGAATATTTCAAAAGAATATTGCAAACAAACTATTTACACAAGAGATCCGAAATATTTGTAGTAGAATGTTATGGTCAGAAGGTTTACAACGGCAGCAAGGAGGCCTCGTAGCCAAAAGGGGGTGCGAAAATGGAACTTTTTTATTTTAAGAAATAAACGAAATTATCTCTTTGTTTTGGCGGGGTACTAACAAATATTAATATTTACATTTTTCGAATCCCCATCTGTTGTAATTTCCACTGTTAGAAAGTAACTAAGGACGATAAATAAAACTCTAAAGGTGGCCTCTAGCAGCTGAAAAAAAGCTGGAAATACCAGATCGTTAAAAGAATATTGCAAATGATCTGTTTATGATAGAAACTTAAATTTTTGGTCATAGAGTATAATGGTCAAATGGTTTACATTAATAGTAATGATTTGTCCCGTTATAGCAAGGGGGTGTTGGTAAAATGGAGCCTTTCTGCCTTAAGAGATAAATGAAAAACTCTTTTTTTTGTTTACAGGTACTAATAAAACATTTAAAAGTTTATTTTACCAATTATGCGGTCGTTCGAATTTCCACTGCCAGAGGGTGCTGAATGTGTAAAATAGCTAGAAGAATGCATATCGCCTCTGTCCATATTGGGAATCTCGTTTTCAAAGAGAATGAATTTCTTCCTTTGCTACTTTTTCATTCCTTAAAAGTTTCAGTTATGAATGTTCGTGTTGTTTTTCTTCTGAGCAATCCTCGTGGACCTTCTACTATGGCGTAGAAACTGACAGGCTCCTGTCAGATCTCTGTACAAGCAGATGCTTGAGGGGTTTTTTTATTTTTATTTTTTTAAAATATGATGGAGGGAAATACACATAGTAATATTTTACAGTAAATATGCAACATAAAAAATATTTGTCTTTTAGTACTCAAATTAGAAAAGTTGCTTTTCTCCCACTCCTCTGAAAATAGTGGGCAGATCATTGTTGTCAGCTGAATTTCTATCATAACAGAAATCTAACGCGGAAATTTCTACAATGAAGAAATCACTTGGAACATTCGTTAAAAGTTTTGCCGTTTGGATATTTAGTGATTCCTAATGACATAAATTAAAACTGCCTTTGGAAATGCGAATTATATTTAATTAGTACCAATTTAAAGAGAGATTTCCAATTATCTCTTAAAACCGTTCTATTTCATACCTACCTTGGGCGTAGGAGGACAATTCATTGTTCTCAATGAAATCTTCAAGTCTGTCACATTCCAAGACCAAAATTTCAAATTTCTAGCATAACTACATTGTTGGTAATATTCGTTTTAATTTTTGGGATTTCTCGATTTTCTTCCTCCGTTAGAGGATGCAATTATAGCTTTTTGGAGATTCGGGAAATGTAAATTGTAATATTTCATCAATGACTGTCCAACCCAAAAAGAATTTTTAATTTATCTCTAAATACGTACAATTTTCTGTTAAATAAAGTTGCATTCCTCCCTCCCTGGGTCTAAAGGGTCAAGTGATAGTGGCAATGATAACTTCGTAACCTTCGCATTTCAACACCAAAATATCAAACTTTTAACGTAACTACATCGTTTGGAATATTCGGGTTTTTTGGGGGGGAATTTTCAAATTTTTTCACCGTTAGACGGCGTAGTTATAATTTCTGTGAGATTTGAAAAATACAAATTGCAATATTTCATTAATATATATCCAACACAAAAATATTTTTTTAATTATCTGTATAAACAAAACCGTTCGATTTCTTCAGACGGACAGATAACAAAGCGAAATCAAACCTCTTAAAAAAAGCCGTAAAATGTACTTCTCCTTTTTAGTCGTTTTCTAAAATGTTTCCTATCGTGAGCACTGAAATCTGTATGAAATATTACCTTACCCTTTTCCGGAATCCATAAGTATTCGTCCAATACCATTCAGCTTTGCACGCCAAAGATTCCGAGCGACGAAAAAACATGACGTCCAATTTTGAGATGCCCAACCTCTAACTATATAAATAAAATAAATACCCCCTCAAGCAGCTGCTTGCCACAGAGGTCTGACAGGAGCCTGTCAGTTTATATGCCACAGTAGGAGATCTGAGAGGATGGCAGGACCTCAGCAGAAAAACGACACACACATCCATGCCTAATCCGGGACTCGAACCCAGGTCCCTTAGATCAGTAGCCAAGCGCGCTAACCACTCGGCCACGGGACGGCTCTAACTATATAAGGTCTCTAAAAATTACAAGTAGATGGCGCCACCTTAAGGCAAATGCATAAAACAGTAACAGTATAAGGTTTCGAACTCAGTTCAAGTTGGCGTTGTTACAAGCGCTAGGGCTTGGAGATTTTGACTCGACATTGGAATTGTAAGGATTAAATGTTTTCTAAAAGGGTACCTGCGCAGCTACAAGTATCTGACATCCCTGTTACATTGTTGTAGTTGATATGGCCTATGCTGTAGATAATAGTGCATAGAAGTCGTCATTTGGTATACACATTTGAAGGCGTTTGATTTCACCCGCCTTTGTAACGCTCGACGGGCTCTCCCCGTACATCGATTAGAATTACTCTTGGCAGACGTCGTGACTCTGGTTGCCAACTATCTTGCAGACATTTTAGAGATGGTAACTTTATACAGTCTTCTGATTTCCGTAGTTTGGTTCTGGTTGCACCAACCCGTGCAATATCAAAAATTACCCCTTTTTTTGATGGCCTGCTGTATCCCATAGCTTTCCCATCTCTTGATGGAGTGTTGTTCAGTGACTCCTTTGCTTACATTTGTGTCTCTGTTATAGTGAAGAGAACACAATTCATGATGTTTTTGTCCACGCAGTGTATATGTTTTATCACACACAATTTAATTTTGGTCACTGAATGATTACGAGTAGTAACAATGCTACGTGTGTGACCAAGTTAGTAGACTTAGACCAAGTTATACATCTACGTTGAATTCTAAACTCAGACCAAGGAAACGTTTTCTTAAATGTGTGCTTGAACTTCAAGACCTATTCTCAAGTTTTCACATATGTGGGATATATGGACATTCCACCTAAAATATTCATCACAAATGATTCCTAAGTAATTTATTTGATTTACATGCTCAACAAGTGGGCAACTGCATAATGATTCATAATTTGAATCATCATTTGATTTGCAATTTATTTTATGAGTTTTGATAAAAAGATTTTGATGAATATGAAATCCTGGTGAATGTATAATCATCGATTTAGTTTTTTCTCATTCAAATAGATTTTATTATGATTTAACCATCTAATAATATTATTGTCATCTGTTTGAATCTCTGAAATGCTATCATTTAAATATCTGTGACTGTTTATTAAAACAATGTCGTCAGCATATAGATTTTTAATTTTGAATTGGACAAATCATTTATGTATACCAAGAACAATGAAGTACCTAAAATTGAACCATGGGGAAGTGGCTGAAAAGTAGAAATTGGCTGCAAAGTAGGGCAGATGTTGAAAGATGGTGTAGGTAATGTGAAGCCTGTGCAGCAAAGAAAGGCCCTAAGACTAGGAGTCGGGGAAAGCTGCAGACGTATAACGTTGGTGCCACTTTTGAAAGAATAGCCATTGATGTAATGGGTCCGTTTCCTAGAACTGATGATGGAAATCGATATTTATTAGTGTTAATGGATTATTTCACAAAGTGGCCTGAGGTCTATCCCATCCAAGACCAGGAAGCAACAACAGTGGCAGAGATGATAGTAAATAACTTGATTAGTAGGTATGGAGTACCTTTGCAACTCCACTCTGACCAAGGAGGGAATTTTGAATCCAATGTGTTTAAAGGCATCTGCCAATTATTAGGCATTCAGAAAACCAGAACAACTCCCTTACATCCTCCGTCAGATGGTATGGTTGAAAGATTTAATAGGACAATTGCAGAGCATCTAACATTGTTTGTGAACGACCATCAACGTGACTAGGATCGCCATATACCACTCCTTTTGCTGGCATATAGAACGGCAGTGCATGTGACAACTGGACAGATACCTTCCATGATGCTCTTTGGAAGAGAGTTACGTCTTCCATGTGACCTTTTATATGGTCGGCCCGAAGCAATGCCTGTATCCACTCCACAATACGTCCAAGAATTACAACAACGATTAGAAGAAATACGTCACTCCGTTAGAAATAACATCAACTTAGCAAGAGACAGGACCAAAACGAGATATGACAGTAAAATAAATGGAACTCTTTTCAATCAAGGATATCTTGTCTGGCTATACAATCCACATTGAAAGAAGAGGCTTTCTCCAAAACTTCAGAAAACTTGGGGAGGTCCATATACGATAGCTAACAGGATTAACGACGTGGTGTATCGCATTCGTCGACGTCCAAATACAAAGTGCAAGTTGCTTCATGTGGATCGTTTCGCCCCGTTTTATCGAAGAACTGAAGAAACTTCGGAATCCAGAATTGTTCGGGACGAACAAGACCTAAGGAGGGGGGCAGTGTTACGACAGATGAACGTGCTGCAGTGACTTTATGAAAAACGTGACATGAACGCTCGCATATACTTTTGCGTGAAATTTATACAACAAACGAATTTGAATGTAGAACCGACCTGAAAAAGAGAATGAGAGAATTTCAGTGTGCTGGAACTGAAGAGATCTAAAAACAGGAGATTTAAATAGTCCGAGTCGGTGCACAATAAATCACAAAAAAGGAATATTTTATGTGGTGTGTGCGCAGGTGGTTGCCTTATTTTACTAGTATGATAAATCTAGTGAGTTAGCCAAAGACAAAGGATTGTTTGTGCTTGAAGTGAAGGTATTCAAGAGATGCGGCAAACAAAATAAAAAAATTGTAATTTAGTAGAACAGACAGAGCTGGTTTTGTCTATTCTGTAGAAAAGGGATATTAATTTATGTACGATAGTAGTAGTTTGTTTAAGTTGTTTCATCCATATATATGTAATAATTTGCATTGTATTGTAATTTGTATTGTAAACATACTTATTACACTCACGCTCAGTGTCAACCATTTAAAATTTGCAACAATATCTCTTTTATTGACTAAAGGGAATACTGGTAGTCTTATGCATCGTCGTGTCCGTTAGTCGATCCTTTATTTGAGACTGTTTCACTTAAAACCACGAGAAAAGAACAAAAAAATTAAGAATGCGTTTTAATGAAAATCGTAATAGCCAGAAAAATTCTTTATATGGGCTGTTTGAATTTCCTATCATACATTCATTTGCTTCCAATTGTTTCGTTTATATAATTTTTTTTAATTTCGTTTTAATGAGGTTTGTATTAGTGAGAAAAGCAGATTACCCTATGATCCTTTGTTTTGCAGTAGGGGATATCTTTCATTTTCCGTTTACTACATTAAAAGTAACAGACTTCGTAAAAGTTCTGCCATAGTGTGTGTCGGATTAAAGATGGTACATTCAGATCCTATATAGAAACAAGGATTAAAGAGAATAGATAAAAATACTGCAGTGCGTTCCTGAAATTTAGAAATTTTTCGGTCAGAACGCTTAAGAGTGAGTGATCTCCTCATTATAATCAAAATCAAGCCTGTCCAACCCGCGGGTCGCATGCGACCCTGGACAGCTAGTAATGCGACCCACAAAACCGTAAAGTTTACGACATAAGCTTTCAACATGATTATGTGATTTTCAGCGAGTTTTTGATATCCCACTAGTTTTATGTTCCCCTTTTTTAATTTATAATAAAATAACAAGAAAATGAATGAAGTTTTATTATTCATATACATTAACTATATTATATATTTTATGCGCGGCCCAAAACAGTTCATCTTCACTCAGTGCGGCCCAGGGAAATCAAATCTTCCCTCAATGCGGCCCAGGGAAGTCAAATCTTCACTCAAAGTAGCCCAGGGAAGTCAAATCTTCACTGGTTAGGTCTAGGAAGTTAGGTCTTGTTCTTCCAAAAGGTTCGACACGTCTTATCCAAATCATTGGCAACAATTGGAAAATATGTTGCCTCTCGTGAAGTATAGATGGCGCAAGGTCCGCAACATTTCATTGAAAGATTCATGTCTTATCCTAGAAGAGTATTTTCGTCTGTTGTGTGATTTTTATGGTAGAGCGTTCTGGCATATACCTAGAGAGTTGCGGGTTCGAATCCCGCCATGTGAGCGTTAACGTTTCAGATGTATAATTGTAATTTCTCCTAATTTCCTTATTTCAACCCAATTGTCATATCCTCCCAATTGTATACCATCCAATTTTCCACCCAATTGTCGTATCCTCCGGTTATCGTATCCACCCAATTGTCGCACTTCCAGTTGTTATCCACCCAGTTGACTTCCACCCAATTGACGCGCTCCCGTGTAAAATTCATAGCGTACAATATATTTTAAAGGACTGAGATGCAAAATCTTTATCTTAAGAAGGAAATGACGAGTAGTTTTCATTGAAGATGGAATTAGGAGATAATTATGTGATGGATGATGCTGGATATGTTCCTTGAGAGTCTTCAATTTTTCTCTGACGACCAGGTGAACTAACTAACTAGACTAACTGATCGTCCGCTTATACAGGGCTAAAGGCGCAAGTTCAAATCCAGAGATTACGTTCGAGGCTCATCGTGAATAATAGTGATTACGTCGTTTTTAAGGAAAATCATCAATAGTTGCTGCTTTCCTGCTTATATTTCCCTCTTGCTGATATTCATATTATTAAACGGCCTTTCGATCCGTTTAGACTCGATACACTGACTATGCCAATCGGCCCCAAATGTTTTTCTTTACTCCTTTTTCAACCACCACTATTCTTTCAAACCTGTTAATTACAAATTAAAAATATTTCGTTTAATCCATTGGTCTTTCACATCAACTCCAAAAAAATCCGGAACGCATCCATAGGATGCATTATAAGAAGTCAATAATCGAAGCATTCACTTGAAAAAGACGTTTCTTACAGATGCATAATGGATTGAATCAAACATTATCCTATCGTGTTACACATAGAGTAACAACGGAGGCATTATAAGACGTCACAATAACAGTGACTAGGCCCGGATCTACAAAACATCCAAGGGGAGGGAATGGGGGTAAGAAACACCACCGAACCGGAAAAATGCAGCTTAAGGGGGGAAAGACTGGATTAATGTCGTATAACACATCCCACTCCGTTTTACAAGTCTTTAAAATTTGCTAAATGTCTAAAATATTTTTATACACTCTCTTACCCTTACTAGTAGTCTAAAAGGTTGTGCGTGCTGGTCCCTTAAGACTCGGATAAAATATTTATATTACCACGGACAGCAGATAAATTCTGTAGAAACGTGTGCAAGCATTACTGCATTATTGATAGATGACCTAAGGGAAAAATGACTCTCGATAATGAGAAAAAACTAATTTGAAAATTCAATGATGATATCTGAAAGAGAAAAAAATTCACTTGGTTAAAGTCAAAAATTAAAAGAAAATTTTATTTTATGAAAATGAAGCGATCTTTCTCATGCCAGAGCAAACAAGTTGAAAAAAGTACACGGCTGTTGAGTAAAATACTTGAATTAAATGTGTGAAATTTGAGTCGAGCAAATCACGAAGTCTACAGAGTGAAATGGAAGGGAGAGGTGTTGGTTAATAAAGTGAATAGACTTCAATAATAGAGTATAATTATATTTCAAAAAAAAATAAGAAAATGCAGATTCTAACGGTAGTAACATATTTAATATTGCCATTTGCTTTTCCTGACTCTTCGAATAGTTTGAAATGCTGAACTTTATCCCTTATTAATCTGAACATCCCTTATTTGCTCACAGGCATTTGCGATTTTTATTTGTAAATAATTTTAAAATCATACTGAGAAGAGCATTTGGGAAATTTTCAATTAATCCTACGCCTAATGCTACCCATTTTAATTTGAAATGAAGAGTGATACGAAGTTAAATCACTGTTTTCTGGCTTTCCATGGCACATCAATACATTCAAGTACACTAAGCTTGTGTCAGTTGCACTTCCCAAGTATATTCCTTGCTAATCCGAATTCGCAGGTTCAGTCAGCCTTGATAGGGTGTCGCGTTTCGGTAGGAAGCACCGTTCTTATAATTCACTGTTACATCATCATCATCATCGTCGTCGTCGTCGTCGTCACTTTTTTTTTTGCTACGTTGCAGCTAGGAAATGAAGGGAATTTTATTTCTTGGATATTTTCTATGTTCCTTCATCTAGAAATTGGCTACATTCTATTACCTGCACAGTTATATATTAAGTATAACAACTTTACAGCTGTTATACTTCCAAGTATAACAACTGGAAGTGCAACAATTGGGTGAATAAAACAACCGGGACTATAGGACAATTATGTGAAAAATTGGATGGAACACAATTGGGAGGATATGACAATTGTGTCGAAATAAGGAAATTATGAAAAATATCAATTATCCATCTGAAAAGTTATTACTGACATAGCGGGAATCGAACCCGCAACTCTCTAGATATATGCCAGAACGCTCTGCCAGAAAAGTCACGCGTCGGACGAAAATACGCTTCCAGGATAAGACTTATAAATCTTTCACTGAAATGTGGCGGACCTTGCGCCATCTGTACTTCATGAGAGGCAACTTATTTTTCAATTATTGCCAATGATTTAGAGGTTAATGAGGTCACTCACTCTTAAGCGTTCTGACCGAAATAATTCTAAATTACAGGAACGCACTGCAGTATTTATATCCATTCTCCTTAATCGTTTTTTCGATATAGGATTTGCATGTACCCTCTTTAATCCGACACTACACTGTGGAAGAATTTTTACGCAGTCTCTTCCTTGCAAACATAGATAGAGAGATTGATAAATTATTCTCAGAATATGCAGTACTTTACATTTACATGTTTTTTTACCTTAAAACTGAAATTATAATGAAATATATATAATGTTGCATATCTCAATACACAATTTCAAAGTATTACATTTTCTAATATATATTCTTCTTTATACACAGTTTGTTCAATAAAAATCAAATATTTATTCATAACATATATATGGAAAATTTTAATATTATATTTCATTGGTGTTTTGTAATTTTACATACATTTTTCTAAAAGTCTGACAAAAAATGTTGAGTCTTCCACGAGAATAAAAACTCCCTTGTGGAAGAAATTTAACAGTTATGTTGTAATAAAAATGAAAAGGCAACATGCTTCAGTTTAAATCAAATAGTTTCATAATAAAAGGAAATGAAAGAAATTTCCTACTGCTAAACAAAGATTCATGGGATAATCTACTTTTCTCACTAATACAACGGAATTAAAACGCATTTAAACGAAATTTAAAAAAAAAAGGTTATAAAAGAAAGAATTGAATGTATCATAGGAAATCCTAACAGTTGATATAGAGAATTTTTCTGGCTAATACGATTTTCATTAAAATGGATTCTTAAAAATTTTGTTGGATTCTCTTGGTTTTAAGTCAAACAATTTTAAATGAAAGGATCGACTAACGGACACGACGATGTATAAGATTACCAGTATTCCCTTTAGTCAATAAAATAAATATTTTAAAGATCCTTTACTTCTAATTGAAACAATTTGGAAATTTATGAAATGCATTACAGAAAATCAAAACAGGCAATATTGAGAATTATTCTCGCTTATCCGTCCTCAGTTATAACGTACTTTTGTATTCTTTCCTGCATCAACTAAATGAAGCAAAATGAAACCAAATAACGCAGTACAGGAATCACCATGCTCATTAACCCGACATTCAATGGAACGATTTTTTCTTCCAATGAATCATTTTCCTTCATTGAATCTTTCATTGAAACCTTCCTCAATATTATTTTTTTTTTTGAAAAAAAAAAAGAGAAAAAAAATTCAAGGGATGTCAGGCAAGAAATTGAAACAGCCGATACATAGACACCGTCCACTGAATTAAAAACCTTTATGCAGATGTACGTAAACGTCACTTGCGCAGCGTATATGCAAAATGCGTGATCACGTGTACCATCACGAGATCTTGGCGCTATTTAAGACTGCTGCTCGTCAGTCATGTGATGTTTCGTTTAAAAGGAGTAGAAATTGAAAAATGACGTCCAAACCAGTTTTATCAGAGTAAACAATTGTTAAGCATCGGCTGTTCCGCATCTTGTGGGGCGGAGGTGACTCAGTCGGTAGCGCGCCAGGCTAGCTGGTCTCAGCTGGGTCAGCGTTGAGATTTATCTCCGCAAAATTCCTCGCCCTGCCTGCGGTCAGTAGGGGACACCGATGGGCTTTGAACGGGCGCCGCCCTTCAGATGGCACGTTAAGCCGTCGCCCCGTGTGTAGGAGAACTATACCCTGCGCACGTTAAAGAACACGCTGGATGGCCTTGACGGGAAGTTACCATCTGTCTCCTGACAGCTGTTCGAGTGGATCCCCTCCCCCAACTTTCTTTCAGCCTTCGGAGTCCACGTAACCTGGACATTTAGCCCATTATGGGCAAAAAAAGTGCCGCTCACAGGTTAAACAATCCAACCCGCATCTTGTAATGTTTTTTTTTCATTTCTGAGTGTTCCATTCAGAAAATATGCTTTAAAAATATCAATTGCTTTGATATATCGGATTAGGAGGAATAGATTCAAAACTTTATTAATAGTTGTGTAAAAAAAAAAAAATCGGTGTTATACAAGATGTTTAAAATTCCCTGTGCATTGTTTCATTACAAAGGAAAATAAATCATTTTATTGAATGTCGTACTAGTGAGAGTATTTACAGTTCTAGTCTCTTTGGTTGCCTCTGGTGCCATCTTTTGATATCCCTATTATTTTTTGTTCAGAAAATTGACTGTGGGAAACAAAATTCGTTTCGATCAAATTCAGTTCGAAGAAAGTAAAAATTATCGTTCATGTAGTGCAATGCGTAAAATAAAATATCAGATAGATTCACTGAAACGAGTTTTCAAAAAATTCGATATATTGGAATATCAGAGTAGAGAGAGTAGATGTAAATGCTTTAATGCAGGCTTGTCCAACCTTTTGACTTCCCTGGGCCACATTGAGTGAAGATTTGACTTCCCTGGGCCACATTGAGTGAAGATGAATTGTTTTCAGCCGCACATAAAAAAATAATATAGTTAATGTATATGAATAATAAAACTTCATTTATTTTCTTATGTTTTTATTATAAAATTAAAAAATGGGAACATAAAACTAGTGGGATATCAAAAACTCGCTGAAAATCACATAATCATGTTGAAAGATTATGTCGCAAACACGTAAACTTTACGATTTTGTGGGCCGCTGTCCGGGCCGCCGATTGGACACGCCTGCTTTAATGAGTAAAAGACCAGATGGAAAAAATGTTGTTCTTTTCAGTTACTTTCCCGGGTTCCTTCGATTACAAATAATCAATTAATATATTTTAATCAATGTCGTATTATAGAGAATAGAGGCAAATGCGTCGTTACTCATGAATTAGCTAAAATACTCGTAAATGACGTTAGTTTAGTTTCCCAAAGGCATTCCTTTGATATTCGATTGGTTAGTTCAGAAAAGAAAGGATTTTTCGTTTTGTTCAATGTAGGATTTGTGAGAATAAAAAACTTTTATTCTTTTTACGTTCCTGCAGCTCCTTCCCTTTGACTTAAGATTGTACCATTTAATAGAAACATGAGTGAAATCGATTCGTGAAAAACACTTTCGAGCAAAGCCTGATTAGCAAGAAGAAGAATATTGGTAGATGTTATCATTTGCTTTTATACGTTTTTCGATTTCCGCCTGTATCTATAAGAAGAAACGAACCTTCAAAATATACTTTTATTTAATGGTGGCTTAATCGGAATATTAATTGTCTTAGGGAGTGTGTTTTTCTAGGGAACGTTATTTTTATTCCAGATCGTTTTACTTGGAACGAACAGAATGGAACAGAAATGTAAAAATTCGTTGTATCGAAAGTTTTGCAGTAGTGCATTTCTTTCATTTTCCTTTTACTAAGTTTAGAAAGAACGAACTTCATAAAATATCCACCGTAGTGCGTTGTCGGAATAAAGGGGATGGATGCAAATCATTTATTGAAAAATGGATTACAGGGAATAGATGCAAATACTGCATTACGTTCGTGTAAATTAGAATTATATCGGTCAGAAAAAAATACATTTCTAAAGAATATTCGCTCTATTCAGAGTCGGATTAACGAGAATAGAAGTAGTGTCTACTATGTAGTAGAAATCTAAGCAAATTCCTTTTACTAAGCTCGTGGTTCAAGAGACTTCCGAGGTTGGTTGACGAAGGTTGCCATATCACTAATTTCTGAAAAAATCGTTACCAGATATTTGTTCTAAATTCTGTAATCAACCATATCGTTCGCATACTTTTTTGTGCGACAGTACTAAAAAATTCCACTCTTAGAAGTTGCTAAAAGCGAAAAATAACACGCGTTTTTGAGAACGAGCATCTCATATTTACCAGTATTATTATTTCTCTACTCCAATTGTGTGGAATAATGGGAATTTGACTTCGTATGAATATATGAGTAAGAGTTGACTTCGTATGAATATAATAATAAGTTCGGCTCAGATTTTGAAGTCCGAGGCTTCAGTTATTCATCCCGAAGCGGAACCATTTTGATAATAATTAAATCGGAGACATCCAGAGCGTTTTTAGCGGAAATATTTCTCTATGATGTCATAAAATATGCACACACCGGCCACTGAATTAGAAACCTTTATGCAGATGTATGTAAACGTTAGTTGTGCAGCGTATATGTAAAATAAGTGGTCACGTGCATCACCACGCGATCTAGACAACTATTTAAGACTGCTGCTCGTCAGTAGTGTTGATCACAATAGGAAAAACAAAGGATCTTTCCGGGTTCGATAAAGGGCCTATTGTGGGTTCCCATCTGGCTGGAACTACGATTTTAAAAACAGCAGAGGTGGCTGATTTCTCGAAAGGTGAGATATCTCGGGTTCTTAATCAGTGGAAAAATAACCCACATTGCTTGTCTAAGAGGCGTAAGTGTGGGGCAACGACAATCTGTCAGGAACGAGATTGCCATCATCTGAGAAGGTTTGTACAAAGAAACAGGACTTCCTGTGTTCAACAATTGACCGAAGCATTCAATGAAGGATGTTCCCGACCCTTATCTCAGCTTGGAAAGGGCGCCGTCTATTATTATATATATATATTAACTATGCGCAGGGAATTAAAGGGGATCGGTATTAACAGTCGCATGCCTATACGGAAACCACTGATTTCTGCGAAGAACCGGAAAGTTCGTCTACAGTAGTGTCAGGAACATAGTGACTGGACAACTTAGTATAGTATGGCAATCCCGGTGTTCCGCTGTACAAGACAGCACTACATCTTGAGGGAGTTGCCATGAAACCACCATCCACTCGCTAGAGAACATCCTGTGGATCTTGCCTTTTGTTGCAGGAGAAGACCAGGTGAAGAGAGAGACCTTACTTTTAGAAACAAGTCTGTTGAGATAATCATCAAGGTGCAGTGAGTGATCATTTAGAATTTTGATCATTGCCTAATAAAGTCAAATAATTCACTGAATTTTTTCCCACTTTCAATTTGCCAAGCCAGATAACTAATGGTAATTTTTTTTAATTTAGATGCCAAACTTCAATTGGTAATCCTAACTTTTGGAACTGGAAGGCTATCGTGATGGAGAGTCCCAATAGGCTGTCCCATCGATGAGTCACGCTTAATACGGCCGCGTTCCCGTTCGGCATGACCCTCGACTTCGTCCTCTCTGCCGGGACACCAACCGGCAGCCTCCCCAGCAATACCTCGAACCCGGACTTCGCTGCGGCCGAGATGATGAACCCACATGACTGGAGACTCCAATCCCAGTCTGCCAGCCCTCACAAGGCCACTCCATCCCGGCTCCATGGCACCCCAGACTTCGCAGGGGCGTTGTCGAAGTCCACATGACTGGGGATCCATCCAGTCGGCAGGCCCTCAGAAAATCCTCTCCATCGGGGTACCAAGGAGAGCTAAGACTTCGCAGGGGCCGGTCGATAAGTCCACCTTACCAGGGACTCCAATCCCAGTCAGCGGATTCCCAGCTGACCCCACCATCGAGGCCGCAAGGCACGCCAGAAACACCGACGAGCCGGCACCCAATTTCACAGAGGCACTTTAAGATCCATCACCATGTCATTCATTCAATCCTAACCTTGGAAGCCGAAAAGAGTTGCTAGGGACTGTTAGTTTGGCTTTTCCATCGATAAGCCCATCAACCGGTGATCCCATTCCCAGTCGCGAGCCTCCGACTTCGTCCTCTCCATTGTGAGCGGGCCGAAGCCCCCAGTGAACAGTCTTCCGACCCATGATATCGCTGAGACCGCATCGAGGAGCCTACTGGAACGGGTGCTCCAAGCCCGGTCTGCAGAACCCTCAAGTACGGCCCCTCAACTGGGGCTGCAACCCGGAGCTTCTCAGGGGACAAGTCAATAAGCCCACTATACTGGCCCCCGTCCAGACCGGTCTGCAGACCCTCAACAGGCCCCCTCCACCAGAGGTTACAAGATCTCGTGAACCCTGGAGAACCAACGAGCCGAACCCAACTTCTCAGAGGCACCGTAGGCCCCCCTACCATGACAAGTTGGTCTCCCTCGGCGGGGGAAAGGGGGATCGTGACTGGACACTGGAAGACTGGCAAAAAAATCATGTTTGACGAGTCACGGTACACCTTGTTTTCTGTACCCAAGGTCGGCAGAGAGTTTGGCGGGAGCCCCATGAAGCTATGGATAGAGCTTGCCTTGTAAACACAACTCAAGGTTCTGGAGGCGGTGTTATGGTGTGGGGCACGTTCTGTTGGTGTGGAACGGGTCCCCTGATATTGCTGAAAGGTCGGATGTCCAAGGATTATCTAAACATTGTTACCGATCAAGTCCACCCTGCAAGTTGACTCTTTATCGAGCAGGTGACGGCTGTTTCATGGACGACAATGCTACTGTCCATAACACAAGATGTGTTCAGCAGTGGTTCAGCTCGCATGACAGCGACTTCCACCATCTTCCCTGGCCATCACAAAGCCTGGATCTGAACCATATTGAGAATGTATGGAACATGTTAGAAAAACAGATTCGGGTGCAAAGTCCTCTTCCGTGAAATCTGAGCCAGTTAAATGACTGTCTGGTGAATGCCTGGTATGCTGGAGATGTAAAGGCACTCCAACACCTTGTGGAATCTGTGTCAAACCGCATATGTGCCGTAATTCGGGCTAAAGGAGGTCCAACACGCTGCTGAATAAAGGTTTCTAATTCAGTGGCCCACTATTTTTGCGGGAAGGCAAAATAAAAGTCTTAATGTTATTTGGAATTAAAAATGCTAGAAATAAATGGTAAATGCTGTAAATTCTTGAGTAATAGCAGTATAAACGTTCAGATTAATTCATTAATGATGGATTAAAAATTATTAAAAACGTAGAGAACTGTTTTTAATCGCTTAAGGTTTTTTAAATGGTTTAGACTTTAATCAAAAGAAATATTTTATCTTTTCATAACTTTTTTGCACAATTGCAAGAAAAAGTAGAAATTTCAATTATGATTGTGCGCGGGCCTAAACTCGTCTCAGGTGGAGTAGCCATGGTGATAAATAGCTGGCATGTAGAGTCATGAAGACCTAAGTCATGGCTCACTATTTTCATTTCCTCGTGGCCGAGTGGTTAGCATGCTTTGCTACTGAACACAGGGACCTGGGTTCGAGCCTCGGGTAAAGCATGGATATTTGTTGTGTGTCTGCTGACGGCCGACATCCTCACACACATGGCTCTTAGACCTCCGTGGCACGCGGCTGCTTGGGGGGATATTTATTTTTTTTATTTATCTTCCTATTGTTTTTCGCTCGTCATTTATCGGTTTGTTGGTTTGTTGATTTCTGAAACAGTTGTTCCACCTTATCTTTTGAATGTGATGATGATTTATGTATCAAACGAAAGCACGTGACGCACGAAGTGTCATAGGTATAAAGAATTGACCTCCCATGCGTTCTCTCATCCCCAAGAAAGGGGAAATATGAAAGCGATTGTTGCTTTATATCTATAGAGCGCGAGTGCCAAAAGCAACAAGCTATACGTCAAATGGAAGCTTATGACGTCAGGAGTGTCACACATGAGACAAAACTGACCTCCCGTGGTTTCTTCGCCCTAAAAGTGGGAAATATGAAACGATTGTTCCGCTTTATTTTCCGAAATTCTTTGCGCGATGGACAGTACGTCGATCGCGCAAATCTAAAGTACGCGATCGCGAAAATCTAAAAGTACGCGATGGACAGTACGAGCAAGATGTGTTCGTCAGTGGTTCAGTGTAATTACGAGCAAGATGTGTTCGGCAGTGGTTCAGTGTAATTACGGCAGGAATGTGTTCAGCAGTGGTTCAGCGTAATTACGCACTGGATGTGTTCAGCAGTTGTTCATCGTAATTACGATTTAGGTGTCAAATGAAAGCTCATACGACGTAGTAGACTGTTTTTGAATCTTATCCTTCACCATTTGCTCCCCATTGAATGTATGGGGGCAATGGTTTCCATATTGGAGACGTACAAGCTCACGGGCTACATTAAACACGACTGAAAAACAGGGGGAGGAAAATATGGCCAATGTTGATGTATCAAATAGAAGTTATTGAAGGTAGGTGCTTTTAGTGACAAAGGAAAAATATAAATAATTTTAAAAACTTTAAAAGTAATCTTTCCGCATGTGCCGTAAAAAGTAGAAATTAAAACTAAAGCATGTCGATGGTGGAATCAGTCACTGAATTCGTATTCACTTCAAAGGAAGATAGAGCGCCGATTTACCTATTCGCCAAGATTGGCAGCGACCTATTTTCCTTTGAAGTGAATACGAACTCAGTGACTGATAGCACCATCGATATGATTTAGCTTTATTTTTTACTTTTTAAAGTGTATATAGAAAATGGATATCTTTTAAATTTTTTAATTTATTGATATTTTCTTTATTTGAAATACTGGTACGAGATTTATTAGAAAATAACTTTCAGAGTTTGAAAAATATTACATCTTATAATTTTGAACAACCCTTTCTATAAGAAGCTGACTGTAGTTTAATGTAATAGCGAAAACTGCGAAGAAATAAATGGCGGAAAGTTTGACTCGAAAATAAGAAGGTTTGCACTTTACACTTAAAAAGAAATATCTTAACCACGATGATCATTTTCAGCTGCCATTCTTCGGTCTCCACAATTCCCCCCCCCCCCCGCCAATGACAAAGCACAAGTCATTAGCGTTAGCTAATGACTTAGGGGAGACTTCCCCTAGCGGCATTTCAGTGTTTCGAACAAATTTCCGTCATATAAATTTAAATTCCGGACAAGTTTCTGTCAAGCAAATATTAGTTTCGAAAAATTTCCGTTTCGAACAAATTTCCTTCAAACAAATTTCTGACGAACAAATTTAAATTTCGGACAAGTTTCTGACGAACAAATTAAAATTTCGGACAAGTTTCTGTCGAACAAATTTCAGTTTCGAAAAATTTCCGTTTAAAAAAAATTTCCGTCGAATAAGTTTCCGGCTACCTCGCAAATATGATGACGTGATCCCAATTAGTTCTAGTCCTGTCGGGGTAGCAGATCGGGTTCCTAGCTGTAGTGGGTTCGTAGTGATATCTCGAAAAGTGTCCAAAAAATATAGGTGCGCTACCTTCGCCTACCAGGTGAAAGGAATAGTGCGTTGTGAATAATACGTATGGATTGATGTCATCCTCAACCTCAAGCAGCCATGGGCTACGGAGGCCCAACCAGATCGTACAATTTAGTTCTCCAAGCATATCTGTTCTGAGCAATATCTGCTGCATCTGATCACTGCACACCAATTCTAACAAAGTCTTGCTCGACATTGTTTGCCCACCGCATCCCACGTCTCCCCCTCTTTCTGAGGCCTTTAGGCACAATCTTCATAACCCTATTCGCTAATTTATAATTATCTATAGAGGCATCATGACGAAACTAACGGAGTCTATGCCGCTTAAAGGAGGTTGCCGACTCCTTTGCCTAACCTCATTATTAGTTACAAAGTTAAACCACCTAATGCCCAAGATACTGCATAAGTATCTAGAATCAAAAGCATCAAGTTTCCTGTTATCCTGTTTACATGGCGTACAAATTTCACTACCATAACTAATCCTAGAAAGAACCAAACTATTACAGAGTCTAATTTTGGTCTCCTATTTAATATTGGGAAAAAGTACAATCCAAATAAACAACTTTTTTTTCTAATGGGATGATAAAATTCCATTGTCTGATACGTCATGTTAACCTCTAACCCTAATTAGTCAGATGCTGACTAATTAGAATTAGTCAGCATCTGACAAATTATTATAAGTTGAATCTTCCTAATTGGATAATAAATTGTCGTGAGTTCACGAAGGTCTGAATGTCGGGATCCCGCCTCAGCTGCATCGCTCTCAATCGCGCTGATACTGCAACTGCAGAGATCTGGGTTCAGGTTCCAGTGACATCATGGTAGTTTTTTCTGTTATTAACAGAAATGGCCGCTGGTAGCTCAGCGGGTCTGATCAATTGTCATCACATCCGCTACTTTCCTGAATCTTATATAATATCAGATAACATTGCTAATTAGTGTCTGAATTAAATAAACAAAAAATATAAATTAAAAAAAAATTATAATGAGTGATGACGAATAATTAGGAAGCAATATGAACCGATAAATGAAATGTACAAAATAAAATTAATATATGAAAGATGTAGATGCTAATATCTAGAAAAATAAAAATATGTTCTTTAATGCGTGAAGCAAAATTTAAAAGGGTGTGGTGATGTCAACTGCAGTTGAAAGGTTGGACGATGATTTCCATTCTTCTCTCGGGAACTGGAATTGTTTTCCTCCCATTCGTTTTTGAGTTTTCATAAACCTAAACCTCTACTAGGTCGGTAGCGCGCCAGGCTCGTAATCTGTAGTTCCCAGGTTCGAGTCCCAGCTGGGTCAGTGTCGAGTTTTATCTCCGAAAAACTCCCCGCCCTGCCCACGGTCAGTAGGGGACACCGATAGGCTTGGAAAGGCCGCCGTTCGTCGGATGGGACGTTAAGCCGTGGCCCCGTGTGTGGGAGAGCCATACCCTGTGCACGTTAAAGAACAGGCTGATGGCCTTGACGGGAGGATACGATCTGTCTCCCAACAACTGTTCCAGTGGGTCCCCTTTACCAACCTACTCTGAGACTTCGGGGTACTTGTGACCTGGCCATTTAGCCCATGGTGTGCAAAAAAAGGTAAAACAATCTAACATCCTAGGACTGATGAAGAAACGTAAATCTAAACATTGCCAAATTTCTTAAGTATTTTAATTTATAAATCTTTAATTTCTGGATGTTCCTAATTGTTTAGAAACTACCACAATTATACCAATGTATAAAGGTGACTGAAGAAAATTGAAAATTTTAGACCAATATCCATGTTGTCTGTCTTCTTCAAAATAATAGAAACAATAGTCAAATCTAAAATGTTAAATTTTTTGAATAAATAAATTTCTTTTCTAAAGATCAATATGGTTTCCGAAAAAACATCGGAACAGAGGATGCAATTTTAAAAATGACATCAATCATATATAAAAACATCAATCAAAATTTTAAAGACGTTGTTTTATTCCTTGATGTTAAAAATGCATTTGACTCTGTCCTACATTTAATTCTATTACATAAATTTGAAGCAGCTGGAATGAGAGGTGATATGCTATCTTGGCTCTCTAGCTATCTGACAGGAAGAAGCCAAAGGGTTAAAATAAAAAAAAATGAGTTCAAATGCTAAGATGAATTTCTGTGTTCCTCAAGGATCTGTTTTGGGTCCTTTATTATTTTTGATTTATTTTAATAATCTTTGTGACTTAAAATTTTATGGCAGCAACATAACTTTTGCAGATGATATATCTTTAACTTATGCAGGCAAAACTGAAGAATTGATAGTGCAAATAAATGATGATTTTAAAAAAATTAAAAATTGGTTTATTCAAAATAAATTAGTTTTAAATGTTACCAAATCGAAGTACATAATATATAGATTACAAGAAAATCAAAGAGATGACCTTTTCAATAAACTCTTCTATCACGATCTAAACTGCAATGAGATATATTGTAAATGTTCAGCTGTTCATGGTAGTAGTGAGTAAAGCAGAGTTCTGGAACAGAGGCGGGTCAATGTTAATCCTATGGGACCCGCCTCCCTGTGTTCTAAAGCGGAGGCGGGTCTTTCCTCCACACAAACAGGTCAATATTCCCCTCAATAATTTACATAATTTATTTTTTTTTTTTAAATCAGAGATTTTTTTTTCTTTTAAGTAATTTTTTTACCCAATAGCATTGTTTCTTTTCGTTTCTGCGGGACAGTCTTTTATTCCAGTTACTGTGGATAGTCCTAGTATAATCAATCGGATTATACTAGACTTTTCTTACTTTTCTGCGGGACAGTCTTTTATTCCAGTTTCTGTGGATAGTCCTAGTATAATCAATCGGATTCCTCATTCTGTTGTCAGATGTTGACAGTGACAGTTCTCTGCTGCTGCTGCTTCTCCGTGATTTTTACAACTGTTAGAAGGCAATAGTGATAGTTCTCCACGTCCTCGTGTAGTATCAGTTATTTTAGAAGTCATTGCTACATAATGTATCCATGCGATATATGTGAGAAGGTTTTCATTCATCAGACCCATCTCATTCGCCATAAGAGAAATCGTGATGGAAATAACCTCTTTAAGTGCTCTCAATGCGAATTGGTATTCTCAAGGAGAGACGATGTCCGACGTCACGAGTTAACCCACATCTCCAGAAAAACCTACAAATGTGAAGAGTGTGCCATGGAGTTTGGCAGAAAAGACAATCTTTTACGACATCAAAGAAAGCCGCACAATAATAAGCGAAAACGTTCTGAAGATGAAAGGATTCCCCAAAAGAAACAAAAACCAGACCCTGAAGACCCCTGTCAGTTTACAGAAGAAATGAAAAGGACCCTATCAACACATAAACTGACGGCAACGGAAGAAACATCAGTTGACCTCACCTTTTTCCTCGAATCCTCGCGGGAGTCACTCCTAACTCATCTGAAAGAAGAATTGACCTCGAAAGGTAGCATTAAATGGTACCTTGTCGTGCAAGTGCGATTCAGGCGAAAAGTTTCCCCTTCTACCTTTGAACACTGTACCCCGTTTTTCCGAAGTAACTGTGTCACAAGCCTACCTACATCATCCCTAAACAGAGAATTGGATTCAGCGTATAAGAAGATTAAGACCTCATTTGAAGAATTTGAAGGAGCACATAGTGGATGGACACTGGATGCCTTACTCCACGCTGAAAAGAACATTGGAAAATATATCCCTCTTGCAGGATCTAGTTATATCCCTACTCCAAGAGAATTACTGCTAAAACACGCTATTGTCAATGTATGTAATTCTGACCAAAAATGTTTTGTCTGGTCTGTTTTAGCCTCTTTGTATCCTGCCACAGATCATCCGCAGCGCCTTAACAACTATATACATTTAGAAGACAAATTAAACACATCGGGCTTAATTTTCCCTGTTACAATAAATCAAATATCTAAATTCGAAAAAATGAACAATATTTCTGTTAATGTTTTTGGATATGAGAAAGAGGTGTTCCCACTCTACATCACACCATTCAGATTTAAAGCGCATGCAAATCTCCTTCTGTTATCGGATGATGAAAAGCAGCATTATTGCTCCATTAAGAATATGAGTAGACTTCTCAGTCCTCTCACCAAACATAACGGTGTACGTTTCTACTGTGATTACTGCCTTCACCGTTTCGCAAATGAATCCCTCTTGAAGGATCATGTTCCCTATTGTCGAGAACATGGACCTCAGAGAGTAGAACTCCCAACTGAAGAAGAGAAATGGTTGAAATTCACAAATTTTAAGTTTCAGCAGCTCGTTCCATACGTGATTTATGCCGACTTTGAATCATTCCTAGTGAAAGTGGACACTTGTATGCCTAACCACGAAAAATCTCACACCACTATCACGGCAAATCATGAACCCTGTGGATTTGCATATCTTGTTGTTGGACATGATGGCTGCAGCTGTAAGCCTCCAGTAGTTTATAGAGGTCCTAATGTAGTAGAAGAATTTTTAGAATGTCTGCTTAAAGAAGAAGAAAACATTAAAAATTTACTGTCGATGATAAAGCCAATGCAGCTCTCGAATCATGAAGAGGAATCATTTCACAACGCTACTGACTGTCATATTTGTAAGCATGCCCTAGGAGCAGATCGTGTGAGAGATCACGATCATATAACAGGTAAATTCCGAGGAGCTGCCCATAATTCCTGTAATCTGAACTTTAAGTTAACCAATAGAATTCCAGTTATCTTTCACAACCTAAAGGGATATGACAGCCACCTTATTATGCAGGGAATCGGCAGAATCAAAAATAAGAAGATTAATTGCATTCCCAATAAAACATGGAAACATACATAATCTTCTCCTTAGGGACATTACATTTTATAGACTCCTACCAGTTTTTAAGCACATCCCTTGAGAAGTTAGTAAATAATTTATCATCAGATGAGTTCCATATTTTAAAGGAACATGTTGAAACTGAACGGTTACACCTGGTTTTGAGAAAAGGAGTTTACCCCTATGATTATATTGACAACAGTGAAAAGTTTGAACAAATAGTATTACCACCACGTGAAGCATTTTACAACCAACTCACAAAAGAAGCACTAGGGGAAGAAGACTACACCCATGCAATAAGAGTATGGAATATATTCAACATAAAAAATCTAGGCCAGTATCATGACTTGTACCTGAAGACAGACGTGCTCCTCTTAGCTGATGTTTTCGAAAGTTTCAGAAAACTATGCATCAGATACTATGAAATCGATCCCTGCCATGTTTACACAGCTCCCGGATTAGCCTGGCAAGCATGCTTAAAAATGACAAATGTAAATCTTGAGTTGATAACTGACCCTACAATGTACCTTTTCCTGGAAAAAGGCATATGAGGGGGAATTTCTGTGATATGCAATCGTCTTAGTACAGCAAACAACAAGTATTTGGACACCTATGATCCTCAGTTACCCTCTAAATACGTTATGTATTATGATGCCAACAATCTTTATGGATGGGCAATGTCACAATGCCTCCCTCAAAGCGATTTTCGATGGCTTAATAAAGAAGAAATAGCAGATCTAAATATTACGACAATTGCTGACGATGCGAATAAAGGATACATATTGGAAGTTGATTTAGATTATCCAGTTTCTCTACACGACAAGCACAATGATTATCCACTAGCCCCTGAGAAACTTCAGATTACCAGCAGCATGCTATCCCCATATTGTCAAGAGGTTGCCCAAAGCCTTGGAATAAATACAAGCCAATCAGTCGTGAAATTAGCCCCAAATCTAAATTCTAAGGAAAAATATGTCCTTCATTATCGAAATCTCAAACAATATTTAGCCTTCGGCATGCAGCTGAGGGAAATACATCGCGTTTTAGAATTTAATCAGTCTTGCTGGCTAAAACCATATATAGAATTTAATACAGATCAGCGGAAGAAAGCTAGAAACGACTTCGAGAAGGACTTCTTCAAACTGATGAATAATGCTGTGTTTGGAAAAACGATGGAAAATTTGAGAAATCGAGTGAAAATTGAATTGACTCAGAGCCCGAAGAGAGTATGTAAACTCGTTGCATCCCCTGCTTTTCATGCTTTTCGTGTTTTTGACAACGACCTCGCATGTGTGCAATCAAAGCTAACTAAATTGAAACTCAACAGGCCTATTTATGCTGGTTTCAGTATTCTAGATATTAGTAAACTATTGATGTATAGCTTTCATTATGACTATATTAGTCCGAAATATGGAGAAAAAGCTAAATTATTGTTCACTGATACAGATTCACTGTGCTACGAGCTTCAAACCGAGGACGTGTATGCTGATATGAAAGCCGATATAGATCGTTTTGACACGTCCGACTATCACATTGACCATGTTTTGCATAGTACACATAATAAAAAGGTACTAGGTAAAGTGAAAGATGAACTTTCAGGAGTACCTATCAAAGAATTTGCAGGCCTTCGTTCTAAAATGTATTCCCTTCAGAGTTTACATGAGGAGAAGAAGACGGGGAAAGGAGTCCCCAAATACATCGTAAAAAGAACCCTTTGTCACAAGGATTACAGAGACTGCTTAATAAACAAATCACCTTGTCGAGTAGATTTGACAAGGATTCAAAGTAGCAACCATCAACTTCATACAGTGAAAGGTGTAAAACTTGGTCTGTCACCATTTGACGATAAAAGATATATTTTAGAAAATGGTTATGACACCCTTTCGAACGGTCACTACAAAACATTGAAAAAATAACATAGCAGAAAAAACGAATATTTCACTGTGATTTTTAATATGTTTGAGCTATTTATGTAAAAAAAAATATATGATAATTTTATCCAAATGTGTGCATATAACCCCCTATATATGTAAAAATATTACATGTTATTTTTTATATGTAGATAGCTGTATGTAAAAACCATTTCCTCTGTTAACCTGCATTTTTTTTGTAAGCAGGCTGTAAAGTATAATCAATGTGAAAAAGCATCATTGTGAAATGTATAAAATTGTAAACCAATGGAAATCATTACATGTGCACGCATTGTCATTGTTTCACCTAATACTTTGAAATCAATAAAAATTTTTAAATGAAATATATGTGTCGTCTGAGTCTTATCCTTGGCAAGTGGAGCGATAAACAAGCGTTAGCCGCTTCTCACGTGACTTACTCCGCATGCACTTGTGATGCTGACTCACTTCCACCCGCTCATATCCTGTTGGAATGTCAGACCTCACTCATTGCGAGAAAGCTCTTTTGGGATTCATTTCTGGGATTACACTTATAATAAAAGGTGAGTAATTCTCTAAATTTTCATGGTTTATCAAACATTACTTATAATTTCGTGATGTAGTGACGTTCTCAAGTATTAAGAAGTGATGAAAACATAAGATTTCCTTTCAAAGTTATCGTAACTCGCTTGCTTGCTTGTTACCGTAACGAGCCTCCTAGAAATCAACGTCTTTTTTTTTTTAAAGCAATCACCTCTCAAAAGCACCGGGACTTCAATAAATGCTCTGAGTGCTGTGTTTATGAAAAATATATCAGTACGGGATGAAATTCTAATTTTTACTTTGCAGAGACGAGAACTTTACGTAGATTTTTACAGAGAAATAATCGAAATTATTGCATCAGCCATTTAGCGATAAAGTATTTTAGAGCAGATTTTTACTGAATATTAATACTTTAGAATAAAGGATAATTTCCTGTATATAATACAGAGGTGTACAGACGAATTTTATTTCCTACGAATAAAAAACAAAAATAGGATTTTCATACTGTTATTCGAATTACTCACTTACCACTTATTTCAACTGTTTAGTAAAAAAAAAATACATTTAATTCCCAGTTTTTTAACGACTGAGATAAAAAAAATATGCTTACCTACATTAAATACAATGTAAAATAGCGAAATTCACCACTTATTTCAACTGTTTAGTAAAAAAAATACATTTAATTCCCAGATTTTTAACGACTGAGATAAAAAAATATGCTTACCTATATTAAATACAATGTAAAATAGCGATATTCACCACTAATTTCAGCTGCTTAATATCAAGAAATACAGACGATTTCCTGTTTTTTTTTTTAGCATTGCACATAAGAGAAAAAAAAAAAACTAGCAAACCTATCAACATGTATACCTCTGGTACTTAAATATGACATGCTCTGTGTTTCAATATTACATATTTTTTCAGTAGTTTACACATTAATTACTAATTTTTTTTTTCATTCAACAGTTAAGTATCACAATTGGAAGTAATGTGCGCAATATTTCCTGTTTAAATGTATCTCTCTACAAAAAAAAGATTTCCTTTCAAAATTATCGTAACTCGCTTGCTTGCTTGCTAGTTCATTACATGGCCCGAATCGAGCCACCTCGAAATCAACGTTTTTTTTTTGAAGCGATCACTTCTCAGAAGTGGAAGACTTCAATAAATGCACCGAGTGCTGTGTTTATGGGAAAATTATCAGCACAGAATGAAAATCTAATTTTTTTACTTGCAGAGACGAGAACTTTACGTAGATTTTTACAGAGAAATAATCGAAATTATTGCATCAGCCATTTAGCGATAAAATGTTTTACTGAATATTAATACTTTAGAATAAAGGATAATTTCCGGTATATAATACAGAGGTGTACAGACGAATTTTATTTCCTATGAATAAAAAAAAATAGGATTTTCATACCGTTATTCGAATTACTCAGTTAATTCACCACTTATTTCAACTGTAAAAAAAAATACATTTAATCCCCAGATTTTTAACGACTGAGATAAAAAAATAATATGCTTACCTACATTAAATACAATGTAAAATAGCGAAAATTCACCACTAATTTCAGCTGCTTCATATCAAGAAATACAGACGATTTCCTGTTTTTTTTTTTAGCATTGCACATAAGAAAAAAAGACTAGCGAACGTATCAACATGTACCTCTGATACTTAAATATGACATGCTCTGTGTTTCAATATTACACATTTTTTCAGTAGTTTACGCATTAATTACTAATTTTTCTTTCATTCAACAGTTAAGTATCCCAATTGGAAGTAATGTGAGCAATATTTCCTGTTTAAATGCATCTCCAAATCCGCTTTAAAACATTTTCTTATAATTTAAGGGGGAAATAAAGAATTTTAATTGAATTTCTTTTAACACTATATACTTAATATATTGTAATCAACGTATTCTATATACAAAACGAATTAATACAGCCTAGTTACTGGAAATTAACATAATGTTGAAGTGCTTTCTACCTAAAGATTAAAAAAAAACAACTGAATACTTTAGTTTTAATTACATTTTCAGCCACTAGATGGCGACACAGTTACTATTAGACCTTGGGACAGACGAGGGAAACTTGAAGCCTTTGCTCAGAGCGCCACCTAGTGGGATTTTCAGTAGTTTATTGCCACCATACCGATCCCCTTTGCACAGTGATTTCCCCCCAATGACGTCACCGACCGGAAATTGACCCAAGGGGTTCGGTCTTGTGGCAATAAACTACTGAAAATCCCGCTAGGTGGCGCTCTGAGCAAAGGCTTCAAGTTTCCCTCGTCTGTCCCAAGGTCTAATAGTAACTGTGTCGCCATCTAGTGGCTGAAAATGTAATTAAAATTAAAGTATTCAGTTTTTTTTTTAATCTTTAGGTAGAAAGCACTTCAACATTATGTTAATTTCCAGTAACTAGGCTGTATTAATTCGTTTTGTATATAGAATACGTTGATTACAATATATTAAGTATATAGTGTTAAAAGAAATTGAATTAAAATTCTTTATTTTCCCCTTAAATTATAAGAAAATGTTTTAAAGCGGATTTGGAGATGCATTTAAACAGGAAATATTGCTCACATTACTTCCAATTGGGATACTTAACTGTTGAATGAAAAAAAAATTAGTAATTAATGCGTAAACTACTGAAAAAATGTGTAATATTGAAACACAGAGCATGTCATATTTAAGTATCAGGGGTACATGTTGATACGTTCGCTAGTCTTTTTTTTTTTCTTATGTGCAATGCTAAAAAAAAAAACAGGAAATCGTCTGTATTTCTTGATATTAAGCAGCTGAAATTAGTGGTGAATTTTCGCTATTTTACATTGTATTTAATGTAGGTAAGCATATTATTTTTTTATCTCAGTCGTTAAAAATCTGGGGATTAAATATATTTTTTTTTACAGTTGAAATAAGTGGTGAATTAACTGAGTAATTCGAATAACGGTATGAAAAATCCTATTTTTTTTTATTCATAGGAAATAAAATTCGTCTGTACACCTCTGTATTATATACCGGAAATTATCCTTTATTTTAAAGTATTAATATTCAGTAAAACACTTTATCGCTAAATGGCTGATGCAATAATTTCGATTATTTCTCTGTAAAAATCTACGTAAAGTTCTCGTCTCTGCAAGTAAAAAAAATTAGATTTTCATTCCGTGCTGATAATTTTCTCATAAACACAGCACTCGGTGCATTTATTGAAGTCTTCCACTTCTGAGAAGTGATCGCTTCAAAAAAAAAAACGTTGGTTTCGAGGTGGCTCGATTCGGGCCATGTAATGAACTAGTAAGCAAGCGAGATACGATAATTTTGAAAGGAAATCTTTTTTTGTAGAGAGATGCATTTAAACAGGAAATATTGCGCACATTACTTCCAATTGTGATACTTAACTGTTGAATGAAGAAAAAAAATTAGTAATTAATGTGTAAACTACTGAAAAAATATGTAATATTGAAACACAGAGCATGTCATATTTAAGTACCAGAGGTCTACATGTTGATACGTTTGCTAGTTTTTTTTTTTTCTCTTATGTGCAACGCTAAAAAAAAAAACAGGAAATCGTCTGTATTTCTTGATATTAAGCAGCTGAAATTAGTGGTAAATTTAGCTATTTTACATTGTATTTAATGTAGGTAAGCATATTTTTTTTTTATCTCAGTCGTTAAAAATCTGGGAATTAAATGTATTTTTTTTACTAAACAGTTGAAATAAGTGGTGAATTTCGCTATTTTACATTGTATTTAATGTAGGTAAGCATATTTTTTTTTATCTCAGTCGTTAAAAAACTGGGAATTAAATGTATTTTTTTTTTACTAAACAGTTGAAATAAGTGGTAAGTGAGTAATTCGAATAACAGTATGAAAATCCTATTTTTGTTTTTTATTCGTAGGAAATAAAATTCGTCTGTACACCTCTGTATTATATACAGGAAATTATCCTTTATTCTAAAGTATTAATATTCAGTAAAAATCTGCTCTAAAATACTTTATCGCTAAATGGCTGATGCAATAATTTCGATTATTTCTCTGTAAAAATCTACGTAAAGTTCTCGTCTCTGCAAAGTAAAAATTAGAATTTCATCCCGTACTGATATATTTTTCATAAACACAGCCTCAGAGCATTTATTGAAGTCCCGGTGCTTTTGAGAGGTGATTGCTTTAAAAAAAAAAGACGTTGATTTCTAGGAGGCTCGTTCCGGTAACAAGCAAGCAAGCGAGTTACGATAACTTTGAAAGGAAATCTTATGTTTTCATCACTTCTTAATACTTGAGAACGTCACTACATCACGAAATTATAAGTAATGTTTGATAAACCATGAAAATTTAGAGAATTACTCACCTTTTATTATAAGTGTAATCCCAGAAATGAATCCCAAAAGAGCTTTCTCGCAGTGAGTGAGGTCTGACGTTCCAACAGGATATGAGCGGGAGGAAGTGAGTCAGCATCACAAGTGCATGCGGAGTAAGTCACGTGAGAAGCGGCTAACGCTTGTTTATCGCTCCACTTGCCAAGGATAAGACTCAGACGACACATATATTTCATTTAAAAATTTTTATTGATTTCAAAGTATTAGGTGAAACAATGACAATGTGTGCACATGTAATGATTTCCATTGGTTTACAATTTTATACATTTCACAATGATGCTTTTTCACATTGATTATACTTTACAGCCTGCTTACAAAAAAAAATGCAGGTTAACAGAGGAAATGGTTTTTACATACAGCTATCTACTTATAAAAAATAACATGTAATATTTTTACATATATAGGGGGTTATATGCACACATTTGGATAAAATTATCATATATTTTTTTTTACATAAATAGCTCAAACATATTAAAAATCACAGTGAAATATTCGTTTTTTCTGCTATGTTATTTTTTCAATGTTTTGTAGTGACCGTACGAAAGGGTGTCATAACCATTTTCTAAAATATATCTTTTATCGTCAAATGGTGACAGACCAAGTTTTACACCTTTCACTGTATGAAGTTGATGGTTGCTACTTTGAATCCTTGTCAAATCTACTCGACAAGGTGATTTGTTTATTAAGCAGTCTCTGTAATCCTTGTGACAAAGGGTTCTTTTTACGATGTATTTGGGGACTCCTTTCCCCGTCTTCTTCTCCTCATGTAAACTCTGAAGGGAATACATTTTAGAACGAAGGCCTGCAAATTCTTTGATAGGTACTCCTGAAAGTTCATCTTTCATTTTACCAAGTACCTTTTTATTATGTGTACTATGCAAAACATGGTCAATGTGATAGTCGGACGTGTCAAAACGATCTATATCGGCTTTCATATCAGCATACATGTCCTCGGTTTGAAGCTCGTAGCACAGTGAATCTGTATCAGTGAACAATAATTTAGCTTTTTCTCCATATTTTGGACTAATATAGTCATAATGAAAGCTATACATCAATAGTTTACTAATATCTAGAATACTGAAACCAGCATAAATAGGCCTGTTGAGTTTCAATTTAGTTAGCTTTGATTGCACACATGCGAGGTCGTTGTCAAAAACACGAAAAGCATGAAAAGCAGGGGATGCAACGAGTTTACATACTCTCTTCGGGCTCTGAGTCAATTCAATTTTCACTCGATTTCTCAAATTTTCCATCGTTTTTCCAAACACAGCATTATTCATCAGTTTGAAGAAGTCCTTCTCGAAGTCGTTTCTAGCTTTCTTCCGCTGATCTGTATTAAATTCTATATATGGTTTTAGCCAGCAAGACTGATTAAATTCTAAAACGCGATGTATTTCCCTCAGCTGCATACCGAAGGCTAAATATTGTTTGAGATTTCGATAATGAAGAACATATTTTTCCTTAGAATTTAGATTTGGGGCTAATTTCACGACTGATTGGCTTGTATTTATTCCAAGGCTTTGGGCAACCTCTTGACAATATGGGGATAGCATGCTGCTGGTAATCTGAAGTTTCTCAGGATCTAGTGGATAATCATTGTGCTTGTCGTGTAGAGAAACTGGATAATCTAAATCAACTTCCAATATGTATCCTTTATTCGCATCGTCAGCAATTGTCGTAATATTTAGATCTGCTATTTCTTCTTTATTAAGCCATCGAAAATCGCTTTGAGGGAAGCATTGTGACATTGCCCATCCATAAAGATTGTTGGCATCATAATACATAACGTATTTAGAGGGTAACTGAGGATCATAGGTGTCCAAATACTTGTTGTTTGCTGTACTAAGACGATTGCATATCACAGAAATTCCCCCTCATATGCCTTTTTCCAGGAAAAGGTACATTGTAGGGTCAGTTATCAACTCAAGATTTACATTTGTCATTTTTAAGCATGCTTGCCAGGCTAATCCGGGAGCTGTGTAAACATGGCAGGGATCGATTTCATAGTATCTGATGCATAGTTTTCTGAAACTTTCGAAAACATCAGCTAAGAGGAGCACGTCTGTCTTCAGGTACAAGTCATGATACTGGCCTAGATTTTTTATGTTGAATATATTCCATACTCTTATTGCATGGGTGTAGTCTTCTTCCCCTAGTGCTTCTTCTGTGAGTTGGTTGTAAAATGCTTCACGTGGTGGTAATACTATTTGTTCAAACTTTTCACTGTTGTCAATATAATCATAGGGGTAAACTCCTTTTCTCAAAACCAGGTGTAACCGTTCAGTTTCAACATGTTCCTTTAAAATATGGAACTCATCTGGTGATAAATTATTTACTAACTTCTCAAGGGATGTGCTTAAAAACTGGTAGGAGTCTATAAAATGTAATGTCCCTAAGGAGAAGATTATGTATGTTTCCATGTTATTGGGAATGCAATTAATCTTCTTATTTTTGATTCTGCCGATTCCCTGCATAATAAGGTGGCTGTCATATCCCTTTAGGTTGTGAAAGATAACTGGAATCCTATTGGTTAACTTAAAGTTCAGATTACAGGAATTATGGGCAGCCCCTCGGAATTTACCTGTTATATGATCGTGATCTCTCACACGATCTGCTCCTAGGGCATGCTTACAAATATGACAGTCAGTAGCGTTGTGAAATGATTCCTCTTCATGATTCGAGAGCTGCATTGGCTTTATCATCGACAGTAAATTTTTAATGTTTTCTTCTTCCTTAAGCAGACATTCTAAAAATTCTTCTACTACATTAGGACCTCTATAAACTACTGGAGGCTTACAGCTGCAGCCATCATGTCCAACAACAAGATATGCAAATCCACAGGGTTCATGATTTGCCGTGATAGTGGTGTGAGATTTTTCATGGTTAGGCATACAAGTGTCCACTTTCACTAGGAATGATTCAAAGTCGGCATAAATCACGTATGGAACGAGCTGCTGAAACTTAAAATTTGTGAATTTCAACCATTTCTCTTCTTCAGTTGGGAGTTCTACTCTCTGAGGTCCATGTTCTCGACAATAGGGAACATGATCCTTCAAGAGGGATTCATTTGCGAAACGGTGAAGGCAGTAATCACAGTAGAAACGTACACCGTTATGTTTGGTGAGAGGACTGAGAAGTCTACTCATATTCTTAATGGAGCAATAATGCTGCTTTTCATCATCCGATAACAGAAGGAGATTTGCATGCGCTTTAAATCTGAATGGTGTGATGTAGAGTGGGAACACCTCTTTCTCATATCCAAAAACATTAACAGAAATATTGTTCATTTTTTCGAATTTAGATATTTGATTTATTGTAACAGGGAAAATTAAGCCCGATGTGTTTAATTTGTCTTCTAAATGTATATAGTTGTTAAGGCGCTGCGGATGATCTGTGGCAGGATACAAAGAGGCTAAAACAGACCAGACAAAACATTTTTGGTCAGAATTACATACATTGACAATAGCGTGTTTTAGCAGTAATTCTCTTGGAGTAGGGATATAACTAGATCCTGCAAGAGGGATATATTTTCCAATGTTCATTTCAGCGTGGAGTAAGGCATCCAGTGTCCATCCACTATGTGCTCCTTCAAATTCTTCAAATGAGGTCTTAATCTTCTTATACGCTGAATCCAATTCTCTGTTTAGGGATGATGTAGGTAGGCTTGTGACACAGTTACTTCGGAAAAACGGGGTACAGTGTTCAAAGGTAGAAGGGGAAACTTTTCGCCTGAATCGCACTTGCACGACAAGGTACCATTTAATGCTACCTTTCGAGGTCAATTCTTCTTTCAGATGAGTTAGGAGTGACTCCCGCGAGGATTCGAGGAAAAAGGTGAGGTCAACTGATGTTTCTTCCGTTGCCGTCAGTTTATGTGTTGATAGGGTCCTTTTCATTTCTTCTGTAAACTGACAGGGGTCTTCAGGGTCTGGTTTTTGTTTCTTTTGGGGAATCCTTTCATCTTCAGAACGTTTTCGCTTATTATTGTGCGGCTTTCTTTGATGTCGTAAAAGATTGTCTTTTCTGCCAAACTCCATGGCACACTCTTCACATTTGTAGGTTTTTCTGGAGATGTGGGTTAACTCGTGACGTCGGACATCGTCTCTCCTTGAGAAGCCAATTCGCATTGAGAGCACTTAAAGAGGTTATTTCCATCACGATTTCTCTTATGGCGAATGAGATGGGTCTGATGAATGAAAACCTTCTCACATATATCGCATGGATACATTATGTAGCAATGACTTCTAAAATAACTGATACTACACGAGGACGTGGAGAACTATCACTATTGCCTTCTAACAGTTGTAAAAATCACGGAGAAGCAGCAGCAGCAGAGAACTGTCACTGTCAACGTCTGACAACAGAATGAGGAATCCGATTGATTATACTAGGACTATCCACAGAAACTGGAATAAAAGACTGTCCCGCAGAAAAGTAAAAAAAGTCTAGTATAATCCGATTGATTATACTAGGACTATCCACAGTAACTGGAATAAAAGACTGTCCCGCAGAAACGAAAAGAAACAATGCTATTGGGTAAAAAAATTACTTAAAAGAAAAAAAAATCTCTGATTTAAAAAAAAAAAAAATTATGTAAATTATTGAGGGGAATATTGACCTGTTTGTGTGGAGGAAAGACCCGCCTCCGCTTTAGAACACAGGGAGGCGGGTCCCATAGGATTAACATTGACCCGCCTCTGTTCCAGAACTCTCCTTTACTCACTACTCATGGTGTTGATTGCTTCAGATATTTGGGTGTCTACCTTGACAAAATTTTCTTGGAAAACGCATATAAATAATATAATTAAGAGCTTAAATATTATGCTTTCAAGATTTTATTATGTAGGAAATTTTATAAATTTGTCAATGTTAAAAATTATTTATAATTCGTGGATAAAATCCTATTTGAAATATGGTATTATATCTTGGGGAGGTGTATGTGAGACAAATCTGAAACCATTACTAGGTTCTCAAAATTACATAATATGATGTATGCTAAAGAAAAAGAAATTTGATAGTATAAAAAAAAATATAAAAAATTAAATATCTTACCAGTTACAAAATTATTATTTATCACCTATTAGTGTACAATATTTAAAATTGGGATGATTCTAACTTTAAGATCTTTCCCAAATACAAGCGTTTATCATCTAAATAAAATAAAAATAAATACCCCCTCAAGCAGCTGCTTACCACAGAGGTCTGACAGGAGCCTGTCAGTTTATATGCCACAGTAGATTTATCTAAATTTTAAAAGACTTATATTTTATAAATACATAAAAAAAATGAATTATTAAAAGAATATTTTAAGAAACTAACTAAAGATGAACTGCGAGGAGACATAACTGAATCTTTAGCAGTATGGTGTTACAAACTCCCAGTGGTTTATACTGAGATTCCTCAATTAAATTCAAAAAATGAACTTTCTAGTGAAGCTATATATCAATTATTTATTAATTTTAAAAGAGAAAAATTTAACAATTGCTTAGAAATCTATACTGATGGGTCCTACATAAAAGATTCTGGATCATCCAGTGCTGCTATATATATTCCATCATATAATATATCTTTAGCATATAAATTGCCTGCTTTTACACAGATTTTACACGCTGAAATTTATGCAGTATTTGCTGCACTCAATTGGATTTTAGTAAATATAAAAATTCAATCAATAGTTATATTTATTGATTCAAAAAGTGCTATACTTACATTAATACAAGATAACTCATACACTACATATCCATACTACACATTTACTCTACTCAAACTCTATAATGAAAACTTAAATGAAAAAAATAATTATATTCAATTTTGTTGGATACCAGGACATTCTGGGTTTAAAGAAAATGAAAATGTAGATAAAATTGCAAAATCAGCTCATGAGTATGATAATATTTCTCCAGTACATAATTTTTATATACATGTTAAAAAAGAAATATAAAAATTAGAATTTAATATTTTAGAAACATATTTTCAATTTCACTCTATTTTTAAGCCAAATTTCAGATTTGAACTCTCTAACAAAATTAATACTACTCTAAAATTACCATTCTCCAGATATGAATCCAAAATTATTTTTCGGCTAAGAACAGACACAATCCTTCTAAATAAATTCAAATTCCTACTTAACTTAAGTACCTCACCTAAATGTACAAAATGCAACATAATTGAAAATTCTTCCGACCTTATATTAAACTGTGAAAAATATGATTTACAATGAGAAAATATTTTTGAAAAACTTAGAAGCATAAATATTAATGAATTTACTTTAAACTTAATTTTAAAACATCCTATAATCTCAATACAAACAAAAATATTTGCCTTCCTATTGGAATTTCTTAAAGAAACTGAGATATGGAACAAATTATAGAAAAAAGAAAAAAAAAGAAAAAAAAAATTAAAAAAATATATATATATAAAAATGAACTCTTAAAGATTAAGAGAAAAAAAAATAAAAAAAAATAAATAATAAGGAAGAAAAAAAATACAGAAAACAGAATCAAAAAAAATAAACAAAATTTTAATGGGAAAGCCTGAACAAGGACATCCCAATTTTTTTTGTGAAGTGGAATCAAATCAAATCTGAGAGGATGGCAGGACCTCAGCAGAAAACAACACGAACATCCATGCCTTACCCGGGGCTCGAACCCAGGTCCCGTAGATCAGTAGCCAAGCGCGCTAACCACTACTATGCATTTATCCATATCGTTTCCTAAAAAAATTTTTCATCCAAAAACACTACGTTTATCTGGCACCAAAACTTTTTAATGTGCTCTGCCGGCTAACATTAGAAATGAAATAAACATTTATGCTTTTAAAAGATTAATATGGGATTGGTTAGTGGATTGTGATGATGTAGAGAAATATCTATAGAGATAATACTTTAGCTCCAATATTTAATTTTTATAACACTGTTACAACTAAATCTGTAACGTTATATTCGTGAACTTCTCCACGCACGAGCTCGGATTCAAGTGGAGTTCTCTTATTTATTTACTTCTTTCATATTGTTCAGTTTGTTTGTTTAAAAAAACTACTTATAAAATAGATTATAATTTATACTTTACAATATAATTTGTGTTAATCAGTTCATGTGTATGAACTTTTGAACTTGAAAAATTTAGGTAAAAGTTCGTTTTTTGTTGCTGATTTTTGCATTGAACTGTACTGGTGTTGAGAGCAGAGAATAAAAAAATCTATCTATCTATCTATTGTCCAAAAATGAGGCGTCAGAATGCAATGGGCAAAGCTTTGAATAAGTAGTGTGGTCACCCCTTACAGCAACGCAGGCACGACAGTGATGTTCCATGCTGTTTATGATGTGAATCAACTCAGTAGCGAGTAAGACCATTGTTCCTTTAAAGTAGTAATAAACTCTCCCTTTGTTTCAGGTGGAGGAATGGGGGCATCAAGACGTCTCAGAGCATCATACACATGCTCAATCGGATTAAGGTCGGAATATCTAGCTGGTCACTCCACGCGCATAATGATCTGCTCTTGAAGATATTGTTCCACTAGTCGATCTCTGTGTGGACGAGCGTTATCATTTTGTAAGATGAATGGTTCACCTATTGCACCAGCGTAAGGACGTAAATAAGGGTCCTTCTACGCATAGCAGAAGCTGATACAACCCTCCCAGTGGCTGCTGAAAGAGAAGATCTTAACTGAGAGGGAGTAGACGTCCTTCTCCTTCGTGCTGTTAATCGCAGATATCGGTCTTGTACAGCGGTCGTAACTTCAGCCATTCCTCGGCTAAACCTCCGAGACGAGGAATCCGTGCTAAGAAATTGATTCCACAGTCTATGAACAAGAAAAGGACTCACATTCAGCCGTCGTGCCGCGTCTGGCAGACATTGGCCTGCTTCGAGCCTGCCAATAGCTCTCCGCCCCAGTTCATTTGGCAAATGCTGTCTCGAGATCATTCCTACAAAATGGCTATTTCGAATTTCTTTACTCACATTTACAACACAAAATTACGATCCACTCCAAAACACCCGTTTTTATGCCGCTATCCCATTGCGCAAATTGACGCTAAGACTATTTTGCATATATTAGCTAGACTAATTTGCATACGATATGCTCACTCAGCATTACTTTACTGGTTACATGGACAGGTGTAGTGAGTATCGCACAAAAGTTTTGGCGAATTATCGCGATTTTTCTCATTTTTCCTTAATATATGGAAACCAATGTATTATTTGAAATTCGAAACTCGAGAAATTTAAGTGAAATATTCAATTTATCTTCAGGAACATTTTCTTTTTAGTAAAAACCACTTTTTAAGTTTAGGAAGTTTTGAATGTGACTTTCCATTTGAATAACATGGAAATGTACGAAACCTTTTGGTAGTAGAAAGTATATTTGATATAAAAAAATACCTCTTCAAGTAGCTGCTTGCCACAGAGGTCTGACAGGAACCTGTCAGTTTATATTATCAGTTATACAAAGAGTAGATTCCGATATAAATGAGAAATATTTACCTAATAGATAAAAAATATATATAAAATATATTATTCTTATCATGTTTTAACTGTGTTAATTAGAAAAAGGAACTACATAAAGACAATTTTTTTCTTTGAATAATAATTAGGAGTTTGAAGAATGGGATTAACTATATTCATATCGTAGTTTTGATTTTATTGGAGGTGGACGTATGCGCGAATTTCAGTTGAGTTAAAAACACTAGAGCTCATATAGTGTAGTGAATTGTCGTGGGTACTTCAATTTCTCATTACTTTGTATTGTATTTTTACCGTACTTACAAGTCTGCCAGAATTTCTAAATAAATCACACAGCAGAAATTAATATGAAGTGCAGTGGAACAAATTTTGTTTATTGTTTATTAGCAGTTATTTGTAGCTGGAACAATTGTCATTCCATTTCTGATCTAAAAAGCGGCTTTAATTCATCTTCCAATTGGAGGCGTATTTCTATTCAGAGATATTTTCCCTTTCATAATGAGAGTGATTTATTATGTGATTGGAAAGTGAGGGAAGAACCAAATAACCTACAACAAACAAAGGTGCGTTTCCTCTCATGAATTATTGGAGAACAAGCAATTGTTGAAACGTTCTTTAACCATACACTCCTACAAAGAATCTATGTTGGACATCCGAAGGTAACTTTAATTACCGATATCGGGATATTTATTATTTTGGCACAAACTGAACACAACCTATGACAATAGACCTGCCTAGGCTGCTTTGTTGGCCTTTCGTATAAACATGGTTCTAAGCAGCAATAATAGCCTTCAGCAACCTTCTTTACCAGCAATATGTTTTCCGTAATGGAAGCAACATTTGTACTAGAACCTTCCTCTTCACACCGCCGAACAATAAAGCAGAAATCACAGATAAGCACGGTTGGTTCCACGATGATTCTAATAGATGGTTGGCAGATATTCATTTGCGATGCAGTTTTCATGAATCGAGAGCAAGTCGCTTTTATCTACGATGTCCTGAATGAATTAAGAAATTTCGTACCGTTATTTCCATAAGAAAAAGATTAAAATATTTGCAATTGACTATAATTCGGTGCCATGCAAAAATGTTCAACATGATACAGAGTCACTTTTATGGTTGTAGGTTGCAGTTCCATATTCTAGAGCGTTCATTCCATTCCATTCCTCTTCATCCACGATGTGGCATGTATAGGTCGCTTGCCTCATGATAAGGAGGAGGAGGGGATCCAAGTGATCTGTAAATCTTCTCCTCTACAGTTTATTCAATTTTCTGCTCAAACTTTTGAGTTCGACCCACCGTTGTCCGAACTATATATTTCGTTAATTCCTGAGCCTAAACTAATTCAGAGGAAATATATTCTGATATAACATAAAACAAATGCAGAGATATTTGATTCGAAATGAGTTTTAAATTCTTCAATGCTATAGGCTGTTCTAAATATTAAAACAATTCCAATCAATTGGAGACAAATTAAAATATCAAAGTTATTTGGAATTAGAATATTAACAATCATTTGTAGAAACTAAATAATTATTGCGTAGAATCATTTTAAAAGCAAGGGGCGACTTCTTAGTGATAAAAAAGGATTACCTGATATAAATGGAAATATAAATAATAGAGAATAATTTCAAGTACTAAACCTTTATTAAAATTTTGAAACCATAGCCAAAAATTATTTAATTTAAATTTTTACTTTTTTACGCTATTTTATACTGCAAGACTGGAAATTTAATTTATGACGGAGACCTAATCCGAAATAATTAGCGATATTTGAAGCTTCGACTGAGGACCTTGCTAAACGACCCAGCTTTAAATCATTTATACTATAAAACTTTCATAGAATACTTGTATCATATTTCTTAGGATACTTGGTCATACACTTGCATCAGATGATCCAACACATCGGAATAGAAAATCCCTGAGTCGATGCGTCAACCAGCAGACTCCTATACCTGCTGCTCATGCGATCCACTGACAGTGAATGCTTTCACCATACACAAAGCATCCGCAGTGTAAGCAGAAATGTGACTCATCAAAGCAGCAATCTTTTTCCCGATCATCCGTGGTACATACTTGACCTTTTCCTCCTTCCTCCATTACAAATGACAGCATTTTCAAATGCTCCTGATGCAAACTAACATCTGATGTGATGAACATTATCCGCTGCTTTTGTTTATTATAAGGCCTCACAGGGGGATGCTGTAAATTGTGTTCAAAGCATCTGTTACCAGTGTTACTCTAAGTCGGAAAAGTAAGTTCTTAACTGACCGTTTTGTATGTAGTTAATGTGGTATTCCGTAAATAATGTTTATACCTCCAGCTCAGAAAATGAACTGAAACAGCATTTTCAATTTTGTTAATTATTTCAAGAACTGGGTACATTCGACCATAAAATAAGTGGCAATAAACAAATTTAAAAAGATTGTGGCCCTCATTGCGGCGAATATGTGAGAGTCTTGAGGTTACGAAGTCACGGTTTCAACCTCATTTTGAACAATTATCTAAAAATATCTAGTCTCAATAATTTCATTAAATGGTGTGCTTTTTTCAGTAAATGTTATTGTGTATTGCACTTAATAAAACTTTCAAATATTTTAAATTTTTAGTATATCATTATATTTATTTATTGACCTTAATGTTGAAATGCAGTGATCCCTTTAAGGTGGAAAATTTTCAAAGTGAGTATTTAAAAGTAAAAGGAAGGTATTTTTTTAAAACGAAAGTAAGTCTTTTTTTATAATTTTAATAAAGTTAAAAAATCACTGACATTGATTTATTGCATATAAAAGTGTTGGAAATTTAGATTATTTTTTATATAACCTTAAAAAAAAGCTAACATGAAAATAGAGACAACCTTTTACATTTAACAAGATACGGAAAATATAATACATAAATTTTTCTCGAATCGTTCAATATGGCCTGCAAAACAAATCTAATTTTGAAAGTGGCCCTTATATGGGAAAAGGTTGGAGACCACTGGTATATAAGAAGCACCACATAATATACTGGTAATGGGCAGAATAATTGAAACATCAAGTTTGCTGAAGACTTTTTGTTTATGTTAAATAGCGGCGTCTACGTGTCACTGACGAAGGCATGAAACAAGCGAATGACATTCGCTTGTAACCGCATGTAATTATTGGTACTATGTCATCGAGAGAATACCTTAGCGATTTCGAAAGGGGATTGATCGTTGGAGCGCATTTGGTCGGTGCTTCGTTTAATAAGGGACCTGAACTCGCTAATGTTTCACGAGAAAGTTTCCAAAGCAATGTCTGCCCGGGAATCTAAAGGGAAGACGTCAACTGCGAAAGGCAACAGTGGGCGCATACTCCGAATCGAGCTGCTCAAGTGTGCACAGATTTCAGCGATAGGACACGAAATGTCAATTTTTGTTTTTAAAACGATACATCGATAACTCCACAGAATTGAATATCACGGTCGAACTGCACTTTAAAAGTCCTTCATCACATCTGTCAACTTACGTCATCATGTCCAGTGATGCATAGGGCACAAACAGTGAAGACTTGAACAGTGAAGGAATGTGATATGGTCTGACATACTTGGTATGATTCATACAAACTACGCTTGTTTCCGGCAAATGAACGAGTGTAGATGTGGCGACAACCAAAAACTGATTGATTGCTTCCTACTGCTAAGAGTTCTTGCGTGTATGTAATGGTGTGGAATGCTTTCTTGTGGCTTGGTTTGGTTGCACTCATTCCGTTAGAAGGCAAGATTAATGACAATCGCTATTTGACAGTCTTTTGTGATCATCTTCATCCAATGGAATAGCTATTTCTTTCAAGAAGGAAGAGCTGTCTGTGGCCGAAGCTCGAGCCGAAGGCGCTCCAACAATGATGCCCATCCATAGAGCACATGTGGTTTGAGGAGCGTGAGACTGGACTTTTTTCATATATCATGACCACTGCAGTTTCCAGATATAAACTAATTTGAAAATCTACGGAAACTTCTGGAACAACGTCTCAGCCAGTGTTTTCAAGCTCCATCGAACAAGCAGGAATTGGTCATGTTTCTTGTGGACGAATGACATTGTATGCCTGCTGCTGACTTTGAGACACTGGTAGACTTTATGACACCCAATAAACAGGCTGTACTGGACTCACATGGCAGTCCAACACCGTATTACTGATATTACGTTTTTATTTCGAATTTCTGCACATTACCTGTATATGATACAGCAAAGTTTACCTTCCTGATGCACCAGGTGGCGCTCTTCATTAACCCTACGTATATCGCATTGGGCCTCACAGATCCAGGTATTTTATACCTTGAATTTCTTTAACCGACGCTAGTAGGACCCATTCTTTCTCAGTACCTTTCAGCGCTTTCCTTTGCTATACCTTGATGTAATTTCGCGTAGATCATCTCATTAGTTACTTGATAGGACACATAATTATAACGAATGCGTCTCTCATACGTTTAACTATTTCGGGATATCAGATGTATTTCAATATCTCTCATTAAGAAAAACGAAAAGAAAAAGAAATATTTGTTTCTAAAAGTAGATGAAAAGTTAAAGAAAAAGAGTTAAAACAGGGAAGTGACAGTTCACTGAAGAAACAGAAATTTCCTATATCTTTCTCTTTATTGCATTTAAAATTTTAACATTAAAATTTTTCCGTACGCACCACTATTGGTGAACAACTGAAATATTCGTAAAACAACTAAGCCACCAGTATTCTTATAAAAATATTTAATACAAGTAATGCAACTTCAGTTTAATCAATAACACTGTAGGTACTTTCAGCAAACCTGTCGTGAGTGGATGAACCTTTCCGGAAGCATCCGAAAATATTAAAAATAATGATATGTAGTGAGAGCTTAAGACGTCTCGTGGTTGAGTGGTTAGCGCGCTTGGCTATTGATCTAAGGGACCTGGGTTGGAGCCTCGGCTAAGGCATGGATGTTCGGGCTGTTTTTCTGCTGAGTTCCTGCCATCCTCACAGACCTTCTACTAGGTCATGTAAATTTAGAGGCTCCTGTCAGACCTCTGTGATCAAGCAGCTGCTTGAGGGGAGATTTATTATTAGTGGGTGCTTAAATGCCATTTCTTTCCTCTAAGACAAAAAAAGGCAACTTCTCCATAAATAGTAGTCAAATAATGGATTTCTGCATCGAAATATATACTCACATGTGCCATTGTTTGCTTACCTAACTTATTTTTTTTTGGTCATACCCACCTGTCATACCCACTGACGTTAGAAGACAACAGAAAGGTCGTATGGCATCTGCATGTAATCGTAGACACTGCTAAAAGATAAATTACAACTCCAAATTGTCCAATCATCAATAAAGCAAGTTAAGAAAAAACTCTTTCCTTTCGAAATTTTACATTTAAAAAAAATTCCAATTTTGAATCCTAAAGAGAATACATGAAAGCAAAATAAATTATTATACTTCCTTTTCCTTATCTGAAGTTCATTTTACCCCTATTTACTTTCTTTTAAAAAAAAATTACAAAAAAAATCCTGTTTCACTTTGCCCATATTGAGATTTCCTTTGCTAACAAATCGCTCTACTCTCTATTCTATTCGTGTACATAAAAGCCACAGCCTACACATGTTAAAAACAATCAGGATAATCTTGACAAAAGGCTTTAATTCGTCTCTTAACTGCTGTCCAGTGAGCCCCTTTCATTTGAAAACCATTTCAGTAGTAAGGCTCTGGTATCCGCCGTATGCATGTAACAGTTTATATATTTTCAATAGTACAGAAAGGTTTAAGGCAATTAATTATTGAAATAAATTTTCTAACGCTAAACAACCAAAGAATTATTTGAAAGATCAAATAATTCATGTAGAATATTTTTTTTCTTCTAAATTATGTTTCACAACCTGGGTTCCCAGGTTCGAATCCCAGCTGGGTCAGCGTTGAAATTTATCTGCGCAAAATTCCCCGCCCTGCCGACGGTCACAAGGGGGCACTAATGGGCTTGGATATGCAGCCGTCCGTCGGATGGGACGTTACGCCGTGTTTCCGAGTGCGGGAGAGCCGTATCCTGTGCACGTTAAAGAACATGCTGGATGTCCTTGACGGTAGGCTACCATCTGTCCCCCAACAGCTGTTCCAGCGAGTTCATTCCCCCAACATTCTCTGAGTCTTCGGGGTCCATGTGACTTAGCCATTTAGCCCATGGTGTGCAAAAAAGTGCCACTCAGAGATAAAACAACCCAACCAACTTACAACCTGGTCCCGATTCTGTTTCAGAATGCCAGACGGTCGTTTGTCTGTATGGCGTCGGTGTCGTCAACGACCTGAGGAATCTTATTCCATTAGCCAAAATATAACTCCCTATCGTGGTACAATTGTATGGGGGGGCGACATTATACATGGCAGCTGAACACCTCTGATCCCTGTTGCTTGGGCATTCCCACTGGATACTGTGGTCGGCCCGCCTGTTCCCTCTCTGATTGCCTGACTTTTCTGAGTTCGTTAGCGAACCCTTCTGTTATCGGGCATTGGAGGATGTAGTGCCCGACATCTGCATCTGGAGCCCCACAGTCGCAGCAACCGTGGCCAAAGATTTTAAAACGCTCCAGATATGCTGGGATGTTCCCATGTCTTGTCAGTACTTGTGTAAAGTGATGTTCAGAAGACTCTAAGTATGAACCGACTGTGGATGAATGTCTTCGTTTGAAGACCATTCTCATTGTGTCCCAAAATCTCTTCCACTATTTTGTCACCTGCTTGCCTAATATAGGCTTCAAAGTATTTGTTGAAGTCTTAACCGCAATTTCAGACTGAGTGTCAGTGCCTGCTGAGCGTGCCAGTTGGTCTGCCTGCTCATTTCCTTCATGACCTGCATGCATCTTGATCCAGGAGAGATAAATATTGGATCTGTTATTGCCACCCAAGAACTGTTTTATCTCGTTTACCGTGTGATGCTTGTTTGTCTGCATCTTCAAGCGCTTTCAGAGTTGCTCGATTTTCATAATACAGCCTTATGTCATTGTACTGACTGCCGTCATTGAGGACCCACTTAAGGGCCTCTCTGATGGCAAGCAGCTCTGCTTGGACGGTCGAGCTGTTATTAGATACACTTAGGATCCTTGATTGTAGGCAGTGTAGGCCAGGCTCAGCCCATCTTTATCCTCGCTCTTCGAACCGTCAGTGTAGACTTCCACTCCTCTGCCTGGTGGTCCATAGATCATGGGACACGAAGTCTCTTAATGGAGTGTGTATCCCATTTTGCAGTTTCAGTTTCATAGTACGCAGGGTCATATTGGACTTCGAGAAATGTTTCCTTCTCCCAATGCAGGTAGGACTCTAAAACTGGTCGCTTCTTTTCCTACTCTCAAATAAAAAAGTGGAATCCCCGCGATCACCAAGAGCGCTTCTGCAGATGTCGTTCTATAAGCGCTGCTAATACGCAGTAAAGCTGCTTTCTGAGTTGCAAGACACTTTTGGGATAATTTCAGTTATCGGTGGGTTAGTCAGTATTTAGTAACATTGAAATAACTTCTTAAAGCGGCGGGGATTGGCTCAGTCGGTAACGCGCAAGGCTCAGTTCCCAGGTTCGAGTCTCATCTGGGCCAGCATCGAGATTTCTCTCCGTTAAGCACCTGCCCTCAGTAAGAAACGGGACACCGATGGAGTTTGGAAGACCGCTGTCCGTCACGGGGGATGCAAAGCCGTGGTTCCGTTTGCATGAGAGCCATACCCTGTGCATGTTAAAGGACACGCTGGATGGCCTTAACACGAGGCTTCCATCTGTCTCGTAACAGCTGTACAGGAATCCCCTTCCCCAACCTTCTATGAGCCCTTGGGGTCCTTGTGTGACACGGTCATTTAGTCCAAAAAAAGTGGGGAAAAAATGTGCCGCTCAAATGGGAAAAAAAACCCTTAAAGAAATCACTTATGCAAAAGCAAAAATTATCCAAATTATGATTTTAAAAGTATTAATTAGATATTTTAAAATTACTACCGGTGGGGGAGAGGGTCGAAAAAACTCTTTAACAGATAAGTGAAAAATTCTGAACACATAGTATGATTTGCACATAACATAAGTTCAGTGGCTTTTGAATTATGACTTCCCCCCCCCCCTTGTTACGTCGGTGCAAGCTAACTTTTTCTTTTCATCAGACCCACAAAGCTGTTAGCTTATTTGCAGGTTATATCGGAGCAAATACCTGGGACTCGAACCTAGACCCCAAAAGTTGAAGTGCTATTACGAACCAACCCGACACTGCTGTGCCACGGAACAGCTGACTTCAAGCCTCCATAACTTCTAAATGGAACATTTTTATGAGAAGATGGGACTGAAGATAAAGATCTCCATCAAGTCTCTAAATTTTGATTTTTAACAATATTTGTTCTGTATTTAAAAAACTGAATATTTAATAATAAACAACAGTAATGCCAAACATAGGAATTTATCTGAGAAGTTAATTAATATTCTAATAAGAAGTATTATTTTCAAAGCATTTAATACAATAGATGCACAATGAGTGATCAATGAATGATTATAACGTCGTGTTATGTCAATGGGACGATAATTTGGAAACTCTATAACTTTTAAAAGAAGCGTTTTATGACAAAATACGACTGAAGGTTAAGATGTCAATCAGTTCTATCTAAATATTGATTTTTAATAATTTTCGTTCAGTATTTTAAAAGAGTTACGAAGGTTTTTGAATATTTGACAATAGCAATGCCAGCCCTCTGTGGCAAGCAGCTGCTTGAGGGGGTATTTATTTTAATTTTTTTTTAATGCCAGCCACAAAAATTGACTTCAGAAGTCAATTAAAACTTAGTGATAAGAATTGTATCAATGTATTCAAAAAATAAATCTGCATTTTAGAACTTTGCATAAAGAATTCTCTCAGTTAAAGAGTTAGGAAGTTTGAATATTTAACAGCATTAAAGGAATTATTTACACGAACTATTTAAATATACCCTGCTTGCCACATAGGTCTGATAAGATAATACCGAATGATCATTGAATAATGACTACTCATTGCTTGCCACATAGGTCTGATAAGATAATACCGAGTGATCATTGAATGATGACTACTCACTGCTTGCCACATAGGTCTGATAAGATAATAGCGAGTGATCATTGAATGATGACTACTCACTGCTTGCCACATAGGTCTAATAAGATAATACCGAGTGATCATTGAATGATGACTACTCACTGCTTGCCACATAGGTCTGATAAGATAATAGCGAGTGATCATTGAATGATGACTACTCACTGCTTGCCACATAGGTTTAAGATAATACCGAGTGATCATTGAATGATGACTACTCACTGCTTGCCACATAGGTCTGATAAAATAATACCGAGTGATCATTGAATGATGACTACTCACTGCTTGCCACATAGGTCTGATAAGATAATACCGAGTGATCATTGAATGATGACTACTCACTGCTTGCCACTTAGGTCTGATAAGATAATACCGAGTGATCATTGAATGATGACTACTCACTGCTTGCCACATAGGTTTGATAAGATAATAGCGAGTGATCATTGAATTATGACTACTCATTGCTTGCCACATAGGTCTGATAAGATAATACCGAGTGATCATTGAATGATGACTACTCACTGCTTGCCACATAGGTCTGATAAGATAATAGCGAGTGATCATTGAATGATGACTACTCACTGCTTGCCACATAGGTCTGATAAGATAATAGCGAGTGATCATTGAATGATGACTACTCACTGCTTGCCACATAGGTTTAAGATAATACCGAGTGATCATTGAATGATGACTACTCACTGCTTGCCACATAGGTCTGATAAAATAATACCGAGTGATCATTGAATGATGACTACTCACTGCTTGCCACATAGGTCTGATAAGATAATACCGAGTGATCATTGAATGATGACTACTCACTGCTTGCCACATAGGTCTGATAAGATAATACCGAGTGATCATTGAATGATGACTACTCACTGCTTGCCACATAGGTCTGATAAGATAATAGCGAGTGATCATTGAATGATGACTACTCACTGCTTGCCACATAGGTCTGATAAGATAATAGCGAGTGATCATTGAATGATGACTACTCACTGCTTGCCACATAGGTTTAAGATAATACCGAGTGATCATTGAATGATGACTACTCACTGCTTGCCACATAGGTCTGATAAAATAATACCGAGTGATCATTGAATGATGACTACTCACAGCTTGCCACATAGGTCTGATAAGATAATACCGAGTGATCATTGAATGATGACTACTCACTGCTTGCCACATAGGTCTGATAAGATAATACCGAGTGATCATTGAATGATGACTACTCACTGCTTGCCACATAGGTCTGATAAGATAATACCGAGTGATCATTGAATGATGACTACTCACTGCTTGCCACATAGGTCTGATAAGATAATAGCGAGTGATCATTGAATTATGACTACTCATTGCTTGCCACATAGGTCTGATAAGATAATACCGAGTGATCATTGAATGATGACTACTCACTGCTTGCCACATAGGTCTGATAAGATAATAGCGAGTGATCATTGAATGATGACTACTCACTGCTTGCCACATAGGTCTGATAAGATAATAGCGAGTGATCATTGAATGATGACTACTCACTGCTTGCCACATAGGTTTAAGATAATACCGAGTGATCATTGAATGATGACTACTCACTGCTTGCCACATAGGTCTGATAAAATAATACCGAGTGATCATTGAATGATGACTACTCACTGCTTGCCACATAGGTCTGATAAGATAATACCGAGTGATCATTGAATGATGACTACTCACTGCTTGCCACATAGGTCTGATAAGATAATACCGAGTGATCATTGAATGATGACTACTCACTGCTTGCCACATAGGTCTGATAAGATAATACCGAGTGATCATTGAATGATGACTACTCACTGCTTGCCACATAGGTCTGATAAGATAATACCGAGTGATCATTGAATGATGACTACTCACTGCTTGCCACATAGGTCTGATAAGATAATAGCGAGTGATCATTGAATGATGACTACTCATTGCTTGCCACATAGGTCTGATAAGATAATAGCGAGTGATCATTGAATGATGACTACTCATTGCTTGCCACATAGGTCTGATAAGATAATAGCGAGTGATCATTGAATTATGACTACTCATTGCTTGCCACATAGGTCTGATAAAATAATACCGAGTGATCATTGAATGATGACTACTCACTGCTTGCCACATAGGTCTGATAAAATAATACCGATTGATCATTGAATGATGACTACTCACTGCTTGCCACATAGGTCTGATAAGATAATACCGAGTGATCATTGAATGATGACTACTCACTGCTTGCCACATAGGTCTGATAAGAGTCTGTCAGTTTATATGCCATAGTATTGTTTTTCTGCTGAGGTCCTGCCATCCTCACAGACCTTCTGTTTATATGCCATAGTAGAAGGTCTGTGAGGATGGCAGGACCTCAGCAGAAAAAAAATACAAACATCCATGCCTTACCCGGGGCTCTTATCGGTTTTTGAATGTTTCTTAACACTGGAGTTTTTATTCTTAAATATTCAAACTTCCGTAATTCATTAAATACCGAACTAATATTGTTGAAAAGCGAGATATTGTTTATATTTGATTGAGATCTTTATCTGCAATCACATTCTTCGAAACAAAAAAACTTATTTTAGGAATTATAGAGCTTAGACTTTAGCTTTGACATTGACATAGCATTGGGATGAGTAGTCATCATTCAATAATCACTCGGGGTATATTTAAACAGTTCGTGTAAATAATTCCTTTGAGGCTGTTAAATATTCAAACTTCCTAACTCTTTAAATGCAAGGCGAATATCTTTGAAAACCCAGTTCTAAAGAAACTTGATTCAGAGTCGCGGTGGGTTATTTTGATCCACACTCTTTTTGCACACAATGAACTAAATTGCCAGGTCACAAAGACCCCTAGCGGGCTCACTGGGCAGCTGTTATGTGACAGATTGTAGCGTACCGCCAAGCCCATTCAGCGTGTTCTTTAACGTGCACAGGGTATGGCTCTCCCATACACGGAACCACGACATTACGTCCAATCCGACAGACGACTGCCTTTCCAAGCCCATCGGTGTCCCCTACTGACACCGATGGGCAAGGTGAAGACAAGCTGCCCCCCCCCCCCCCCCCGCCAGTAAAGTTGGAGATAGACCAAGAGTAACACTGTCTAGAAATTTTTAAAATATGCATTCTTATTTATAAAGGGATGACTTAATGCGATTTAGAGTTAAAGCTAATTTCCGCAAACTTTCATCAAAGCTATGGATTAAATTGGAAAAGGAAAAACAGTTATTTGCACAAAATAGAAAAGGAAACCTTTTTTAGTTCAGTCTTTGATCTAAGGTTACATTATGTTAATATAGACGTTTAAGCATCATTCGATACCAGAGCCTCATCAGCCATCATCAGCTGATCTCAGATCCTCTGTTGGTGAGATAGCACCAAAATGCAATTGGTCAGCTAATGACGTTGCCCACCTCTCACGAACTAGGACGTTGAGGTTGGATTTTGAGAGGCAACCACTCCCCCCACTACTCCGCTAAATTTGGAATAAGCCATTCGCCATTTCATTTTAGGAAAGGTGGAGTAGTAGAAAAAAACTGCAAAAAAAACGCGGAAAAATCCATCAGGCTTTAATTCAGCCTCGGAGAGAATCGCCGCTTACATCCAACTGATGGGTGGGCGAATGAGTCCCTTCAGTAGCAACTCGCCTCGAATTGGGGAGTGCGACACACAATGAAAGATGAGAAAATCATGTAAAATAAAACAAATTGCATAAAAAACTATTTTTTGTTAAAATAAACGAAAAGTAAGCAAGTGAAAAATAAAAATAACCATAGAATACTTTCTTCGGCTATTCTTTAAAAACAAATTTAATAAAAAAAACTCTTTTTTTTGTCAAATAAACAAAACATGAACAGGAAAAAACTCATAAAAAAACTCCTTTTGTTATTGAAAAAAACGAAAGGAAAAGACGCACAAACGATAAAAAACTAATTAAAAAAACCAAATACTCTAAACAGTGATGCACCAGGAAGCACCCTGGCCAAGATTGGTTAGGGAGCCTGCCGCAAAGAACTTACCTTCCCCTCATTATTGAGAAACTGAGGGAGGATCCCACCTGCACAGACTAAACAGATAGGAGAAGAACCTTGTTCAGGTTTTCTCTCGACAAGGGACAAGGCCCCCCGGAAAGTAGCCAGGTTCTCCAACCCAGCCTCTATCCTGTTAAGCTGACACGATGGCCCGGTTCTTCAACCCGACCACTGTCTCAGTCAGGACGTTTACATGTACAACAGACAGAGACATCCCCCACTCGATACAGTGGCCCTGTCCTCCAACCTGACCCCTGTACAGCAGGGGCGAAATGACACCATAAGACTAAGGAACCAGCATTGCCTGGATTTCCTGGAAAAGAAAAAGAAAAGGAACAACTCCTCAAACCTCTTAAAGAAATTCCTAATTTCATAACACATAATTTAAACAACATTTCTAGTTTCATATTTAACTTTTACGTTGTATGTATTACGTTTATGGTCAGAGCAGAACTAAATTAGTTTTCTATATCATAGTTTTTCAAAAAATTCACCAGATGCTTAATGTGAATAACATAATTTTATCTGCTTTAAAGTAGACATTTCAATTTACGACTTTGAGAAATTTTCTTTTCATTATCAAAGAGAAGAAAGATTCAATACTTGATATACACTAAGAGAGAATTTCCATGTTGTACCAATCGGAATGTAAATTAGAAACTCTATAATTTCTAAAATATGAATTTTAATTAAAACAATATGACTGGAGAAAAATTAAAATCATAATCAAATGTATTTAAATCTCGATTTTCAGCACAATTCGTTCAGTATGTGAAAAGCAATGGAAGATGGAATATTTCACAACAGTAATTTACCTCCAAAAAACTTAAGAAGTTTTGTTTCAAACAATTTAATGAAATAAATATACATTTTAAAAGTTTGGGTAATGATTATTTCAATATTGACAATCGTGAAGGGACTTTATAAACCAAAATAATTTAATATTAAATATTCCAGGTTTTGTAACCTTTTAATTTTGAAAGAATAAGATTGAAAAACGAGATTTAAATAGAATTTATTTAATTTTATTTGATTTATTCTATTATATTTTATTATATATATATATTATTATATCTCTATTTTATTATATTTATTTTATTGATTTGGTCTTAATTTTATCTTCAGTCACTTTTTTCCATTCAGTGCATATTTAAGATGTTATAGAGCTTCGACATTAACATGGAAATTCTCTAATATTTTGGTAGGGATGTTTAATAACTGAATAACAATTATTTTGGCACCGATCTTTTTATTGATGAACATCTCCACAATAGTTGATAATTGTTTATTTAACTAAGAAAATTCCTGCTCCCAACTTAACAATGCTAATTAACAAAACGTTTCTCAAAAAACAAAAATACTAATACCCCGTTCAACTCATAGCTGCTTCCATAATAGTCGTTTCTTTATGATACATAAAACAGCTAAATGTTGTTTTATTTATGGCCTAGAAAAGGGTGTCATGAAAGAAATGCAAGCAAAGCGTTTCCTCGCGACTTGATCTTCTGTGTGATTCTCAGGGTGCCTACACTAATACCACAAGGTATTCGTCTTAGGATCCGCAAAAAATCCAATTTAAAAATGAAATGAATCGTATTCCCAGAAAAGATAAATATGACCTTTCTGGCAATCCAACGTCACAAGGGGAAATAAAAAGAAGTTCGATTGCTGAAGAAAAGAGCTACTTAATAGGCTAAAAAATATTACAGTGTCCTTTTTATGAAATTATGTTTATGCAAAAGAGCGAATTCCATGTGAGCCATACGCCGAATGCAGTGCAGTACGTGTGTAAGCACGAGGGACGGAATAAGGGGTTCATTCATCCTCCCACATTTAAGAATACTAGTAACCAGAACGTAAAAAGATAAAAAAAATATATATATATACCCTCAAAATGTATATATATATTGAATGTATTTTGTGATAGCTTTTTAAAGCCCCCTCAAGCAGGAAAAATTTTATACTGGAACGGCGTCCCGGCTCGTTCTTGGTCCCACATTATTTTTTCTAGATCCGGGACACGTAGGCATCTTGAGTTACGTAACAGACTGACATTGCTTCGGAAGTTACGTCATTCTTTGTATCGATTATTGCCAACAGAAGGAACTTCTAAACAATGGATTGTTGAAAGAAAATACGAAACTAAAAGCATTTCGTACAATGAATGCCGTTAGTTTCGTATATCCTTTGAACATATTTGTAATTTCTTACGATGAAAGTATTTGAGATTTCTTAAGAAATGCAAGGCTTTCGAAAAGTCACTGTGTAGTCCTACAGTTACTTTACAAACACACTGTACAACCTAAAAACATTTCAATATCAATACATTCAAATACAGCTACATGTTAGAGGCAAAGAGATTTTGATTTCCATTGTGCAATCAGACGGTTTTCAATCTCAGTTTTAAAATAAAACCTTTTTCTTTTTACCGTGAGTTCTTTTCTGTACATTAAAACCTAAAAAAAATTCATTCTTAACATTTCTAAGTAGTTTAAAATTGGAAATTACCGACGAGCAATACAAGTACCCCGTAAATGTCTTCCACAAAACCATCCCCTCCTATCCCTGCACAGTTAATGCATAGAACAAAGCTATTGCTAAACGTGAATCGTCACATGATATTGGCACAAGACACAATTACAAGAACAGCAACTAGGCCAAAGGTGGAATTTCTAACACACTAAACTTAAAGACAACTAAATTCAAACATAGATGAGATTGTGCTCAAGACCCAGTTGATGCCTAGAACAAAGTTATTTCTAGCGCTAAAGCATCACATCAGATTGGCAAAAGACTCAATTTCAAAAATAATATAAACTATGCTAAAAAAAAATGAATTCCTAAGACGCAAAACTTAAATTTAAGGCAACTAGATTGAAATTTAAATTAGATCATGCTTAACTGAAGACCATCCTATCCTTGAAATTAATGCATAAAACAAAGTTATTTCTAGTTGTAAGTCATTATGCGTTGGCACAAAGGCCAATTTCAAGCCATGTTTCAAGTTGAATTCATGAAACACTGATTTGACAGATTAACGAACAGATCGAACATAACATATTAACAAAATTGCAACCTAAATGAGATTGTGTTTAATCGAAATTTGAAATCAAATCAAATATCTTACCTATCTTTTTGATGCAGCAGACTCGACCCGGCAGCCCAAGGGATGAGGCCTCCATCTCGGCAAGGTTTCCTGGCGACTGAAGAATCTCGGAAAATTACGAAGGTTAAACAGACGGGGAGGACATTGTGACGATTTCGTTCCTATTGTTACTAAACGATGAAGTTTTGTTAGAGGAAAGAATGAACAAATCTCATTGTTCCATTTTCCGTTCTGACGTTCATTGTGTATTTCGGAAATATTTGGATTTAAAATATCGCATTAAAATGGAGAATTCCGAATTAATTTACATAATATAGGAAAATTACATATATATATATTCTATAGATATATATATATATAATTCGGAATATTCTTTTAACTGAAGCTGATGAAGCGAATTCAATTATTCTAATATTAACATAGATTAAATTAAAGATATTTTTACCGACATAAAAATATACGTATATTAGCGAAAACTTAATTTAGCATCATGCAACAATCAAATACACACTTATCCACATTTTATGCCAAATAAAAGTGACATTATAACTTCAAACCTTAACTTCAAAAATAGGTTTTCTTTTATGGAGGACTTCACTGGAGATAATCTTACTTCTATTAAGTACAATAACGAAAAGAACTTTACCTGGAAGAAGAGAAATTAAACCGATACTCCAATAGTTAACTGCGATTACCTTTTTTAAAAATAGGAATAATAATAGCTCTGGTAAAATCCTTAGGAACCTTATCATATATACCTCAGCCTTTATCACAAATGATATTCAAAATTTCAGTCAGCCATCTGATAACAGAAAATTCCCAGCTGTAAACATTTCAGTAGTAATTTCATCTATCCCTGAGGATTTGTGCACTTTAAATTTTAATTAGTTCTTCTCCTTCATTCTAAATTATTAATAAGTAATCAACCTAATGGTTTTATTGCTAGATGTTTCCCGAAAATTTAATACATAATTTCCCGAACACTAAACTCTCGTCGTTCGTTTAACCTGAACATAATACAGTGCAGTGATTATAAAAGTATAAGCTTCATTAGGTTTGGATTGGGTTGTTTTACCTCTGAGCGGCACTTTTTTGCACACCATGGGCTAAATGACCAGGTCACAAGGACCCCGAAGGCTCAGAGAAGGTTGGGGGAGGGGACCCACTGAAACGGCTCTTGGGAGACAGATGGTAGCCTCCCGTCAAGGCCATCCAGCGTGTTCTTTAACGTGCACAGGGTATGACTCTCCCGCACAGGGGACCACGGTTAACGTCCCATCCGACAGACGGCGGCCTTTCCAAGCCCATCGGTGTCCCCTACTGACCGTGGGCAGGGCGGGCAGTTTTGCGGCAATAAATCCCCCGTAATATTCATCACTTATAATTACGCTGCTATTACTTCACTAAATGGGGCGGGAGTGGCTCAGCCGGTAGTGCGCCAGACTCGTCATCTACGTTCCCAGGTTTGAGTCCCAGCTGAGCCAGTATTGAGATTATCTCCGCAAAATTTCTCACCTTGCCCACGGTCAGTAGAGGGCATCAATGCAGTTGGAAAGGCCGGCGTCCGTTGGATGGGATGTTAAGCCGTGGCTGCGTGTGCTGAAGAGCCATACTCTGTGCAAGTTAAAGAAAAAAAAATCCATGTAGATTTTTACTTTTATTATTCGTTTCAATTCGGTATTTAATATTTTAGTTTATATTACATAAATTTTGATGGGGCCAGAACCGCCCCTGGTTAAATTAGATAATAATTTCAGTAAAAAAAGATGAGAAAATACTTTGGCCGAAAGGTAACATTGATTATAAGGAAATATTCGTTAATTTGATAACGAACAGTTCAAAACACTTTTTTTTTTTCCGTATCGTTTAGCTTCCTGATTCTGAAGTTTTTTCCATGATTTATATTTCGAATGATCGAAAATACTATTACTTTGCAATCCGAAAACAATACTCATTGGTTGGATTATTTTGCCATCTCAGAGGATTAGTGCCGTAGCCATAAGAGAAACTAGATTACATTATTAGGGGTTGCCGGGGACAACATCGGCACCCTCTAAAGTCATAAAACCACAGATCAGACGACATATTGCCAATCTTTAGCATCCCCATTTTTTATGTGCTTTGCACCACCTTACACGTTTTGTTGCATTGATGTTGGTAATCAGAGGTTTTTGGATTGCAGCACGGCCATAAATACCGGCAGGATGAAGTTTCCAATGAATCGTTATGACGGAAATGGGATCATTCCGACTGGTGTTCAAATCGCTGCTATTTACGTGGCCGTGGTCTTGTGATTCCATTGTACAATCCGTGTCAACGTTCGCCTCTCCGTACCAGACAACTTCCTATGGCGTCCACAATTGGAGTCAACGCCCTGTCCTTTCTGATAGGTAGTCATAATCTTCGATAAAATTGATCGTGTTTCTACTCTTTCCGCCATTTTGGTTACTGAAGCTCCTGCAAGATGCACACCAATGATTATGCCTTTTTAGAGGTCACTAAGAGCTGACATTGTCGACAATTACACCACAACAGCTGGTTTATACACCTCACATCACGGGTGACGTTGTCTCTGTGATATGCAAACGGCGCATTGCATGTATTCCAGTCGCCGTCGGGTTTCTATTATTTTGATAAACCCCTGTAAGATATCCTGGACATCTGGTGGACAGTTGTAATAAGCAAATCCAGCTAGACGCTAAATATCACTGGCTAGTTCTTGTAAAGTTTCGCCATTCTTCTGTCTTCGATGTTTAAATTGAGCCATATAGATTTGTTTCAAATAATTGTCACCGAATATAGTTCTAATGCAGATCATCATCATCATCATCCTCAAGCAGTCATGGGCTACGGAAATCCAACCAAACCGTGCAGTTTAATTCTCCAAGCATATCTGTCCTGAGCTACATCTGCTGCATCTGGCCACTGCACACCAATTCTAACAAGGTCCTGTTTGATATTGTCTGCCCACCGCATCCTAGGTCTCCTCCTCCTTCTGAGGCCTCTAGGCACACTGTTCATAACCCTATTCGCCAATCTATAATTATCCATACGGGCCAAACCAGCGGAGTCTCTCTCTGCACAATATGCTGCTTAAAGGAAGTTGCAAACTCCTTTGCCTAACCTCATCATTAGTTACAAAGTTAAACAACCTAATACCCGAGATACTACGTGAGCATCTAGAATCAAAAGCATCTAGTTTCCTGTTATCTTGTTTACACAGCGTCCACGTTTCACTACAATAACTAACCCTAGAAAGAACCAAACTATTATACAGTCTAATTTTAGTCTTTAGGTGTATACGCCTATTTCTCCACAATCTCCATAGATTCTTAAAAGTCCCGGCAGCAATCCCTATTCGTCTGTTAACCTCATGCCGCACATCACCAGTATCTGTTACATAGCTCCCAAGATAATTAAACTGTGACACCTGCTCAAGACTGCAACCATTCAGATGAACTGAATCACAGCCTGCCTGACCAATTTTCATCATTTTAGTTTTCTCTCTGTTTATAACCAAACCTACTCTACTACCAGTCTCATTAACAGCTGGAATGAAAGAGCTCATCTCATCAACATCATTTGTCAAAAGGGCTAAATCATCAGCATAATCTAAATCAGAAATTTTCCTATCTCCAGCCCATTTAAGGCCAAAATCTTTCCCTTGAAGTGAATCTCGCATAACATAATCAATAGCCAAATTAAAGAGAAAAGGAGACAAAATTCACCCTTGTCGAACACCAGAAGTAATGCTAAACCAATTGCTACAAGCCTTACCAACTCTCACACACGACTCAGTGTTATTATAGAGAGCTTTCATTATGTTAACTAACTTGTCAGGTATACCATATGATCCCACAATCAACCACAAATTATGACGATCAACAGAGTCAAAAGCCTTTTTGAAATCAACAAAGCTAGCAACCAAAGGTTTCTGAAACTCAAAACATTTCTCAAGAATCTACCTAAGGGAAAATATCTGATCAACACATCCCCTATCACTTCTGAATCCACATTGCTCATCACGCAATTGACTGTCAACCAGATTCTTAATTCTATTAAACACATTCATGGAAAGAACTTTACCTGGAACAGAGAGCAGGCTCATACCCCATAGTTATCACAAGAACTTCGATCACCTTTTTTGAAAATAGGGATAACAATAGCTCTGGTAAAATCCTTAGGACCCATGCCTTTATCATAAAAGATATTCAGAATTTCAGTCATCCAAGTGGTAACCGAAATATTCCCAGCTCTAAGCATTTCTGTAGTAATTTCATCAACACCTAGGGATTTATGAAGTTTAAGTTTAGAAATAGCCAAAATAAATTCAGATTGTGTTATAGGGCCAACTTTAAAGCCACCAATGCATCTATCATCATTGCAAACAATGGGAGTAGAACTAACTACATCGTTTAGAACTGCACTGAAATGCTCAGCCCACCTAGCCTTAACAGAATCCTCCCCTTCTATAACCTTACCTTGTTTATCCTTCAATTCTTGTATGCCAGTCCGTTTTCTACCACATGAAACATTAACTATCTGATACAGCTCTCTGCTGTTGTGCTGCCCTAACTGCTTCCTCAGCTTTGTTGTTTGTCAGCACGTTTTCCATTGTCATTGCAGCTACCAATACCAAGAGGACCTATCCCCCTCCCCAAAGGTTAGATTCAGTACCAGCTTTGGCATTTAAGTCACCTAGAACAAGGGTAATATCTCCTTCATTCATCATATTCTCAGTAATTCATCATAATTCATGAGCACCCTCAGTGGGGGCATAACAGCAGATAACATTCAAGTCTTTAATGCTTGTCTGAAATTTTGCTGTAAGAAACCTTTCATTAATGCACTCATATCCTAGAAGAGCATCACTAGCATGTCTGCTGAGCAGCAGACCTACGCGTTGGTGATGCTTTCCATCCTCCCTCCCTATAAAGAGAAATTTAAAGTTATTTTTAAGTATCTCACCTTTACCTGTCCATCTGGTCTCTTGCAAGCCTAGAATATCTAGGTTATAGTGCTGGAATTCCTGCGTGAGGGCATCAAGAGAATAATCTCTATATAATGTCCTCACATTCCACGTTCCTGCAGAGAGAAAATGATTAGTAGGATTTTTAAAGAAATTAGGTTTATTGAGATTGGTAGGGCCAACAATATCAAACAGCCTCCTGATCGCAGGCATGGGGCAAAGACCTGTTCCTCCTCCGCTAAAGGCTGAAGTCACCGATGCTGGTAGGAACTTCAGGCACCTCCTTTTCAAGTGGACTTTTTCAAGAGCCATATGGCCTGCCTGAGACACATTACTCCAGTTTAGGCTTGACGATGCCCAACTAGCTAAGTAAGGTTCAGGTACCTACGATGGCCTCTGAGGGTGGAAGTCAGCAGATATGAATCCTAACTCTTGCGACTGGAAATGCAAATAACGAGACCCTCCCCCCTCTCATGTGAGTAATGCCAATACGATAAATAAACGATTAGAGTTATTCATTAATAGCACGCATTATGACAAATGCAGTTATATGTTGCATAATTAAACGATCACTTATACAGGGTGAATCTGAAAAAGTGGACAAAACTTTACAGGGTGGTAGAAAGCAGCTATACGAGCAATATTCGTCATAGAATGTATGGTCGGAACGCAAGCGGTGAGAAGTTAAAAGGTAGTTTTCCACTGTCACATTTAAAGAATGAACACAAGAAGCAGAGGAGATACTTCAGAAAACATTTTATTAACAGGAATGTAATTGAGGTACATGCTCAAAGAAATTGCTCAAAAGAGCTGCCGCCAGCTGTAATGCAGGCTTCACACCTGCGGGATTGATCTCTATGTTGCGATCTTGTGCAACCACGGCAATTCCCGGTTCCGCCTGACAGCACTACCTGGTTTAAGAAAAGCCATGACTATCTAGAGCCGGGGGCAAGGAATACGCCCTATAGGCGCACCTCAACCCCGGCCTCACATGGCAGCAGTCCTATAGAAGGAAAGCTGACCACCGGAAGAAACCTAACTTTAATCTATTCCCCGGTTTGCAAATGTGCAAGGATATAAAGATCCAAGCTCGATCGGCACCCGGGGTGGAGACTCTTAGTAAGACCCAGACTTTTTGAACAGCTCGTGCCTACTAGGCCGAGGGAAACCTTTCGGCAGAGCCGTCGAACTGACCACCCAAGGTCCCTGAAAGGTGAGGTCTCCGACGCCGTCACCACCTGACCGGCAATCAAGCCGGCTAGCAGCGTCTTCAACCTCGGTTGGCCTTGGCCATGTCCAACCGGCGCCTAACCCGGTCGGCACAGCCTTCAGGCGGGTTGCTGGGCCCTAGGCCCCCACACCACGACAAGGTGGTCCCCTATTGGGGGGGACACCTGCGGGATAGGGACCGACGGACTTTTGCGAAGACACCAGGCATTTCCCGAATATCGCTTCCAACGTCACCTAGCGGCTAGCCGTTTGCGTTCCGCCCATACATTCTATGACGAATATTGCTCGTATAGCTGCGTTCTACCACCCCGTAAAGTTTTGCCCACTTTTTCAGATTCACCCTGTATATTACCAACTTACCTTAAATTTCTCCGTATATTGTGCAGCAGGAATATTTCCCTTACAGAAATTAGGCTTATCGAATTGGTTCTTTTCGATTTGAAAATTATCACCAAGTTTCATATACGTTCCCCGTGCTTTCATTGATCATATGAGTTAACACGGGGCGTTAGGTGCTTTGTTATTGTTGGATGATGCAGCGATGATGTATTTTTGTTTAATAAATCTGAAATGATTAGTTGGTTATTTGGAAAGTCTTTTTAGTAACATTTTCCATAGAGCACTTGGTTAGGGTATTTCAGTAATACACTAGTTTTGGTTAATAAAGAAGATAGCTTGAAGTATGAGTGGCTAAAACGAACACATTCTTAAAAATCTGTTGTTACACCATTTACTAAGTCTGTATTAGCAAAATTCTTAATTTTTTTGATTTAGTCTGATGTTTATCTCAAGTTCTTTCACGAAGGTTTGTTTTTTTCCTAAGAAAGCCAGAGAATTATGGGAACTATTTTTAATGATGTTGGGTTGGGTTGTTTCATCTTTGAGCGGCACTTTTTTGCATACCATAGGCTAAATGGCCAGGTCACATGGACCTCGAAGGCTCAGGCAAGGTTGGAGGACCCCTATCCCAACCTTCTCTGAGCCTTCGGGGTTCATGTGACCTGGCCATTAGAGCCATCTCGGAGCCAAAAAACAGCTCACAAAATTCTCTGGCTTTCTTAGGGAAAAAACAAATCTTCGAGAAAGAACTTAGAATAAACATCAGACTAAATCAACCAATTAAGAATTTTGCTAATACAGACTTAGTAAATGGTGCAACAACAGATTTTTAAGAATCTCTTAGTTTTAGCCACTCATACTTCAAGATATCTCCTTTATTAACCAAAACTATTGTATTACTGAAATACCTTAACCAAGTGCTCTATGGAAAATGTTACTAAAAAGACTTTCCAAATAACTAACTAATCATTTCAGCTGTTGGGAGACAGATGGTAACCTCTAGCGTGTTCTTCAACGTGCACAGGGTATGGCTCTCCCACACACGGAGCCACGGCTTAACATCCCATCCGACGGACGGCGGCCTCTCCAAGCCCATCAGTGTCCCCTACTGATCATGGGCAGTGCGGATAATTTTGCGGAGATAAATCTCAACGCTGACCCAGCTGGGACTCAAACCTGGAAACTACAGATTACGAGCCTGGCGTTCTACCGACTGAGCCACCCCCATCCTCTTTTAATGATGTAGAACGAGTACTAAATCTGCTCCTCCGATTTGAAATCCTCTATCGTTCTTTAATTTTACGATTATTTTTATGATTATTTATTTTTCTGTAATTAAGTTTATGATTTATTAATTTCATAGATTTAGACAAAATATGCTTTGTTTTGCAGATTCAAGTTAAGCATCCTTTATGGATCATTAATTTCATAGATTAACGTAAAGTTTTCTTAATTTTTTTAATTTATAAGTCGTTGGCGTCTTCACTGACCTACCTCTCCGAGGAAAGCATCGAGTCATGCAGTTGTTTCCCAGGAAGCTCCACGGAATGCGTCCCCCCCCCCCCTGTTTCATTCACAGCTGCTTATGCCTCTGCTACTTGGTGCGTTCCCAGCAACAGGTCCCCAACCAACTGGAAGGCTTAAAATAAGAAACCGGGATGCAAGAGCGAGCTCTGGACCTCTACTACTTTGTCTTCAGTCGCCGTTAAAGTAAGGTGGCATTGTTTTCGTCTGAGTTGCAGTTGAAAAAAAGGTGGCATTGGTTTTTGTTCGTAATTTTCTTATACTCATCATCACGATCTTTAAGCAGACATGGACTACAGAGGTCCAACCAGACCGCTCAATTTAGTTCTCCAAACATATCTGTCCTGAGTTATATATGTTGCATCTGGCCACTGCACACCAATTGTAACAAGGTCCTGTTTGGCATTGCCTGCCCACCGCATCCTAGGTCTCTCCCTCTTTCTGAGGCCTTTAGGCACACTGTTCATAATCTTATTCACTACACTATAATTATCCATATAGGTAACATGGCCAAACCAATGGTTCTCTCTGCACAATATGCTGCTCAAAGGAGGTTGCTGACTCATTTACCTAACCTCATCATTACTTAAAAGTTGAACCAAAATGCCCAAGATACTGCAAAAGCGTTTAGCATCAAAAGTATCAAGTTTCCTGTTATCTTGTTTACAAAGCGTCCAGGTTTCACTACCATAACTAACCCTAGAAAGAACCACACTATTATACACTCTAATTTTAGTCTTTAGGTGCAAACGCCTATTTCTCCATTTTTCCCATAGATTCCAAAAAGTCCTGGCAGCAATCCATATTCGTCTGTTAATCTCAAGCGCACATCACCAGTATCCGTTACATAGCTTTCAAGATAATTAAATTGTGACATCTGCTCAAGACTGCAACCATTCAGATTAACTGAATCACAGCCTGCCTGACCAATTTTCATAACTTTAGTTTTCTCTCTGTTTATAACCAAACCTACTCTATTACCAGTCTCATCAACAGCTCGAATGAAAGAGTTCATCGCATCAACGTCATTTGCCAAAAGGACTAAATCATCAGCATAATCTAAATCACAGAAAAGCTGAATCAGGTGCCGGTTACTCTTATTTCATGCAGTACTTTTGTGGTTTTCTTTCTTATCACCCAATCATAGAGATAAGCAGACAGAGAGAGACGAAAACCTCTAGGAAAGATTAAATATAAATTATACAATAGGATCCCAATAAAGAACAATAACTCTGAATCACAACGCACCCCCAGAGTTTAGTTGTACCCCCATTTTATAATGTATAATTTAAATGTTACTTTTTTGAGTACTTCAGATACTGAACCTAGTTCCTCTATTCTTTATGTATTATGTCCCAAAAACATTAAGGTTTCTCCAATTATTTCGTAGAAAGTGTTTTAATTATGAAACGTTTGTAAGTCATTAAAGGCGAAGTTTAAAATCCGATCCCTCACAATAGGCATATTCAGCTACAGTTTCTTTCTAGGAAATCCTGGCATGAAAACCCGAATAACACCCTCACCATATTTCTTTATAGCGAAGCGTCTCTCTTCGATAAAACGGATTATCTGTTTCTTAAAGCGAGAGGAAAATTCTTCAATAGCTGTCCAAAATCATAAAATGTTTTATCAATAGCTGTCAAAAATCCTAAAATGTATTATTAAAATGTCAGTAGCTGTCCAAAATCCTTGACGAGAAATTTAATTAGGGAAGAGCGAAATTTTTACATAACCACAATTAAATTTATTTTAACTCTTTTTGAAGTATATTCTGTTGTATTAATAAAAATAAATGATTACTGTAGAACTCCGGGCCCTCCCCCAACCTTCTCTGAGCCTTCGTGATCCTTGTGACCTGGCCATTTATCCCAAGGTGTGCAAAAAAGTGCTGCTCAGAGGTAAAACAACCCAACCTTCAGAACTTCGTGCCCCGAAGCTATGAGGGAACGAGGTGAGGGAGCAAGGATATATATACGACGTCATGACGAACATGACGTCGTATATATATCCTTGTTCCTTCCCTTACCGTCGTATGTATATCCTTGCGCCTTCCCTTACTCCTAGTTACTTCCTAGTTCTCTTGGTAAAAGAAATTCCGTAACTATTACAACCAATTATTAAAATAACCATAAGCTGCACCATTTTGAAAAAGAAATGGGAGAAACAGCTGAAAATACATTCTACCTTTCAGTAAAAAACAGAAGGATTAAAGCTAATAATATGGAGAAAAAAAATTGTGAAAAACGTGCCACTGCTTGCACTCAAATATTGAGTAGTTGGCATTCAAGGGCACAAACTTTCTCCACTCGTGTTGAGTTTTTTGGCACGGAACAGGTTAAAAGCACGAATGCATCTCAGACCCAGGGAAACATTAACCAGGATGATTCCACAGCGCGAAGGGGGGGGGGCAACAACGGCCGTTATTTTGTGAAAATGCCATTCATTATTTAACACTGATCACAACAGATACTTTCCTTAAGTTAAAGTATCTCTTTGTTATGAAATTAATTGTTAAGAAATAAATTGTACAATTAACAAATTGTTCACAAATGTACACATTTAAGTAATTTTTTAAATGACATCTGAGTATAATAAATTTGTTTAAATACAACATGCAAAGAAGCAAATAAAAATAATTCCCGTTTAATGTGGAGATTCGAACAATGCATCTTTCGTACTAAACAGTGGTTACCTGTATATACACAGTCGTATCGGAATGATATGATCACCTACCATACATATACTATGGTAGGTGGTCTTATTATTCTGATACGACTGTGTATAATTCTGGTGTTAAACTAGGTAGGTGTACAAATATACTAGCACCTCAGTGTATACTGCCTGGCAATTATATATCATCGTGTATGAAATGCCATGAAACATGCGAATGTGCAGAGAATTTCTTACTGACGTAAGTATTCTGCGTCACTATGAAATCCTATAAAGCCGTAAACGCATAGTGAAAAGCAAAGTCATGTGCGACGTAGATAAAGAGATTGATCTGAGTGGCTTCGTAAGGAGACTCCTCATTGGAGTGCGATGGGTAGGAGCAGCTGTTAACAGAGGTGATGGAACTGAGTGGAAAATCACGATACAGTATTCAATGTGGGTGGAGAATGGCATTGGTCTCAAAAACGCCTGTCAATCTTGGCAAATGCGAATGAAAAAATGTCTCTCAGAGACAGGGACAGAAATTTGTGGGCACGAACTCTACGGCAAAACAGCTGCTACAGTTCATCAGATGAGAGAGATAATCGCTAGAAATACTTCCAAACTCATTTCAACGAGTACTATGCAGAGAGAATTGAAAAATTTTCTACCACGATACATATGATAAAATATTACGTGTATATATATATAATAATTTGACCAGGCAGTGTACACTACAGGGATCCTATTTGCTTAAGTAGATGCACTCGCTGCGGCTTATGACACCGTTGGCACAACGGTCTGTAGTATATAGAACTCTGCGAACAGATAACCTATTCGATCTTAACTTTTGCCTATCAAAGCTCATACCACTCCTATGGGTTTCTACAAAATTCAATAACAATGCTTTTGGCGTTGTTTGGGTTGTTTTACCTCTGAGCGGCACTTTTTTTGCACACCATGGGCTAAATGGCCAGATCACATGGACCCCGAAGGCTCAGAGAAGGTTGGGGAAGGGGACCCACTGGAACAGCTGTTGAGAGACAGATGGTAGACTCCCGTCAAGGCCATCCAGCGTGTTCTTTAACGTGCACAGGGTATGGCTCTCCCGCACACGGGGCCACGGCTTAACATCCCATCCGACGGACGGCGGCCTTTCCAAGCCCATCGGTGTCCCCTACTGACCGTGGGCAGGGCGGGGAATTTTTGCGGAGATAAATCTCAACGCTGACCCAGCTGGGACTCGAACCTGGGAACTACAGATTACGAGCCTGGCGCGCTACCAACTGAGCCACCCCCGCCCCTAGGAGCATAAGAGACAGAATTATTTGAAGAATTATCAGAGAAGGTTGGGGAAGGGGACCCACTGGAACAGCTGTTGAGAGACAGATGGTAGACTCCCGTCAAGGCCATCCAGCGTGTTCTTTAACGTGCACGGGGTTTGGCTCTCCCGCACACGGGGCCACGGCTTGACGTCTCATCCGACGGGCGGCGGCCTTTCCAAGCCCATTGGTGTCCCCTACTGACCATGGGCAAGGGCGGGGAATTTTGCGGAGATAAATCCTAACGCTGACCCAGCTGGGACTCGAACCTGGGAACTACAGATTACGAGCCTGGCGCGCTACCGACTGAGCCACCCCCTCCCCCTTTTGGCGTTCAAAAACTTTATTGTTCTACAATAAAATACACACTACATTTCGCTATAATTCACCTGAAGGGCTGCTGCGCCTTATAAATTACAACACGAACAATACTAAATATCACATGGCAATATTACACGAACAGATCTTGTTGCAAGTGAGCAACTAACACATGCTTGGACTCGGAAATAATATCACATGTAAAATCAACACCGTATTCTGAAGTGTCGTAAAATCCGTTTCTGAAAAGTGTAAATGTGCAGGTAAAATATTTCTGAATTATATTAATGGGCTGTATTTGAACAAATGCAACAGGTTCACGACGTTAAATGCTATACAAACCACAGATTTTTAACTCCAGTAGTCGGAACAAAAGGGGAAATAAATTGGGACAGAATTTAGCTTCAGCGTCACCGGATCCCAAAGATGATGTCCTGGACAGAGGTCTTTTTGTTCTCGTTTAACTTCGCGCACTTACTAAAACCGAATTTTTAAAAATCGTATTTTAACGAATGGCGAGTTATTCTAACCACAAACCGTAACTTTGGCTGCCGCCATATCGCATGGAACGTTAATCAGTGGCTCCGTGTGCGGGAGAACCATACCCTGCGTATTTTAACTCTTTAACGTCCAGAAATTTTCAGAAAAGGATTGAGGGTATTAAAGACTATGGAATAACACTACTGGCACGACTTCGTTTCAAAATGTCGGCCGTTTTGGGCCGTTATGGGCATTAAAGGGTTAAAGAACCCACTGGATGGCCATGATGGGAAACTACCATCTGTCTCCCAACAGCTGTTCCAATGGCGCCCCTCCCCCAACCTTCTCTAAGCCTTCAGGGGCTTTGTGACCTGGCCATTTATCCCATTGTGTGAAAAAAAGTGCAGCTCAAAGGAAACAATCCAATCTCTCCCTTCGGTTAAAATTTCCTCCCTCTCTTTTAGGGGAGAAAAGAAATGGACATAGTTCGAGGTACCCATAATCTACCCCACGTCAGAAGTTTCTAAACCAAACATCTGAATTCCCTCACTCAGATAATCGAACTTTTCAAATCACTTCATATCCACCAGAGTTCCTCGGATACAATTTTTCAGGCATATGCAACTTTATAACAAAAGAATATTACGTGTGATATGAGGTGCATTTAAAATGTATATGTTCAAAAATACTTTTATTAAACAAAATTATTTATTAGCTTAATATTTAAAACATTTATTAATTAGATGGATAAGATAGGTAAGATAATTTTTATTTCAGATAATGTTTTACAGTATACAAAAACTTTCGAGGCCTCACAAATCATGAGATCTCCATACAGAAACAATTTCAATTTAAAACATCAGTCGTCACATTGAATAAAACACAAAAAACAAAAACAACTCAAAACAAGAAAACACTAAAATCCAGAAGTGAGAAAGTCAGAAAGGAAGAAACATTTAATATCTATGTTACATAAACAGTTTCCACATCATCCAGTTTCAAAATGTAGTTCTTGAGAACTTTAGAAAACCAAAGAAAATTCATGATATTTTTCATGCTGACCTCGAGAGAGGAAAGGAATTTCGGTGCTAAGTACAAATAATAGTGCCTAAAAATTTCCTTATATAATGCAGGAATTTCATAATTTATGTTTTTATCTCGTCGTAATTGGTAATTATTCGTATCAGTTTTAATGCTATCATTTCTAAAGAAAAAGTATTTAATAATTTCGAAAAAATAATCATAGCGTAAAGGCAAAATCCCTGCTTCTTGAAACAAAGGTAATGAAGGTTGCGTTTTGGGACGTTTTGAGTTGTTTAAAATTATTGAAATACAAGCCTCCCCAAGATTTTATACCATATGTTAATTGAGAATGGATTAATGCATAATATAGTATACACATAAATTTAAAAGAAACTAAATGTCTTACGAGATATAAGCGGGCGAGGTTACGGATGACCTTCTTTTTAACCCATGTTACATGTACTTTCCAAGTTAGGCCTGCATCAATCCAAATACCTAAATATTTCACTGAAGGCACAAAAGGAATTTGAGGATAGTTACAGTGACTTTTCGATGAACAGTTTGTATCATGATATTTCAATTTATTGCGGTGCAAAATATCTGTAACAGAACTATTTTTCTTTAAGTAGAAATAAATTGTATTTGTTTTTGTCAGATTTATTGTTGTCCAGTTTCTAATTAATTCTAGGTCCTTGTGGTCCAGTTTCTAATTAATTCTAGATCACTATTTGCTTGTTTAAAAATAATCAAAGAATCAGAACCAGTATATGTCAGGCAAGTGACATCAGCAAAAATATTTAATTTACCTGTTAGTTATAAATAAAAAATAAATAATAATAAATACCCCTCAAGCAGCTGCTTGCCACAGAGGTGTGACCGTTTATATGCCAGAGTAGAAGGTCTGAGAGGATGGCAAGACCTCAGCAGAAAAACGACACATACATCCATGCCTTACACGGGGTTCGAACCCAGGTCCTTTAGATTAGTAGCCAAGTGTGCTAACCACTCGACCTAAATCATTAATGTAAATAATAAATAATAAGGGACCCAGAACAGATCCCTGGGGCACTCCGTATTCAATTTAGTTCAAGCACTGTATGTATCTTTTATTTTTACTCTTTGCATTCTGTTAGCTAACATTTTATGTGTAATAGCTTTACATTTTATGTTTTGCATTCTTTAGCTTTGCATTCTGTTAGCCAATTCAATGACACTTCTCTAACTCCAGCAGCTTGTAATTTTTGTATTAATTTTTGATGATTTACGTATGGAATGCTTTTTTTAATGTCCAGAAAGATTGTTAATGCATGATGAACTGCTGTTCATAGCTGTGTAAATCGTATTTGTTCTGCAATAATGCATATGCAATAATGCATTGTATCTGCAATAATGCATCATCCGTACCCATTTTTTCTCTAAACCCAAACTGATTGCTTCTGAGAAAACATTTCTTTTCCAGATATTCATATAATTTATTTTTCACTATTTTTTCAAATATTTTAGATATTATAGAGAGTAATGCAATAGGTCTATAATTCCCTAATTCTTTTGGGTCACCGTCTTTAAAAATAGGAACAATGGTAGCGTTTTTCAAAACATCAGGAAAAATTCCTTGCTCAATGGATTAATTAAATAGATTTACAAGTATTTATATGAATTTCTCTCCCAACAGATGAATCAGAAAGCACCTTTTCGAAATTACGAAAAACGTCTATAGATGCCCTTGACCTGAGAAGGGTTAAAATTAAGCATAAATCATTGTTCTTTTAGGCATATTCTCTCTTTACAGTGCCTACACTAGCTTGTAAAGCAAGTTTTAGGCCGTTATAGATATAGTTTTGTTTAATACTGTTTGTAATGGGCTATTGCTAGGTTTAGTTTCATTCTGTTTGGTATTTAACATTATTTTTTGTACAGAAGTAGGGATAAGTTTATTGAGGTAAAAATTTTTGTTTTTGCTGTAAATGGTAGCTAGGCGTAAACTGGAAGGAGAGCTGTGTACCAATCCCTAGTGATGATGCACAGAACCGGCCAGGTCTAGCACCTAATGTCCGACCCCGCCTTCTCGTGGTGCAGGCCGTTAGTACCTTTCAAAAGAGATATTCTCTTTTGGAAGGGAAGGGGAGGGCTGCCAGTTCAGTATGGCCTGCTGATGTGGTCATCTATGGCAACTTTTTTCTTTTTTTTCAACCCTGCTGAGGAGTGGTCAACTTCACAGGGTCCTGGTGCTGACCATTTATACCTACTAGACTGGACTTGTTTATGGATTTGAGCTTGGTTATGGATCCTGGACTTGCTGCACTGGTGGGCCGCTGTTGAGGGAGAGTCTGCTGCTGTGCTTTCTGTTTGCTTCTGGGTTGCCAGCTCTAACTGAACAGAGGCATGGGATACCTTATATCAGCTGGTGGATAATCCTAATCAGAGGCCATCGCAGGTACCTGAACCTTACTTAGCTAGTTGGGCATCGTCAAGCCTAAACTGGAGTAATGCGTCTCAGGCAGGCCATGTGGCTCTTGAAAAAGTCCACTTGAAAAGGTGGTGCCTGAAGTTCCTACCAGCATCGGTGACTTCAGCCTTTAGCGGAGGAGGAACGGGTCTTTGCCCCATGCCTGCGATCAGGGGGCTGTTTGATATTGTTGGCCCTACCAATCTCAATAAACCTAATTTCTTTAAAAATCCTACTAATCATTTTCTTTCTGCAGGAACGTGGAACGTGAGGACATTACATAAAGATTATTCTCTTGATGTCCTCATGCAGGAATTCCAGCGCTATAACCTAGATATTCTAGGCTTGCAAGAGACCAGACGGACAGGTAAAGGTGAGATACTTAAAAATAACTTTAAATTTCTCTTTACAGGGAGGGAGGATGGAAAGCATCACCAAGGCGTGGGTCTGCTGCTCAGCAGACATGCAAGTGATGCTCTTCTAGGATATGAGTGCATTAATGAAAGGTTTCTTACAGCAAAATTTCAGACAAGCATTAAAAACATAAATGTTATCTGCTGTTATGCCCCCACTGAGGATGCTGATGAGGATGAGAAGGATAGGTTTTACGGACAACTTCAGGACATTTTGAATTCTGTCAAGAAAGGAGTTATTACCCTTGTTCTTGGTGACTTCAATGCCAAAGTTGGTACTGACGCTGACCTTTGGGGAGGAGTAATAGGCCCTTTTGGTATTGGTAGCTGCAATGGCAATGGGCAACGTCTCCTACAGGTAAGTAAACTCAATGGATTCAGAATAACTAACACATATTACAAACACCGCGACATACATAAGTACACATGGGTTTCACCTGATGGGCTGCATAGGAATATGATTGATTATATATTAATTAACAGCAAATGGACTGGTTCTGTTAGAAATACCAGGGCACATAGGGGAGCGGAAATTGGATCTGACCATTACCTTGTTAAAAGTGTCTTGCAACTTAAACTTAAAAAGTGTTGTGCTAGAGTTAAAAAATTTACCTTTAATACTGAAGCTCTGAATGACCCAGTTATAGCTAAAGCTTACCATGATAGGTTACTTAGTCATTATGATGGTCATGGTTTGCTTAATACTGAAGTTGAGGAAGAATGGGGCCATTTTAAACAGGCTTTTTTGGAAACTAACAGTACTCTTTTAGGAAAAAAGGAGCAGAGGAGGCAGAATTATTTAAGTGACAAGGCAATTGAGCTTATTTCAGAAAGAAGGAATTGCAGGAATGTCCTTAATCAGTACCCTACTAGTCCTAATAGAAAAGATTACAGAAAGCTTAATAAACGTGTAAAGGATCAGTTAGCTACTGATAAAAATCTTTGGCTTGATAGCTTGGCTGACAAAGCTGAGGAAGCAGTTAGGCAGCACAACAGCAGAGAGCTGTACCAGATAGTTAATGTTTTATGTGGTAGAAAACGGACAGTCATACAGGGATTGAAGGATAAACAAGGTAAGGTTATAGAAGGTGAGGATTCTCTCATGGCTAGGTGGACTGAGCATTTCAGTGATGTTCTAAACAATGTGGTTAGTTCTACTCCCATTGTTTGTAATGATGATAGATGCATTGGCAGCTTTAATGTTGGCCCTATAACACAATCTGAAGTTAGTTTGGCTATCTCTAAACTGAAACTTCATAAATCCCCAGGGGTAGATGAAATTACTACAGAAATGCTCAGAGCTGGGAATGTTTTGGTTATCACTTGGATGACTGAATTTTTGAATAACTTTTATGATAAAGGCATGGTTCCTAAAGATTTTACCAGAGCTATTATTATCCCTATTTTCAAAAAAGGTGATCGCAGTTCTTGTGATAACTATAGGGGTATCAGCCTACTCTCTGTTCCAGATAAAGTTCTTTCCATGATTGTGCTTAATAGAATTAAGAATCTGGTTGACAGGCAATTGCGTGATGAGCAATGTGGATTCAGAAGTGGTAGGGGATGTGTAGATCAGATATTTTCACTTAGGCAGATTCTTGAGAAATGTTTAGAGTTTCAGAAACCTTTGGTTGCTAGCTTTGTTGATTTCAAAAAGGCTTTCGACTCTGTTGATCGTCATAATTTGTGGTTGATTGTGAGATCATATGGTATACCAGACAAGTTAGTTAACATAATGAAAGCTCTCTATAATAACACTGAGTCATGTGTGAGAGTTGGTAAGTCTTGTAGCAATTGGTTTAGCATTGCTTCTGGTGTTCGACAAGGGTGCATTTTGTCTCCTTTTCTCTTTGGTTGTTGATTATGTTATGCGAAATTCACTTCGAGGGAAAGATTTTGGCCTTAAATGGGCTGGAGATACGAAAATTTCTGATTTAGATTATGCTGATGATTTAGCCCTTTTGACAAATGATGTTGATGAGATGAACTCTTTCATTCGAGCTGTTGATGAGACTGGTAGTAGAGTAGGTTTGGTTATAAACAGAGAGAAAACTAAAGTGATGAAAATTGGTCAGGCAGGTTGTGATTCAGTTAATCTGAATGGTTGCAGTCTTGAGCAGGTGTCACAGTTTAATTATCTTGGGAGCTATGTAACTGATACTGGTGATGTGCGGCATGAGATTAACAGACGAATAGGTATTGCTGCCGGGACTTTTAAGAATCTATGGAGATTGTGGAGAAATAGGCATATACACAAAAAGACTAAAATTAGACTGTATAATAGTTTGGTTCTTTCTAGGGTTAGTTATGGTAGTGAAACTTGGACGCTGTGTAAACAAGATAACAGGAAACTAGATGCTTACGCAGTATCTTGGGTATTAGGTGGTTTAACTTCGTAACTAATGATGAGGTTAGGCAAAGTAGTCTGCAACCTCCTTTAAGCAGCATATTGTGCAGAGAGAGACTCCGCTGGTTTGGCCATGTTGCCCGTATGGATAATTATAGATTGGCGAATAGGGTTATGAACAGTGTGCCTAGAGGCCTCAGAAGGAGGGGGAGACCTAGGATGCGGTGGGCAGACAATGTCAAACAGGACCTTGTTAGAATTGGTGTGCAGTGGCCGGATGCAGCAGATGTAGCTCAGGACAGATATGCTTGGAGAATTAAACTGCGTGGTCTGGTTGGACCTCCGTAGTCCATGGCTGCTTGAGGATGATGATGATGGATAATTTGAGTCCTAATATCTTTAGCTATTACTGGCGTTAAGAAGAAAGAACTAACCGCAGTTTGTTTTCCGTCTCCCGCCCCCCCAATCAGCATTTGTTTGAACCAAATCTTGGTTCAAATTTCATGCAATTCCGGCAAAATAATCATTGAATAAATTTGCAAATTTACAAGGGTCTTCATCATATTTAATTAATTCGTTTTTACTTTTAATTGTACGGGGAGAGTTTTCTTTCTCTTTAAAATTACCACATATTTCATTTATTACATTCTACTGCTTTTTCTGGTTTTTACCTGCTTTGGAAAATTTATTAATAAAGTATTTTGTTTTTGTTTCCCTTATGGCACTAGTAACAAAATTTCTGTATCGGGAAAATGATTTGTGTATAATTTTATTAATTTTGCATATTTTGCAAATTAAGTTAATGATTTTAACTTCCGATACAAATTTAGTTTTTGAATCTCGTGTTCTGCTCGTGCTTAATTAGAATGACTTCAACATCCATAGACGCTCGCGCTCTTGACCCAAACTGAACAATGAGTTTATCACGCGAAATTAGAAATAAATTACTCGGATGCATTCATCATTTCAAATTTATTGGTGGCAACAATTAATTTGAATTTAGCGCAACGCCGGGTAAATCTGCTAGCTCATCCAGTGGGTTCTTTAACATTCACATGGTATGCTTATCATTCCATCCGATATGGCGGCAGCTCATCGGTGTCCCCTAGTGACTGTGGGCAGGGCGGGGAGTAAATCTCAACGCTTAATCAGCTGGGACTCGAAACTGGAAACTGCAGATTGCGGGGCTGGGGCGCTACCGACTGGGCGCAACGCCGGGTAAATCTGCTAGTTCTTCATAAAGTTATATGCATTCAAAATGTAAAATAAAACTGAATTACTAGGAAATACTTCTGATCTATTCTATAAAGAAATAAATTGAAGGTTTACAAAATTCAATACAAGTAGAGTACGACATAAAAAAAAAGATGTCTGCCGGATGGTTTAGTGAAAAGCTCTGACGCCACGTCAAGGCACCATCCATGTCAGAGTGTTTTGCTCTAACCTGGAGAAAACCCTTCCACACATAGGCAGTTAGTGTGGAAGGAAAAAGAGGGATCAACTCTCAGTCAGGGGTCGAAATATCAGGAAAGTTACTCGCAATTAAGGGAATCCATTAGTCTTAGTGTTTAACGTATAATACACTACCCATTATAAGACAGCCATGAATACATTATTACCATAAAACTTTTTTTAAAGCCTCAATCAGAATTTATTTTCTGTTGAGTGAATTTAATAGAAATATTTTATGGTATCTTGGGCAACATCTAATTAAAAATGGTTATGGTTACTGATCTAAGGGACCTGGGTTCGAGCCCCGGGTAAGCATGGATGGGTGTGTTGTTTTTCTGCTGAGGTCCTGCCATCCTCACAGACCTTCTACTATGGCATATGAACTGACAGGCTCCTGTCAGACCTCTGTGGCAAGCAGCTGCTTGAGGGGGTATTTATTTTTATTTATACTTCAGTCGAATGATGCACCTTCGCTTCTCGACAAGCGAATCTCCACTAGAACTTTCGCCATTAATGGCTGGTGATCAGGAAAGTCTGCTGACTCACAAGAATAAATGGTCCCGAAGTGAACACTTGTTCTCTTTAAAAACAAAAACGAAACACTTGAACCTCAACCCTTTACCACGAATTAGCAGGTGCCAGTTGATATAGGAGACAATCTACACCTTCACTTTCTCAGTCATCTAACCCAGGTGACCCCTTAACACTGTAAATCATACCTCCCAGCAATCCAACGACACTCAGTAAGCATATCCTTAAGCAATCATTATATTCTTATTCTAGATCATTTTCGTTTCTTTAGATAGACGTTGTGATTGCTCAGTCCCAGAGAGCCACTTTTGTGGTAACTTTATTTGAGCAGCAAATGAAGAGTGTGGATTACTGATTTCCCACTTGATGCACTGAAATAACACTCTCCAAACACTTCACTGATATTTAAGTACAGCAAACTCTCGATTATCCGTGCGCAGATTATCCATGCCCTGCTTTTCTTTTTTGGCGTTGCAGTATTTTTAATACGTGTGAACCGAACGTTGAGTTTGACTGCGGACGTTGCGCTGCATCATCAACTCCCCGTGACCAACTTATCTTTGCTGAGTGCAGTTTTATTATACTGTAGTCTGTAGTATCAGAATCTCTGTCTCAATTTGACCCGTGCCATAGAAAGAGATCCTTTTCATAACGCGATTTGTGGCGACAACAGTAAGTCATGGCAGAAAAGCGGAAGAAATTGCTTCTGAACTTAAAACAAAAGCTAGAATTAATTGAAAGGTTCGAAAAAAGAGAATCAGCAAAGAAATTAGCGAGTGATTATATAATTTGTTTTCAGACAATTAGAGACATTAAAAAAACAAAGAGAAACTTGTGGAATTTACTAGAAATTGCAGTAGTGAAGAGGGCCCCTCAAAACGAAAATAGATGAAAAAATCAATTGCAACATTGCAACATTGCAACAATGCAAAAGCATTGCTACAATGGTTTCATCAAAAGCGATCAGAAGGAATTTCAATTTCGGGTGCTATTGTGCTGAAAAGGCAAAATTATTCCACAAAGCCTTAGACTTGGAAGATTGGTTTTGGGCATCGTCGGGTTGGTTTACTAGGTTTAAACACCGATACGGGATACGGGAAATTACCGTGCAAGGCGAGCGCCTAAGTGCTGATACAGTGATATGCGAACGGTGACAGAATAGACAGTGATGTGCGAACGGTGACAGAATAGACAGTGATGTGCGAACGGTGACAGAATAGACAGCGACGTTCGAATGGTGACAGAATAGACGGTGACGTGCGAATGGTGACAGAATAGACAGTTCGAATGGTGAGATAATAGACAGTGGTGTGAGAATGGTGAGAGAATAGACAGTTCGAATGGTGAGATAATAGACAGTGGTGTGAGAATGGTGAGAGAATAGACAGTGGTGTGCGATGGTGAGAGAATAGATAGTGGTGTGCGAATGAAAACACAGAGCGAGAAAAGCTAGCAAAGCGGATTTCCATGAAATACATCTTACGGTTAGGAAACGAGTGAGAATTATGGGGCCTTTCGCATTGCAAGGAGAATTTAGACTGACAGATAGAAGAATTACTCGATAATGGTGTCATACATGAGAGCATTTCTCCCTTTGCTTCACCCATTTTGCTGTTGAAGAAGAAGGATTCGACATACAGGTTTGTGTTGATTACAGGGCGCTTAATACAAATGCAAAAGCCATTAATTCAACAACCATCAATGCAAAAACCAAGCCTCTACCTCTGAAAAACAAAATTATCGAAGCCAAGTTTTTTATTTCCCCATACATAGTGACAGGATATTGACAAGTCCCTCTGCACCTTCACGATATCGAGATATCGGCCTCCATCAGTAGGAAATAAAAAAACCTCCTCAAGCAGCTGCTTGCCACAGAGGCCTCACAGGAACCTGTCAGTTTAATAAGCCACAGTAAAGGGATCTGTGAGGATGGCGGGTCATCAGCAGATTTTTTGCCAACTGCACGCAGTGTTCCCAGAGGGTCACCCTCCCAGGTATTGACCGTGTCCAACGCTGCTTGACAATTTTAATTCAACATCTTCCATTTGGCTTACGCAATAGTCTCACCATTTTTTAGCACTTATTACATAATGCACTCATGGGCATGTTTCAGGAGCAAGTATTGGTGTTTTTTGGACGACATTGTGGTCGCCTCCCAGACTTCCCCCAGCCCACCGAGAGACTGCAAAACGCTTTCGATTGTCTGCGAGTTAACCTTAAATTGAAACATAAGTAACAAATCTTAAGTTGAAGCCATCAAAATGTTAGTTTCTTAAATAATCACTGTACTATCTGGATCAGGGGAAGTGCAAGGCGATCCCGGAAACTTGGAGGCCATCGAGAAATATCCCAGCCTCCGATCCGTACAGAACGTCAGAGCCTTTCTGAGATTAACTGGGTGTTATTGGCGGTTCACAGATCGCCATGCCGATCTGACTGTCCCTTTGGTACCCTGATCAAGAAGGACACTAAACTCACATGGACTCCCGAGGCTATCCAAGAGCTCAAATGCAAACTTATAACCGATCACGTCCTTTTATACCTCGACTTTGGAAAGACGTTTTCATATCTACCGATGTATCTGGCATAGCTATCGTTGACCAACTGGAACAAGAAACATACAGAGGTTTCTATCAACCTGTGTCATATGCCTGGAGGTTGACAAAGTGTTCTTCGAGACCATGAAGAGTCCTTTAACAAGTCACCGAGGTGAATTACAAGTTATTATTGATCATGAACCCTGAAAAGATATAGATTAACCATGTTGGTCCACTCAGGAAGCTTCAAATACTCAGAACTCACTTGCTGGTAGAGCCAGAACAACTTGAAGGTCAGGCCCAGTCGCTTGTACCCTGAAACACCTGACAATGAATTCAATAGTCGCATTTCCGTGTTAATAGGAATGCGACTATTGAATTGAAAGTAATATAACCATATTATTTTGAAGTAATTTTCAGGGTATATATCACATTAAAAAACAAATGTTTAGAAATTATCGTAGTGAGTCATTGACACAACAATTAATTGTGTCTGATTTATTTTACATTTTAGAGTTTTGGCTTATAGACTATTAGCTACCAGTTAAATAATTAGATGTAATTCCTAATTAATTTGTGATCTGCTTTAAAGAATTACGAAGGTTCCACTTTGTCAAATCCAGTTCCAATTCTTGTTTCTGCTCTCTGCAGGAACTAAAAATAATCGAAATTTAAAACACAGTCAATTGGAATCAAACAATAATCATTTTCAACTTTAGTAGACTCTTTTAGTCCTTTAGTGTCATATTATAGTTGAAGCCCGCAGCTGATGTGAACGGATATCCGTGGATTTATCAGCCGATATCCACACTAAAATGCACTTGGCAGATAAGTGATTACTGATGATGCAGATAGCTTTAATACAGCGGGTAAGAAATTCTTTTTAACGTAGATGGGATCTGCAGCAACGTGAACACATATGACATTATTATTGATGGCCTCTATGAATAAAAAAATATTTAGATAGGAAAAATATATATATTTGAAAATTCAACGAGGATGTTCGATTTAAAATTGTAACATCGTAGGAAAATGACACAGATGAAATAAGTAATTTATTTTATATGAAAGAAGGGACCTTTATATTTTTGACAAAGCAGAATTTAAGTACAGAAATTATTTTAGTGGTGGTAGAAAACAAGTATTAAATGTACGAAACTTTCAGCTGTATATATTACGAAGTTCTCATAGGGAGATGTAGGAATTACAAGGTGATAAAATGGAGTATCTTCCCGTAATTGCGGATAACTTTATTTAAAATACAAAACGTGTTCAGGATGTTTTTCAAAATTACATCTTGCTAAATTTTATGAAATATTTAGTAAGGCTTATTTTACAGAATAGAGAGTGATGTGCGAATGCTGACAGAATAGACAGCGATGAGCGCATGGTGCAGAATAGAGGTAATGAGCTAATGCCAGAAGAATAAACAATGATGAGCGAATGCCATCGGAATAGGCAGGGATGAGTGAGTACCGGAGGAATAGACGTAAAATGTGAAGGGGATAGAAGAAGAAAGTTTTTCCTTGTGTTATTCACCAGAAGCTAATGATAGAGGCAAAAGAGTGCTGAATGAGTTATTACATCAGTTTGTTGCATTTAGAAGTGTTTTGATTGTAGTAGAGATATCTAATTAAGTCTAATAATGCTTCATTACTGAGCAGATATTGATGTAGAAATGTAAATTTAATGCTTAGGAAAGCAAACCATGTTATCACGTATTAAAGTCTACGATGCTGTAAAGTTATATAAAGTATGACACAAAACTATAGCCTAGACAAATTGAGAAATATCAGCGTTTGTAAGGTAACTCGTCTCAGATAATCATGCCTTTGTTGTACTTTATGTAAGTAACTTATTTTTACTTAATTTTTAGTGTATGTTACTTCCTGATATTTTGGCCCCTAAAGCAAACCTGGACTTTTGAAACACGAGTGTTAGATATTGAGGGATCAAATATTTTTTTCTCAGTATTCGAAGTATAATGTGAAAGATAGGATTATGTACAGAATAACTGGCACAGATGGGCGAATTAATACCACTGTTTGCAGCACAAACTGTTTAGAAGCCAGTCGTAAGTCTCATTTTCACACTAACTTTCAAATTGTATGAATATATTGCTTTTCACTTCACTATTATTGTTTTTCTTATATAGTCTTAAACAAAAAAGATGTAAAATATTAAACTGTATTTGTTAAGATTATATAAGGTTATAATAAAAAGATTTAACATTAAATGATTGAGTTTAAAAATAACTACTTATTTAATTTAAATAAAAAATTAATTAAGCCGGTAGTTAGTAGAGGCTTTTGTAATTGATTTTCTGTTATAATGACCAGATCATATATGTAAGTCCTTCTTAACTGGGCTATTTTTTCTGTGGGATTATGAAACTCCGAATGATACAAATGAAAGTAAAATCTACAATATTTTATGTAATTTGTATATTCTTGTATCATTATTACAGATAAGCATTTGCAAATTAGTACGCAAAACTGACACAATAAGGAGAGCACCATGTATATTTTAAACAATTAGTCGAAATAATTATTCAAAGCCGAGGTTTGTCTCTTTTGAGCCATGCTTCTTTTCTATATTAAATATATAAATCTGAACTACCCACTGTTTCGATAATATTTGTACGTATTTTTACATGTATTGAAATATATTTTTAAATATACTGTTCAATGTACAATGATATGCTTTTTAAATGTTCTGCATAATATTAGTTATTTCTTAATATTGTTCAGAATATGCTAATCAAAACATTGTCACGAATACTGATCTACAGTTTTGCCAATATTTCACTACGACTTTTATATAACAGTTTTACTTTACAATAGATGGATTCAAATGTGTGGGAAAGTTAAAAGTCCTTGAACTTTGGACTTCTTGTTTTCCCGGGCTGTTTAAAAATTACTTCTTGTAAAATTCTTTGTGAAATCAAAGTAAGAGAAAGGATTGTTTTTCCAAACAGCAAAATTAAAGGATTCAGTGGTATGATAAGTTAAATTAATTATCAGTTTGATATGCGAAATAAATTCGTGGAACATTTTTAATATAAAATAAGGAATCGAGTATTGTATAATTAAGAAAAAATTTACATTAAAATATGATTAATAATTAAATGACATTAAACTAAGATTATCGTAATTAAAATATCTGCTAGAGATTTTTTCTCCTCCAGATATACAGATAATTTAACCGGTTTTTTCACTGCATATTGCTAACACTAAAATGTTGTACTAAATAGTCACGTTTAACCAAAAATAAACTTAATTTTTACATCTTACCTGCAGATTCGGATACCCACTTCTACATCTATCTTCCGCGAGATATAATTTCTTGCATTAAGCGATATCATTGAAGGGAAACTGCAAGAAACCAAAATTCAAATTTTTAATATTCCAATATTTCATCAGAAATATTCAATAGTCACGCAACATCTCTCTGTTGATAACAACTACATCGTTAAAATATTTGAAAAGTGTCATAAGCTATTGTTACTTTGAGTGCAGAATATGAAAAATTTATTTAATATTCATAAAAAAAAACATTGAAAAGTTGAAAGGAAATTTTTTTAAAGTAGGTGCGCGTTAGCGTTAATAAAAAGTCATTATTTGAGGGAGTTTCACTTGAAACGAAAAAGATAAATTGGGAGATTAAACCGTTCATTTTATTAACATACGCTACAGGACATGGGATTTTTTTTTGTTTTGTTTTTAAGTTATAACCATTTTTATGAGACGAACTGTGTTATGCATGAATTTTCATATTCACTTAGAACCAGTGGCTAAAGTAGGCTGGAACGCTCTAGTACGCCGTACCGGCAAGAAATTATTTGCTGATACGGCTTACTGGTAATCTTCGTGTCACGATCTGGCAACCTTCGTGTCACGTGACACGAAGGTTGCCAGATCACTCATTTCTAAAAAAAATAGTTGCCAGATATTTTTTCTGAATTCTGTAATCGACCATGGTGTTCGGATACTTTTTTGAGCGACTGTACAAGAATAGCACAGAACAAACAACCATGCCAGGACAGGATTCGAACCTGGATCACCATAGAGAATATTTTTGAGTATGGGAAGGGAGACCTCAGTAGAAAAACAACACAAACATCCATATATGGGACTTGGGTTCAGGACCCTATAGTTATGAATTTCATTTCTCGCATTGTCTTTCTGTTGAGATCTTGTCTTCATAACTGGTCTTCTGACATCTTAAATTGACATGCTCTTATGAGACCTGTGAGAAAACAGCTATTTGAGGGGGGTAAAAAAATTAATAAATTAAGAATTTAATTCACTACTTCTTTTTCACTTTATATATCCCTTGGAATTTAACCTTCGGTACACATACAGATACGTCAAACCGTTTCAGAATCATAATAATCAAATAACAAAAAAAAATTAATTCTCAACTTCTGATAAAAATTTTTATCAACTTTTTAATTGCACTAAACAATAATTTTGTATTAAAAATAATGCAAAAGCATGATTTTGGTTTTTCCTTGACGAACAATGCCTGTAGAATTGAACGAAAAGCCCAGCTGTTTCGCATTATGTGCAAGCGAAGTTCCTTTAAGTTGATGTTCTCTCTCTTGGAAGCTTTCATTTGTCGGAGAGGATTAAGGCTAGGGGAGAACAGAAAGAATTCTTCCAGGTGCATTAGAAGACTGGCGTTGTAGCTGGCATCGGATAATGAGCCTTTGGGTTGCAAGGGTCTTTTGCACATCGGGTTGAAATGGTAACCGAAGGGTAAAAGCATGAACACACGCCCAACTCTTGGTCAACGTAATATTTTAATTCTGTGGTTTCAGGGCTGCTGAATTGCGAAGCATTTTTCATTAAGGTGAAAACAAGCGCATGCATAATTAAGCATACCAACAAATATATCTATCGTGTAAATTGCAGGTATGGCCTGAAGAATTAATTTTTTATACTGCAGGTATGGCCAACCTATGGTACTCGTGACCAGAGGCTAGATGATTTCGCTTGTCACTCAAGAATGTTTAGCAAAATCATCTCGCATCTTTTTTCGGCAAAAGTCACGCTTTACTTATTGCATTTTTGATTCGCGAACCCTGCAGTTTTGCATATATAGTATGTCCGGATAACACAGAAGAGAAATTTCCGTACTTCTTATAATCATTGACTAAACTTTATGAATTTTAAAGGTTACTCTGAATCTTCAATAAATGCTATTCTAAAAAAATGCTATATTTGACATTTCGGTTTAGATTATGGAATTGAGTGATCATAATTACAATATCAGTAGAAAGTTTATTTTTCTTTCTAAAAAGTTGCATTAAGTTCTAAAATAATTTTAAAAACACATAAAAGAAATACCCCCTCAAGCAGCTGCTTGCCACAGAGGTCTCACAGGAGCCTTTCAGTTTATATGCCATAGTAGAAGGTCTGAGAGGATGGCAGGACCTCAGCAGAAAAACAACACATACATCCATGCCTTAACCGGGGCTTGATCCCAGGTCTCTTATGTCAGGAGCCAAGACATATTATATTTTTGAATAAGGCTGAAATACAGGAATAGAACGCAATTAGGACGCATTTAGGTATATTAATAATATTGCATAAATCATTCGTTATTTGCGGAAAATATGGAATGAAAGACAAAATACAGGGACACTGTATTTTCGAAGCCACACAGTCAATATTACTCCTGTACTATGGCTTCACTGGAGTGTGAATCTGCACCCCTAGCACTGTACTCCAAAAAAAATAATGAATATCAAAAAAAGTTGTTAGATATCAAATGATGATAGATCGAAAAACGAAATTTGCGTCACTAAAATAACAACGGTTCCTATTGATTTGGTAATGCCTGTATTTTAAATATTATGGTTATACCGAATTTAGTAAATGTTCACTAAATACTGTATTATGTTATAGAACCCAAATTTGTAGCTGCTCATTGAAAGGGAACCAAATAGATTTGTCAGACAAGTTGAAAATTAATACCCTATTTTTCATCTAGAAAGAGAAACAGAGTCCAATCCCAAATTACCAGCAAATGTCCCCCTGGGTCTCCTATAGGCCCACCCCAATTGCTTGGCCCCCCAGTCCCCACTTTCGGTAAAAAAACAGTGCCGTAGTTGCCCATTTTGCACACAAAAAAGACAACCTTCCAGTCGGAAAAGCGCCCCCTAGCGGTGAAATAGTGTAAAAGAGGGTTGCCGCAATGGGACCCTAAAGTTGAAGAACCCTAGTTGCCATAGAAAGAAAGTAAAGGTCAAAAACAATTCCAAAAAGTCATCAAAAAACTAGATATCAATGGCATCTGTTAACTTCACTGAAATTGATTTGACAAGTGTAAAGTGAAATACTAATATTTTAACACGAATTGGACAACTTCGAATAAAATACACTTTACTGATTCGTTCTCACTTGGCCTCCGCTCAATCGGGGCGCTTTTGTATAATGAGGACCGATCACTTTAGGATTATTATGTGGTCGAAAATTTGGTGAACATTTACTATTTTTGGGAAACAAAAGTTTTTTAGTGGCAAATAATATAATAGAGTAACAAGAAGTAAATATCTAGTTAACACTTTAAGGTTAAATATGGTCTAAAATTTGGTGATAATTTTTGGAAAACAAAAGTATTTTTTTTGTATGCATATTTTCATTAAATTTGGTAAGCAGTTAAACACAAGCCTTTTCCAAAAATAACTATATTTTGAATCGTACCGGAAAGAAGTGAAATCTACAACACCACTGGATAACTGCAGGGTTACATTATACAGCGGAAATTCAGTTATACTAACATGAACAATTGTGCTTATTTTGTATGGATAAAGGCTTCCTATTTAGTACTTGTAGCTGTCGTAAACACTTCACCATTATCTCTTGAACAAAGGAGCTCCATATCATCCCTTTTAGAATCTCTGGAGCATCAATGTTAAATTTTCATTTGCAATTCCTCTGATGCACACGACAATAGTATGAATATATGTGCTAAAGATCGGATTCAAAATATCACAGGCGGATTCGAAGAGGGGGTGGGGGGCTCCCGCTCAAAATAGCACAAATTAAAATTTTTCTTGCAAAAATTCGAAATATTTTTATTATAATTTCATCCTTTTAATCAGGTTATAACATGTTACAATTGTGTTACCCACGATCGTTCAGTTTCATCTAGTATTTGAAATATTTTTTACGTTCCAAAGAGCGCTAACATTTTAATTCATAATAATGGTTGTAATTAGTGTAATTAAATTGTAAATAATAATGGTTGAAATTAATGTAATTAAATTCATAATAATGGTTGTCATTAATAAAAGAATAAAATAAATTACTAATGACATACAGGTTGTATGTCTTATGATGCGTCAGAGAAATGTTTTCCACAAATTGGTCTCGTGCTCATCAATTATCAAAATAGTTTCGCCTTTGAGAGGTTCTAGCTCGCGGGACTCGAAAAGTTGAATCCGACCTCATCTCTGATATGGACATTAAAATATGTAATATTTATGATTATTGAGTTCTAGTTTATGTTTATTAATGCTTGCAATTTACACATGATGATTTTTACATCTTTGTTTTATATTTTAAGTCTTCTTTAATGCTTGCGTATGTTAATAATCTATATAAACAACTTTTCTAATGTGCCTTAAAAGGTTGCATTAAACGATCCTTTTCCAATTTGCAAGCTATAGCAAAAATATACCTGAATTTCGTTTGTCACGTCCAGCAACAAATTCACATGAAAATCGAGGACAACCATTTCTACGAACATACTGGAAATGCAATGCGAGAAAAATGTGAAATCCAATGGGTTATTTTATTTTGAATAGATTCCTCGAAGTAAAAAATAAAGCAGACATATTTACATAAATCCTTTTTTGAACTCAGTACCTTCTGGTTGCGTGCCATTGGCTCTGCCAGTAACTCTGATTATTATTATTGCTTTGCAAGTGTGAATTTCTTTTCTGCGTTGTGCAGTATTTGCTGCATTCCGATAGAGTGTTTTGATATACGTAATATCTGGTAAGTATAAATGCGACTTACATAAAAATTACCAAGTTCTCTGTCGGTTTAAAAAAAAGCACTGTAGCGCACCGACCATATGAATTATCTGGAATAGAAATCTTACCTTACTTCCTTCACAACCTTACTCAGGCAACTCTCAAAACGCCACCGCCTTAGCTTGACTCGCAAAGCAGCTGACGCATGACGATTAGGCTACGAATCCGGATGGAGTGTTTTTTTTTAATCTCATTTGTGTACCTTGATTATTATGCCTTCACAAATGTAAGTTTTTTCTCAATAAGTTATGTCTTAAATAAAATCTTGTCATGTAAGAACGACATGGGCTATCTCAAATTCAATCTCCTCTTTCACCAAAAGGGAGAGCAATATTTAATGGAGTCGATCGTTATGACTCGTATGTCAGATGAAAGATTAAGGCGTGTCGAGTACAATACTCTAAATCAGAGATAAATATTCTTAGTAATGAAAATTTCTCCGGCCAATGAAATAAATATAAATATATATTAAAAATGTCTATTATTCTCTATGGACCTGTTACAGCGGAACTGAAATGTGTAGTATACTAAATTCGAAATCACTTACTGACTTCATATGGACAGTAAAGAGAATTTAAAGATTGCAGCAAGTTCGCTGCCGTCCCATAGCCGAGTGGTTAGCGCGCTTGGCTACGGCTCTAAGGGACCTGGGTTCGAGTCCCTGTAAGGCATGGCTGTTTGTGTCGTTTTTCTGCTGAGATCCTGCCATCCTCTCGTACCTTCTACTATGGCATATACACTGACAGGCTCCTGTCAGACCTCTGTGGCAAGCAGCTGCTTGAGGGGGTATTTATTATAGCAAGTTCACCGGTTGCATTTTGACGTTAATAGGAATTCACTAAGTGATTTCGTCATTGGTATATTTATTTATTTTTACTTTCTAAGGTGCATAAAGAAAGATTTTTTTTAATCTTTTAATTTTGTATATTTTCAATAGTGTGTAGAGTTTTTTTTTTTAGGTAAAAACATAGAATGACTGCTGTTGCTGTATATGTATAACGAATCACAACACTTTAAAATATGAAATAATATTGTTGAAATCAAAATTTGGCGAGTTCGAATAAGTTTTTTAATTAATATTAAAATCGGGATATTCATTTTATCACAGGGGAATTTTTTCACGAACAGCTTATTTTTAAAATTACGGACTTTCAAATATGGTATTCCATTTACCAGTATATAACAGTGAGTGGTGCATAAAATTATTCTAATATATGAAATTGTCATATTTTCAATCCAATAATTGATATCCTACAGCATGGTGGTAATTTTTGGATTAAAAAAGTCCAACTACTCCTTCATAATTGGTAATACAGTAATCAATGATTTAATAAATTAAGAAACAACCTGAAAACCTAGATTTTCTTTAAAACCCTTTGAATCCGCTGCATGCGAATCATAAAATAGGTGTATATGAACACTGTGAATAAGATTAACAGTTCAAAAATAGAAATTTGATGCGGATTAAAGCAATGTAAAAAGTACGTATTTGGTTGTGGAAAGGTCATATCTTGTTTCTACTAAGCGAAGTAAATCGAGTCCTTGCTTTCCTTGGGTGATAAAGTGTTCAATTTGCATTTTAATTTCCTATGAATTACAAACCCGAGTGATTTCGGAAATTTTTATAGTTATCATCTGATTATTGATATAAGGTTGAGCAGCGGATTATTTTTTTCTATGCAAGGGGAGGGCTAGAGAGTTTTTGGTAGATAATTTGAGTCACCATGTTGAACAATATTCCTTAACGTTGTTGAATGCCATTTGCTACACTTCTTCAGTAGAGTGGAAGTATCTCCCTTTGTACCAGATAGATATGTTGTCTGCAAAAATTGATATCGACATTATTTCGGAAAGATGGAGGGAGATCTGCCAGAAAGTAAATAGCGTCGTCGTCAAACAACTCCCTTGTGGAAAGCCATAGTTTGTTGTAATTTCTTCAGAGACTATGTTATATAATTTGACTCTACGTTTTCTGTCGGATATAATATTTATGATGAAATGAAATAAATTTCCTGAGAATCTGATTTTTTGAGCTTGTTAAAGAGGACTTGTTGCCAAACAGTGTCGAAGGCACTTTTGACATAAAGGAAGAGGGCGATGATCTGATACCCAAAAGCCAGATTTGCTTGTGCATCAATAATTAATTCAGTTATATTGTCCATATATGAGTGAGCTCTGCGAAATCCTGACTGTTTGGGTGTAGAAGTTGATATTTATCGATAGCCCAATCAATTCTTTTTTTAACAGTTCTTTCTAAGATTGTTAGAAGGGTATTAGACAGAGTGATGGGATGATAAGAGTTGACTCCTGTTAGTCCTGTGATAATAATGGGCGTATGATCACTCCCCATTAAATCATTATGTATATTCCAACGTAGGGAGCTTGAAATTGACGGATTGGAAATAGTTGGGTCTAACGCTGACATTTTTTGATGAGGTCTAAACAAGGTATGCATTCCGTCATTGGCAATGTTCAAGTTGCGGTAAGCAAGAAGATTCTCAATAGTTTTTCTTCTAGGTGAGGTTTTTTCTCAAACCTCTATTGTGCCAAGTGCATTGAAGACTCTACGGAGAATAATAGGAGCGGGGCATGCTTGTAATATGTTGTTGTATAAATTTATATCTCCATTTTAGCCTGGGTTGTAAGTTGAGAGAATGGTACATTTCTTTGTCCCTACTTAGCAATGGACTGTGATGGTTTCGATTTTCGTATCGTTGTCTGGTAAAGTTATTTGATGTTGAGGTATGACTTGCCTGATGTACAAAGCCGCGTCAATTTTATCATTAAATTTAACCGAAGAATCCAGTTTTGTAGATTTCAAAAAGGCTTTTGACTCTGTTAATCGACAAGATTTCTAGTTGATCGTTAGATCACAATGGAATAGCTGAAAAGTTAGTGACAACACGAATTCAGTGTCTGAAGCAATTACAACAAACTATAGCTTTCCACAAGGGAGTTGTTTGGCGTTATTTAACCTCTTTCTGGCAGGTCTCTCCTCCATCCTTCCTAAAAAATGTCGATATCAATTTTTGCAGACAACATATCTATCTGGCACAAAGGGAGATACTTCCACTCTACTGAAGAAGTGTAGCAAATGGCATTCAACAACGTTAAGGAATATTGTCCAACATGGTGAATTATTCGAATAATGAAATGTAATGAATGCCTCTATAATAACACTGAGCCATGTGTCAGAGTGGATAAGGCTTTTAGCGATTGGTTTAGCATTGTTTGTGGAGTTAGACAAAGTGCATTTTATTTCCTTTTCTCTTTAGTTTCATTATTGATTATGTTACGCAAAATTCTCTGCAAGGGAAAGATTTTGGCCTTAAATGGTCTGGAGATATGAAAATGTCTTGATCTTGTTGGCTAATGATGTTGATGATATGAATTCTTTCATTAGCGCTGTTGATGAGACTGGTAGTAGACTAGGTTTGGTGATAAACAGAGAAAAAATGAAGTGATGAAAATTGGTCTGGCAGATGGTGTTTCAGTTGCTTTGAATGGCTGCACTCTTGAGCAAGTGTCGCAGTTTAATTATCTTGGTAGCTATTAATAGATATTGGTAACATGCGGTATGAGATAAATAGATGAATAGATATAGCTGATGGAACTTTTAAGAATATCTTCTTAGGAGTGTGAATAATAGGTCTATTCATCTAAATACTAATATTAGACTGTATAATAGTTTGGTTTTTTCTAGGCTTTGTTGTGTTAGCAAACGTGGACCTTTTGTAAACTGGAAACTTGATGTTTTTAAATGTAAATGTTTACGAAGTATCTTGGGCATTAGGTGGTTCAAATTTGTAAGTAATGATTAGGTTAGGCAAAGGAGTCAGCAATCTCCTTTGAGCATCATATTGTGCAAAGAGAGACTCCGTTGGTTTGGCTATGTTGCCCGTATGCATAATTATAGATTAGCTAATAGGGTTATGAACATGTGCTTTAAAGGCCACAGAAAGAGGGGGATACCTAGGATGCGGTGTACAGACAATGTCAAACAAGACCTTCCTAGAAATGGCCTACAATGGTCAAATGCAGAAAATGTAGCACAGGACAGAAATATTTGGAGAGCAAAATTGCATAGTCTGGTTAGACCTCCATAGCACATGGCTGCATGAGGATTTTGTATGTATGTGTATGTCATTTAGAAACATTAATAAGCTATAAAGTCAATACTAATTTGGATTTTCTTAACCTCTCCCTGATGAAATACCTTGAAAAGGATGTTGAGGTATTTTTCTCTCTGAGTTCAAACACTTGAAATCAGAACAATGAAGTCATGTGTTTGTCGTCATTGCTCCACTTTCGCAAAAGGTAAAAAGCTTTTGTTCGTGTCTTGTGTTCGTGCCACATGGAACTCGACGATAGGGAAAAAGAGAGCAGAATAATTGATATCAGCGATATTATCTTCGTTTTATCCTGTCGATAGGGAAATGGTCGGAAAGGTTACATAATCTCCAAACAAAATGCAAGACATCTGTTCAAATATTCTTAGTGGGTGACAGCATTCCCTGCATGTTCCACGCGATTGAATCTTTCGTATAAAAGTTGGCTTCATCAATACCTCTTCCATACGACTTCAAAGGAGCGCTGATTCAGTAAGTTATATTGGATTCTATATCTTTGATACTCCCTTTATCTTAGAAATAATTTAGGTATCTGTATTATATGTGAAATGTGTCAATGGGGGATCTAGGGTTAGGATTTTTACACTTTGTGTTGTGTGAATACTATATCAATCTCATAACCTAAGCGAAAGCTAGTGCTTAAATTTTACCTCTATCTCTCAACTTGAGGTCATGGTTATAACTGAGACTAGAGCATACCTCCGACAATTTCTCCAGTTTCATAAATCTGCAGATCCAAGGTTCAAGTCCCGTCTGTGTCAGCGTTGCAATTTATCTCCGCCCGTCCTGCCCACGGTCAGTAGGAGACAGCGATGGGCTTGGAAAGGCCGCAGTCCATCGCATGGGACGCAGCCGAGACCCCGTGTGCGAGAGAGCCATGCTCTGTGCAAAAATGCTCTGGATGGCCTTGACGGGAGGCTGTCACCAATTTCCCAACAGCTGTCCAGCTGACCAGTGGGTCCTCCCCCCGCCATCTCTGAGCCTCCGGGGTCCTTGTGACCTAGCCATTTAGCCCATTGTGTTGAAAAAAGTGCCGCTCAGAGGATAACTAACTAAATCCAGTAATTAGTGATCTGATACTTCTGAAACTGATAAGTAAATTTGAACTTCAAAGTTTTATTACCTGGTTAAGCATTCATTTATAGCAGGAGTGTACAAACCAAACTTACCGAATAACCACTAGGAAAAATGCTATATTTGTCAAGACCCACAGAAAAATTATCTACCTAAGAATAAAAGTATACGTTTCTTATGAGTAATGGATTAGAAAAAGAAAAACTCTAATTTTAAGGAATCAAGTAAGCAACTTGATTAAAAAATAAAACAATGGATTTTTAAATGAGTACTCTTAAATCTCAAAATCGTTTAGTTAATGCACCTAAAAACATTTAATGAAATCAATTGGAATGAACCAGATTGAGTATATTGATGAGAGTATTCATCAGCAGCAACTTCTTTTGCAATGAGCTGGGAGATGACTACAACTAGTCTAAACGTACAGATTTTTGGTTTTGAATTTTTAATGATTCTTTCACTATAATGTTCTCCTTTTCATATGAATTGTTTTTCAGATCTATTCCAGACGCCATATTCTTCTTCCAAACATGGCCATCATTAAAATGAAGCAATGTTTCGTGTTTTGTGCCGTTATATCTCTCTGCATTGCTGGCAACAGATGGGATCGGATGACGGATCAGATGCGACAGCGTATGGAGGACAAAATTGACGAAATATGTGGTGAGTGAAATAATAAGAATCTTAACGTTTCAAGGAAATTGTCGATAACTTTTTTTTTCCGACTTTAACGTTCAACCCTAACATAACAAGGAGAAGATTTAACAAATCGGCTCTACCAGGCGGGATCTAGGAGAAGGGAGGGGAGACATGCTTCCCCCTCCTCATTTTCAGAACACTAATAATGCTAAAAGAGTTAAAAAATTATTAAACTTACTTATATTTCCTGCATTTTGCAAGAAGTTCTTAAAGACCTGTAAAACGGAATGGGAAATGTTATACTGCATTGGAAATCCAGGCTCTTGCCTGGAATTTTTCCTTTTTCCCTTTCAAAATTTTTGCCTTGATTCTGTTTCTGCGCCCCCCCCCCCCCGCAAGTAGATTTTTTTTCTAGATCCGGGCATAGTCTCTATTGAAAATGGGATGATCGCTTTCAAACAGAACTAAGTTTCTAATTTTGCGATTTTTAATTTTTACACTCTCTAACAGTTTTTTCCTCTGAACAGCGTTTTTTTTTATTTGGCAAGCAATGGAATAAATGTCCAGATCACTGGGACCCCAAGGGCTCAAAGAAGGTTGGGGGGGAAATGGACTCACTGGACAGCTGTTAGGAGATAAATGAACGCCTCCCATCAGAGCCATAAATATTGTTCTGTAAAGTGAACAGAGTATGACTTGCACACAGCCACGGCTTTACGTCCCATCCGACGGACGACAGCCTTTCCAAGCAGGGTGGGTACTCAGAGACCTTTGCGGAGATAAATCTCAGCTAAACTTTCTGAGCCCTTCGGGTCTTTGTGACCTGGCCATTTAACCCGTTCTGTGCAAAGGAAAAGAAAAAAAACCGACACTCAGTAGTAAAACAAAACAACAACAAATTAAACACAAAAATAATTTTTTATTTTCTCCTTATTCAAATAAGTCAAATGCTACATAAGAAGGGATGGGGTGGCTCAAGCGGTAGAGCGCCAGGCTCGTAATCTACAGTTCTCAGGTTCGAGACCCAGATGGGCCAGCGTTGAGATTTATCTCTACAAAACTCCCTGCCATCGGTCAGTCGGGGACACAGATGGGTTTGGAAAGGCCGCCGTCCGTCGAATGGCACATTAAAACGCGTCTCCGTATTAGAGAGAGCTATACCCCATGCACGTTAAATAACATGCCCGATGGCTTGATGGGAGGCTACCACCTGTCTCCCAACAGCTGTCCAGCGGGTCTTCTCCCCCAACCTTCTCTGAGCAGTTGGGGTCCTTGCGACCTGGCCGTTTAGCCAATTGTGTACAAAAAAGTGCCGCTCAGAGGTAAAACATCCCAACTCAAAAGGTACAGAAAGATCCACTGATAAAGTGAAAATATTGACTCATTTTTTGACAACGAGTTGCAGAAACGTTTCTCTCGCTAGCCGCAAAGACCGTTCGTTATGTTTTTATGTCTCCACAGTTTTGGTTTAAAGGATAGATTTTATTCTCTTCAATTTTAACGTTGTTTTCCCCCCAGGCAAAAGAACAGAGATGGGTCCAGAAATGGAGGAATGCGAAAAGAAAATGCCGCCCCAGGTAAGTTATTCAAAGCAGCTTCTTATTAAATATACATATGAGAAGCAAATGTGACTAATCTTGAGACATTTAGAGGGATATCCTTTGAATATACAACGGAAGAAATCACAATTGCACTTCACTATCAAAATATTAAAGATTTTTGATATCAATGGGAATCTAACTTTGAAGATCTGTAAATTCCAAATATACATTTACTGGAAAAATATAACAGAATTTAATTATCATAATAAAATTTATTTTAATCTCGTTTTCATCAATATTTGTTCAGTCTTAGACAGTTACGGAAGGTAGAACAGTTAACAATAATTGACTTCCCCTTTTTTTTTATTTACCTGCAGTTCCCAGGTTCGAGTCCCAGCTGGGTCAGCATTGAGATTTATCTCCGCAAAATTTCCCCGCCCTGACCACGGTCAGTAGGGGACACCGATGGGCTTGAAAAGGCCGTCGTCCGTCGGATGGGACGTTAAGCCGTGGCCCCGTGTGCGGGAGAGCCATACCCTGTGCACATTAAAGAACACGCTGGATGGCCTTGACGGGAGGCTACCATCTCTTTCCCAAAAACTATGCACTGGAACCCCTTCCCCAACCTTATTTCAGCCCTTGGGGTCTTTTTTGTGAATAAAAGTACTTCTGTTTGGTAAATGAACACAACTTCTGCATTCAGTCGCTGATAGTTCACGGTATCTCGAACTGTGTCGCGCTGAATGAATTTCTTCCAGATGTGTCGATATATAGAAGCTCAATGTCGGTATCAGAATTGTTTCGTTTTAGTGCAAGGGTCGTTATAACGAAACTACGTAGATGAGGCATCATAGACTTAGTTGGATCGTTTACTTCGTGGACTGACATCGCCAACATTTTGAAGTTTTTCGTTCGAGTTAATACATTATTTGTGGCAACACAGCGACTCTCCTAAAACAGCGACTACTTAAGCCTCGCTAAATACAGTAATACCTATCTTGCACACCCTGAAAGATTTAGAGAGTGGCCAAGAGTATAATTTGACCACTCTGAAATTTTCGATACTGGAGAAAGTTAATATCTTGCCCATCCTGAAAATTTAAAAAGTGTTCAATAGGTATATTTTGCCAACCCTCAAAATTTAAATGGTTTGCAAAGGGTACATTTTTCCCATCCTGAAAATTTGGAGAGTTTAAAAACGTTATATTTTTCCCATCCTGAAGAAACTGGAGAGTGGGCAGGGAGTACGTTTTGTCCACCCTGAAAATTTCGTGAGTGCGCAAAGGGTATTTTTTTTTAACTCTGAAAAAATTAGTGAGTGAGCAGAGAGTATATTTTGTCCACCCTGAAAATTTGGAGAGTGTAAAAATGTCCTTCGCTCTAAATTTTTCAAATTTTGAACAATCTGCAAATTTGCAGGATTGGCAAAATATGCTCTCTGCCACTCTCCAAATCTTTCAGGGTGGGCAAGATATACACTTTGCACACTCTTCAAAATTTCCGGGTGGGCAAATATTTATTCTTGGACCACTCTCAAAATCTTTCAGGTTAGGCAAAACATACTCTCTGCCACACTCCAAATCATTCGGGGTGGGCAAGACATAAACTTTGCTCACTCTTCAAAAATTTCAGGTGAGCAATATTTACTCTTGGCCCACTCTCAAAATCTTTCAGGGTAGGCAAAACATACTTTCTGCCTACTCTCCAAATTTGGGAGGTGGACAAGACTTTAAAAGTAAGCAAGATTTCCCCCTTTGTCTTCTCTCCAGCTTTTCAGAGTGGACAAGATATACTTTCTGTCAACTCCCGAAATTTTCATGGTGGACAAAAATATACTCTCTGTCCATTCTCAACACGGTCAGGGTGGACAAATATTCACTTTGTTCACTGTCCAAATTTTCAGGATGAAAAAAATATACTCTTGTCCCACTCTAAATCTTTCAGGGTGTGACAAGACCCTTTGCCTACTCTCCAAATTTTCAGGGAGAACAAGATATCACTTTGCCCACTTTTGAAATTATCAGTATGGGCAAAACATACTCTCTGCCCACTCTTCAAATCTTTCAGAGTGGTCAGCTGACTGCTTCATCCACTTTTTCGCACGGCGCTGCAATCGTGAATAGAATCGTTTTGTGTCAAACTTCTGCCGGGAATCGCGAAAGTTGTGAATGAATAGGAAAAATATATTTCCACCAAACTTTCGCAACTTTATATTTTTTAAAGGTAAAAATATACTTCCATATTCAAACGACGGTATTTTCTCATGTAGCACACAAACACAGGGTCATGCCCGATGGTTCTTTAGTCGAGTACACTAGCCCAGGTAAAGGCTGGTCAAGTAGTTAGCTGATGTTGCAGAAAATTAGGAAAAGCATTTGGACTATAGCTAGTATCTGTATATACTGGGTAATATATTTATAATTAGAAAGAAAAGTTTATACATTCTTTTTTTTCCAGATGATGGATATAGTGAAAATCTGCCGTACGAATTGCCTGAATCAAGAATACGACAAAATGCAAGATGCGTTGAATGATTTTTGCGAAAAATCACCATCGGAACGAAGAGAATGCGGTCGTTGCGTAAGTATTAAAGTTTTAAACTTCTAATAATCGTCGTATTAAATTTAGAGGAAACATTTTCTTGAGCTTGGTGGGATAGGAACCCATGACCTTTTGACGATTTATCAAGTTTTGTTTGTTGGGGATTTGGGAACAGTTGAATATATCCTTTCTTTAATGTGATGAATTTAACACTCTCAGAACTTAACACGGACAGAGGGTTAGCTCAGTAGGTAAGCGCACCAGGCTCGAAATCTGCAATTTCCACGTTCAGTCCCTGCTGGGCCAGCGTTGACATTTATCTCCGCAAAATTTCCCACCCTGTCCACAGTCAGTAGGGGACACCAATGGGCTTGGAAACGCCGCCATCCACTTGATGGGAAGTTAAGACCTGGCTCGGTGTCTGGGACAGCCATACCCTGTGCACGTTAAATAATATGCTGGATGGCCTTGATGGGAGTCTACCATCTGTCTCCTACCAGCTGTCCAGTGGGTCCCCTCCCCCAACCTTCTCTGATCCCTCGGGAGTTCTTATGACCTTGCCATTTAACCCATTGTGTGCAAAACAATATAGCGCTGAGAGGTAAAAGAACGCTAACCTAACAACAAAATTATGGTATTAGTGCTCTTAATAGGAAAACACTAGAAATACTAGTAGAAACTTAAGGTTCTTTTAACATTAATATAAACGCTGAGTAATTCATTTATTAAAGATAGAGAATACGTAAAAATGTAGTCAAAGGCAGATTGAATAAAAAGTTGAAATTGCAATATTTTTACTTTTTATTTTGCAATTAAACGTAACACAGAGAAATTTAAATTATTCTGAGTCAGAGCACGAATTCACCACTATTTTCTACATCTTCAAATTTTCACAAGAGATACGGAGGGCGTTCAAAAAGTTCTTTCTTCGAAGTTACGTTCCGATTTGGATTCGTTCTTCCGAAATTAACGAGCTAAGACTTATTTGAAAGCTTTCCTAAACTTGTCATTACTTGCTAAAAACAAAGGCCTTATCATCATTTCTCTCTTTGCTGGCTGAGCGTAAAGTTCGGACTGCGAAATCTGTGAGTTGTTACCATGGAGCCTACTAAAGACGGGGGAAGAGTTTACATTTTCACAAGGCCGCAGCTTAGGGGCGACGCAAAAAAAAAAAAAAATTCACGCCGTTTATCACAAGTATATGGGGATACTGCCTCTTAATATGGTATTGTTATGGGATGGATACGGAAATTCAGAGAAGGATGAGATTTGACGACTTCCCTCATGCAGAAAAATCGAAGGAGGCCGTGAACGGGAGAACATTGGCTGCTGTTTGTGAACTCATTAAGGGAAATCGCACTCGTTCAGGTAATACGTTCCGTACATAGATTGGTAGTGTGGGAACAATTATTCATCAATATATGTTGTTTCGAAAGATATGTGCCAAATGGGTACCCACAAACTGACAGACAGCATAAAAAGACTAGAGTCAACTCGTGCAAAATGTTGGCAACCTTTTAACCCGGTCATATGGTTAACAGACATTGTCACAGCTGATGAGACGTGTTTTAGTACTATATAACTCCCATAAAGATCGACAACTATATTTGGGTTGTGGAAAATGAACCACATCCCCAAACTCTGATAAGACTCTCACTCAAGGAGAGGATGTTGATAATTTTTTTTAATCACAAGGAATGGTTGCCGTCGACACCTTACCTGAAAATACGACTATAGATGGCGAATACTACACCAATTTTTTTTTTGCCTAAAATTGTTAAGGAGATGAAGGAGCAACCTCTAACAACAGGCGTGTCAAGGGTTCTCCTTCTCCATGACAATGGCAGTGCTCACAAAACCCTGCAAGAGATGGCCTGTCTGGTGCAGGGGGAAAAATCAAACAGATGGAAAGGCTTTTTCAAGGGTGCGAGATCTTTCAGAATGTGTCCTTTCAGAGTTGCGGAGTATTCCCCAAAAGCAATACCACCAAGCGTCCCAGAATTGACGTAGACATCTGCAACTTTATATAGTTACCTCAGGGGAGTACTTTGAAGAACAGTAAAATTCGGTGAGGCAACTGCAATGGTTTTCGTTCTGAAGATACATGTCAAGAACTATTTGAATGCCCCTCGTATTATTTAAAATCTGTGTTAGCTAAAAAAAATAACTGAGCGTTTACGTTCTAAACAATGCACTAATTTATGATTTCACTAATTTTTGTCTTTTTTTTTCTAATTTAGTTCTGGGAGTGCATGCATGAAAAAATGGAGTCCATGCGCGATGTCATGGTAAGTTCAGAAATTTTATATTTCTCTGTTTCTTTAGAACAGGCCACCTGAAATGTTATATTCCAGAGCTTGCAGTTTGATTTACACAGATTCAGTGTAAAAGATATCCAAACTATGAAGTGTTATATTTTATTAAATAATTAAGTAATAAAAGGGATTAATTAATATAAATAAATAAACTTTAGTTTATTGCCCTACCAAAACTTTTAATTTCCATGCTGTCAGTGAGAATCTAACTTCTAATCTCTTAACTCAATGGAAATAACTTCGAAGTGCTATAACTTCTAATATGCAATTAATGGTAATATGTGACTGAAGATAAATTAAAGACCATAATAAAATTGATCTAAATCTCGATTTTCAACAATATTCATTTAATATTTAAATAGTTACGGAAGCTGGAATATTTAACAATAAATCTTCCATGTTTTGTTAGTGAGAACCGAATTTCGAAGTTCTGTAACTTCTAAAATATGCATTTAACGGAATGTGTGACTGAATTGAAGATTATAATCAAATCTACTTAAATTTCGAATTTTCAGCTACATTCGTCGTAAGCAAAGGACGCTCCCTGTTGGGTTGGACGTTAAATCAATAGTTAAAGAATTATGGAAGCTCGAATATTTAAAAAAAAATACTGCTGAATAAGTCATTAATAATTATCTAATATTAAAATAACCATTACGAAAACTTCAAAAATATATATTTATTTTATTAACAGGTTTGAAATAATACTTATTATTTAAGTTTAAATTAATATCTAAGGTAAGTGTTATGACGCATTACTATTGTGAAATATTTCAGCTTCCATAATTCTTTAAATACTGAAAGAATATCGTTGAAAAGCGAGATCTAAATAAATTAGATTTTGAAATTCAATTTAACTTCAGTCACATTGTTTTCATTAAATGCATATTTTAGAAGTTATAGAGCTTTGAAGTTACGTTTCCATTGACGTAATATGAAATTATGCAAATATTTTGGTATTGCATTGTGTATGCACAATCATAATAATACCTGCATTAAATCTCTGAACAATTTTTTTAAATCAATCGTTCTCAAAGGGAACTTTTTTTAGAAATTTCTGTGGGCGTTTGGTTTATAAAATCCACAACTGGGAAGCTTCCGCCATCCCGAGTTTCAACTACATGTTACACAGATATTTTTTTTAATTCCCAATACTTGATGAACTGGATCTGTGCACCAATCCCTAGTGATGATGCACAGAACCGGCCAGGTCTAGCACCTAATGTCCGACCCCGCCTTCTTGTGGTGCAGGCCAGGCCGTTAGTACCTTTCAAAAGAGATATTCTCTTGTTGGAAGGGACCGGAAGGGGAGGGCTGCCAGTTCAGTATGGCCTACTGATCTGATCATCTATGGCCACTTTTTTCTTTTTTTTAACCCTGCTGAGGAGTGGTCAACTTCACAGGGTCCTGGTGCTGACCATTTATACCTACTAGACTGGACTTGGTTATGGATTTGAGCTTGATTATTGATCCTGGACTTGCTGCATTGGTGGGCCTCTGTTGAGGGAGAGTCTGCTGCTGTGCTTTCTGTTTGCTTCTGGGTTGCCAGCTCTAAGTGAACAGAGGCATGGGATACCTTATATCAGCTGGTGGATAATCCTAATCAGAGGCCATCGCAGGTACCTGAACCTTACTTAGCTAGTTGGGCATCGTCAAGCCTAAACTGGAGTAATGTGTCTCAGGCAGGCCATGTGGCTCTTGAAAAAGTCCACTTGAAAAGGTGGTGCCTGAAGTTCCTACCAGCATCGGTGACTTCAGCCTTTAGCAGAGGAGGAACAGGTTTTTGCCCCATGCCTGCGATCAGGGGGCTGTTTGATATTGTTGGCCCTACCAGTCTCAATAAACCTAATTTCTTTAAAAATCCTACTAATCATTTTCTCTCTGCAGGAATGTGGAACGTGAGGACATTACATAGAGGTTATTCTCTTGATGTCCTCATGCAGGAATTCCAGCGCTATAACCTAGATATTCTAGGCTTGCAAGAGACCAGATGGACAGGTAAAGGTGAGATACTTAAAAATAACTTTAAATTTCTCTTTACAGGGAGGGAGGATGGAAAGCATCACCAAGGTGTGGGTCTGCTGCTCAGCAGACATGCTAGTGATGCTCTTCTAGAATATGAGTGCATTAATGAAAGGTTTCTTACAGCAAAATTTCAGACAAGCATTAAAGACTTGAATGTTATCTGCTGTTATGCCTCCACTGAGGATGCTGATGAGGATGAGAAGGATAGGTTTTATGGACAACTTCAGGATATTTTGAATTCTGTCAAGAAAGGAGATATTACCCTTGTTCTAGGTGACTTCAATGCCAAAGTTGGTACTGACTCTGATCTTTGGGGAGGGGTGATAGGCTCTTTTGGTATTGGTAGCTGCAATGGCAATGGACAACGTCTCCTACAGGTAAGTAAACTCAATGGTTTCAGAAAAACTAACACATATTACAAACACCGCGACATACATAAATACACATGGGTTTCACCTGATGGGCTGCATAGGAATATGATTGATTATATATTAATTAACAGCAAATGGGCTAGTTCTGTTAGAAATACCAGGGCATATAGGGGAGCTGAAATTGGATCTGACCATTACCTTGTTAAAAGTGTCTTGCAACTTAAACTGAAAAAGTGTTGTGCTAGGGTTAAAAAATTTACCTTTAATACTGAAGCTCTGAAAGACCCAGTTATAGCTAAAGCTTACCATGATAGGTTACTTAGTCATTATGACAGTCATGGTTTGCTTAATACTGAAGTTGAGGATGAATGGGGCCATTTTAAACAGGCTTTTTTGGAAACTAACAGTACTCTTTTAGGAAAAAAGGAGCAGAAGAGGCAGAATTATCTGAGTGATAAGGCACTTGAGCTTATTTCGGAAAGAAAGAACTGCAGGAATGTTCTTAATCAATACCCTACTAGTCCTAATAGAAAGCATTACAGAGAACTTAATAAACGTGTAAAAGATCAGTTAGCTGCTGTTAAGAATCTTTGGCTTGATGGTTTGGCTGACAAAGCCGAGGAAGCAGTTAGACAGCACAACAGCAGAGAGCTGTACCAGATAGTTAATGTTTTGTTTGGTAGAAAACGGACAGGTATACAGGGATTGAAGGATAAACAAGGTAAGGTTATAGAAGGTGAGGATTCTGTCATGGCTAGGTGGGCTGAGCATTTCAGTGATGTTCTAAACAATGTGGTTAGTTCTACTTCCATTGTTTGTAATGATGATAGATGCATTGGCAGCTTTAATGTTGGCCCTATAACACAATCTGAAGTTATTTTGGCTATCTCTAAATTTAAACTTCATAAATACCCAGGGGTAGATGAAATTACTACAGAAATGCCCAGAGCTGGGAATGTTTTGGTTACCACTTGGATGACTGAAATTTTGAATAACTTTTATGATAAAGGCATGGTTCCTAAAGATTTTACCAGAGCTATTATTATCCCTATTTTCAAAAAAGGTGATCGCAGTTCTTGTGGTGTTTATACTCTTTACCTACTCTCCGTTCCAGGTAAAGTTCTTTCCATGATTGTGCTTAATAGAATTAAGAATCTGGTTGACAGGCAATTGCGCGATGAGCAATGTGGATTCAGAAGTGGTAGGGGATGTGTAGATCAGATATTTTCACTTAGGCAGATTCTTGAGAAATGTTTAGAGTTTCAGAAACCTTTGGGTGCTAGCTTTGTTGATTTCAAAAAGGCTTTCGACTCTGTTGATCGTCATAATTTGGGGTTGATTGTTAGATCATATGGTATACCAGACAAGTTAGTTAACATAATGAAAGCTCTCTATAATAACACTGAGTCGTGTGTGAGAGTTGGTAAGTCTTGTAGCAATTGGTTTAGCATTACGTCTGGTGTTCGACAAGGGTGCATTTTGTCTCCTTTTCTCTTTAGTTTGGTTGTTGATTATGTTATGCGAAAATCACTTCAAGGGAAAGATTTTGGCCTTAAATGGGCTGGAGATACGAAAATATCTGATTTAGATTATGCTGATGATTTAGCCGTTTTGGCAAATGATGTTGATGAGATGAACTCTTTCATTCGAGCTGTTGAAGAGACTGGTAGTAGAGTAGGTTTGGTTATAAACAGAGAGAAAACTAAAGTGTTGAAAATTGGTCAGGCAGGTTGTGATTCAGTTAATCTTAATGGTTGCAGTCTTGAGCAGGTGTCACAGTTTAATTATCTTGGGAGCTATGTAACTGATACTGGTGATGTGCGGCATGAGATTAACAGACGAATAGGTATTGCTGCCGGGACTTTTAAGAATCTATGGAGATTGTGGAGAAATAGGCGTATACACCTAAAGAGTAAAATTAGACTGTATAATAGTTTGGTTCTTTCTAGGGTTAGTTATGGTAGTGAAACTTGGACGCTGTGTAAAAAAGATAACAGGAAACTTGATGCTTTTGATTCTAGATGCTTACGCAGTATCTTGGGTATTAGGTGGTTTAACTTTGTAACTAATGATGAGGTTAGGCAAAGGAGTCTGCAACCTCCTTTAAGCAGCATATTGTGCAGAGAGAGACTCCGTTGGTTTGGCCATGTTGCCCGTATGGATAATTATAGATTGGCGAATAGGGTTATGAACAGTGTGCCTAGAGGCCTCAGAAGGAGGGGGAGACTTAGGATGCGGTGGGCAGACAATGTCAAACAGGACCTTGTTAGAATTGGTGTGCAGTGGCTGGATGCAGCAGATGTAGCTCAGGACAGATATGCTTGGAGAATTAAACTGCGCGGTCTGGTTGGACCTCCGTAGCCCATGGCTGCTTGAGGATGTTGATGATGATGATGATGATGAGTTATTACTCTGATAAATGTTTATTCACGAAGTTAAATTAATAAAATAGAGCACATTTTAAAATGATACCAATTAAACATAAAAAGTTTTCACATGACAGCCTCTTATTTCTGAGAAGATGACTCAGTCTTTCAAAAATCCTCTACAGTAACTGCTTAAAAAAATACTGGCTGAACCAAAAGTTTCTAAACAATTTAAAAACTGAATTTAAATAATAAATCTGCTTGCTGTAGAGGCATGCAGCATATTGCATTTAATAATACAATTCGATCAGTTTTTTCTCACAAAATTCATACACTTGTAAGGAAGATAAAAGGAAACTTAATGTCTTTGATTCTAGAAGCTTAAGTAATGTCTTGGGTAGTATCTTTGGTAGTAGTGGTTTGACTTTTTAAGTAGTGATAAGGTTAGGCAAAGGAGTCGGCAACCTCCTTTGAGCAGCATATTGTGCAAAGAGAGACTCTGTTAGTTTGGCCTTGTTGCCCGTATGGGTAATCGTAGATTATCAACAGTGTGTTTGAAGGCCTCAGGAAGAGGGGGAGACCTACGATGCGGTGGACAGACAATGTCAAACAGTACCTTGTTGGAATTGGTCTACAGCGGCCAATTGCAGCAGCTGTAGCTGAGGACACATCTGCTTGGAGAATTAAATTGCACAGTCTGATTGGACCTCTGTAACCCATGGCTGGATGAAAATTCTGCATGTATGTTTTATTTCTGAGTTGCACCGTTTTATGCACATAATAGGCTAAATGGAGAAGTAACAAGGACTTCAAACGTTCAGAAAAGTTTCTAGGAAATGAATCCAATGTACAGCTGTTAATAGACATATGGAAGCCTGGCGTAAAAACCAAAGAGCATGTTCTTTAACGTAAACAGGGTATAGATCTGAACACGGGGGCTGCTGCTTTACATCCTATCGATGGACGGTGGCCTTTCCAATTCCATTGGTCTCCGCTTTTTCACTGAGAGCAGGGGGAGATTTAGGCGAGGTAAATCTCAATATTGACACAGGTGGAACTCGAACCTGGGAACTACCCTCTGAAAGTATAGAACTCTGAAATATCTGGGAATAACGAAGGGAGATAATGTTTTACCTCTGAGTGGCTCTTTGTTGCACTCAATGGGCTAAATGGCCAGTTCACAAGAACCCCGAGATCTGAGAAAGTTGGGAGAGGGGGACCTACTGGAACAGATCTTAGGAGACAGATGGTAGACTCCCATTAAGACCATCCAGCGTGTTCTTTAACGTATACAGTTTATGTGTGTCCCGCACACGGGGCCACGACTGATAATCACATTCGAAGTATGATGGGCAGTGTGCCATTGCAATTGGTCAATGGTGTGTAAGTTGTGCCACTGAAATCAGGGCAGGATTTGATTACATAGGTAGCACACCAGGCTTGTAATCTGAAGTTCCCAGGTTCGATTCCCATTTGGACACAGTGCTGAGACTATCTTCGCTATAATCCACACGCCCTCAGTCAGTGGGGGACTTCGATGGGCTTGAAAAAGACGCCCTCTGTTGGATTGGACGTTAGGTCGATGCACGTGAAAGAGCACACTGGATGGCCTTGACGGGTTGTTTCCATCTGTTCCTTAAGAGCTGTCCAGTGGTCCCCTTCTGATAAGCAACTCTCAGCCCTTAGTGCCTTCGTGACCTGGCATTTAGCTGATTGCATGCACAAAGGTGCTGCTCGCAGGTAAAAACAACCCAACGTAGAGACAGAACGTTGGTATGCAAAATACGCAGAGTTCAATGGTCCAGAGGTCAGTGCTATTTTGGTGGTGCGATATTTCTTGAACATCTCACTAAAACCCATGATATAATAAAATGGATTGAAATTTCTTATTTGGTTTTGACTCAGTAAGTTCCAATTCTGAAATGCAGTCCGTTAATGTGAATATTTTTGCTTCTGTTTATTTACAGCAATCTACTGAAAATCATGAAAAACTGATGGAATGTCATGTGAGTTTTTTAAAAAGTTAAATTATCTATTTCAGCGCATTATTTAATTATTATTTTTTGTGTTAATTTTAAATTTGTTTGTGTTATCAATAACTTCTTTAATAATACCAATAAGCAAAATATTTGTCACAATAAGTTTACCAGAAAATATTTTAAGAGCTTTTTGAAACAACCAAAATTTTATAATAATTACAGACGAAATTCCAAAGAATATCAAATTCCCTACCTATTTAACTTGCTCCCCAGAGAAATCGTTAACTTAGTAAAATTTGTGATGTTAAGGAAAAATTATTTCAGTGGTTGATGAAAAAGTGATGTTTTTATTCGGAAACATTTATCATTTTATTTACTTTCTTTCTTTCTTTTTTCTCCTTCATTTTATGTACTGATATTGATGTAATCTAGATTATATCTGTAAAAATCATATAAATTCCCACTGATAAGCTTCAGCTTAGTGGGATGTTTTATGTAAAATAATTATAGATAATATGTTTTGAAACAAAAAATTTTAATTTGAACCTAATAACACTATTAATTCAGAAACAATTCAATTATTTAATTATTCTAATGATGTTTGGAACATGACATTTATGTTATTTATTTCCAAATAAACAGGGCGAGGGTGGCGCAATCTGTAGCGGTAAATTAGATTAATTAGTTAACTAATTAGTTTGGACTCTTCATTTGATCATTCTCTTTTCATTCTGCTGATGAGTCGTCAATACGAATACCTCTTGCGCCAACTGCAATTTCTGTTGCTTCGCATTGTAAAGACTGCATCGTGGGCTTCATGAACTGGTTTTCTACCGTCGAGGGTTTCGAGTTTTTTGCCTCTGAAAGAAACTTTAGTGCACAAAATAGGGTTGAGCAGCCAGGTTACAAGGACCCCATGGTATCAGAGAAAGTTATGCTAAGCGATCCAATTCATACACACGGTTCCGCGGCATAAAGTCCCTCTCGATGTAGACACAATGATGGGGGGGGGGGGGGAGTTAGATATCCAACTAGACTTGCATCTCTGAAAATTCTCTTCTAGGTTGGAGTCCATTTCACATCTTGACAAAACTTCAATTGATTCTGTCAGAACGATGCACAAGTTTTAGTTCTTCACAAAACATGGTCACAAACAAAACTGCTCTAAATAAATATTTTACGTTTTGATAGATATATTATAAAAAAAATATTTAGTTCTTTTGTTTCCATTTTTCAGAGCTGCATGAAAGAAGTTATGCAAACTCACGGAATAGAATTTGAAAACATGTAAGAAGCAATTATTAATTTTTTCTGTTACAAGGCAGAAATATGATTAATAAATTCATAACTTAAATCGCTTTTGAAGTATGTTTATGTTTTTCCCATAAGTCACCAGTAATTTTTCCAAATAATCATGAAAGACCAAATTTTATTCATTTATGTGAAAAACGAATTCTGAAACTGTATCTACTCATTAACTTCTTTAAACAGTCTCTGGGATGTATGAACTAGCAATAATGGCAGAAATAACTACAAGAATAACAACCAACTCTAACATGGAATGCCCATTTTCAAAGATAACTGAATATCTTATTTGCGATCTTAGCACCCTCTAGTGGTGGAAATTGCAACTAAGAAATGATTGGTATATACTACGAACGAGTAATATCTTTTTAGTACTTACAAAATACAAAAGCATTTTTCATTAATATCTCAAAACAAAATGGTGTGTTCACTCCTCCTCCCTGGGTAAGAGGATAAAGGACTGCTGCCAATGTAGACCTCTTGGCTACGACATAGAATATCAAAATTTCAAATCTCGAGTAAATAGATCGTTTGCAATATTTGTTTAAAACTTTGGCATTTTCAACTTTTTGTTTCATCAGTAGTGAGGACAATTGGAAGATTCTAGAAATACGAATATAAAATTTCATCAATACCTCTCCAGACCAACATTTTTTTTTAAATTACCGCTAAAAATGAAAATGTAGAATGTCTACAGACTCGCAGACGACAAAATGACTACTGCAGATCTTTTTCCAATAAACGACCTCAAAAGTATTATATTTAAAAATGAAACAATATCGTAAATATATTCAGAGTGTACTTTATTAATAAACAGACTCATGCTAGCTTGAAATCAGGTTCAGAAATGGTAGTTTTTGAATATTTCTTTTTTTTTGCGGATTAGGAAAAATGCCGTGGTTTATTAATAGGGTGTGAAATATTTGCGTTTAGTGCGATACCCGATTTCACCCGCTTTTTAGACACCACCCGCCGAAAAACAAATTGAAATATTCGAGTTAAACCGTAAACAAGGCGAAAACAAATTTTTCATTTCGTAATAGGTTTTTGCATTTTCACAAGTATAAAATAATTAGTATTCTGTAAGGTAAGCAGATTTCTGAAACGCGAAAGCAATTGGGTTGTTTCACCTCTGAACAGCACTTTTTTTGCACAGAATAGGTTAAATGGCCAGGTCACAAGGACAAGGACCACGAGGGCTCAGAGAAGGTTGGGAGAGGGGACCCAATGGCCAACTGTTAGAAGACAGATGGCAGCTTCCCATCAAGGCCACCCAGCGCGTTCTTTAACCTGTACAGGGTATGTCTCTCCCGCACACGGGGCCACAGCTTAAAGTCCCATTCGATGGAGTGGTTCCGTGCACCATTGAAATTGGCCAGTTTTGTGTCAGTTGTGCCATTGAAATTGCCAAAACTGGCAATCCAAATGACACTGCAGTTAACGTAATTGACAATTCAATTGACACTGCAATTGCGAAAACGAATCCAATTGACAAAATTGACAACCCATTGACGCTGCAACTGGCACAATTGAAATCCAATTGAAACAGTTGGCAATCCAATTGACACTTCAATTGACAACCCAAATGAAGTGTAATTGACATAACTGAGAAATCATTAATATTGCAATTGATACAATTCAAGAATAAGTTAACACCCGATTGACATGGCAATTTACAAAGCTGACAGTCCAATTGACACTGCAACTGACCCAATTAACACTGCAATTGACAAAATGAATAACCATATTAACAATGCAATTAAAAACCCAATGGACAGTGCAATAAGCACAATTGACTACTCGATTGATAATACAATTGACATCTGTATTGATACGATTGACAACCCAACTGACACAATGGACAATCAAATTAACAATGCAATCGACAGTGCAATTAGCACAATAAGCAACTCAATTGCCACTGCAATTGACACAACTGAGAACCCAATTGACATTGCAATTCACACACTTCATAACGCAATTGACACTGCATTTGGCAAATTTAACAGCCAATTGACACAACTGAGAATCCAATTGACATTGCAATTGATAACCTCCCCCAGCCTTCTCTGAGCTTTCGGGATCCATGTGATTTGGCCATTTAGCCCATGGTGTGCAAAAAAAGTGCCGCTCAGAGGTAAAACAACCCAACGCAACCTAAAGGGTGCAGCACTAGCGACATCGAAGCGAAATGAAACTAGCGAATTCGAACTGCACAAAACGTAAAATTGCTTTAGTGCGGTGTGGGTCTGTAAGCAATTGGTGTGCAACACTCATAATGCGACAATTGCATCATGATTGCTTCCGAATTATTGCTATTGAAAATTGCGTCGTTGGGTGCCATCCTTTAATATTGTACGAGTATGTAACGCAGGGCCGTCCTAAGGCATGGGCACACTGGGCAGTTGCCCAGGGGCCCCACGATTCAAAATTTCGCAAAAGCTTCTGTTGATTAATCCTCGCTTTTCAGCATTTTTTTATGTTTAAACATTGATTTTGTTAAAAGTACCAATAAATGTATACGCTTAATTTTATTTACCGTTTACATTTTTATTTCCTTAGGTGGGTGGGTAAGGGCTCCAGTGCATTGCTTTCCCCAGGGGCCTACAATACTGTTAGGACGGCACTGATGTAACGTATATACCGTAGTAGATAACGTGTGTACTACCCATATTGGTATTAATAAACTCCTACGCTGTGGCTTGCCGCCATTATTTCAAACCTCAAATTATTAAACTGCGTAGTAGTAATAGATATATAAACTGAGTAGAAATATACGCCATAGTATATTATCCATTAGTATTCTAATGTAATTCTGTCACATATTGATCACTACATAATAAATGATTACTTACAATACTCCGCAGTTTTAATACAAATGAAATTCATATGGAAATTATGGAAATTTATAAGCATATTTTCATTGCAATTAGTAGCATATTTTCATTGCAATGAATATATAAAACAACTGTTGTAATTTTATGAGGAAATAAAACAAAGTCTTATACAAAAGACGTGAATTTTTAATTCGGCCAGGACAGATGTATTTGTTAAAATATTTGATATTTGACTTGCAATGGTCCAAACTAAAAATGCAAGAGATATTTTTAGGAGTAACCTAACCTTATTGGTTAACTCAGAAACTCGTGCGAAATCTGTTCTTCTATTGAAAGCCAAAAATGTTGAAATCGGTTGATCAATTTCAGAAATAATGAAATTACCCATGAAATATATTAATCGTCATTTAATCATTTAATCGTCATTTGCTATTGGTAGTTTTGCACGAAAGAGATTTGAAACGAGATTTCTCATTGAACGAATCGGCTTTCTAGGAGTTGTCTCATTGAACGAATCGGCTTTCTAGGAGTTGTCTCATTGAACGAATCGACTTTGAGTGAATGTTATAATCCTGTATAATATTTGAATGTATGCTATAATCCTCTTTAAGGAATTGTTCGTAATTGCGCAATCCTATATCAGCTGAATTACAAACCGTTTTCTCTTATACAGCATCTCTTTAAATCATTCCGTGATAGGTAACATTTTTCTTTTCGTTCGCATTACTCACAATTGGATTCGATATGGTTACGTTCAGTAATAGTGCAATAAATTGGATTATGACTATATCAAAATGGGAAAAATTATTATTTGGAGAAAATAAGTTAGTATTACATAATCCCATCTTGACACTTCTCTCCCCTTTTGATGGAACTTATTACAATTACAAAGTCTGCTGCCTCCGAGACGTTCAGTCATTTCTGAATGATCCTTAAGTATTAAATACCTAACGGCGGGATATATCTGGGGGTTTGAATATTCTATGCTTGTTAATAATATATATTTAATAATAATATATTATATCATATTTAGTATTTAACAAATAAGAGTAACATAAATTTTTAATAACAGCTAAAGTGTCTCATATTTTTCATAAAGACTTCTCTAGCAGGCTTATGCCCTGATGAAAATTACTTCACAACAATTGACCTTTGAATTAAGGTCCTGCTCTTAACTCAAGTTTACGAAATTATTCAGATCCATGGTAATTTCATTATGATCTTTTAACGTGAAACCATAAGCAGAAACCATAATATGATCATTGCTTCATTCTTGATATCAACAGAGTTGCAATTCGATAAGGTCTTCGTTTATCAACTTTCTGTAAGTATGCTGCTTACAAAGCGATTCTGTTTCCCTATCACACTTAACCTTAGAAAAAACCTAACTCTTGTACAACTTAACTCACAGACATATGCCTCATTCCTTTAAAAATCAAATTTCGTCCCTGCCGAAATCAACTCCTGTGGCAATCTGTCCAGATAGTTCTTCAAAGCCATCAAACAGTGTCACAAGGACCATAGGACTCAGAGAAATCTCGGGGAAGGGGACCAACTAAACAAGTGTCAGAATACAGATGGAAATTCTCCCGTCAATGCCATCCAGCTTGTTCTTTAATGTGCACAAGTTATGCCTCTACCGCAGAAGGGACCATGCTGAACATCCCATCCAACGGTATCCCCTACTAACCAAGGGATGGGTACGGAGTTTTGCAGAGAAAAATGTCAAAAATGATCTATTTGGCCACTGCAGGCCAATTATAGCAAGCTCCTGTTTGACATTGTCAGTCCATCGCATCATAGGTCTTCCCTACTTACTGAGAGCTTTTCCTTTAGACACACTCTTGATAATCCTGTTTGCCAATTTATACATACTGGTAACACAACGAAATCAACAGTCTCTCTCTATATAAAATCCTGCTCAAATGAGGTAGATGACTCCTTCTTCTAACCTCATTATTACTTACAAATTAAAACCATCTAATGCCCATAAGACAGCCAAAACTCCATCAGCGGTATTCTGTCGAAGATGTCTTTGAGTGTTGTATCACACGACAGTTCAATTATAAAATCAATATCTGAATCCTGCAATTCTGTCTCGGATTCTACCTTCACTGTAAAAGGGTTCCTTATCCATGCTTTGTTGCTGTTGATTGGGGGAAATATTCCTTCAGACTTGTCTCCAGTCCTAGCAAATAGTCCTTGATAGCAGCTGAAATCTCATCCGGCATGGAACTCATGTTATACTCTTTTTGTAATTCTATGAGCTTTATCAAAGCTTTGTAAATCCCTGCTTCCACACGACGGGACCACAAATTGAGTTTTTTCGTTGCAGCTTCCACCTACTCTTGCACTTTAAATACAGTTACATTGCTACCTTGCAATGTCAGATTTAAAATATTCAAAATATCAAAAATGTCACAAAGGTGACATTTTTGATATCTTGTTGTCACATCATGAAAACTGTTTTTGATGTCTTGTTGTCACATCATGAAAACTGTCTTTGAGTTCAAACACTGCATCCCTAGCCACTGGGGGATGTTGGTCTAAGAACATTAAAACTTCTTCCTTCATTTCACTAAGTCTTTTTAAAACATTCCCTCGTGATAGCCATCGCAGTGTAAAAGATGTTTATGCTAACTGCCCATTTCTTTGTACAACGCAGAGAATATTCTTGAATTCAGTAGATGAAATTTTATAAAGTTTATAAGTTTTATAAACTCTTCCATGCTTGCAGTAAAAATCAATGGCATTTTTAACGGCCAATGCTTCTCTGTGAATGCTACAATGCACCCATACACAGTCCGGTGCTACGGCTTTGATCCTCGGAAAAATCAAAGACGAGCGCCTGCCATTGCGCGTGCTCCATCGCTACTCAGTCCCACACATTTCTTCCATTCAATGCCATTTTGATCGATGTAATTATGAATCAAATTAAAAATTTCTTCAGCTGTTTTTCTTGTTGTCAGAGGTTTGCAAAAGAGAAATTCTTCCTGACTTGTATTGTCAAAATCGCATCTCACACACCACATTAGATTGGCATTGTCCGACCTGTCTGTACTTACATCGACTTGCAAGGAAAAACACTACACACGTTTAAGTGACTTACGATAGTTTCTTCGATATGATCTCCCATCTCCACGATTCTACGCTTCACTGTGTTATTTGATGGCGCCAGCAAATTTACTTGGTTCTCCTGTTTTTTGTCACATATTCGAGATGCTGGAACCAATTAATTTCTTGGCAATCGTGTTAGGATAACCAGTTCCAGCAATTAATTTTCATATTTCATAAGAAGCCATCTCAAGGTTTTCAGATTGAGCGCCCTATGTCAAAGACATAGTCTTTTTAGTTCTCTCTTTTTATTTATGAAGAAATCTATTCCCTTATTACGCTATTCCGGATGTTTCAATTCCAAGTGACTCTTCAACTTTGAAGGTTTGATGGACTCGTTTGAAAGTGCCGCATAAAAAATAACACATAATGGTTTGTCATCAGCACCCTTGATGAACCTGAATTGAATCTAATCCTCAGAATACTGTCGGGTCCTGTCAGGGATCAGTTAACTCCTGCTAAGAATCGTTGGATTGATGGTTTGGCTGACAAAGCCAAGGAAGCAGTTAGACAGCAAAACAGCAGAGAGCTGTACCATATAGTTAATGTTTTGTGTGGTAGAAAACGGACAGGTATAAAGGGATTGAAGGATAAACAAGGTAAGGTTATAGAAGGTGAGGATTCTGTCATGACTAGGTGGGCTGAGCATTTCATTGATATTCTAAACAATGCGGTTAGTTCTATTCCCATTGTTTGCAATGATTATAGATGCATTGGTGGCTTTAATGTTGGCCCTATAACACAATCTGAAGTTATTTTGGATGTTTCTAAACATAAACTTCATGAATCCCCAGGGGTAGATGAAATTACTACAGAAATGCTTCAATTTGGGAAGGTCTGGGTAACCACTTCGATGACCGAAATTTTTGAATACTTTCTATGATGAAGTCATGGTTTCTAAAGATTTTACCAGAGCTAATATTATCCCTATTTTCAAAAAAGGTAATCGCAGTTCTTGTGATAACTACAGGGGTGTCAGCCTACTCGCTATTCCAGGGAAAGTTCTTTCCATGATTGTGCTTAATATAATTAAGATGCGTGATGAGCAATGTGGATTCAGAAGTGTTAGGTGATGTGTGAATCAGATATTTTCACTTAGGCAGATTCTTGAGAAATGTTTAGAGTTCAGAATCCTTTGGTTGCTAGCTTTGTTGATTTCAAAAAGGATTTCGACTCTGTTGATCGTCATGATTTGTGCTTGATTGTGATATCGTATGGCATACCAGAGAAGTTAGTTAACATAATGAAAGCTCTCTATAATAACACTGAGTCGTGTGTGAGACTTGGTAATTGGTTTAGCATTACTTCTGGTGTTCGACAAGGGTGCATTTTGTCTCCTTTTCTCTTTAGTTTGGTTATTGATTATGTTATGCGAAATTCATATCAAGGGAGAGATTTTGGCATTTAATGGACTGGAGATACGAAAACTTCTGACTTAGATTATGCTGATGATTTAGCCCTTTTGGCAAATGATGCTGATGAGATGAACTCTTTCACTCCAGCTGTTGATGAGACTGGTAGTAGAGTAGGTTTGGGTACAAACAGAGAGAAAGCTAAAGTAATGAAAATTGGTGAGGCAGGCTGTGATTCAGTTAATCTGAATGGTTGCAGTCTTGAGCAGGTGTCACAGTTTAATTACCTTGGGAGCTATGTATCAGATACTGGTGATGTGCGGCATGAGATTAACAGACGAATAGGGATTGCTGCCGGGTATTTTAAGAATCTACGTAGATTGTGGAGAAATAGGCGTATACACCTGAAGACTAAAATTAGACTGTATAATAGTTTGGTTCTTTCTAGTGTTAGTTATGGTAGTGAAACTTGGACATTTTGTAAACAAGATAAGAGGAAACTAGATGCTTTTGATTCCAGATGCTTACGCAGTATCTTGGGCATTAGGTGGTTTAACTTTGTAACTAATGATGAGGTTAGGCAAAGGAGTCTGCAACCTCCTTTAAGCAGCATATTGTGCAGAGAGAGACTTTGTTGGTTTGGCCATGTTGTCCGTATGAATAATTATAGATTGGCGAATAGGGTTATGAACAGTGTGCCTAAAGGCCTCAGAAAGAGGGGGGAGACGTAGGATGCGGTGGGCAGACAATGTCAAATAGGACCTTGTTGGAATTGGTCTGCAGTGGCCAGATGCAGTAGATGTAGCTCAGGACAGACTTGCTTGGAGACCTAAATTGCACGGTCTGGTTGGACCCCCGTAGCCCATGACTGCTTGAGGATGATGGTTCCGAATTACGGAACAAACATATTCTTCGTTCTTGCTTGATTTCCTCTCGTTGGGGGCGGGGGTGACTCAGTTGGTAGCGCGCCAGACTAGTAATCTGCAGTTCCCAGGTTCGAGTCCCAACTGGGCCAGCGTTGAGATTTATCTGGGCAAAATTCCCCGCACTGCCCATGGTCAGTAGGTAACACCGATGGGGATCGAAAGACCGTCGTCCGTCGGATGGGACGTTAAGCCGTGGATCCGTGTGCAGGAGTGACATACCCTGCAAACTTTAAAGAACACACTTGATGACCTAGACGAGAGGCTACCATCTGTGTCCTAACAGCTGTTACAGTGGGTTCCCTCCCCCTACCTTCTCTGAGCCTTCGGGGTCCTTGTGACCTGGATATTTAGCCCATGGTGTGTAAAAAAGTGCCCCTGAGGGATAAAACAATCCAACCCAAAATCCTCTTGTTGGAAACAAAACGTTTCATAAATGGATTGAGGATGATATAAAATTCTGCAATAATGTCATACGCACAAAATTATAAGTTAAGTTAGTGAATTTCGGATCACATTACCTTCGAAAAATTACAAAGGTTTTGTCACATAAAAACTACTAACCTGGAGATCCCTTTAACAAGTGTAAACGTCGTGATATAGCAGGAATGCCAATTGGGTAGAACGAATCTCCCCAGTACTAATTCACGCTATGCTACTGTTTATGTCTACGAAACTGAGTAGGTGGACAGTTGGAGAGTTCTGACAGATTGATTGACAGGTGGATGATAGGTCATAGACCTATGAGCTCTCTGAGAAGTCCAGAAGTCTATGAAGCCGTCTGTCATCATCGTCATCATTATCCTCAAGCAGCCATGGGTTACGGACGTCCAACCAGACCGTGCAGTTTAATTCTCCAGGAATATCTGTCCTGAGCTACATCTGCTGCTTCCGACAGCTGCACACCAATTCTAACAAGATTCTGTTTGACATTGCCTGCTCATCGCATCCTAAATCTCCCACTCTTTCTGAAGCCTTTAGGCACATTGTTCATAACCTTATTCGCTAATCTATAATTACCCATACGGGCAACATGGTCAAACCAGCGGAGTCTCTCTCTGCACAATATGCTGCTTAAAGGAGGTTGCAGACTCCTTTGCCTAACCTCATCATTAGTTACAAAGTTAAACCACCTAATACCCAAGACACTACGTACACATCTAAAATCAAAGGAATCTATTTTCCTGTTATCTTGTTTACAAAGTGTCCAAGTTTCACTACCATAACTTACCGTAGAAAGAACCAAACTGTTATACAGTCTAATTTTAGTGTTTAGGTGTATACGCCTATTTCTTCACAATCTACGTAGATTCTTAAAATACCCGACAGCAATCCCTATTCGTCTGTTAATCTCATGCCGCACATCACCAGTATCTGATACATAGCTCCCAAGGTAATTAACCTGTGACACCTGCTCAAGACTGCAACCATTCAGATTAACTGAATCACAACCTGCCTGACCAATTTTCATCACTTTAGTTTTCTCACTGTTTACAACCAAACCTACTCTACTACCAATCTCAACAACAGCTCGAAAGAAAGAGTTCATCTCATCAACATCATTTGTCAAAAGGGATAAATCATCAGCATAATCTGAATCATAAATTTTCGTATCTCCAGTCCATTTAAGGTCAAAATCTTTCTCTTGAAGTGAATTTCGCATACCATAATTAATATTCTTTAATAACCCTGTCGTGTAATTGAAAGGAATCCTGCTGAAAAGCCATATGGCTTAGCGGGGTATTCTATGTATATAACCATAATAAGGCTTAATAAAGATATTTTTATTATTATTAAAAATAACCAAACTAAAGAGAAAAGGAGGCAAAATGCACCCTTGTCGAATACCAGAAGTAATGCTAAACCAATTGCTACAAGCCTTACCAACTCTCACCCACGACTCAGTGTTATTATAGAGAGTTTTCATTATGTTAACTAACTTGTCTGGTATACCATATGATCCCACAATCAACCAAAAATTAAGTCGATCAACAGAATTGAAAGCCTTTTCGAAATCAACAAAGCAAGCAACCAAAGGATTCGGCAACTCTAAACATTTCTCAAGAATCTGCCTAAGTGAAAATATGTGATTCACACATCCCCTACCACTTCTGAACCCACATTGCAAATGACGCAAATGACTGCCAACCATATTCTTAATCTTTTTAAGCACAATCATGCAAAGAACTTTCCCTGGAATAGAGAGTAGGCTGACACCCCTATAGTTATCACAAGAACTGCGATTACCTTTTTTGAAAATAGAGATAATAATAGCTCTGGTAAAATCTTTAGAAACCATGACTTTATCATGAAAGATATTCAAAAATTTCAGTCATCCAAGTGGTAACCGAAACCTTTCCAGCTCGAAGCATTTCTGTAGTAATTTCATCTACGCCTGGGGATTTATGAAGTTTAAGTTTAGAAATAGCCAGAATAACTTCAGATTGTGTTATAGGGCCAACATTAAAACCATCAATGAATCTATCATCATTACAAACAATGGGAGTAGAACTAACCCCATTATTTAGAACATAGATTCCCAACGGGGGCGATACCGCGCCCCCCAGTGGGCGCTGGTGCCTTCCATGGGGGCGGTAGTCGATCCAGAGGCAAATGGGGGGCGTTGATTCAGTCACGAGGGGCGGTCAAATAAATAAATAAATTTAATGGAATTTTCTGTGACAACCACTTTATCTCTTCTATTCTGTGGTGTCTTCCTGGTGATTCTGGTCATCCACTACCTCATCCGTCATGTGCAGCTTTTCAACTGCAGCTTGGACAATAAGTTCCCTGCTACCGCTTACTAGCGTACTGGTACGTCTGAAGTCGACTGAGATGCTCTCAAAAGTTCTCTTCAAGATCACAGATTGATTGGATATCAGCTTCAATATGTTTTCCCACTCCAAGTCGCTTTGGTATGCTTTATGGTACGTAGTTACAATACCATCCCACGTCAGAATATAAGGTATAATATTAACATTAAACTTGTGAATTAGGCTCAACTCATTAGCCAGCAGATCATACTTCCTCTTCTTTTCAACCTCTACTGTCTGCAGGTTATCCTGAGATGTTATTCCTACTTCAATAATCGTAATCTCATTCAATACCTTAACATGCACTACTATATCAGGCTTATTATGTTGGATATGTGTGTCCGTCCTGATAGGCAAATCAACCTTGATGCAATAATAATATAATAATAATAAATTTATTATATTTAATATTTTTTTATAATTATTTTTTAATATAATAAAATTCTTTGAAAATACCTGTTTTCATGAATAAATATTTTATCTAGCTCTGTAAATTATCTTATTGTTATCGCGTTAATAAGCATTTTTAAATTAGCAGTGGCCGAGTGGTTAGCGAGCTTGGTTGCTGATCTTAGGGACCTGGGTTCCAGCCCCGGGTAAGGCACGGATGTATGTGTCGTTTTTCTGCTGAGGTCCTGCCATCCTCTCAGTTCTTCTACTATGGAATATAAATTGACAGGCTCCTGTCAGACCTCTGTGGCAAGCAGCTGCTTGAGGGGATATTTATTTTTTATTTATTAGGTATACCTATACCTAATTAGTTTTAGTTTAGAATCGATTGACGGTGACAAGTCCTTGCAAGTTGGTAGGCAAACACGCGGTTCATGCAATTTAACATGTTTCCACAAGAATATGGGAGCTGGAAATGACTTGTTTACGGAGCAAGTGCCCCGGCATCGCAAACAAAGTTAATGCGTGCACAAAATCAAATCTATAAAAGCGATAGCTCTAGGAATGCTTTATTATTTTAAATATTTTAATTCTATGTGCTTCGCCGTGATAAATAGTCGTGAGTGATAAGTGTTAGAAGTCATTATAAACATTATTTTTATAACTATCTATAAATCTGTTGAGAAGTTAATTTGTATTTGAAAATGCCTGAATATATATCTAAAAAGAAATGCCGGCAGTACAGTATTGAATATTTGAAATATGGATTTACGTACTCTCTCCTACAAACCAATCAATACCTATGTGTTTAATTTGCCGAAACGTTTTTTCAAATGAAGCTATGAAACCTTTTAGGCTACAAGAGCATTTAAATAAAATGAATGCTGATAAGAAGAGCAAAGATTTATCCTATTTTCAAGAACTGGAAAAGCAATATTTAAAGCAGCCAACTATGTCAAACCTTTTTGCGTCGTCTTCTAAACAAGATGATGATGGACTACGAGCCTCATATAACGTTTCATTGTTAATCGCAAAACCAGGAAAACCACACACAATTGGCGAGGAATTAATTTTGCCGGCATTCAAAGAGATATTAAAAACTGTTCTTCATCATAAGACACCGTCAGATATCATCAAAAAAATTCCTCTCAGTAATAATTCAGTGCAAAGAAGAGTAGATGAAATGGCAAAAGACTTGAAATATCATTATGTGATTACTTAAAGACTTGCAAATTTTCCATTCAACTCGATGAATCAACTCTACCAAATAACGAAGCTCTTCTCTTATCATACGTACGATTTATAAAAGAAGAAAAAATTCATGAAGAGTTTTTATTTGCTAAAAATTTGGAATCTGATACAAAGGGAGAATCTATATTTAATACCATGCAAAAGTTTTTTCAAGAGAAAGAAATTCCTATTTGCAATATTTTGTCTGCTGCTACTGATGGTGCTCCAGCAATGACAGGACGTCATAAGGGTTTCATAGCGCATTTGAAACAAGCAGTACCAAATGTACTCGCTGTACATTGTATTATTCATCGTCAACATTTGGTTGCAAAAATTTTGAATGAACGTCTGCATACGTCGCTCCATTACGTTATTAAAGCAATCAATAAGATTAGAAGCAATTCACTGAATGACCGATTATTTGGTAAGCTTTGTAATGAAAATGATGAAGATTACAATCTCTTGCTGCTGCACACAGAAGTACGTTGGCTCTCTAAAGGTGTTTGTCTGAATCATTTTTTCAATCTATTTGACTCAGTACTGGACTTTCTTGGAGACAGAGAAGAAAAGTTGGGCGAAAACCTGATTACGTCAAAAAATGACATCGCTTATTTGACAGACCTGTTTAAAATATTTAATCAAGTTAATTTACAATTGCAAGGTGATGAGTTGAATTCAATTAAAACAAAAAACAATAGCTGCTTTTGTGGGAAAACTTCTATTCAAACGAAATCTAGGTAGAGGTGAATACAACCACTTTCCCACATTATCAGCAGGCTCTGCAAAACCGGAAGATTTACTTACTTACTGCTAACACTGGGAAGTTATTCGTGTTGATTTTACGGAGCGTTTCCAAGATATTTTAAACATGAATATACCGAGTTGGGTTTTAGATCCTTTCGCAAACACAGATACTGAAGAATCATCAAATTTGGAAGAGGAACTCTTAGAACTCACGACTAACGAAGCACTCAAAGTAAAATTCAAACATGGATACCAAGAGTTCTGGCTTCAAAAATCAATACCAGTTCTCTACCCTGGATTGTGGGCAACAGTACAAAAGTTTTTAATCGCATTTCCTTCGTCCTATATGGCTGAACGTGGATTCAGTGCAGTAGCTAATTTACTGTCAAAGAAGAGGAACAGACTACAAATCACTGAAAGTGGCGATCTGCGATTGATGTTAACAAAATTGGAACCCAACATTAACAAATTGTTAACACTCCACCAGCCTCAACCATCTCATTAATTTTATTATTTATTATTAATTTTATGTTTATCTCATTATTTTTTATTTCTTATTGATTCTGTGTTTATTTTTAAAATTTTAATAAACAATTTTATTGTACATTTCTTTGTCATTTTATTAATTTCTACTTTATGTTTTTAATAGATAAATAAACAGATAAATTAGATACAGATAATATGCAACAATATTTTACTATTTCATATAAAATTAACTATTATGGACTAGGGGGACGTTGAAATTTTTGTTCTCTTCTAAAGAGGGCGATGGTCCAGAAAAGGTTGGGAATCACTGGTTTAGAACATCTCTGAAATACAGAGCCCACCTAGCCATGACAGAATCATCCCCTTCTATTTACCTTCTTTATCCTTCAATCCCTTTATACCTGTCCGTTTTCTACCATACAAAACATTAACTATCTGTTATAGCTCTCTGCTGTTGTGCTGTCTAACTGCTTTCTCGGCTTTGTCAGCCAAGCGATCAATCCAAAGATTCTTATCAGCAGCTAACTGATCCCTTACAAGTTTATTAAGCTCTCTGTAAAACTTTCTATTAGGACTAGTAGGGTACTGATTAAGGATATTCCTGCAGTTCCATCTTTCTGAAATAAGCTCAGTTTCCTTGTCACTTAAATAATACTGTCTCCTCTACTCCTTTTTCCCTAAAAGAGTACTGTAACCATAATGTATTGTATGTTTCAACAGGTAAATTGAAAAAATCCTTTCTTCGGTAGATATTAATAAATGATTGCCACTAGATATTTCAATCCTTTCAAAAAACTTGAGTCTCCTCCGACAAAAGACAGGTATTTCTGAATATGCTGACAGTTTCCTTGATAATTATAAACCTTAGCGACTGAAATTTTATTTCTAAGTCGTTCTAGGATTAACATTGGAAGCAATAAATGCACCCTTTATATGCAATTGTATCTATGTGGCATACTTAAACTGTTTAACAAATTAAAGGTAACTTTTCTGCGATTCACTGTGGGATTAAAATATGAATGAAAGGATATAAAGAAGGCAAATTAGAATATAGCTTCTAATGTTTGGTTCCACAATACTAGCATTGATTACCAATCCACGTAATGACTTCTTCATTGCATATATTTAATCCAGCAGCTGAAAAATTCTTAATTCAACCAGACAAGAAAGTATGTAAGGAGATCATAGAATTTTAACTCTCTCAGGTGATCATTTTATGTCGTGGAACGCAAACAATAATTTTTATCATATATTTAATGCGTCGGATTTCTCTCATTCTTTTAGTTTTGAAACATTACTGTCGCCACTGAATATTTCATTTGTGTACAATTAGGTATAAGATGGTCACACTCTTGCCCTCGACTAAACTTCGCTTCTTCTTTTCTAGGTTTTTGGGGAGCTCGGATGACTCAAAGGTTGATAGCATTTGGAAAATCTAGAGTTATGGATCTATTTGTTATATTATGGTGATGATTTGTCGCTTTTGGTAAATTCTGTTGCCTGCATGAACTGTTTCATTAAATTCAGACGTGACCATTACTCATAGAACTACATCAGTGGTCTGTGCAATTCCAAAGTGTTGATTTCACAACTGAATGCAATGAAATGCGATTGAGTTATAATAGCAGTCTCAACAATTGTAAAATGTATTTCAGAAATCTTCCGGAATAAGAAGGAGTGTTACTTACACACACTGTTGCGTGCAATACCTTAACAATCATTGAGTCAATTAAACGTCATTCAGTTTGTTGCAAACAAACAAAGAGGTTTTCGCAAGGCGTCAACAAAGCTAGCATTTACCTATAAAAGAAACTTGAAAGAGTCGGACTCTTCAGAAAGTGAGACGAGAATAGCTGTCAGTTATTCTTTTCACGCTCTCATTCATCTTCGGCTGGAGATCTGCGGTGAAACACCACTCAGACACTCTGGGTGTAGACCTTGCACTGTACAGGGGGGGAGGGAGGATTTGTTGGTTGCCCCCAGTGTATGCCTGACGGTCCCTGGAATAAACCCGGGGGTCCGTGCACTGTCTTGTGTAGAGCTACTACTGTACGGGAGGCACGTGTTGATGGTTTACCTTCGGTATAAAACCCGGGCTGTGTGGCTGTGTTCCCATGAGAAAGTGGGAACGTTCAGAAGAACCCCTGTTACCCCGTCTATAAGGCTGGTTGTCCCGGGTCTAAAACCCCGCGTGGCAACAGTACGGCGGTGGGTTAAAATGGAGCTGAGTTCAATATGGTTCAAGTGCAGCACCGGAGGTCTGCGGATTAATCTGGACGCAGTACCTTGAACTGTGGCTGGAATGCCGGCTACGAGAGGTGTTAAGCCCGTGCAGTTGATAAGCATGCGTGGGTTGGTAGCTCTCTTTGCGACCCTTTTGTGCAGTATGCAGGAATGCATCGGATGACTGGGAATGGTGTGTGACGTGGGTTGTTTAGCTAGGGTGGATGTGGATAGCCGTCCCTGGGTTTCCCCAGAGACCAGGTTGTACGGCGATTTCAAGAGGATTTCATTTCTTTAAAAATTGTAAAATGTGTTTTCATTTTAATTTGTCTCTCCCATGTTAAAGTAGTTACTGTTTTAATTTTTGACTTTAAAAAAAAGGCTTTTTAATGGGATATCTCAGATTGACAGTATATTGATCAGTGAACATTTTTTAAATCAAATTACTGTATATATTAGGAGTTTCTTGACCAACGAAGGTGTTTTCCACTGGGAACAACAAAAACTACAAAACAAAGAATTAAAACTTCATTAAAAAGAAAAATATTTTGTATTTGAATTTTCTTTAAAACCTCGTTATAAATTAGTGATTATTTAAAAAAAACTAATTTTTTAATTTATTTGCTCGATTAAAACTTTCAAATAACACGTGGATATATTTAGAAATTTAGCAATAATTCAGGAAAAATTAATTCTTACTTGGGTTTTTTCCTTGGAACTGTACAAAGATGAAAAAGAAGGATGCCGTAATGCAAACAATGTAAGGATGAAAGATGACCTACACTTGGCCAAAACTGTGATTAACTTAACAAGAGGCCTAAATTATTGATTTTATTTACGTCCTCTTTTTAATTTCAATGGGAGGCTTCATAGCAATTTAGCCTACTGCAGTCAGCTTCCAAGCCAAGAAATTAGCTGAGAAGTAAATATATTGAAAATATTTTGTTAGAGTCATCCTTTGTTAAAAGAACAAACTTCGCTCACATATGAAAGAAAACTTCTCCCAGAAATCCACTGTTTAAAAAGTTTGACGCTCGAGAGGATTGTGTTTATAGGTAGAAATATTTGTCAGATTTTTTTTACTTAGTTGCAAAACACGTTGTTGAAGGTAAGACACAAAACAGGTTAATTTCCTTATATTTCGTTTCAAAAGAAACGAGATAGTGATTAAATAAATGTTTATCTGTCCGTCTCTAAACATTACATTTTAAAAAACTGTAATCATCTGTAAATATTACAATACGTGTTAGTGCACCTCATAAAAAATGCCTATTTTCAGTAATTAATGGAAATAGCATGACAGTACAATATCGATGTTAAGATTATTCCTAAAAAAAACGTTACTCAATAAAAAAAACTTAATTAAAAATATAAATATTGTAAGGTAATACATACTTTTTTAAAAGTGAACTGAAAAAAAAAACGGTTCTTAATCATATAGAAACCAAAACTAGAAAAGTGAATTAAGTATAAATACATCCGAGAAACCACATTAATAATAACAACCTCTGGTTTCCTTTTGAAGATAAATAGTGATATCGCGAAGCACATGAACAAACTCTGTGGTTTTCCAATTGCGTAGTGTGTCTTTTAATTCTTTCGTATAGCATATTTTCATTGCAATGGATATATAAAACAACCGTTGTAATTTTATGAGGAAGTAAAACAAAGTCTTATACAAAAGACATGAATTTTTAATTCACCCATGAGAGATGTATTTGTTGAAATATTTCACTTGCAATGGTCCAAACTAAAAATGCAACAGATATTTCTAGGTGTAACCTACTTTATTGGTAAGCGCAGACTCTAAAAGTATACTCGTGCACAACTAGATCTGTTCTCCTACTGAAAGCCAAAAATGTAGAAATCGGCTGATCAATTTCAGAAATAATGAAATTACCCATGAAATATATCGTCATTTAATCGTCATTTGCTATTGGTAGATTTGCACGAAAGAGATTTGGGACGAGTTTTCTCATTGGACGAATCGGCTTTCTTGGAGTTGTCACATTGAGCGAATCGACTTTGAGTGAATGTTATAATCCTGTATAATATTTGAATGTATGCTATAATCCTCTTTAAGGAATTGTTCGTAATTGCGTAATCCTATATCAGCTGAATTACAAACCGTTTTCTCTTATACAGCATCTCTTTAAATCATTCCGTGATAGGTAACATTTTTCTTTTCGTTCGCATTACTCACAATTGGATTCGATATGGTTACGTTCAGTAATAGTGCAATAAATTGGATTATGACTATATCAAAATGGGAAAAATTATTATTTGGAGAAAATAAGTTAGTATTACATAATCCCATCTTGACACTTCTCTCTCCTGGTGATGGGACTTATTGCAATTACAAAGCCTGCTGCCTCCGAGACGTTCAGTCATTTCTGAATGATCCTTAAGTATTAAATACCTAACGGCGGGATATATCTGGGGGTTTGAATATTCTATGCTTGTTAATAATATATATTTAATAATAATATATTATATCATATTTAGTATTTAACAAATAAGAGTAACATAAATTTTTAATAACAGCTAAAGTGTCTCATATTTTTCATAAAGACTTCTCTAGCAGGCTATGCCCTGATGAAAATTACTTCACAAGAGTTGACCTTTGAATTAAGGTCCTGCTCTTAACTCAAGTTTACGAAATTATTCAGATCCATGGTAATTTCTTTATGATCTTTTAACGTGAAACCGTAAGCAGAAACCGTAATATCATCATTGCTTCATTCTTGATATCAACAGAGTTGAAATTCGATAAGGTGTTCGTTTATCAACTTTCTTACAAAGCGTTTATGTTTCCCTATCACACTGAACTTTATCTGTCCATCTGGCCTCTTGCAAGCCGAGAATATCTAAATTATAATGGTGGAATTCTTGTGTGAGGACATCAAGATAAAAAGCTCTGTGCAGAGTCCTCACATTCTAACTACCTATGGAGAGAAAATGGTTAGTGGGATGTTTAAAGAAACTATGTTTATTGAGAGAGGGAATGCCGACAATATCAAACAGCCCCCTAATCGCAGACATGGGGCAAAGACCCGTTCCCCCACCACTAAAAGCTGAAGCCATCTACACTGGAAGACTTCCTCCATTGTAGAATTTGACGATGCCAATAGAAGCAAAGAGTTCAGTTGCCTGCGATGACCTCTGCTCAGGATTATCCATCAGCTGATAAACATATCCTGTGAATCTATTCCCTTGGGTCTGTCAACCCACAAACAAACAGAAAACACAGCGGAAGATTTTCCCTCCACAGAAGCCCACCAGTGCAGCAAAATCAGGATCCATAATCAAGCTCAGAGCCATATATCTATCCAGTCCAGTGGGTTTATATGGTCAGTACCAGGTCCCTGTGTGGTTGACCACTCGTCAGCAGGGTAGAAAAAAGAAGAAAAGTAGCCTTAGTTGTCCAGATCAGTAGGCCACACTAATCTGGCAGCACTCCATTTCCGTTCACTTCCACAAGAGAGTATCTCTTTTGAAAGGTACTAACTGTCTGCACCACGAGAAGGCGGAGTCGGACGTTAGGTGCTAGACCTGGCCAGTTCTATGCATCATCACAGAGGATTGGTGCATAGCTCTCCTTCCAGTGACTACCTAGCTACCATTTACAGACCTATTCCTTGATAGCAGCTGAAATCTCATCCGGCATGGAACTCATGTTATACTCTTTTTGTAATTCTATGAGCTTTCTTAAAGCTTTGTAAATCCCTGCTTCCACACGACGGGACCACAAATTGAGTTTTTTCGTTGTAGCCACCACCTGCTCTTGCACTTTAAATACAGTTACATTGCTACCTTGTAATCTCAGATTTAAATTATTCAAAAAATCAAATATATCACAAAGATAGGCTACCTTGATTAATCAATTGACATCATGAAAACTGCCTTTGAATTCAAATATTGCATACCCTAGCCATTGGGGGATGTTGGTCTTAGAACATTAAAACTTCTTCCTTCATTTCACTAAGTCTTTTTAAAACATTCCCTCGTGATAGCCATCGCAGTGTAAAAGATATTTATGCTAACTGCCCATTTCTTTGTACAACGCAGAGAATATTCTTGAATTCAGTAGATGAAATTTTATAAAGTTTATAAGTTTTACAAACTCTTCCATGCTTGCAGTTAAAATCAATGACATTTTTTAACGGACAATGCTTCTGTGTGAATGCTACAATGCACCCATACACAGTCCGGTGCTACGGCTTTGATCCTCGGAAAAAGTCAAAGACGAGCGCCTGCCATTGCGCGTGCTCCATCGCTACTCAGTCCCACACATTTCTTCCATTCAATGCCATTTTGATCGATGTAATTATGAATCAAATTAAAAATTTCTTCAGCGGTTGTTCTTGTTGTCAGAGGTTTGCAAAAGAGAAATTGTTCGTGACTTGTATTGTCAAAATCGCATCTCACACACCACATTAGATTGGCATTGTCCGACATGTCTGTATTTTCAACGACTTCCAAGGAAAAAAAACTACACACCTTTAAGTGACTTACGATAGTTTCTTCGATATGATCTCCCATCTCCACGATTTTACGCTTCACTGTGTTATTTGATGGCGCCAGCATATTTACTTGGTTCTCCTGTTTTTTGTCACATATTCGAGATGCTGGAACCAATTAATTTCTTGGCAATCGTGTTAGGATAACCAGTTCCAGCAATTAATTTTCATATTTCATAAGAAGCCATCTCAAGGTTTTCAGATTGAGCGCCCTATGTCAAAGACATAGTCTTTTTAGTTCTCTCTTTTTATTTATGAAGAAATCTATTCCCTTATTACGCTATTCCGGATGTTTCAATTCCAAGTGACTCTTCAACTTTGAAGGTTTGATGGACTCGTTTGAAAGTGCCGCATAAAAAATAACACATAATGGTTTGTCATCAGCACCCTTGATGAACCTGAATTGAATCTAATCCTCAGAATACTGTCGGGTCCTGTCAGGGATCAGTTAACTCCTGCTAAGAATCGTTGGATTGATGGTTTGGCTGACAAAGCCAAGGAAGCAGTTAGACAGCAAAACAGCAGAGAGCTGTACCATATAGTTAATGTTTTGTGTGGTAGAAAACGGACAGGTATAAAGGGATTGAAGGATAAACAAGGTAAGGTTATAGAAGGTGAGGATTCTGTCATGACTAGGTGGGCTGAGCATTTCATTGATGTTCTAAACAATGCGGTTAGTTCTATTCCCATTGTTTGCAATGATTATAGATGCATTGGTGGCTTTAATGTTGGCCCTATAACACAATCTGAAGTTATTTTGGATGTTTCTAAACATAAACTTCATGAATCCCCAGGGGTAGATGAAATTACCACAGAAATGCTTCAATTTGGGAAGGTCTGGGTTACCACTTCGATGACCGAAATTTTTGAATACTTTCTATGATGAAGTCATGGTTTCTAAAGATTTTACCAGAGCTAATATTATCCCTATTTTCAAAAAAGGTAATCGCAGTTCTTGTGATAACTACATTGGTGTCAGCCTACTCGCTATTCCAGGGAAATTTCTTTCCATGATTGTGCTTAATATAATTAAGATGCGTGATGAGCAATGTGGATTCAGAAGTGTTAGGTGATGTGTGAATCAGATATTTTCACTTAGGCAGATTCTTGAGAAATGTTTAGAGTTGCAGAATCCTTTGGTTGCTAGCTTTGTTGATTTCAAAAAGGATTTCGACTCTGTTCATCGTCATAATTTGTGATTGATTGTGGGATCATATGGTATACCTGACAAGTTAGTTAACATAATGAAAGCTCTCTGTAATAACACTGAGTCGTGTGTGAGAGTTGGTAAGGCTTGTAGCAATTGTTTTAGCATTACTTCTGGTGTTCGACAAGGGTGCATTTTGTCTCCTTTTCTCTTTAGTTTGGTTGTTGATTATGTTATGCGAAATTCATTTCAAGAGACAGATTTTGGCCTTGAATGTACTGGAGATACGAAAATTTCTGATTCAGATTATGCTGATGAGATGAACTCTTTCATTCCAGCTGTTGATGAGACTGGTAGTAGAGTAGATTTGGTTATAAACAGAGAGAAAACTAAAGTGATGAAAATTGGTCAGGCAGGCTGTGATTCAGTTAATCTCAATGGTTGTAGTCTTGGGCAGGTATCCCAGTTTAATTATCTTGGGAGCTATGTAACAGATACTGTTGATGTGCGGCGTGAGATTAACAGACGAATAGGATTGCTGCCGGGAATTTTAAGAATCTATGGAGATTGTGGAGAAATAGGCGTATACACCTGAAGACTAAAATTAACCTGATAACAGTTTGGTTCTTTCTAGTGTTAGTTATGGTAGAGAAACTTGGACACATTTTAAACAAGATAACAGGAAACCAGATGCGTTTGATTCCACATGCTTGCGCAGTATCTTGGGCATTAGGTGGTTCAATTTTGTAACTAATGATGAGGTTAGGCAAAGGAGTTTGCAACCTCATTTAAGCAGCATATTGTGCAGAGAGAGAGTCCGTTGGTTTGGCCATGTTGACCGTATGAATAATTATAGATTGGCGAATAGAGTTATGAACAGTGTGCCTAAAGACCTCAGAAAGAGGGGGAGACGTAGGATGCGGTGGGCAGACAATGTCAAATAGGACCTTGTTGGAATTGGTCTGCAGTGGCCAGATGCAGTAGATGTAGCTCAGGACAGACTTGCTTGGAGACCTAAATTGCACGGTTTGGTTGGACCCCCGTAGCCCATTGCTGCTTGAGGATGATACTTCCGAATTTCGGAACAAACATATTCTTCCTTCCTGCTTGATTTCCTATCGTTTGGGGCGGGGGCGCGCCAGACTAATAATCTGCAGTTCCCAGGTTCGAGTCCCAGCTGGGCCAGCGCTGAGATTTATTTCCGCAAAATTCCCCGCACTGCCCATGGCCAGTAGGGGACACCGATGGGGTTCGAAGGACCGTCGTCCGTTGGATGCGACGTTAAGCCGTGGGCCCGTGTGCAGCAGTGACATGCCCTGCGCACTTTAAAAAACATACGTGATGGCCTAGACGGGAGGCTACCATCTGTTCCAGTGGGTTCCCTCCCCCTACCTTCTCTGAGACTTCGGGGTCCTTGTGACCTGGATATTTAGCCCATGGTGTGTAAAAAAGTGCCCCTGAGAGATAAAACAATCCAACCCAAAATCCTCTTGTTGGAAACAAAACCATTCGTAAACGGATTGAGGATGATATAAAATTCTGCAATAATGTCATACGCACAAAATTATATATTAAGTTAGTGAATTTCGGATCACATTACCTTCGAAAAATTACAAAGGTTTTGTCACATAAAAACTACTAACCTGGAGATCCCTTTAACAAGTGTAAACGTCGTGACATAGCAGGAATGCCAATTGGGCAATCCCTCCAGTAGTCGTCATGACATAGCAGAAATGCCAATTGGGAATCGCCCCAGTAGTAATTCACGCTATGCTACTGTTTATGTCTACGAAACTGAGTAGATGGACAATTGGAGAGTTCTGACAGATTGATTGACAGGTGGATGATAGGTCATAGACCTATGAGCTCTCTGAGAAGGCCATGAAGTCTATGATGCCGTCTGTCATCATCGTCATCATTATCCTCAAGCAGCCATGGGCTACGGACGTCCAACAAGACCGTGCAGTTTAATTCTCCAGGAATATCTGTCCTGAGCTACATCTGCTGCATCCGGCAACTGCACACCAATTCTAACAAAGTCCTGTTTGACATTGCCTGCCCACCGCATTTTAAGTCTCCCCCTCTTTCAGAAGGATTTAGGCACACTGTTCATAACCCTATTCGTTAATCTATAATTACCCATACGGGCAACATGGTCAAACCAGCGGAGTCTCTCTCTGCACAATATGCTGCTTAAAGGAGGTTGCAGACTCCTTTGCCTAACCTCATCATTAGTTACAAAGTTAAACCACCTAATACCCAAGACACTACGTACGCATCTAAAATAAAAGTAATCTATTTTCCTGTTATCTTGTTTACAACGTGTCCAAGTTTCACTACCATAACTTACCGTAGAAAGAACCAAACTGTTATACAGTCTAATTTTAGTCTTTAGGTGTATACGCCTATTTCTCCACAATCTCCGTAGATTCTTAAAATATCCGGCAGCAATCCCTATTCGTCTGTTAATCTCACGCCGCACATCACCAGTATCTGATACATAGTTCCCAAGGTAATTAAACTGTGACACCTGCTCAAGACTGCAACCATTCAGATTAACTGAATCACAACCTGCCTGACCAATTTTCATCACTTTAGTTTTCTCTCTGTTTACAACCAAACCTAGTCTACTACCAATCTCATCAACAGCTCGAAAGCAAGAGTTCATGTCATCAACATCATTTGTCAAAAGGGATAAATCATCAGCATAATATGAATCAGAAATTTTCGTATCTCCAGTCCATTTAAGACCAAAATCTTTCCGTTAAAGTGAATTTCGCATAACATAATTAATAACCACACTAAAGGGAAAAGGAGGCAAAATGCACCCTTGTCGAATACCAGAAGTAATGCTAAACCAATTGCTACAAGACTTACCAACTCTCACACACGACTCATTGTTATTATAGAGAGCTTTCATTATGTTAACTAACTTTTCTGGTATACCAAATGATCGCACAATCAATCAAAAATTAAGTCGATCAACAGAATTGAAAGCCTTTTCGAAATCAACAAAGCAAGCAACCAAAGGATTCTGCAACTCTAAACATTTCTCAAGAATCTGCCTAAGTGAAAATATGTGATTCACACATCCCCTACCACTTCTGAACCCACATTGCAAATGACGCAAATGACTGCCAACCATATTCTTAATCTTTTTAAGCACAATCATGCAAAGAACTTTCCCTGGAATAGAGAGTAGGCTGACACCCCTATAGTTATCACAACAACTGCGATTACCTTTTTTGAAAATAGGGATAATAATAGCTCTGGTAAAATCTTTAGAAACCATGACTTTATCATAAAAGATATTCAAAAATTTCAGTCATACAAGTGGTAACCGAAACCTTTCCAGCTCGAAGCATTCCTGTAATAATTTCATCTACCCCTGGTGATTTATGAAGTTTAAGTTTAGAAATAGCCAGAATAACTTCAGATTGTGTTATAGGGCCAACATTAAAGCCACCAATGCATCATCTATCATCATTGCAAACAATGGGAGTAGAACTAACTACATTGTTTAGAACATCACTGAAATGTTAAGCCCACTTAGCCATGAGAGAATCCTCCCCTTCTATAACCTTACCTTGTTTATCCTTCAATCCTTGTATACCTGTCCGTTTTCTACCACACAAAACATTAATTATCTGGTACAGCTCTCTGCTGTTGTGCTGTCTAACTGCTTCCTCGGCTTTGTCAGCCAACCCATCAATCCAAAGATTCTTATCAGCAGCTAACTGATCCCTTACAAGTTTATTAAGCTCTCTGTAAAACTTTCTATTAGGACTAGTAGGGTACTGATTAAGGATATTCCTGCAGTTCCTTCTTTCTGAAATAAGCTCAATTTCCTTGTCACTTAAATAATCCTGTCTCCTCTACTCCTTTTTCCCTAAAAGAGTACTGTAACCATAATGTATTGTATGTTTCAACAGGTAAATTGAAAAACTCCTTTCTTCGGTAGATATTAATAAATGATTGCCACTAGATATTTCAATCCTTTCAAAAAACTTGAGTCTCCTCCGACAAAAGACAGGTATTTCTGAATATGCTGACAGTTTCCTTGATAATTATAAACCTTAGCGACTGAAATTTTATTTCTAAGTCGTTCTAGGATTAACATTGGCAGCAATAAATGCACCCTTTATATGCAATTGTATCTATGTGGCATACTTAAACTGTTTAACAAATTAAAGGTAACTTTTCTGCGATTCACTGTGGGATTAAAATATGAATGAAAGGATATAAAGAAGGCAAATTAGAATATAGCTTCTAATGTTTGGTTCCACAATACTAGTAGCATTGATTACCAATCCACGTAATGACTTCTTCATTGCATATATTTAATCCAGCAGCTGAAAAATTCTTAATTCAACCAGACAAGAAAGTATGTAAGGAGATCATAGAATTTTAACTCTCTCAGGTGATCATTTTATGTCGTGGAACGCAAACAATAATTTTTATCATATATTTAATGCGTCGGATTTCTCTCATTCTTTTAGCTTTGAAACATTACTGTCGCCACTGAATATTTCATTTGTGTACAATTAGATATAAGATGGTCACACTCTTGCCCTCGACTAAACCTTCGCTTCTTCTTTTCTAGGATTTTGGAGAGCTCGGATGACTCAAAGGTTGATAGCATTTGGAAAATCTGGAGTTATGGATCTATTTGTTATATTATGGTGATGATTTGTCGCTTTTGGTAAATTCTGTTGCCTGCATGAACTGTTTGATTAAATTGAGACGTGACCATTACTCATAGAACTACATCAGTGGTCTGTGCAATTTCAAAGTGTTGATTTCACAACTGAATGCAATGAAATGCGATTGAGTTATAATAGCAGTCCCAATAATTGTAAAAAGTATTTCAGAAATCTTCCGGAGTAAGAAGGAGTGTTACTTATAGACACTGTTGCGTGCAATACCTTAACAATCATTGAGTCAATTAAACGTCATTCAGTTTGTTGCAAACAAACAAAGAGGATTTCGCAAGGCGTCAACAAAGCTAACATTTACCTATAAAAGAAACATGAAAGAGTCGGACTCTTCAGAAAGTGAGACGAGAATAGCTGTCAGTTATTCTTCTCACGCTCTCATTCATCTTCGGCTGGAGATCTGCGGTGAAACACCACTCAGCCACTCTGGGTGTAGACCTTGCACTGTACAGGGGGGGAGGGAGGATTTGTTGGTTGCCCCCAGTGTATGCCTGACGGTCCCTGGTATAAAACCCGGTCCGTGCACTGTCTTGTGTAGAGCTACTACTGTACGGGAGGCACGCGTTGACGGTTTACCTTCGGTATAAAACCCGGGCTGTGTGGCTGTGTTCCCAGGAGAAAGTGGGAACGTTCAGAAGAACCCCTGTTACCCCGTCTATAAGGCTGGTTGTCCCGGGTCTAAAACCCCGCGTGGCAACAGTACGGCGGTGGGTTAAAATGGAGCTGAGTTCAATATGGTTCAAGTGCAGCACCGGAGGTCTGCGGATTAATCTGGACGCAGTACCTTGAACTGTGGCTGGAATGCCGGCTACGAGAGGTGTTAAGCCCGTGCAGTTGATAAGCATGCGTGGGTTGGTAGCTCTCTTTGTGACCCTTTTGTGCAGTATGCAGGAATGCATCGGATGACTGGGAATGGTGTGTGACGTGGGTTGTTTAGCTAGGGTGGATGTGGATAGCCGTCCCTGGGTTTCCCCAGAGACCAGGTTGTACGGCGATTTCAAGAGGATTTCATTTCTTTAAAAATTGTAAAATGTGTTTTCATTTTAATTTGTCTCTCCCATGTTAAAGTAGTTACTGTTTCAATTTTTGACTTTAAAAAGAAAGGCGTTTTAATGAGATGTCTCAGACTGACAGTATATTCATCAGTGGACATTTTTAAATCAAATTACTGTATATATTAGGAGTTTCTTGACCAACGAAGGTGTTTTCCACTGGGAACAACAAACACTACAAAACAAAGAATTAAAACTTCATTAAAAAGAAAAATATTTTGTATTTGAATTTTCTTTAAAACCTCGTTATAAATTAGTGATTATTTAAAAAAAACTAATTTTTTAATTTATTTGCTCGATTAAAACTTTCAAATAACACGTGGATATATTTAGAAATTTAGCAATAATTCAGGAAAAATTAATTCTTACTTGGGTTTTTTCCTTGGAGCTGTACAAAGATGAAAAAGAAGGATGCCGTAATGCAAACAATGTAAGGATGAAAAATGACCTACAATCGGCCAAAACTGTGATTAACTTAACAGGAGGCCTAAATTATGGATGCTATTTACTGTCCTTTTTTTAATTTCAATGTGAAGCAATTTAGCCTACTGCAGTCAGCTTCCAAGCCAAGAAATTAGCTGAGAAGTAAATATATTGAAAATATTTTGTTAGAGTCATCCTTTGTTAAAAGAACAAACTTCGCTCACATATGAAAGAAAACTTCTCCCAGAAATCCACTGTTTAAAAAGTTTGACGCTCGAGAGGATTGTGTTTATAGGTAGAAATATTTGTCAGATTTTTTTTTACTTAGTTGCAAAACACGTTGTTGAAGGTAAGACACAAAACAGGTTAATTTCCTTATATTTCGTTTCAAAAGAAACGAGATAGTGATTTAATAAATGTTTATCTGCCCGTCTCTAAACATTACATTTTAAAAAACTGTAATCATCTGTAAATATTACAATACGTGTTAGTGCACCTCATAAAAAATGCCTATTTTCAGTAATTAATCGAAATAGCATGACAGTACAATATCGATGTTAAGATTATTCCTAAAAAAAACGTTACTCAATAAAAAAAACTTAATTAAAAATATAAATATTGTAAGGTAATACATACTTTTTTAAAAGTGAACTGAAAAAAAAACGGTTCTTAATCATATAGAAACCAAAACTAGAAAAGTGAATTAAGTATAAATACATCCGAGAAACCACATTAATAATAACAACCTCTGGTTTCCTTTTGAAGATAAATAGTGATATCTTGAACCACATGAACAAACTCTGTGGTTTTCCAATTGCGTAGTGTGTCTTTTAATTCTTTCGTATAACATATTTTCATTGCAATGGATATATAAAACAACCGTTGTAATTTTATGAGGAAGTAAAACAAAGTCTTATACAAAAGACATGAATTTTTAATTCACCCATGAGAAATGTATTTGCTGAAATATTTCACTTGCAATGGTCCAAACTAAAAATGCAACAGATATTTCTAGGTGTAACCTACTTTATTGGTAAGCGCAGACTCTAAAAGTATACTCGTGCACAACTAGATCTGTTCTCCTACTGAAAGCCAAAAATGTAGAAATCGGTTGATCAATTTCAGAAATAATGAAATTACCCATGAAATATATCGTCATTTAATCGTCATTTGCTATTGGTAGATTTGCACGAAAAAGATTTGGGACGAGTTTTCTCATTGGACGAATCGGCTTTCTTGGAGTTGTCACATTGAACGAATCGGCTTTCTAGGAGTTGTCTCATTGAACGAATCGACTTTGAGTGAATGTTATAATCCTGTATAATATTTGAATGTATGCTATAATCCTCTTTAAGGAATTGTTCGTAATTGCATAATCCTATATCAGCTGAATTACAAACCGTTTTCTCTTATACAGCATCTCTTTAAATCATTCCGTGATAGGTAACATTTTTCTTTTCGTTCGCATTACTCACAATTGGATTCGATATGGTTACGTTCAGTAATAGTGCAATAAATTGGATTATGACTATATCAAAATGGGAAAAATTATTATTTGGAGAAAATAAGTTAGTATTACATAATCCCATCTTGACACTTCTCTCCCCTTTTGATGGAACTTATTACAATTACAAAGCCTGCTGCCTCCGAGACGTTCAGTCATTTCTGAATGATCCTTAAGTATTAAATACCTAACGGCGGGATATATCTGGGGGTTTGAATATTCTATGCTTGTTAATAATATATATTTAATAATAATATATTATATCATATTTAGTATTTAACAAATAACAGAAACATAAATTTTTAATAACAGCTAAAGTGTCTCATATTTTTCATAAAGACTTCTCTAGCAGGCTTATGCCCCAATGAAAATTACTTCACAACCATTGACCTTTGAATTAAGGTCCTGCTCTTAACTCAAGTTTACGAAATTATTCAGATCCATGGTAATTTCTTTATGATCTTTTAACGTGAAACCATAAGCACAAACCGTAATATCATCATTGCTTCATTCTTGATATCAACAGAGTTGAAATTCGATAAGGTGTTCGTTTATCAACTTTCTTACAAAGCGTTTATGTTTCCCTATCACACTTAACCTTACAACGAACCTAACTCTTGTACACCCTAACTCACAGACATATGCCTATAGTTATATATACCTATAGATATAGATATTGATACCCCTATAGTTGTCACAAGGACTGCGATCACCTTATTTGAAAATAGGGATAACAATAGCTCTGGTGAAATCCTTAGAAACCATGCCTTTATCATAAAAGATATTCAGAATTTCAGTCATCCAAGTGGTAACTGAAACATTCCCAGCTCTAAGCATTTCGGTAGTAATTTCATCAACCCCTGGGGATTTATGTAGTTTAAGTTTAGAAACAGCCAAAATAACTTCAGATTTTATTATAGGATCAACATTAAAGCCACCAATGCATCTATAATCATTGCAAACAATGAAAGTAGAACTAATATATTGTTTAGAACATCACTGAAATGCTCAGCCCACCTAGCCATGACAGAATCCTCACCTTCTATAACCTTACCTTGTTTATCCTTCAATCCTTGTATGCCAGTCCGTTTTCTACCACATAGAACATTAACTATCTGGTACAGCTCTCTCCTGTTGTGCTGTCTAACTGCTTCCTCGACTTTGTCAGCCAAGCCATCAAGCCAAATATTCTTATCAGCAGCTAATTGATCTTTTACACGTTTATTAAGTTCTCTGTAATGCTTTCTATTAGGACTAGTAGGGTATTGATTAAGACATTCCTGCAGTTCTTTCTTTCCGAAATAAGCTCAAGTGCCTTATCACTCAGATAATTCTGCCTCTTCTGCTCCTTTTTTCCTAAAAGAGTACTGTTAGTGTTCAAAACAGCCTGTTTAAAATGATCCCATTCTTCCTCAACTTCAGTAGTAAGCATACCAAGACTGTCATAATGACTAAGTAACCTATCATGGTAAGCTTTGTCTATAACTGGGTCTTTCAGAGTGTCAGTATTAAAAGTAAATTTTTTTAACCTTAGCACAACACTTCTTACGTTTAAGTTGAAAGACACTTTTAAAAAGGTAATGGTCAGATCCAATTTCAGCTCCCCTATATGCCCTGGTATTCCTACCAGAACTAGCCCATTTGCTGTTAATTAATATGTAATCAATCATATTCTTATGCAGCCCATCAGGTGAAACCCATGTGTACTTATGTATGTCGCGGTGTTTGTAATAAGTGTTAGTTATTCTGAATCCATTGAGTTTACTTACCTGTAGGAGACGTTGCCCATTGCCATTGCAGCTAATAATACCAAAAGGGCCTATTACTCCTGCCCAAAGTTCAGACTCAGTACCAACTTTGCCATTGAAGTCACCAAGAACAAGGGTAATATCTCCTTTCTTGACAGAATTCAAAATATCCTGAAGTTGTTCATAAAACCTATCCTTCTCATCCTCATCGGCATCCTCAGTGGAGGCACAACAGCAGATAACATTCAAGTCTTTAACGCTTCTCTGAAATTTTGCTGTAAGAAACCTTTCATTAATGCACTCATATCCTAGAAGAGCATCGCTAGCGTGTCTGCTGAGAAGCAGACCCACGCCTTGGTGATGCTTATTGTCGTCCCTCCCTGAAAAGAGAAATTTAAGATTATTTTTAAGAATCTGACCTTTATCTGTCCATCTGGTCTCTTGCAAGCCGAGAATATCTAAATTATAATGGTGGAATTCTTGTGTGAGGACATCAAGAGAAAAAGCTCTGTGCAGAGTCCTCACATTCCAACTACCAATGGAGAGAAAATGGTTAGTGGGATGTTTAAAGAAACTATGTTTATTGAGAGAGGGAATGCCGACAATATCAAACAGCCCCCTAATCGCAGACATGGGGCAAAGACCCGTTCCCCCACCACTAAAAGCTGAAGCCATCTACACTGGAAGACTTCCTCTATTGTAGAATTTGACGATGCCAATAGAAGCAAAGAGTTCAGTTGCCTGCGATGACCTCTGCTCAGGATTATCCATCAGCTGATAAACATATCCTGTGAATCTATTCCCTTGGGTCTGTCAACCCACAAACAAACAGAAAACACAGCGGAAGATTTTCCCTCCACAGAAGCCCACCAGTGCAGCAAAATCAGGATCCATAATCAAGCTCAGAGCCATATATCTATCCAGTCCAGTGGGTTTATATGGTCAGTACCAGGTCCCTGTGTGGTTGACCACTCGTCAGCAGGGTAGAAAAAAGAAGAAAAGTAGCCTTAGTTGTCCAGATCAGTAGGCCACACTAATCTGGCAGCACTCCATTTCCGTTCACTTCCACAAGAGAGTATCTCTTTTGAAAGGTACTAACTGTCTGCACCACGAGAAGGCGGAGTCGGACGTTAGGTGCTAGACCTGGCCAGTTCTATGCATCATCACAGAGGATTGGTGCATAGCTCTCCTTCCAGTGACTACCTAGCTACCATTTACAGACCTATTCCTTGATAGCAGCTGAAATCTCATCCGGCATGGAACTCATGTTATACTCTTTTTGTAATTCTATGAGCTTTCTTAAAGCTTTGTAAATCCCTGCTTCCACACGACGGGACCACAAATTGAGTTTTTTCGTTGTAGCCTCCACCTGCCCTTGCACTTTAAATACAGTTACATTGCTACCTTGTAATCTCAGATTTAAATTATTCAAAAAATCAAATATATCACAAAAATAGGCTACCTTGATTAATCAATTGACATCATGAAAACTGCCTTTGAATTCAAATATTGCATACCCTAGCCATTGGGGGATGTTGGTCTTAGAACATTAAAACTTCTTCCTTCATTTCACTAAGTCTTTTTAAAACATTCCCTCGTGATAGCCATCGCAGTGTAAAAGATGTTTATGCTAACTGCCCATTTCTTTGTACAACGCAGAGAATATTCTTGAATTCAGTAGATGAAATTTTATAAAGTTTATAAGTTTTCCAAACTCTTCCATGCTTGCAGTTAAAATCAATGATATTTTTTAACGGACAATGCTTCTGTGTGAATGCTACAATGCACCCATACACAGTCCGGTGCTACGGCTTTGATCCTCGGAAAAAGTCAAAGACGAGCGCCTGCCATTGCGCGTGCTCCATCGTTACTCAGTCCCACACATTTCTTCCATTCAATGCCATTTTGATCGATGTAATTATGAATCAAATTAAAAATTTCTTCAGCGGTTGTTCTTGTTTTCAGAGGTTTGCAAAAGAGAAATTCTTCGTGACTTGTATTGTCAAAATCGCATCTCACACACCACATTAGATTGGCATTGTCCGACATGTCTGTATTTTCAACGACTTCCAAGGAAAAAAAACTACACACCTTTAAGTGACTTACGATAGTTTCTTCGATATGATCTCCCATCTCCACGATTTTACGCTTCACTGTGTTATTTGATGGCGCCAGCATATTTACTTGGTTCTCCTGTTTTTTGTCACATATTCGAGATGCTGGAACCAATTAATTTCTTGGCAATCGTGTTAGGATAACCAGTTCCAGCAATCAATTTTCATATTTCATAAGAAGCCATCTCAAGGTTTTCAGATTGAGCGCCCTATGTCAAAGACATAGTCTTTTTAGTTCTCTCTTTTTATTTATGAAGAAATCTATTCCCTTATTACGCTATTCCGGATGTTTCAATTCCAAGTGACGCTTCAAATTTGAAGGTTTGATGGACTCGTTTGAAAGTGCAGCATAAAAAATAACACATAATGGTTTGTCATCAGCACCCTTGATTCTTCAGAACCTGAATTGAATCTAATCCTCAGAATACTGTCGGGTCCTGTCAGGGATCAGTTAACTCCTGCTAAGAATCGTTGAATTGATGGTTTGGCTGAAAAAGCCAAGGAAGCAGTTAGACAGCAAAACAGCAGAGAGCTGTACCATATAGTTAATGTTTTGTGTGGTAGAAAACGGACAGGTATAAAGGGATTGAAGGATAAACAAGGTAAGGTTATAGAAGGTGAGGATTCTGTCATGGCTAGGTGGGCTGTGCATTTCATTCATATTCTAAACAATGCGGTTAGTTCTATTCCCATTGTTTGCAATGATTATAGATGCATTGGTGGCTTTAATGTTGGCCCTATAACACAATCTGAAGTTATTTTGGATGTTTCTAAACATAAACTTCATGAATCCCCAGGGGTAGATGAAATTACTACAGAAATGCTTCAATTTGGGAAGGTCTGGGTTACCACTTGGATGACCGAAATTTTTGAATACTTTCTATGATGAAGTCATGGTTTCTAAACATTTTACCAGTGCTAATATTATCCCTATTTTCAAAAAAGGTAATCGCAGTTCTTGTGATAACTACAGGGGTGTCAGCCTACTCGCTATTCCAGGGAAAGTTCTTTCCATGATTGTGCTTAATATAATTAAGATGCGTGATGAGCAATGTGGATTCAGAAGTGTTAGGTGATGTGTGAATCAGATATTTTCACTTAGGCAGATTCTTGAGAAATGTTTAGAGTTCAGAATCCTTTGGTTGCTAGCTTTGTTGATTTCAAAAAGGATTTCGACTCTGTTGATCGTCATGATTTGTGCTTGATTGTGATATCGTATGGCATACCAGAGAAGTTAGTTAACATAATGAAAGCTCTCTATAATAACACTGAGTCGTGTGTGAGACTTGGTAATTGGTTTAGCATTACTTCTGGTGTTCGACAAGGGTGCATTTTGTCTCCTTTTCTCTTTAGTTTGGTTATTGATTATGTTATGCGAAATTCATTTCAAGGGAGAGATTTTGGCATTTAATGGACTGGAGATACGAAAACTTCTGACTTAGAGTATGCTGATGATTTAGCCCTTTTCGCAAATGATGCTGATGAGATGAACTCTTTCACTCCAGCTGTTGATGAGACTGGTAGTAGAGTAGGTTTGGGTACAAACAGAGAGAAAGCTAAAGTAATGAAAATTGGTGAGGCAGGCTGTGATTCAGTTAATCTGAATGGTTGCAGTCTTGAGCAGGTGTCACAGTTTAATTACCTTGGGAGCTATGTATCAGATACTGGTGATGTGCGGCATGAGATTAACAGACGAATAGGGATTGCTGCCGGGTATTTTAAGAATCTACGTAGATTGTGGAGAAATAGGCGTATACACCTGAAGACTAAAATTAGACTGTATAATAGTTTGGTTCTTTCTAGTGTTAGTTATGGTAGTGAAACTTGGACATTTTGTAAACAAGATAACAGGAAACTAGATGCTTTTGATTCCGGATGCTTACGCAGTATCTTGGGCATTAGGTGCTTTAACTTTGTAACTAATGATGAGGTTAGGGAAAGGAGTCTGCAGCCTCCTTTAAGCAGCTTATTGTGCAGAGAGAGACTCCGCTGGTTTGGCCATGTTACCCGTATGGATAATTATAGATTGGCGAATAGGGTTATGAACAGTGTGCCTAAAGGCCTCAGAAAGAGGGGGGAGACGTAGGATGCGATGGGCAGACAATGTCAAATAGTACCTTGTTGGAATTGGTCTGCAGTGGCCAGATGCAGTAGATGTAGCTCAGGACAGACTTGCTTGGAGACCAAAATTGCACGGTCTGGTTGGACCCCCGTAGCCCATGGCTGCTTGAGGATGATGGTTCCGAATTACGGAACAAACATATTCTTCGTTCTTGCTTGATTTCCTCTCGTTGGGGGCGGGGGTGACTCAGTTGGTAGCGCGCCAGACTAGTAATCTGCAGTTCCCAGGTTCGAGTCCCAGCTGGGCCAGCGTTGAGATTTATCTCCGCAAAATTCCCCGCACTGCCCATGGTCAGTACGTAACATCGATGGGGATCGAAATACCGTCGTCCGTCGGATGGGACGTTAAGCCGTGGATCCGTGTGCAGGAGTGACATACCCTGCAAACTTTAAAGAACACACTTGATGACCTAGACGGGAGGCTACCATCTGTGTCCTAACAGCTGTTACAGTGGGTTCCCTCCCCCTACCTTCTCTGAGCCTTCGGGGTCCTTGTGACCTGGATATTTAGCCCATGGTGTGTGTAAAAAAGTGCCCCTGAGAGATAAAACAATCCAACCCAAAATCCTCTTGTTGGAAACAAAACGTTTCATAAATGGATTGAGGATGATATAAAATTCTGCAATAATGTCATACGCACAAAATTATAAGTTAAGTTAGTGAATTTCGGATCACATTACCTTCGAAAAATTACAAAGGTTTTGTCACATAAAAACTACTAACCTGGAGATCCCTTTAACAAGTGTAAACGTCGTGATATAGCAGGAATGCCAATTGGGTAGAACGAATCTCCCCAGTACTAATTCACGCTATGCTACTGTTTATGTCTACAAAACTGAGTAGGTGGACAGTTGGAGAGTTCTGACAGATTGATTGACAGGTGGATGATAGGTCACAGACCTATGAGCTCTCTGAGAAGTCCAGAAGTCTATGAAGCCGTCTGTCATCATCGTCATCATTATCCTCAAGCAGCCATGGGTTACGGACGTCCAACCAGACCGTGCAGTTTAATTCTCCAGGAATATCTGTCCTGAGCTACATCTGCTGCTTCCGACAGCTGCACACCAATTCTAACAAGATTCTGTTTGACATTGCCTGCTCATCGCATCCTAAATCTCCCACTCTTTCTGAAGCCTTGAGGCACATTGTTCATAACCTTATTCGCTAATCTATAATTACCCATACGGGCAACATGGTCAAACCAGCGGAGTCTCTCTCTGCACAATATGCTGCTTAAAGGAGGTTGCAGACTCCTTTGCCTAACCTCATCATTAGTTACAAAGTTAAACCACCTAATAAACAAGACACTACGTACACATCTAAAATCAAAGGAATCTATTTTCCTGTTATCTTGTTTACAAAGTGTCCAAGTTTCACTACCATAACTTACCGTAGAAAGAACCAAACTGTTATACAGTCTAATTTTAGTGTTTAGGTGTATACGCCTATTTCTTCACAATCTACGTAGATTCTTAAAATACCCGACAGCAATCCCTATTCGTCTGTTAATCGCATGCCGCACATCACCAGTATCTGATACATAGCTCCCAAGGTAATTAACCTGTGACACCTGCTCAAGACTGCAACCATTCAGATTAACTGAATCACAACCTGCCAGACCAATTTTCATCACTTTAGTTTTCTCACTGTTTACAACCAAACCTACTCTACTACCAATCTCATCAACAGCTCGAAAGAAAGAGTTCATCTCATCAACATCATTTGTCAAAAGGGATAAATCATCAGCATAATCTGAATCAGAAATTTTCGTATCTCCAGTCCATTTAAGGTCAAAATCTTTCCCTTGAAGTGAATTTCGCATAACATAATTAATATTCTTTAATAAACCTGTCGTGTGATTGAAAGGAATCCTGCTGAAAAGCCATATGGCTTAGCGGGGTAATCTATGTATATAACCATAATAAGGCTTAATAAAGATATTTTTATTATTATTAAAAATAACCAAACTAAAGAGAAAAGGAGGCAAAATGCACCCTTGTCGAATACCAGAAGTAATGCTAAACCAATTGCTACAAGCCTTACCAACTCTCAAACACGACTCAGTGTTATTATAGAGAGCTTTCATAATGTTAACTAACGTGTGTGGTATACCATATGATCTCACAATCAACCACAAATTATGACGATCAACAGAATTGAAAGCCTTTTCGAAATCAACAAAGCAAGCAACCAAAGGATTCTGCTACTCTAAACATTTCTCAAGAATCTGCCTAAGTGAAAATATGTGATTCACACATCCCCTACCACTTCTGAACCCACATTGCAAATGACGCAATTGACTGCCAACCAGATTCTTAATGTTTTTAAGCACAATCATGCAAAGAACTTTCCCTGGAATAGAGAGTAGGCTGACACCCCTATAGTTATCACAAGAACTGCGATTACCTTTTTTGAAAATAGAGATGATAATAGCTCTGGTAAAATCTTTAGAAACCATGACTTTATCATAAAAGATATTCAAAAATTTCAGTCATCCAAGTGGTAACCGAAACCTTTCCAGCTCGAAGTATTTCTGTAGTAATTTCATCTACGCCTGGGGATTTATGAAGTTTAAGTTTAGAAATAGCCAGATAACTTCAGATTGTGTTATAGGGCCAACATTAAAACCATCAATGAATCGATCATCATTACAAACAATGGGAGTAGAACTAACCCCATTATTTAGAACATAGATTCCCAACGGGGGCGATACCGCGCCCCCCAGTGGGCGCTGGTGCCTTCCATGGGGGCGGTAGTGGATCCAGAGGCAAATGGGGGGCGTTGAGTCAGTCACGAGGGGCGGTCAAATAAATAAATAAATTTAATGGAATTTTCTGTGACAACCATTTTATCTCTTCTATTCTGTGGTGTCTTCCTGGTGATTCTGGTCATCCACTACCTCATCCGTCATGTGCAGCTTTTCAACTGCAGCTTGGACAATAAGTTCCCTGCTACCGCCTACTAGTGTACTGGTACGTCTGAAGTCGACTGAGATGCTCTCAAAAGTTCTCTTCAAGATCACAGATTGATTGGATATCAGCTTCAATATGTTTTCCCACTCCAAGTCGCTTTGGTATGCTTTATGGTACGTAGTTACAATACCATCCCACGTCAGAACATAAGGTATAATATTAACATTAAACTTGTGAATTAGGCTCAACTCATTAGCCAGCAGATCATACTTCCTCTTCTTTTCAACCTCTACTGTCTGCAGGTTATCCTGAGATGTTATTCCTACTTCAATAATCGTAATCTCATTCAATACCTTAACATGCACTACTATATCAGGCTTATTATGTTGGATATGTGTGTCCGTCCTGATAGGCAAATCAACCTTGATGCAATAATAATATAATAATAATAAATTTATTATATTTAATATTTTTTTATAATTATTTTTTAATATAATAAAAGCTATGTAAATTATCTTATTGTTATCGCGTTAATAAGCATTTTTAAATTAGCAGTGGCCGAGTGGTTAGCGAGCTTGGTTGCTGATCTTAGGGACCTGGGTTCCAGCCCCGGGTAAGGCATGGATGTATGTGTCGTTATTCTGCTGAGGTCCTGCCATCCTCTCAGTTCTTCTACTATGGCATATAAACTGACAGGCTCCTGTCAGACCTCTGTGGCAAGCAGCTGCTTGAGGGGATATTTATTTTTTATTTATTAGGTATACCTATACCTAATTAGTTTTAGTTTAGAATCGATTGACGGTGACAAGTCCTTGCATGTTGGTAGGCAAACACGCGGTTCATGCAATTTAACATGTTTCCACAAGAATATGGGAGCTGGAAATGACTTGTTTACGGAGCAAGTGCCCCGGCATCGCAAACATACAAGTTAATGCGTGCACAAAATCAAATCTATAAAAGCGATAGCTCTAGGAATGCTTTATTATTTTAAATATTTTAATTTTATGTGCTTCGCCGTGATAAATAGTCGTGAGTGATAAGTGTTAGAAGTCATTATAAACATTATTTTTATAACTATCTATAAATCTGTTGAGAAGTTAATTTGTATTTGAAAATGTCTGAATATATATCTAAAAAGAAATGCCGGCAGTACAGTATTGAATATTTGAAATATGGATTTACGTACTCTCTCCTACAAACCAATCAATACCTATGTGTTTAATTTGCCGAAACGTTTTTTCAAATGAAGCTATGAAACCTTTTAGGCTACAAGAGCATTTAAATAAAATGAATGCTGATAAGAAGAGCAAAGATTTATCCTATTTTCAAGAACTGGAAAAGCAATATTTAAAGCAGCCAACTATGTCAAACCTTTTTGCGTCGTCTTCTAAACAAGATGATGATGGACTACGAGCCTCATATAACGTTTCATTGTTAATAGCAAAACCAGGAAAACCACACACAATTGGCGAGGAATTAATTTTGCCGGCATTCAAAGAGATATTAAAAACTGTTCTTCATCATAAGACACCGTCAGATATCATCAAAAAAATTCCTCTCAGTAATAATTCAGTGCAAAGAAGAGTAGACGAAATGGCAAAAGACGTTGAAATATCATTATGTGATTACTTAAAGACTTGCAAATTTTCCATTCAACTCGATGAATCAACTCTACCAAATAACGAAGCTCTTCTCTTATCATACGTACGATTTATAAAAGAAGAAAAAATTCATGAAGAGTTTTTATTTGCTAAAAATTTGGAATCTGATACAAAGGGAGAATCTATATTTAATACCATGCAAAAGTTTTTTCAAGAGAAAGAAATTCCTATTTGCAATATTTTGTCTGCTGCTACTGATGGTGCTCCAGCAATGACAGGACGTCATAAGGGTTTCATAGCGCATTTGAAACAAGCAGTACCAAATGTACTCGCTGTACATTGTATTATTCATCGTCAGCATTTGGTTGCAAAAATTTTGAATGAACGTCTGCATACGTCGCTCCATTACGTTATTAACGCAATCAATAAGATTAGAAGCAATTCATTGAATGACCGATTATTTGGTAAGCTTTGCAATGAAAATGATGAAGATTACAATAGCTTGCTGCTGCACACAGAAGTACGTTGGCTCTCTAAAGGTGTTTGTCTGAATCGTTTTTTCAATCTATTTGACTCAGTACTGGACTTTCTTGGAGACAGAGAAGAAAAGTTGGGCGAAAACCTGATTACGTCAAAAAATGACATCGCTTATTTGACAGACCTGTTTAAAATATTTAATCAAGTTAATTTACAATTGCAAGGTGATGAGTTGAATTCAATTAAAACAAAAAACGATAGCTGCTTTTGTGGGAAAACTTCTATTCAAACGAAATCTAGGTAGAGGTGAATACAACCACTTTCCCACATTATCAGCAGGCTCTGCAAAACCGGAAGATTTACTTACTTACTGCTAACACTGGGAAGTTATTCGTGTTGATTTTACGGAGCGTTTCCAAGATATTTTAAACATGAATATACCGAGTTGGGTTTTAGATCCTTTCGCAAACACAGATACTGAAGAATCATCAAATTTGGAAGAGGAACTCTTAGAACTCACGACTAACGAAGCACTCAAAGTAAAATTCAAACATGGATACCAAGAGTTCTGGCTTCAAAAATCAATACCAGTTCTCTACCCTGGATTGTGGGCAACAGTACAAAAGTTTTTAATCGCATTTCCTTCGTCCTATATGGCTGAACGTGGATTCAGTGCAGTAGCTAATTTACTGTCAAAGAAGAGGAACAGACTACAAATCACTGAACGTGGCGATCTGCGATTGATGTTAACAAAATTGGAACCCAACATTAACAAATTTTTAACACTCCACTAGCCTCAACCATCTCATTAATTTTATTTATTTATTATTAATTTTATGTTTATCTCATTATTTTTTATTTCTTATTGATTCTGTGTTTATTTTTAAAATTTTAATAAACAATTTTATTGTACATTTCTTTGTCATTTTATTAATTTCTACTTTATGTTTTTAATAGATAAATAAACAGATAAATTAGGTACAGATAATATGCAACAATATTTTACTATTTCATATAAAATTAACTATTATGGACTAGGGGGCGTTGAAATTTTTGTTCTCTTCTAAAGGGGGCGATGGTCCAGAAAAGGTTGGGAATCACTGGTTTAGAACATCTCTGAAATATAGAGCCCACCTAGCCATGACAGAATCATCCCCTTCTATTTACCTTCTTTATCCCTCAATCCCTTTATACCTGTCCGTTTTCTACCATACAAAACATTAACTATCTGTTATAGCTCTCTGCTGTTGTGCTGTCTAACTGCTTCCTCGGCTTTGTCAGCCAAGCGATCAATCCAAAGATTCTTATCAGCAGCTAACTGATCCCTTAGAAGTTTATTAAGCTCTCTGTAAAACTTTCTATTAGGACTAGTAGGGTACTGATTAAGGATATTCCTGCAGTTCCATCTTTCTGATATAAGCTCAATTTCCTTGTCACTTAAATAATACTGTCTCCTCTACTCCTTTTTCCCTAAAACAGTACTGTAACCATAATGTATTGTATGTTTCAACAGGTAAATTGAAAAAATCCTTTCTTCGGTAGATATTAATAAATGATTGCCACTAGATATTTCAATCCTTTCAAAAAACTTGAGTCTCCTCCGACAAAAGACAGGTATTTCTGAATATGCTGACAGTTTCCTTGATAATTATAAACCTTAGCGACTGAAATTTTATTTCTAAGTCGTTCTAGGATTAACATTGGCAGCAATAAATGCACCCTTTATATGCAATTGTATCTATGTGGCATACTTAAACTGTTTAACAAATTAAAGGTAACTTTTCTGCGATTCACTGTGGGATTAAAATATGAATGAAAGGATATAAAGAAGGCAAATTAGAATATAGCTTCTAATGTTTGGTTCCACAATACTAGTAGCATTGATTACCAATCCACGTAATGACTTCTTCATTGCATATATTTAATCCAGCAGCTGAAAAATTCTTAATTCAACCAGACAAGAAAGTATGTAAGGAGATCATAGAATTTTAACTCTCTCAGGTGATCATTTTATGTCGTGGAACGCAAACAATAATTTTTATCATATATTTAATGCGTCGGATTTCTCTCATTCTTTTAGTTTTGAAACATTACTGTCGCCACTGAATATTTCATTTGTGTACAATTAGATATAAGATGGTCACACTCTTGCCCTCGACTAAACCTTCGCTTCTTCTTTTCTAGGATTTTGGAGAGCTCGGATGACTCAAAGGTTGATAGCATTTGGAAAATCTAGAGTTATGGATCTATTTGTTATATTATGGTGATGATTTGTCGCTTTTGGTAAATTCTGTTGCCTGCATGAACTGTTTGATTAAATTGAGACGTGACCATTACTCATAGAACTACATCAGTGGTCTGTGCAATTTCAAAGTGTTGATTTCACAACTGAATGCAATGAAATGCGATTGAGTTATAATAGCAGTCCCAATAATTGTAAAAAGTATTTCAGAAATCTTCCGGAGTAAGAAGGAGTGTTACTTATAGACACTGTTGCGTGCAATACCTTAACAATCATTGAGTCAATTAAACGTCATTCAGTTTGTTGCAAACAAACAAAGAGGATTTCGCAACGCGTCAACAAAGCTAACATTTACCTATAAAAGAAACATGAAGAGTCGGATTCTTCAGAAAGTGAGACGAGAATAGCTGTCAGTTATTCTTCTCACGCTCTCATTCATCTTCGGCTGGAGATCTGCGGTGAAACACCACTCAGCCACTCTGGGTGTAGACCTTGCACTGTACAGGGGGGGAGGGAGGATTTGTTGGTTGCCCCCAGTGTATGCCTGACGGTCCCTGGTATAAAACCCGGTCCGTGCACTGTCTTGTGTAGAGCTACTACTGTACGGGAGGCACGCGTTGACGGTTTACCTTCGGTATAAAACCCGGGCTGTGTGGCTGTGTTCCCAGGAGAAAGTGGGAACGTTCAGAAGAACCCCTGTTACCCCGTCTATAAGGCTGGTTGTCCCGGGTCTAAAACCCCGCGTGGCAACAGTACGGCGGTGGGTTAAAATGGAGCTGAGTTCAATATGGTTCAAGTGCAGCACCGGAGGTCTGCGGATTAATCTGGACGCAGTACCTTGAACTGTGGCTGGAATGCCGGCTACGAGAGGTGTTAAGCCCGTGCAGTTGATAAGCATGCTTGGGTTGGTAGCTCTCTTTGCGACCCTTTTGTGCAGTATGCAGGAATGCATCGGATGACTGGGAATGGTGTGTGACGTGGGTTGTTTAGCTAGGGTGGATGTGGATAGCCGTCCCTGGGTTTCCCCAGAGACCAGGTTGTACGGCGATTTCAAGAGGATTTCATTTCTTTAAAAATTGTAAAATGTGTTTTCATTTAAATTTGTCTCTCCCATGTTAAAGTAGTTACTGTTTTAATTTTTGACTTTAAAAAAAAGGCTTTTTAATGGGATATCTCAGATTGACAGTATATTGATCAGTGAACATTTTTTAAATCAAATTACTGTATATATTAGGAGTTTCTTGACCAACGAAGGTGTTTTCCACTGGGAACAACAAAAACTACAAAACAAAGAATTAAAACTTTATTAAAAAGAAAAATATTTCGTATTTGAATTTTCTTTAAAACTTCGTTATAAATTAGTGATTATTTATAAAAAAAAACTAATTTTTTAATTTATTTGCTCGATTAAAACTTTCAAATAACACGTGGATATATTTAGAAATTTAGCAATAATTCAGGAAAAATTAATTCTTACTTGGGTTTTTTCCTTGGAGCTGTACAAAGATGAAAAAGAAGGATGCCGTAATGCAAACAATGTAAGGATGAAAAATGACCTACAATCGGCCAAAACTGTGATTAACTTAACAGGAGGCCTAAATTATGGATGCTATTTACTGTCCTTTTTTTAATTTCAATGTGAAGCAATTTAGCCTACTGCAGTCAGCTTCCAAGCCAAGAAATTAGCTGAGAAGTAAATATATTGAAAATATTTTGTTAGAGTCATCCTTTGTTAAAAGAACAAACTTCGCTCACATATGAAAGAAAACTTCTCCCAGAAATCCACTGTTTAAAAAGTTTGACGCTCGAGAGGATTGTGTTTATAGGTAGAAATATTTGTCAGATTTTTTTTTACTTAGTTGCAAAACACGTTGTTGAAGGTAAGACACAAAACAGGTTAATTTCCTTATATTTCGTTTCAAAAGAAACAAGATAGTGATTTAATAAATGTTTATCTGCCCGTCTCTAAACATTACATTTTAAAAAACTGTAATCATCTGTAAATATTACAATACGTGTTAGTGCACCTCATAAAAAATGCCTATTTTCAGTAATTAATGGAAATAGCATGACAGTACAATATCGATGTTAAGATTATTCCTAAAAAAACGTTACTCAATAAAAAAAACTTAATTAAAAATATAAATATTGTAAGGTAATACATACTTTTTTAAAAGTGGACTGAAAAAAAAACGGTTCTTAATCATATAGAAACCAAAACTAGAAAAGTGAATTAAGTATAAATACATCCGAGAAACCACATTAATAATAACAACCTCTGGTTTCCTTTTGAAGATAAATAGTGATATCGTGAACCACATGAACAAACTCTGTGGTTTTCCAATTGCGTAGTGTGTCTTTTAATTCTTTCGTATAACATATTTTCATTGCAATGGATATATAAAACAACCGTTGTAATTTTATGAGGAAGTAAAACAAAGTCTTATACAAAAGACATGAATTTTTAATTCACCCATGAGAGATGTATTTGTTGAAATATTTCACTTGCAATGGTCCAAACTAAAAATGCAACAGATATTTCTAGGTGTAACCTACTTTATTGGTAAGCGCAGACTCTAAAAGTATACTCGTGCATAACTAGATCTGTTCTCCTACTGAAAGCCAAAAATGTAGAAATCGGTTGATCAATTTCAGAAATAATGAAATTACCCATGAAATATATCGTCATTTAATCGTCATTTGCTATTGGTAGATTTGCACGAAAGAGATTTGGGACGAGTTTTCTCATTGGACGAATCGGCTTTCTTGGAGTTGTCACATTGAGCGAATCGACTTTGTGTGAATGTTATAATCCTGTATAATATTTGAATGTATGCTATAATCCTCTTTAAGGAATTGTTCGTAATTGCGTAATCCTATATCAGCTGAATTACAAACCGTTTTCTCTTATACAGCATCTCTTTAAATCATTCCGTGATAGGTAACATTTTTCTTTTCGTTCGCATTACTCACAATTGGATTCGATATGGTTACGTTCAGTAATAGTGCAATAAATTGGATTATGACTATATCAAAATCGGAAAAATTATTATTTGGAGAAAATAAGTTAGTATTACATAATCCCATCTTGACACTTCTCTCCCCTTTTGATGGAACTTATTACAATTACAAAGCCTGCTGCCTCCGAGACGTTCAGTCATTTCTGAATGATCCTTAAGTATTAAATACCTAACGGCGGGATATATCTGGGGGTTTGAATATTCTATGCTTGTTAATAATATATATTTAATAATAATATATTATATCATATTTAGTATTTAACAAATAACAGAAACATAAATTTTTAATAACAGCTAAAGTGTCTCATATTTTTCATAAAGACTTCTCTAGCAGGCTTATGCCCTAATGAAAATTACTTCACAACCATTGACCTTTGAATTAAGGTCCTGCTCTTAACTCAAGTTTACGAAATTATTCAGATCCATGGTAATTTCTTTATGATCTTTTAACGTGAAACCGTAAGCAGAAACCGTAATATCATCATTGCTTCATTCTTGATATCAACAGAGTTGAAATTCGATAAGGTGTTCGTTTATCAACTTTCTTACAAAGCGTTTATGTTTCCCTATCACACTTAACCTTACAACGAACCTAACTCTTGTACAGCCTAACTCACAGACATATGCCTCATTCGTTTAAAAATCAAATTTCGACCCCGCCCAAATCAACTCCTGCGGCAATCTGTCCAGATATTTCTTCAAAGCCGATAAACAATGTCACAAGGACCATAGGACTCAGAGAAATCACGGGAAGGGGACCAACTAAACAAGTGTCAGAATACAGATGGAATTCTCCCGTCAATGCCATCCAGCTTGCTCTTTAATGTGCACAAGGTATGCCTCTACCGCAGAATGGACCATGCTTAACATCCCATCCAAAGGTATCCCCTACTAACCAAGGGATGGGGACGGAGGTTTGAAGACAAAAATGTCAATAATGATCCATTTGGCCACTGCAGGCCAATTATAGCAAGCTCCTGTTTGACACTGTCAGTCCATGGCATCATAGGTCTTCCCTACTTACTGAGAGCTTTTCCTTTAGACACACTCTTGATAATCATGTTTGCCAATCTATACATACTGGCAACACAGCCACATCAACAGTCTCTCTTTGTACAAAATCTTGCTCAAAGGACGTTGATGACTCCTTCTTCTAACCTCATTATTACTTTCAAATTAAAACCACCTAATGCCCATAAGACAGTCAAAAATCCATCAGTTGTATTCTGTCGAATATGTCTTTCGAGTGTCGTGTCACACGACAGTTCAATTATAAAATCAATATCTGAATCCTGAAATTCTGTCTCGGATTCACGTTCTATGTAAAAGGGTTCCTTATACATGCTTTGTTGCTGTTGATTGGAGGGAAATATTCCTTCAGACTTGTCTCCACTCCTAGCAGATATTCCTTGATCATCATCATCATCATCCTCAAGAAGCCATGGGCTACGGAGGTCCAACCTGACAGTGCAATTTAGTTCTCCAAGCAAGTCTATCGAGCTACATCTACTGCATCTGGCCACTGCACACCAATTCTAACAAGGTCCTGTTTCACATTGTCTACCCACCACATCCTAGGTCTCCCCTTCTTTCTGAGGCATTTAGACACACTGTTCATAACCCTATTCGCCAATCTATAATTATTCATACGGACAACATGGCCAAACCAGCGGAGTCTCTCTCTGCACAATATGCTGCTTAAACGAGGTTGAAAACTCCTTTGCCTAACGTCATCATTAGTTACACAGTTGAACCACCTAATGCCCAAGATACTGCGTAAGCATCAGGAATCAAAAGCATCTAGTTTCCTGTTATCTTGTTTACACAGCGTCCAGGTTTCACTACCATAACTAACACTACAAAGAACCAAACTATTATACAGTCTAATTTTAGTCTTTAGGTGTATACGCCTATTTCTCCACACTCTCCATAGATTCTTAAAAGTCCCAGCAGCAATCCCTATTCGTCTGTTAATCTCATGCCGCACATCACCATTATCTGTTACATAGCTCCCAAGATAATTAAACTGTGACACCTGCTCAAGACTGCAACCATTCAGATTAACTGAATCACAGCCTACCTGACCAATTTTCATCACTTTAGTTTTCTCTCTGTTTATAACCAAATCTACTCTACTACCAGTCTTATCAACAGCTCGAATGAAAGAGTTCATCTCATCAACATCATTTGCCAAAAGGGCTAAATCATCAGCATAATCTAAATCAGAAATTTTCGTATCTCCAGTCCATTTAAGGCCAAAATCTTTCCCTTCAAGTGAATTTCGCATAACATAATCAATAACCAAGCTAAAGAGAAAAGGATACAAAATGCACCCTTGTCGAACACCAGAAGTAATGCTAAACCAATTGCTACAAGCCTTACCAACTCTCACACACGACTCAGTGTTATTATAGAGAGCTTTCATTATGTTAACTAACTTGTCAGGTATACCATATGATATCACAATCAACCACAAATTATGACGATCAACAGAGTCGAAAGCCTTTTTGAAATCAACGAAGCTAGCAACCAAAGGTTTCTGAAACTCTAAACATTGTTCAAGAATCTGCCTAATTGAAAATATTTGATTCACACATCCCCTACCACTTCTGAATCCACATTGCTCATCACGCAATTGACTATCAACTAGATTCTTAATTCTATTAAGCACAATCATGGAAAGAACTTTACCTGGAACAGAGAGTAGGCTGATACCCCTATAGTTGTCACAAGGACTGCGATCACCTTATTTGAAAATAGGGATAACAATAGCTCTGGTAAAATCCTTAGAAACCATGCCTTTATCATAAAAGATATTCAGAATTTCAGTCATCCAAGTGGTAACTGAAACATTCCCAGCTCTAAGCATTTCGGTAGTAATTTCATCAACCCCTGGGGATTTATGTAGTTTAAGTTTAGAAACAGCCAAAATAACTTCAGATTTTATTATAGGACCAACATTAAAGCCACCAATGCATCTATAATCATTGCAAACAATGAAAGTAGAACTAATATATTGTTTAGAACATCACTGAAATGCTCAGCCCACCTAGCCATGACAGAATCCTCACCTTCTATAACCTTACCTTGTTTATCCTTCAATTCTGTATGCCAGTCCGTTTTCTACCACATAAAACATTAACTATCTGGTACAGATCTCTCCTGTTGTGCTGTCTAACTGCTTCCTCGACTTTGTCAGCCAAGCCATCAAGCCAAATATTCTTATCAGCAGCTAATTGATCTTTTACACGTTTATTAAGTTCTCTGTAATGCTTTCTATTAGGACTAATAGGGTATTGATTAAGACATTCCTGCAGTTCTTTCTTTCCGAAATAAGCTCAAGTGCCTTATCACTCAGATAATTCTGCCTCTTCTGCTCCTTTTTTCCTAAAAGAGTACTGTTAGTGTTCAAAACAGCCTGTTTAAAATGATCCCATTCTTCCTCAACTTCAGTAGTAAGCATACCATGACTGTCGTAATGACTAAGTAACCTATCATGGTAAGCTTTGTCTATAACTGGGTCTTTCAGAGTGTCAGTATTAAAAGTAAATTTTTTTAACCTTAGCACAACACTTCTTACGTTTAAGTTGAAAGACACTTTTAAAAAGGTAATGGTCAGATCCAATTTCAGCTCCCCTATATGCCCTGGTATTCCTAACAGAACTAGCCCATTTGCTGTTAATTAATATGTAATCAATCATATTCTTATGCAGCCCATCAGGTGAAACCCATGTGTACTTATGTATGTCGCGGTGTTTGTAATAAGTGTTAGTTATTCTGAATCCATTGAGTTTACTTACCTGTAGGAGACGTTGCCCATTGCCATTGCAGCTAACAATACCAAAAGGGCCTATTACTCCTGCCCAAAGTTCAGAGTCAGTACCAACTTTGCCATTGAAGTCACCAAGAACAAGGGTAATATCTCCTTTCTTGACAGAATTCAAAATATCCTGAAGTTGTTCATAAAACCTATCCTTCTCATCCTCATCGGCATCCTCAGTGGGGGCATAACAGTAGATAACATTCAAGTCTTTAACGCTTGTCTGAAATTTTGCTGTAAGAAACCTTTCATTAATGCACTCATATCCTAGAAGAGCATCGCTAGCGTGTCTGCTGAGAAGCAGACCCACGTCTTGGTGATGCTTATTGTCGTCCCTCCCTGAAAAGAGAAATTTAAGATTATTTTTAAGAATCTGACCTTTATCTGTCCATCTGGTCTCTTGCAAGCCGAGAATATCTAAATTATAATGGTGGAATTCTTGTGTGAGGACATCAAGAGAAAAAGCTCTGTGCAGAGTCCTCACATTCCAACTACCTATGGAGAGAAAATGGTTAGTGGGATGTTTAAAGAAACTATGTTTATTGAGAGAGGGAATGCCGACAATATCAAACAGCCCCCTAATCGCAGACATGGGGCAAAGACCCGTTCCCCCACCACTAAAAGCTGAAGCCATCTACACTGGAAGACTTCCTCCATTGTAGAATTTGACGATGCCAATAGAAGCAAAGAGTTCAGTTGCCTGCGATGACCTCTGCTCAGGATTATCCACCAGCTGATAAACATATCCTGTGAATCTATTCCCTTGGGTCTGTCAACCCACAAACAAACAGAAAACACAGCGGAAGATTTTCCCTCCACAGAAGCCCACCAGTGCAGCAAAATCAGGATCCATAATCAAGCTCAGAGCCATATATATATCCAGTCCAGTGGGTTTATATGGTCAGTACCAGGTCCCTGTGTGGTTGACCACTCGTCAGCAGGGTAGAAAAAAGAAGAAAAGTAGCCATAGTTGTCCAGATCAGTAGGCCACACTAATCTGGCAGCACTCCATTTCCGTTCACTTCCACAAGAGAGTATCTCTTTTGAAAGGTACTAACTGTCTGCACCACGAGAAGGCGGAATCGGACGTTAGGTGCTAGACCTGGCCAGTTCTATGCATCATCACAGAGGATTGGTGCATAGCTCTCCTTCCAGTGACTACCTAGCTACCATTTACAGACCTATTCCTTGATAGCAGCTGAAATCTCATCCGGCATGGAACTCATGTTATACTCTTTTTGTAATTCTATGAGCTTTCTTAAAGCTTTGTAAATCCCTGCTTCCACACGACGGGACCACAAATTGAGTTTTTTCGTTGTAGCCACCACCTGCTCTTGCACTTTAAATACAGTTACATTGCTACCTTGTAATCTCAGATTTAAATTATTCAAAAAATCAAATATATCACAAAGATAGGCTACCTTGATTAATCAATTGACATCATGAAAACTGCCTTTGAATTCAAATATTGCATACCCTAGCCATTGGGGGATGTTGGTCTTAGAACATTAAAACTTCTTCCTTCATTTCACTAAGTCTTTTTAAAACATTCCCTCGTGATAGCCATCGCAGTGTAAAAGATATTTATGCTAACTGCCCATTTCTTTGTACAACGCAGAGAATATTCTTGAATTCAGTAGATGAAATTTTATAAAGTTTATAAGTTTTACAAACTCTTCCATGCTTGCAGTTAAAATCAATGACATTTTTTAACGGACAATGCTTCTGTGTGAATGCTACAATGCACCCATACACAGTCCGGTGCTACGGCTTTGATCCTCGGAAAAAGTCAAAGACGAGCGCCTGCCATTGCGCGTGCTCCATCGCTACTCAGTCCCACACATTTCTTCCATTCAATGGCATTTTGATCGATGTAATTATGAATCAAATTAAAAATTTCTTCAGCGGTTGTCCTTGTTGTCATAGGTTTGCAAAAGAGAAATTCTTCGTGACTTGTATTGTCAAAATCGCATCTCACACACCACATTAGATTGGCATTGTCCGACATGTCTGTATTTTCAACGACTTCCAAGGAAAAAAAACTACACACCTTTAAGTGACTTACGATAGTTTCTTCGATATGATCTCCCATCTCCACGATTTTACGCTTCACTGTGTTATTTGATGGCGCCAGCATATTTACTTGGTTCTCCTGTTTTTTGTCACATATTCGAGATGCTGGAACCAATTAATTTCTTGGCAATCGTGTTAGGATAACCAGTTCCAGCAATTAATTTTCATATTTCATAAGAAGCCATCTCAAGGTTTTCAGATTGAGCGCCCTATGTCAAAGACATAGTCTTTTTAGTTCTCTCTTTTTATTTATGAAGAAATCTATTCCCTTATTACGCTATTCCGGATGTTTCAATTCCAAGTGACGCTTCAACTTTGAAGGTTTGATGGACTCGTTTGAAAGTGCCGCATAAAAAATAACACATAATGATTTGTCATCAGCACCCTTGATGAACCCGAATTCAATTTAATCCTCAGAATACTGTCGGGTCCTGTCAGGAATCAGTTAACTCCTGCTAAGAATCTTTTGATTGATGGTTGGCTGACAAAGCCGAGGAAGCAGTTAGACAGCAAAACAGCAGAGAGCTGTACCATATAGTTAATGTTTTGTGTGGTAGAAAACGGACAGGTATAAAGGGATTGAAGGATAAACAAGGTAAGCTTATAGAAGATGAGGATTCTGTCATCGCTAGGTGGGCTGAGCATTTCATTGATATTCTAAACAATGCGGTTAGTTCTATTCCCATTGTTTGCAATGATTATAGATGCATTGGTGGCTTTAATGTTGGCCCTATAACACAATCTGAAGTTATTTTGGCTGTTTCTAAACTGAAACTTCATAAATCCCCAGCAGTAGATGAAGTTACTACCGAAATGCTTAGAGCTGGGAATGTTTCAGTTACCACTTGGATGACTGAAATTCTCAATATCTTTTATGATAAAGGCATGGTTCCTAAGGATTTTACCCATAGCTATTGTTATCCCTATTTTCAAAAAAGGTGATCGCAGTTCTTATGATAACTATAGGGGTGTCAGCCTACTCTCTATTCCAGGGAAAGTTCTTTGCATGATTGTGCTTAAAAATATTAAGAATCTGGTTGGCCGTCAATTGCGTCATTTGCAATGTGGGTTCAGAAGTGGTAGGGGATGTGTGAATCACATATTTTCACTTAGGCAGATTCTTGAGAAATGTTTAGAGTTGCAGAATCCTTTGGTTGCTAGCTTTGTTGATTTCAAAAAGGCTTTCGACTCTGTTGATCGTCATAATTTGTGATTGATTGTGATATCATATGGTATACCTGACAAGTTAGTTAACATAATGAAAGCTCTCTGTAATAACACTGAGTCGTGTGTGAGAGTTGGTAAGGCTTGTAGCAATTGTTTTAGCATTACTTCTGGTGTTCGACAAGGGTGCATTTTGTCTCCTTTTCTCTTTAGTTTGGTTGTTGATTATGTTATGCGAAATTCATTTCAAGAGACAGATTTTGGCCTTGAATGTACTGGAGATACAAAAATTTCTGATTTAGATTATGCTGATGATTTAGCCCTTTTGGCAAATGATGCTGATGAGATGAACTCTTTCATTCCAGCTGTTGATGAGACTGGTAGTAGAGTAGATTTGGTTATAAACAGAGAGAAAACTAAAGTGATGAAAATTGGTCAGGCAGGCTGTGATTCAGTTAATCTGAATGGTTGTAGTCTTGGGCAGGTATCCCAGTTTAATTATCTTGGGAGCTATGTAACAGATACTGTTGATGTGCGGCGTGAGATTAACAGACGAATAGGATTGCTGCCGGGAATTTTAAGAATCTATGGAGATTGTGGAGAAATAGGCGTATACACCTGAAGACTAAAATTAAATTGATAACAGTTTGGTTCTTTCTACGGTAAGTTATGGTAGTGAAACTTGAACACATTTTAAACAAGATAACAGGAAACCAGATGCGTTTGATTCCACATGCTTGCGCAGTATCTTGGGCATTAGGTGGTTCAATTTTGTAACTAATGATGAGGTTAGGCAAAGGAGTTTGCAACCTCATTTAAGCAGCATATTGTGCAGAGAGAGAGTCCGTTGGTTTGGCCATGTTGACCGTATGAATAATTATAGATTGGCGAATAGAGTTATGAACAGTGTGCCTAAAGACCTCAGAAAGAGGGGGAGACGTAGGATGCGGTGGGCAGACAATGTCAAATAGGACCTTGTTCGAATTGGTCTGCAGTGGCCAGATGCAGTAGATGTAGCTCAGGATAGACTTGCTTGGAGAACTAAATTGCACGGTCTGGTTGGACCCCCGTAGCCCATTGCTGCTTGAGGATGATACTTCCGAATTACGGAACAAACATATTCTTCCTTCCTGCTTGATTTCCTATCGTTTGGGGCGGGGGCGCGCCAGACTAATAATCTGCAGTTCCCAGGTTCGAGTCCCAGCTGGGCCAGCGCTGAGATTTATTTCCGCAAAATTCCCCGCACTGCCCATGGCCAGTAGGGGACACCGATGGGGTTCGAAGGACCGTCGTCCGTTGGATGCGACGTTAAGCCGTGGGCCCGTGTGCAGCAGTGACATGCCCTGCGCACTTTAAAAAACATACTTGATGGCCTAGACGGGAGGCTACCATCTGTGTCCTAACAGCTGTTCCAGTGGGTTCCCTCCCCCTACCTTCTCTGAGACTTCGGGGTCCTTGTGACCTGGATATTTAGCCCATGGTGTGTAAAAAAGTGCCCCTGAGAGATAAAACAATCCAACCCAAAATCCTCTTGTTGGAAACAAAACCATTCGTAAACGGATTGAGGATGATATAAAATTCTGCAATAATGTCATACGCACAAAATTATATATTAAGTTAGTGAATTTCGGATCACATTACCTTCGAAAAATTACAAAGGTTTTGTCACATAAAAACTACTAACCTGGAGATCCCTTTAACAAGTGTAAACGTCGTGACATAGCAGGAATGCCAATTGGGCAATCCCTCCAGTAGTCGTCATGACATAGCAGAAATGCCAATTGGGAATCTCCCCAGTAGTAATTCACGCTATGCTATTGTTTATGTCTACGAAACTGAGTAGATGGACAATTGGAGAGTTCTGACAGATTGATTGACAGGTGGATGATAGGTCATAGACCTATGAGCTCTCTGAGAAGGCCATGAAGTCTATGATGCCGTCTGTCATCATCGTCATCATTATCCTCAAGCAGCCATGGGCTACGGACGTCCAACAAGACCGTGCAGTTTAATTCTCCAGGAATATCTGTCCTGAGCTACATCTGCTGCATCCGGCAACTGCACACCAATTCTAACAAAGTCCTGTTTGACATTGCCTGCCCACCGCATTTTAAGTCTCCCCCTCTTTCAGAAGGATTTAGGCACACTGTTCATAACCCTATTCGTTAATCTATAATTACCCATACGGGCAACATGGTCAAACCAGCGGAGTCTCTCTCTGCACAATATGCTGCTTAAAGGAGGTTGCAGACTCCTTTGCCTAACCTCATCATTAGTTACAAAGTTAAACCACCTAATACCCAAGACACTACGTACGCATCTAAAATAAAAGTAATCTATTTTCCTGTTATCTTGTTTACAACGTGTCCAAGTTTCACTACCATAACTTACCGTAGAAAGAACCAAACTGTTATACAGTCTAATTTTAGTCTTTAGGTGTATACGCCTATTTCTCCACAATCTCCGTAGATTCTTAAAATATCCGGCAGCAATCCCTATTCGTCTGTTAATCTCACGCCGCACATCACCAGTATCTGATACATAGTTCCCAAGGTAATTAAACTGTGACACCTGCTCAAGACTGCAACCATTCAGATTAACTGAATCACAACCTGCCTGACCAATTTTCATCACTTTAGTTTTCTCTCTGTTTACAACCAAACCTAGTCTACTACCAATCTCATCAACAGCTCGAAAGCAAGAGTTCATGTCATCAACATCATTTGTCAAAAGGGATAAATCATCAGCATAATATGAATCAGAAATTTTCGTATCTCCAGTCCATTTAAGACCAAAATCTTTCCGTTAAAGTGAATTTCGCATAACATAATTAATAACCACACTAAAGGGAAAAGGAGGCAAAATGCACCCTTGTCGAATACCAGAAGTAATGCTAAACCAATTGCTACAAGACTTACCAACTCTCACACACGACTCATTGTTATTATAGAGAGCTTTCATTATGTTAACTAACTTTTCTGGTATACCAAATGATCGCACAATCAATCAAAAATTAAGTCGATCAACAGAATTGAAAGCCTTTTCGAAATCAACAAAGCAAGCAACCAAAGGATTCTGCAACTCTAAACATTTCTCAAGAATCTGCCTAAGTGAAAATATGTGATTCACACATCCCCTACCACTTCTGAACCCACATTGCAAATGACGCAAATGACTGCCAACCATATTCTTAATCTTTTTAAGCACAATCATGCAAAGAACTTTCCCTGGAATAGAGAGTAGGCTGACACCCCTATAGTTATCACAACAACTGCGATTACCTTTTTTGAAAATAGGGATAATAATAGCTCTGGTAAAATCTTTAGAAACCATGACTTTATCATAAAAGATATTCAAAAATTTCAGTCATCCAAGTGGTAACCGAAACCTTTCCAGCTCGAAGCATTCCTGTAATAATTTCATCTACCCCTGGTGATTTATGAAGTTTAAGTTTAGAAATAGCCAGAATAACTTCAGATTGTGTTATAGGGCCAACATTAAAGCCACCAATGCATCATCTATCATCATTGCAAACAATGGGAGTAGAACTAACTACATTGTTTAGAACATCACTGAAATGTTAAGCCCACTTAGCCATTAGAGAATCCTCCCCTTCTATAACCTTACCTTGTTTATCCTTCAATCCTTGTATACCTGTCCGTTTTCTACCACACAAAACATTAATTATCTGGTACAGCTCTCTGCTGTTGTGCTGTCTAACTGCTTCCTCGGCTTTGTCAGCCAACCCATCAATCCAAAGATTCTTATCAGCAGCTAACTGATCCCTTACAAGTTTATTAAGCTCTCTGTAAAACTTTCTATTAGGACTAGTAGGGTACTGATTAAGGATATTCCTGCAGTTCCTTCTTTCTGAAATAAGCTCAATTTCCTTGTCACTTAAATAATCCTGTCTCCTCTACTCCTTTTTCCCTAAAAGAGTACTGTAACCATAATGTATTGTATGTTTCAACAGGTAAATTGAAAAAATCCTTTCTTCGGTAGATATTAATAAATGATTGCCACTAGATATTTCAATCCTTTCAAAAAACTTGAGTCTCCTCCGACAAAAGACAGATATTTCTGAATATGCTGACAGTTTCCTTGATAATTATAAACCTTAGCGACTGAAATTTTATTTCTAAGTCGTTCTAGGATTAACATTGGCAGCAATAAATGCACCCTTTATATGCAATTGTATCTATGTGGCATACTTAAACTGTTTAACAAATTAAAGGTAACTTTTCTGCGATTCACTGTGGGATTAAAATATGAATGAAAGGATATAAAGAAGGCAAATTAGAATATAGCTTCTAATGTTTGGTTCCACAATACTAGTAGCATTGATTACCAATCCACGTAATGACTTCTTCATTGCATATATTTAATCCAGCAGCTGAAAAATTCTTAATTCAACCAGACAAGAAAGTATGTAAGGAGATCATAGAATTTTAACTCTCTCAGGTGATCATTTTATGTCGTGGAACGCAAACAATAATTTTTATCATATATTTAATGCGTCGGATTTCTCTCATTCTTTTAGCTTTGAAACATTACTGTCGCCACTGAATATTTCATTTGTGTACAATTAGATATAAGATGGTCACACTCTTGCCCTCGACTAAACCTTCGCTTCTTCTTTTCTAGGATTTTGGAGAGCTCGGATGACTCAAAGGTTGATAGCATTTGGAAAATCTGGAGTTATGGATCTATTTGTTATATTATGGTGATGATTTGTCGCTTTTGGTAAATTCTGTTGCCTGCATGAACTGTTTGATTAAATTGAGACGTGACCATTACTCATAGAACTACATCAGTGGTCTGTGCAATTTCAAAGTGTTGATTTCACAACTGAATGCAATGAAATGCGATTGAGTTATAATAGCAGTCCCAATAATTGTAAAAAGTATTTCAGAAATCTTCCGGAGTAAGAAGGAGTGTTACTTATAGACACTGTTGCGTGCAATACCTTAACAATCATTGAGTCAATTAAACGTCATTCAGTTTGTTGCAAACAAACAAAGAGGATTTCGCAAGGCGTCAACAAAGCTAACATTTACCTATAAAAGAAACATGAAGAGTCGGATTCTTCAGAAAGTGAGACGAGAATAGCTGTCAGTTATTCTTCTCACGCTCTCATTCATCTTCGGCTGGAGATCTGCGGTGAAACACCACTCAGCCACTCTGGGTGTAGACCTTGCACTGTACAGGGGGGGAGGGAGGATTTGTTGGTTGCCCCCAGTGTATGCCTGACGGTCCCTGGTATAAAACCCGGTCCGTGCACTGTCTTGTGTAGAGCTACTACTGTACGGGAGGCACGCGTTGACGGTTTACCTTCGGTATAAAACCCGGGCTGTGTGGCTGTGTTCCCAGGAGAAAGTGGGAACGTTCAGAAGAACCCCTGTTACCCCGTCTATAAGGCTGGTTGTCCCGGGTCTAAAACCCCGCGTGGCAACAGTACGGCGGTGGGTTAAAATGGAGCTGAGTTCAATATGGTTCAAGTGCAGCACCGGAGGTCTGCGGATTAATCTGGACGCAGTACCTTGAACTGTGGCTGGAATGCCGGCTACGAGAGGTGTTAAGCCCGTGCAGTTGATAAGCATGCGTGGGTTGGTAGCTCTCTTTGTGACCCTTTTGTGCAGTATGCAGGAATGCATCGGATGACTGGGAATGGTGTGTGACGTGGGTTGTTTAGCTAGGGTGGATGTGGATAGCCGTCCCTGGGTTTCCCCAGAGACCAGGTTGTACGGCGATTTCAAGAGGATTTCATTTCTTTAAAAATTGTAAAATGTGTTTTCATTTTAATTTGTCTCTCCCATGTTAAAGTAGTTACTGTTTCAATTTTTGACTTTAAAAAGAAAGGCGTTTTAATGAGATGTCTCAGACTGACAGTATATTCATCAGTGGACATTTTTAAATCAAATTACTGTATATATTAGGAGTTTCTTGACCAACGAAGGTGTTTTCCACTGGGAACAACAAACACTACAAAACAAAGAATTAAAACTTCATTAAAAAGAAAAATATTTTGTATTTGAATTTTCTTTAAAACCTCGTTATAAATTAGTGATTATTTAAAAAAAACTAATTTTTTAATTTATTTGCTCGATTAAAACTTTCAAATAACACGTGGATATATTTAGAAATTTAGCAATAATTCAGGAAAAATTAATTCTTACTTGGGTTTTTTCCTTGGAGCTGTACAAAGATGAAAAAGAAGGATGCCGTAATGCAAACAATGTAAGGATGAAAAATGACCTACAATCGGCCAAAACTGTGATTAACTTAACAGGAGGCCTAAATTATGGATGCTATTTACTGTCCTTTTTTTAATTTCAATGTGAAGCAATTTAGCCTACTGCAGTCAGCTTCCAAGCCAAGAAATTAGCTGAGAAGTAAATATATTGAAAATATTTTGTTAGAGTCATCCTTTGTTAAAAGAACAAACTTCGCTCACATATGAAAGAAAACTTCTCCCAGAAATCCACTGTTTAAAAAGTTTGACGCTCGAGAGGATTGTGTTTATAGGTAGAAATATTTGTCAGATTTTTTTTTACTTAGTTGCAAAACACGTTGTTGAAGGTAAGACGCAAAACAGGTTAATTTCCTTATATTTCGTTTCAAAAGAAACGAGATAGTGATTTAATAAATGTTTATCTGCCCGTCTCTAAACATTATATTTTAAAAAACTGTAATCATCTGTAAATATTACAATACGTGTTAGTGCACCTCATAAAAAATGCCTAATTTCAGTAATTAATGGAAATAGCATGACAGTACAATATCGATGTTAAGATAATTCCTAAAAGGAACGTTACTCAAAAAAAAAAACTTAATTAAAAATATAAATATCGTAAGGTAATACATACTTTTTTAAAAGTGAACTGAAAAAAAAAACGGTTCTTAATCATATAGAAACCAAAACTAGAAAAGTGAATTAAGTATAAATACATCCGAGAAACCACATTAATAATAACAACCTCTGGTTTCCTTTTGAAGATAAATAGTGATATCGTGAACCACATGAACAAACTCTGTGGTTTTCCAATTGCGTAGTGTGTCTTTTAATTCTTTCGTATAGCATATTTTCATTGCAATGGATATATAAAACAACCGTTGTAATTTTATGAGGAAGTAAAACAAAGTCTTATACAAAAGACATGAATTTTTAATTCACCCATGAGAGATGTATTTGTTGAAATATTTCACTTGCAATGGTCCAAACTAAAAATGCAACAGATATTTCTAGGTGTAACCTACTTTATTGGTAAGCGCAGACTCTAAAAGTATACTCGTGCACAACTAGATCTGTTCTCCTACTGAAAGCCAAAAATGTAGAAATCGGTTGATCAATTATATTTTATAATTCATTTTATAAGAAATAATGAAATTACCCATGAAATATATCGTCATTTAATCGTCATTTGCTATTGGTAGATTTGCACGAAAGAGATTTGGGACGAGTTTTCTCATTGGACGAATCGGCTTTCTTGGAGTTGTCACATTGAACGAATCGGCTTTCTAGGAGTTGTCTCATTGAACGAATCGACTTTGAGTGAATGTTATAATCCTGTATAATATTTGAATGTATGCTATAATCCTCTTTAAGGAATTGTTCGTAATTGCGTAATCCTATATCAGCTGAATTACAAACCGTTTTCTCTTATACAGCATCTCTTTAAATCATTCCGTGATAGGTAACATTTTTCTTTTCGTTCGCATTACTCACAATTGGATTCGATATGGTTACGTTCAGTAATAGTGCAATAAATTGGATTATGACTATATCAAAATGGGAAAAATTATTATTTGGAGAAAATAAGTTAGTATTACATAATCCCATCTTGACACTTCTCTCTCCTGGTGATGGGACTTATTGCAATTACAAAGCCTGCTGCCTCCGAGACGTTCAGTCATTTCTGAATGATCCTTAAGTATTAAATACCTAACGGCGGGATATATCTGTGGGTTTGAATATTCTATGGTTGTTAATAATATATATTTAATAATAATATATTATATCATATTTAGTATTTAACAAATAAGAGTAACATAAATTTTTAATAACAGCTAAAGTGTCTCATATTTTTCATAAAGACTTCTCTAGCAGGCTTATGCCCTAATGAAAATTACTTCACAACCATTGACCTTTGAATTAAGGTCCTGCTCTTAACTCAAGTTTACGAAATTATTCATATCCATGGTAATTTCTTTATGATCTTTTAACGTGAAACCGTAAGCAGAAACCGTAATATCATCATTGCTTCATTCTTGATATCAACAGAGTTGAAATTCGATAAGGTGTTCGTTTATCAACTTTCTTACAAAGCGTTTATGTTTCCCTATCACACTTAACCTTACAACGAACCTAACTCTTGTACAGCCTAACTCACAGACATATGCCTCATTCGTTTAAAAATCAAATTTCGACCCCGCCCAAATCAACTCCTGCGGCAATCTGTCCAGATATTTCTTCAAAGCCGTCAAACAATGTCACAAGGACCATAGGACTCAGAGAAATCACGGGAAGTGGACCAACTAAACAAGTGTCAGAATACAGATGGAATTCTCCCGTCAATGCCATCCAGCTTGTTCTTTAATGTGCACAAGGTATGACTCTACCGCAGAATGGACCATGCTTAACATCCCATCCAAAGGTATCCCCTACTAACCAAGGGTTGGGGACGGAGGTTTGAAGAGAAAAATGTCAATAATGATCCATTTGGCCACTGCAGTCCAATTATAGCAAGCTCCTGTTTGACACTGTCAGTCCATGGCATCATAGGTCTTCCCTACTTACTGAGAGCTTTTCCTTTAGACACACTCTTGATAATCATGTTTGCCAATCTATACATACTGGCAACACAGCCACATCAAAAGTCTCTCTTTGTACAAAATCTTGCTCAAAGGACGTTGATGACTCCTTCTTCTAACCTCATTATTACTTTCAAATTAAAACCACCTAATGCCCATAAGACAGCCAAAAATCCATCAGTTGTATTCTGTCGAATATGTCTTTCGAGTGTCATGTCACACGACAGTTCAATTATAAAATCAATATCTGAATCCTGCAATTCTGTCTCGGATTCACGTTCTATGTAAAAGGGTTCCTTATACATGCTTTGTTGCTGTTGATTGGAGGGAAATATTCCTTCAGACTTGTCTCCACTCCTAGCAGATATTCCTTGATCATCATCATCATCATCCTCAAGAAGCCATGGGCTACGGAGGTCCAACCTGACAGTGCAATTTAGTTCTCCAAGCAAGTCTATCGAGCTACATCTACTGCATCTGGCCACTGCACACCAATTCTAACAAGGTCCTGTTTCACATTGCCCACCACATCCTAGGTCTCCCCTTCTTTCTGAGGCATTTAGACACACTGTTCATAACCCTATTCGCCAATCTATAATTATTCATACGGGCAACATGGCCAAACCAGTGGAGTCTCTCTCTGCACAATATGCTGCTTAAACGAGGTTGAAAACTCCTTTGCCTAACGTCATCATTAGTTACACAGTTGAACCACCTAATGCCCAAGATACTGCGTAAGCATTAGGAATCAAAAGCATCTAGTTTCCTGTTATCTTGTTTACAAAGTGTCCAAGTTTCACTACCATAACTAACCCTAGAAAGAACCAAACTATTATACAGTCTAATTTTAGTCTTTAGGTGTATACGCCTGTTTCTCCACATTCTCCATAGATTCTTAAAAGTCCCGGCGGCAATCCCTATTCGTCTGTTAATCTCATGCCGCACATCACCATTATCTGTTACATAGCTCCCAAGATAATTAAACTGTGACACGTGCTCAAGACTACAACCATTCAGATTAACTGAATCACAGCCTGCCTGACCAATTTTCATCACTTTAGTTTTCTCTCTGTTTATAACCAAATCTACTCTACTACCAGTCTTATCAACACCTCGAATGAAAGAGTTCATCTCATCAGCATCATTTGCCAAAAGGGCTAAATCATCAGCATAGTCTAAATCAGAAATTTTCGTATCTCCCGTCCATTTATGGCCAAAATCTTTCATTTGAAGTGAATTTCGCATAACATAACCGATAACCAAGCTAAAGAGAAAAGGAGACAAAATTCACCCTTGTCGAACACCAGACGTAATGCTAAACCAATTGCTACAAGCCTTACCAAGTCTCACTCACGACTCAGTGCTATTATAGAGAGCTTTCATTATGTTAACTAACTTGTCAGGTATACCATATGATCCCACAATCAACCACAAAATATGACGATCAACAGAGTCGAAAGCCCTTTTGAAATCAACAAAGCTAGCAACCAAAAGTTTCTGAAACTCTAAACATTTCTCAAGAATCTGCCTAAGTGAAAATATCTGATTCACACATCCCCTATCACTTCTGAATCCACAGCGGAAGATTTTCCCTCCACAGAAGCCCACCAGTGCAGCAAAATTAGGATCCATAATCAAGCTCAGAGCCATATATCTATCCAATCCAGTTGGTTTAAATGGTCAGTACCAAGACCCTGTGTGGTTGACTACTCCTCAGCAGGATAGAAAAAAAAAGAAAAGTAGCCATAGTTGTCCAGATCAGTAGGCCACACTAATCTGGCAGCCCTCCCTTTTCGTTCACTTCCACAAGAGAGTATCTCTTTTGAAAGGTACTAACAGTCTGCACCACGAGAAGGCGGGGTCGGACATTAGGTGCTAGGCCTGGCCGGTTCTATGCATCATCACGGGGGATTGATGCATAGCTCTCCTTGTAGTGATTACCTATCTACGATTTACAGACCTATTCCTTGATTGCAGCTGAAATCTCGTCCGGCATGGAACTCATGATATACTCTTTTTATGATTCTGTGAGCTTTCTAGAAGCTTTGTAAATCCCTGCTTCTACACGACGGAACCACAAATTGAATTTTTTCTTTGCAGTTCCACCTGCTCTTGCACTTTAAATACAGTTACATTGCTGCCTCGAAATGTCAGATTTCAATTATTCAAAAAATCAAATATATCACAAAGATAGGCTACCTTGATTAATCAATTGACATCATGAAAACTGCCTTTGAATTGGAATATTGCATCCCTAGCCACTGGGGGATATTGGTCTAAGAACATTAAAACTTCTTCCTTCATTTCACTAAGTCTTTTTAAAACATTCCCTCGTGATAGCCATCGCAGTGTAAAAGATGTTTATGCTAACTGCCCATTTCTTTGTACAACGCAGAGAATATTCTTGAATTCAGTAGATGAAATTTTATAAAGTTTATAAGTTTTACAAACTCTTCCATGCTTGCAGTTAAAATCAATGACATTTTTTGACGGACAATGCTTCTGTGTGAATGCTACAATGCACCCATACACAGTCCGGTGCTACGGCTTTGATCCTCGGAAAAAATCAAAGACGAGCGCCTGCCATTGCGAGTGCTCCATCGCTACTCAGTCCCACACATTTCTTCCATTCAATGCCATTGAATGGATCTTTATTGACATTTTTCTCTGCAAAACTCCGTCCCCATCCCTTGGTTAGTAGGGGATACCGTTGGATGGGATGTTAAGCATGGTCCCATTTCCGGTAGAGGCATAACTTGTGCACATTAAAGAACAAGCTGGATGGCATTGACGGGAGAATTTCCATCTGTATTCTGACACTTGTTTAGTTGGTCCCCTTCCCCGAGATTTCTCTGAGTCCTATGGTCCTTGTGACATTGTTTGATGGCTTTGAAGAAATATCTGGACAGATTGCCACAGGAGTTGATTTCGGCAGGGACGAAATTTGATTTTTAAACGAATGAGGCATATGTCTGTGAGTTAGGCTGTACAAGAGTTAGGTTCTTTCCAAGGATAAGTATGATAGGGAAACATAAACGCTTTGTAAGCAGAATTCTTACAGAAAGTTGATTAACGAAGACCATATCGAATTGCAACTCTGTTGATATCAAGAATGAAGCAATGATGATATTTTGGTTTCTGCTTATGGTTTCAGGTTAAAAGATCATAAAGAAATTACCATGGATCTGAATAATTTCGTAAACTTGAGTTAAGAGCAGGACCTTAATTCAAAGGTCAATTGTTGTGAAGTAATTTTCATTAGGGCATAAGCCTGCTAGAGAAGTCTTTATGAAAAATATGAGACACTTTAGCTGTTATTAAAAATTTATGTTACTCTTATTTGTTAAATACTAAATATGATATAATATATTATTATTAAATATATATTATTAACAACCATAGAATATTCAAACCCACAGATATATCCCGCCGTTAGGTATTTAATACTTAAGGATCATTCAGAAATGACTGAACGTCTCGGAGGCAGCAGGCTTTGTAATTGCAATAAGTCCCATCACCAGGAGAGAGAAGTGTCAAGATGGGATTATGTAATACTAACTTATTTTCTCCAAATAATAATTTTTCCCATTTTGATATAGTCATAATCCAATTTATTGCACTATTACTGAACGTAACCATATCGAATCCAATTGTGAGTAATGCGAACGAAAAGAAAAATGTTACCTATCATGGAATGATTTAAAGAGATGCTGTATAAGAGAAAACGGTTTGTAATTCAGCTGATATAGGATTGCGCAATTACGAACAATTCCTTAAAGAATAATATACAGGATTATAACATTCACTCAAAATCGATTCGTTCAATGAGACAACTCCTAGAAAGCTGATTCGTTCATAGTGACAACTCCTAAAAGCCGATTTGTCGAATGAGAAATCTCGTTCCAAATCTCTTTCGTGCAAAACCACCAATAGCAAATGACGATTAAATGATTAAATGACGATTAATAAATTTCATGGGTAATTTCATTATTTCTGAAATTGATCAACCGATTTCAACATTTTTGGCTTTCAGTAGAAGAACAGGTCTAGTTTTGCACGAGTATAATTTTAGTTTCTGAGCTAACCAATAAGGTAGGTTACTCCTAAAAATATCTCTTGCATTTTTAGTTTGGACCATTGCAAGTCAAATATTTTAACAAATATATCTGTCCTGGGCGAATTAAACATTCATGTCTTTTGTATAAGACTGTTTTATTTCCTCATAAAATTACAACAGTTGTTTTATATATTCATTGCAATGAAAATATGCCACATTTTATAAATTTTCATAATTTCCTTATGAATTTCATTTGTATTAAAACTGCGGAGTATTATAAATAATCATTTATTATGTAGTGATCAATATGTGACAGAATTACATTAGAATACTAATGGATAATATACTATGGCGTATATTTCTACTCAGTTTATATATCTATTACTACTACGCAGTTTAATAATTTGAGGTTTGAAATAATGGCGGAAAGCCACAGCGTAGGAATTTATTAATCCAATATGGGGAGTATACACGTTATCTACTACGGTACATACGTTACATCAGTGCCGTCCTAACAGTATTGTAGGCCCCTGGGGAAAGCAATGCACTGGAGCCCTTACCCACCCTCCTAAGGAAATAAAAATGCTAACGGTCAATAAACTTAAACGTATGCATTTATTGGTACTTTTAACAAAATCAATGGTTAAACATAAAAAAAATGCTTAAAAGCGAGGATTAATCAACACAAGCTTTGGCGAAATTTTGAATCGTGGGGCCCCTGGGCTACTGCCCAGTGTGCCCATGCCTTAGGACGGCCCTGCGTTACATACTCGTACAATATTAAAGGAGGGCACACAACGACGCAATTTTCAATAGCAATAATTCGGAAGCAATCATGATGCAATTGTCGCATTATGAGTGTTGCACACCAATTGCTTACAGACCCACACCGCACTAAAGCAATTTTACGTTTTGTGCAGTTCGAATTCGCTAGTTTCATTTCGCTTCGATGTCGCTAGTGCTGCACCCTTTAGGTTGCGTTGGGTTGTTTTACCTCTGAGCGGCACTTTTTTTGCACACCATGGGCTAAATGGCCAGATCACATGGATCCCGAAAGCTCAGAGAAGGCTGGGGGAGGTTATCAATTGCAATGTCAATTGGATTCTCAGTTGTGTCAATTGGGCTGTTAATTTTGTCAAATGCAGTGTCAATTGCGTTATGAAGTGTGTGAATTGCAATGTCAATTGGGTTCTCAGTTGTGTCAATTGCAGTGGCAATTGAGTTGCTTATTGTGCTAATTGCACTGTCGATTGCATTGTTAATTTGATTGTCCATTGTGTCAGTTGGGTTGTCAATCGTATCAATACAGATGTCAATTGTATTATCAATCGAGTAGTCAATTGTGCTTATTGCACTGTCCATTGGGTTTTTAATTGCATTGTTAATATGGTTATTCATTTTGTCAATTGCAGTGTTAATTGGGTCAGTTGCAGTGTCAATTGGACTGTCAGCTTTGTAAATTGCCATGTCAATCGGGTGTTAACTTATTCTTGAATTGTATCAATTGCAATATTAATGATTTCTCAGTTATGTCAATTACACTTCATTTGGGTTGTCAATTGAAGTGTCAATTGGATTGCCAACTGTTTCAATTGGATTTCAATTGTGCCAGTTGCAGCGTCAATGGGTTGTCAATTTTGTCAATTGGATTCGTTTTCGCAATTGCAGTGTCAATTGAATTGTCAATTACGTTAACTGCAGTGTCATTTGGATTGCCAGTTTTGGCAATTTCAATGGCACAACTGACACAAAACTGGCCAATTTCAATGGTGCACGGAACCACTCCATCGAATGGGACTTTAAGCTGTGGCCCCGTGTGCGGGAGAGACATACCCTGTACAGGTTAAAGAATGCGCTGGGTGGCCTTGATGGGAAGCTGCCATCTGTCTTCTAACAGTTGGCCATTGGGTCCCCTCTCCCAACCTTCTCTGAGCCCTCGTGGTCCTTGTCCTTGTGACCTGGCCATTTAACCTATTCTGTGCAAAAAAAGTGCTGTTCAGAGGTGAAACAACCCAATTGCTTTCGCGTTTCAGAAATCTGCTTACCTTACAGAATACTAATTATTTTATACTTGTGAAAATGCAAAAACCTATTACGAAATGAAAAATTTGTTTTCGCCTTGTTTACGGTTTAACTCGAATATTTCAATTTGTTTTTCGGCGGGTGGTGTCTAAAAAGCGGGTGAAATCGGGTATCGCACTAAACGCAAATATTTCACACCCTATTAATAAACCACGGCATTTTTCCTAATCCGCAAAAAAAAAGAAATATTCAAAAACTACCATTTCTGAACCTGATTTCAAGCTAGCATGAGTCTGTTTATTAATAAAGTACACTCTGAATATATTTACGATATTGTTTCATTTTTAAATATAATACTTTTGAGGTCGTTTATTGGAAAAAGATCTGCAGTAGTCATTTTGTCGTCTGCGAGTCTGTAGACATTCTACATTTTCATTTTTAGCGGTAATTTTAAAAAAATGTTGGTCTGGAGAGGTATTGATGAAATTTTATATTCGTATTTCTAGAATCTTCCAATTGTCCTCACTACTGATGAAACAAAAAGTTGAAAATGCCAAAGTTTTAAACAAATATTGCAAACGATCTATTTACTCGAGATTTGAAATTTTGATGTTCTATGTCGTAGCCAAGAGGTCTACATTGGCAGCAGTCCTTTATCCTCTTACCCAGGGAGGAGGAGTGAACACACCATTTTGTTTTGAGATATTAATGAAAAATGCTTTTGTATTTTGTAAGTACTAAAAAGATATTACTCGTTCGTAGTATATACCAATCATTTCTTAGTTGCAATTTCCACCACTAGAGGGTGCTAAGATCGCAAATAAGATATTCAGTTATCTTTGAAAATGGGCATTCCATGTTAGAGTTGGTTGTTATTCTTGTAGTTATTTCTGCCATTATTGCTAGTTCATACATCCCAGAGACTGTTTAAAGAAGTTAATGAGTAGATACAGTTTCAGAATTCGTTTTTCACATAAATGAATAAAATTTGGTCTTTCATGATTATTTGGAAAAATTACTGGTGACTTATGGGAAAAACATAAACATACTTCAAAAGCGATTTAAGTTATGAATTTATTAATCATATTTCTGCCTTGTAACAGAAAAAATTAATAATTGCTTCTTACATGTTTTCAAATTCTATTCCGTGAGTTTGCATAGCTTCTTTCATGCAGCTCTGAAAAATGGAAACAAAAGAACTAAATATTTTTTTTATAATATATCTATCAAAACGTAAAATATTTTTTTAGAGCAGTTTTGTTTGTGACCATGTTTTGTGAAGAACTAAAACTTGTGCATCGTTCTGACAGAATCAATTGAAGTTTTGTCAAGATGTGAAATGGACTCCAACCTAGAAGAGAATTTTCAGAGATGCAAGTCTAGTTGGATATCTAACTCCCCCCCCCCCCATCATTGTGTCTACATCGAGAGGGACTTTATGCCGCGGAACCGTGTGTATGAATTGGATCGCTTAGCATAACTTTCTCTGATACCATGGGGTCCTTGTAACCTGGCTGCTCAGCCCTATTTTGTGCACTAAAGTTTCTTTCAGAGGCAAAAAACTCGAAACCCTCGACGGTAGAAAACCAGTTCATGAAGCCCACGATGCAGTCTTTACAATGCGAAGCAACAGAAATTGCAGTTGGCGCAAGAGGTATTCGTATTGACGACTCATCAGCAGAATGAAAAGAGAATGATCAAATGAAGAGTCCAAACTAATTAGTTAACTAATTAATCTAATTTATCGCTACAGATTGAGCCACCCTCGCCCTGTTTATTTGGAAATAAATAACATAAATGTCATGTTCCAAACATCATTAGAATAATTAAATAATTGAATTTTTTCTGAATTAATAGTGTTATTAGGTTCAAATTAAAATTTTTTGTTTCAAAACATATTATCTATAATTATTTTACATAAAACATCCCACTAAGCCGAAGCTTATCAGTGGGAATTTATATGATTTTTACAGATATAATCTAGATTAGATCAATATCAGTACATAAAATGAAGGAGAAAAAAGAAAGAAAGAAAGTAAATAAAATGATAAATGTTTCCGAATAAAAACATCACTTTTTCATCAATCACTGAAATAATTTTTCTTTAACATCAGAAATTTTACTAAGTTAACGATTTCTCTGGGGAGCAAGTTAAATAGGTAGGGAATTTGATATTCTTTGGAATTTCGTCTGTAATTATTATAAAATTTTGGTTCCTTCAAAAAACTCTTAAAATATTTTCTGGTAAACTTATTGTGACAAATATTTTGCTTATTGGTATTATTAAAGAAGTTATTGATAACACAAACAAATTTAAAATTAACACAAAAAATAATAATTAAATAATGCGCTGAAATAGATAATTTAACTTTTTTAAAAACTCACATGACATTCCATCAGTTTTTCATGATTTTCAGTAGATTGCTGTAAATAAACAGAAGCAAAAATATTCACATTAACGGACTGCATTTCAGAATTGGAACTTACTGAGTCAAAACCAAACAAGAAATTTCAATCCATTTTATTATATCATGGGTTTTAATGAGATGTTCAAGAAATATCGCACCACCAAAATAGCACTGACCTCTGGACCATTGAACTCTGAGTATTTTGCATAGCAACGATCTGTCTCTACGTTGGGTTGTTTTTACCTGCGAACAGCACCTTTGTGCATGCAATCAGCTAAATGCCAGGTCACGAAGGCACTAAGGGCTGAGAGTTGCTTATCAGAAGGGGACCACTGGACAGCTCTTAAAGAACAGATGGAAACAACCCGTCAAGGCCATCCAGTGTGCTCTTTCACGTGCATCGACCTAACGTCCAATCCAACAGAGGGCGTCCTTTCCAAGCCCATCGATGTCTCCTAAGATCTGTTCCAGTAGGTCCCCTTCCCCCAACTTTCTCAGCTCTCGGGGTTGTTGTGAACTGGCCATTTAGCCCATTGAGTGCAACAAAGAGCCACTCAGAGGTAAAACATTATCTCCCTTCGTTATTCCCAGATATTTCAGAGTTCTATACTTTCAGAGGGTAGTTCCCAGGTTCGAGTTCCACCTGTGTCAATATTGAGATTTACCTCGCCTAAATCTCCCCCTGCTCTCAGTGAAAAAGCGGAGACCAATGGAATTGGAAAGGCCACCGTCCATCGATAGGATGTAAAGCAGCAGCCCCCGTGTTCAGATCTATACCCTGTTTACGTTAAAGAACATGCTCTTTGGTTTTTACGCCAGGCTTCCATATGTCTATTAACAGCTGTACATTGGATTCATTTCCTAGAAACTTTTCTGAACGTTTGAAGTCCTTGTTACTTCTCCATTTAGCCTATTATGTGCATAAAACGGTGCAACTCAGAGATAAAACATACATGCAGAATTTTCATCCAGCCATGGGCTACAGAGGTCCAACTAGACTGTGCAATTTAATTCTCCAAGCAGATGTGTCCTCAGCTACAGCTGCTGTAATTGGCCGCTGTAGACCAATTCCAACAAGGTACTGTTTGACATTGTCTGCCCACCGCATCGTAGGTCTCCCCCTCTTCCTGAGGCCTTCAAACACACTCTTCATAATCTACGATTATCCATATGGGCAACAAAGTCAAACTAACAGAGTCTCTCTTTGCACAATATTCTGTTCAAAGGAGGTTGCCGACTCCTTTGCCTAACTTCATCATTACTTAAAAAGTCAAACCACTACTACCAAAGATACTACCCAAGACATTACTTAAGCTTCTAGAATCAAAGACATTAAGTTTCCTTCTATCTTCTTTACAAGTGTATTAATTTTGTGGGGAAAAACTGATCGAATTGTATTATTAAATGCAATATTCTGAATGCCTCTACAGTAAGCAGATTTATTATTTAAATTCAGTTTTTAAATTGTTTAGAAACTTTTGGTTCAGCAAGTATTTTTTTAAGCAGCTACTCTAGAGGATTTTTGAAAGACTGAGTCATCTTCTCAGAAATAAGAGGCTGTCATGTGAAAACTTTTTATGTTTAATTGGTATCATTTTAAAATGTGCTCTATTTTATTTATTTAACTTCGTGAATCCTAACATTTATCAGAGTAATAACTCCCTTTCCTCAATTATTGTTTTCAAACTATCCAGTTCACCAAGTATTGGGAATTAAAAAAATTTCTCTGTAACACGTAGTTGAAACTCGGGATGGCGGAAGCTTCCTATTTGTGGGTTTTATAAACCAAACGCCCACAGAAATTTCTAAAAAAGTTCCCTTTGAGAACGATTGATTCAAAAGAAATTGTTCAGAGATTTAATGCAGGTATTATTATGACTGTGCATACACAATGCAATACAAAAATATTTGCATAATTTCATATTACGTCAATGGAAACGTAACTTCAAAGCTCTATAACTTCTAAAATATGCATTTAATGAAAACAATGTGACTGAAGTTAAATTGAATATCAAAATCAAATTTATTTAGATTTCGATTTTCAACGATATTTTTTCAGTATTTAAAGAATTTGGGAAGCTGAAATATTTCACAACAGTAATGCGTCATAACATTTACCTTAGATATTAATTTAAACTTAAATAATAAGTATTATTTCAAATCTGTTAATAAAATAAATATATATTTTTGAAGTTTTCGTAATGGTTATTTTAATATTAGATAATTATTAATGACTTATACAGCAGTATTTTTTTTTAAATATTCGAGCTTCCATAATTCTTTAACTATTGATTTAACGTCCAACCCAACAGGGAGCGTCCTTTGCTTACGACGAATGTAGCTGAAAATTCGAAATTTAAGTAGATTTGATTATAATCTTCAATTTATCTTCAGTCACACATTCCGTTAAATGCATATTTTAGAAGTTACAGAACTTCGAAATTCGGTTCTCACTAACAAAACATCGAAGATTTATTGTTAAATATTCTAGCTTCCGTAACTCTTAAAATACTAAATGAATATTGTTGAAAATCGAGATTTAGATAGATTTTATTATAATTTATCTTCAGTCACATATTACCATTAATTGCATATTAGAAGTTATAGCACTTCGAAGTTATTTCCATTGATTTAAGAGATTAGAAATTAGATTCCACTGACAGCATGAAAATTAAAAGTTTTGGTAGGGCAATAAAGTAAAGTTTATTTATTTATATTACTTAATCCCTTTTATTACTTAGTTATTTAATAAAATATAACACTTCATATTTTGGATATTTTTTACACTGAATCTGTGTAAATCAATCTACAAGCTCTGGAATATAAAATTTTAGGTGGCCTGTTCTAAAGAAACAGAGAAATATAAAATTTCTGAACTTACCATGACATCGCGCATGGACTCCATTTTTTCATGCATGCATTCCCAGAACTAAATTAAAAAAAAAGACAAAAATTAGTGAAATCATAAATTAGTGCATTCTTTAGAATGTAAACGTTCAGTTTTATTTTTTATCTAACACAGATTTTAAATAATACGAGGGGCGTTCAAATAGTTCTTGACACGTATCTTCAGAACGAAAACCATTGCAGTTGCCTCACCGAATTTTACTGTTCTTCAAAGTACTCCCCTGAGGTAACTATATAAAGTTGCAGATGTCTACGTCAATTCTGGGACGCTTGGTGGTATTGCTTTTGGGGAATACTCCGCAACTCTGAAAGGACACATTCTGAACGATCTTACACCCTTGAAAAAGCCTTTCCATCTGTTTGATTTTTTCCCCTGCACCAGACAGGCCATCTCTTGCAGGGTTTTGTGAGCACTGCCATTGTCATGGAGAAGGAGAACCCTTGACACGCCAGTTGTTAGACGTTGCTCCTTCATCTCCTTAACAATTTTAGGCAAAAAAAATTTGGTGTAGTATTCGCCATCTATAGTCGTATTTTCAGGCAAGGTGTCGACGGCAACCATTCCTTGTGATTAAAAAAAATCATCAACATCCTCTCCTTGAGTGAGAGTCTTATCAGAGTTTGGGGATGCGGTTCATTTTCCACAACCCAAATATAGTTGTCGATCTTTATGGGAGTTATATAGTACTAAAACACGTCTCATCAGCTGTGACAATGTCTGTTAACCATATGACCGGGTTAAAAGGTTGCCAACATTTTGCACGAGTTGACTCTAGTCTTTTTATGCTGTCTGCCAGTTTGTGGGTACCCATTTGGCACATATCTTTCGAAACAACATATATTGATGAATAATTGTTCCCACACTACCAATCTATGTACGGAACGTATTACCTGAACGAGTGCGATTTCCCTTAATGAGTTCACAAACAGCAGCCAATGTTCTCCCGTTCACGGCCTCCTTCGATTTTTCTGCATGAGGGAAGTCGTCAAATCTCATCCTTCTCTGAATTTCCGTATCCATCCCATAACAATACCATATTAAGAGGCAGTATCCCCATATACTTGTGATAAACGGCGTGAATTTTTTTTTTTTTTTGCGTCGCCCCTAAGCTGCGGCCTTGTGAAAATGTAAACTCTTCCCCCGTCTTTAGTAGGCTCCATGGTAACAACTCACAGATTTCGCAGTCCGAACTTTACGCTCAGCCAGCAAAGAGAGAAATGATGATAAGGCCTTTGTTTTTAGCAAGTAATGACAAGTTTAGGAAAGCTTTCAAATAAGTCTTAGCTCGTTAATTTCGGAAGAACGAATCCAAATCGGAACGTAACTTCGAAGAAAGAACTTTTTGAACGCCCTCCGTATCTCTTGTGAAAATTTGATGATGTAGAAAATAGTGGTGAGATCGTGCTCTGACTCAGAATAATTAAAATTTCTATGTGTTACGTTTAATTGTAACATAAAAAGTAAAAATATTGCAATTTCAACTTTTTATTCAATCTGCCTTTGACTACATTTTTGCGTATTCTCTATCTTTAATAAATGAATTACTCAGCGTTTATATTAATGTTAAAAGAACCTTAAGTTTCTACTAGTATTTCTAGTGTTTTCCTATTAAGAGCACTAATACCTTAATTTTGTTGTTAGGTTAGCATTCTTTTACCTCTCAGCGGTATATTATTTTGCACACAATGGTTTAAATGGCAAGGTCATAAGAACTCCCAAAGGATCAGAGAAGGTTGGGGGAGGGGACCCATTGGACAGCTGTTAGGAGACATATGGTAGACTCCCATCAAGGCCATTCAGCATATTATTTAACGTGCACAGGGTATGGCTGTCCCAGACACCGAGCCAGGGCTTAACTTCCCATCAATTGGATGGCGGCCTTTCCAAGCCCATTGGTGTCCCCTACTGACTGTGGGCAGGGTGGGAAATTTTGCGGAGATAAATGTCAACGCTGGCTCAGCAGGGACTGAACGTGGAAATTACAGATTTCGAGCCTGATGCGCTTACCTCCTGAGCTAACCCTCTGTCCGTGTTAAGTTCTGAGAGTGTTAAATTCATCACATTAAAGAAAGGATATATTCAACTGGTCCCAAATCCCCAACGAAATAAAACTTGATAAATCATCAAAAGGTCATGGGTTCTTATCCCACCAAGCTCAAGAAAATGTTTCCTCTAAATTTAATACGACGATTATTAGAAGTGTAAAACTTTAATACTTACGCAACGACCGCATTCTCTTCGTTCCGATGGTGATTTTTCGCAAAAATCATTCAACGCATCTTGCATTTTGTCGTATTCTTGATTCAGGCAATTCGTACGGCAGATTTTCACTATATCCATCACCTGGAAAAAAAAGAATGTATAAACTTTTCTTTCTAATTATAAATATATTACCCAGTATATACAGATACTAGCTATAGTCCAAATGCTTTTCCTAATTTTCTGCAACATCAGCTAACTACTTGACCAGCCTTTACCTGGGCTAGTGTACTCGACTAAAAAACCATCGGGCATGACCCTGTGTTTGTGTGCTACATGAGAAAATACCGTCGTTTGAATATGGAAGTACATTTTTACCTTTAAAAAATATAAAGCTGCCAAAGTTTAGTGGAAATGTATTTTTCCTATTCATTCACAACTTTCGCCATTCCCGGCAGAAGTTTGACACAAAACGATTCTATTCACGATTGCAGCGCCGTGCGAAAAAGTGGATGAAGCAGTCAGCTGACCACTCTGAAAGATTTGAAGAGTGGGTAGAGAGTATGTTTTGCCCATACTGATAATTTCAAAAGTGGGCAAAGTGATATCTTGTTCTCCCTGAAAATTTGGAGAGTTTGCAAAGGGTATATCTTGTCACACCCTGAAAGATTTACAGTGGGCCAAGAGTATATTTTTCTCATCCTGAAAATTTGGACAGTGAACAAAGTGAATATCTTGTCCACCCTGACCGTGTTTTAAATTGACAGAGTGTTTTTTGCCCATCGTGAAAATTTCGGGAGTGGAGAAAGTATATCTTGCCCATTCTGAAAAGCTGGAGAGAAGACAAAGGGGGAACTTGCTTACTTTTAAAGTCTTGTCCACCTCCCAAATTTGGAGAGTAGGCAGAAAGTATGTTTTGCCTACTCTGAAAGATTTTGAGAGTGGGCCAAGAGTAAATATTTCCCACCTGAAATTTTTGAAGAGTGTGCAAAGTGTATATTTTGCACACCCTGAATGATTTGGAGAGTGGCAGAGAGTATATTTTACCAATCCTGCAAATTTGGAGATGGTTCAAAATTTGAAAGATTTAGAGCGAAGGACATTTTCACACTCTCCAAATTTCCAGGGTGGGCAAAATATACTCTCTGATCACTCACTAATTTTTTTCTGAGTTTAAAAAAAATACCCTTTGCGCACTCACCAAATTTTTAGGGTGGACAAAATGTACTCTCTGCCCACTCTCCAGTTTCCTCAGGATGGGAAAAATATAACGTTTTCATACTCTGTAAATTATCAGGGTGGGCAAAATGTACCCTTTGCAAACTCTCTAAATTTTGAGGGTTGGCAAAATATACCCATTGAACACCTTTTAAATTTTCAGGATGGGCAAGATATTAACTTTCTCCAGTATCGAAAATTTCAGAGTGGTCAAATTTGGTGGTTTGAGTGGTCAAAATGGTTATACTCTTGGCCACTCTCTAAATCTTTCAGGGTGGGCAAGATAGGTATTACTGTATTTAGCGAGGCTTAAGTAGTCGATGTTTCAGAAGAGTCGCTGTGTTGCCACAAATAATGTATTTACTCGAACGAAAACCTTCAAATTGTTGGCGATGTCAGTCCACGAACTAAATGATCCAACTAAGTCTATGATGCCTCATCTACGTAGTTGCACCCTTGCACTAAAACGAAACAATTCTAATACCGACATTGAGCTTGAGACGAAGCTTGAAGAAATGCATTCAGCACAACACAGTTCGAGATATCGTGAACTATCAGCGACTGAATGCAGAAGTTGTGTTGATTTACCAAACAGAAGTACTTTTATTCACAAAAAAGACCCCAAGGGCTGAAATAAGTTTGGGGAAGGGGTTCCAGTGCATAGCTTTTGGGAGAGAGATGGAAGCCTCCTGTCAAGGCCACGCAGTGAGTTTTTATTAAGCACATTGGGTTGGGATGTTTAACTTCTGAGCGACACTTTTTTTGCATACAATGTGCTAAATGGCCAGATCACAAGGACCCCAAAGCTTCAGAGAAGATTTTGGAGGGGACGCACTGGACAAATATTTGGAGACATATGGTAGCCTCCAGTCAAAGCGATTCAGCGTGCTCTTCAACGTGCACACGGAGCCACGGCTTAACGTCCCATCCAACGGGCGACGACTTTTTCCAAGGTTTCCCTTTCCGTAATGAAAGAGGACAGAGTGAGAAGTTTTGCGGAGATAAATCTCAACGCTGTCTCAAGAGGGAATTGGAACCTGGGAACTGCACATTACGAACCTGGCGCATTATTGATTGAGCCACCCCGGCCCCTCCATCTGTCGCGTCTCTCTAATTTGTTTGATTATATTATATATTTTCATGATATATATATATCTAAGTTTTAAGCGTATTTTCATAGGTGTCTTAAAAGGGAATGTGGCTCGTTAGTTGTCATTCAGGAGCAAGCTGGGATATTCTCCATATGCTCGGGAAGGGAGCTGGCAAAATGGCTTTAAGCATCTCCGTCACTGGCGGAGAGCTAGGATGGGAGTCATCAGGATGAGCGACGGGAAGAGGCGAAAAACAAAGTATCAGACTGAGTGTAAATAAAAGGGGGAAGTCAATTATTGTTAACTGTTCTACCTTCCGTAACTGTTTAAAGACTGAACAAATATTGATGAAAACGAGATTAAAATAAATTTTATTATGATAATTAAATTCTGTTATATTTTTCCAGTAAATGTATATTTGGAATTTACAGATCTTCAAAGTTAGATTCCCATTCATATCAAAAATCTTTAATATTTTGATAGTGAAGTGCAATTGTGATTTCTTCCGTTGTATATTCAAAAGATATCCCTCTAAATGTCTCAAGATTAGTCACATTTGCTTCTCATATGTATATTTAATAAGAAGCTGCTTTGAATAACTTACCTGGGGCGGCATTTTCTTTTCGCATTCCTCCATTTCTGGACCCATCTCTGTTCTTTTGCCTGGGGGGAAAACAACGTTAAAATTGAAGAGAATAAAATCTATCCTTTAAACCAAAACTGTGGAGACATAAAAACATAACGAACGGTCTTTGCGGCTAGCGAGAGAAACGTTTCTGCAACTCGTTGTCAAAAAATGAGTCAATATTTTCACTTTATCAGTGGATCTTTCTGTACCTTTTGAGTTGGGATGTTTTACCTCTGAGCGGCACTTTTTTGTACACAATTGGCTAAACGGCCAGGTCGCAAGGACCCCAACTGCTCAGAGAAGGTTGGGAAGGACGACCCGCTGGACAGCTGTTGGGAGACAGGTGGTAGACTCCCATCAAGCCATCGGGCATGTTATTTAACGTGCATGGGGTATGGCTCTCTCGAATACGGCGACGCGTTTTAATGTGCCATTCGACGGACGGCGGCCTTTCCAAACCCATCTGTGTCCCCGACTGACCGATGGCAGGGAGTTTTGTAGAGATAAATCTCAACGCTGGCCCATCTGGGTCTCGAACCTGAGAACTGTAGATTACGAGCCTGGCGCTCTACCGCTTGAGCCACCCCATCCCTTCTTATGTAGCATTTGACTTATTTGAATAAGGAAAAAATGAAGAATTATTTTGGTGTTTAAGTTGTTGTTGTTTTGTTTTACCACTGAGCGTCGTTTTTTTTTTCTTTTCCTTTGCACAGAACGGGTTAAATGGCCAGGTCACAAAGACCCGAAGGGCTCAAAAGGTTTAGCTGAGATTTATCTCCGCAAAGGTCTCTGAGTACCCACCCTGCTTGGAAAGGCTGTCGTCCGTCGGATGGGACGTAAAGCCGTGGCTGTGTGCAAGTCATACTCTGTTCACTTTACAGAACAATATTTATGGCTCTGATGGGAGGCGTTCATTTATCTCCTAACAGCTGTCCAGTGAGTCCATTTCCCCCCCAACCTTCTTTGAGCCCTTGGGGTCCCAGTGATCTGGACATTTATTCCATTGCTTGCCAAATAAAAAAAAACGCTGTTCAGAGGAAAAAACTGTTAGAGAGTGTAAAAATTAAAAATCGCAAAATTAGAAACTTAGTTCTGTTTGAAAGCGATCATCCCATTTTCAATAGAGACTATGCCCGGATCTAGAAAAAAAATCTACTTGCGGGGGGGGGGGGGCGCAGAAACAGAATCAAGGCAAAAATTTTGAAAGGGAAAAAGGAAAAATTCCAGGCAAGAGCCTGGATTTCCAATGCAGTATAACATTTCCCATTCCGTTTTACAGGTCTTTAAGAACTTCTTGCAAAATGCAGGAAATATAAGTAAGTTTAATAATTTTTTAACTCTTTTAGCATTATTAGTGTTCTGAAAATGAGGAGGGGGAAGCATGTCTCCCCTCCCTTCTCCTAGATCCCGCCTGGTAGAGCCGATTTGTTAAATCTTCTCCTTGTTATGTTAGGGTTGAACGTTAAAGTCGGAAAAAAAAAGTTATCGACAATTTCCTTGAAACGTTAAGATTCTTATTATTTCACTCACCACATATTTCGTCAATTTTGTCCTCCATACGCTGTCGCATCTGATCCGTCATCCGATCCCATCTGTTGCCAGCAATGCAGAGAGATATAACGGCACAAAACACGAAACATTGCTTCATTTTAATGATGGCCATGTTTGGAAGAAGAATATGGCGTCTGGAATAGATCTGAAAAACAATTCATATGAAAAGGAGAACATTATAGTGAAAGAATCATTAAAAATTCAAAACCAAAAATCTGTACGTTTAGACTAGTTGTAGTCATCTCCCAGCTCATTGCAAAAGAAGTTGCTGCTGATGAATACTCTCATCAATATACTCAATCTGGTTCATTCCAATTGATTTCATTAAATGCTTTTAGGTGCATTAACTAAACGATTTTGAGATTTAAGAGTACTCATTTAAAAATCCATTGTTTTTTTTTTATCAAGTTGCTTACTTGATTCCTTAAAATTAGAGTTTTTCTTTTTCTAATCCATTACTCATAAGAAACGTATACTTTTATTCTTAGGTAGATAATTTTTCTGTGGGTCTTGACAAATATAGCATTTTTCCTAGTGGTTATTCGGTAAGTTTGGTTTGTACACTCCTGCTATAAATGAATGCTTAACCAGGTAATAAAACTTTGAAGTTCAAATTTACTTATCAGTTTCAGAAGTATCAGATCACTAATTACTGGATTTAGTTAGTTATCCTCTGAGCGGCACTTTTTTCAACACAATGGGCTAAATGGCTAGGTCACAAGGACCCCGGAGGCTCAGAGATGGCGGGGGGAGGACCCACTGGTCAGCTGGACAGCTGTTGGGAAATTGGTGACAGCCTCCCGTCAAGGCCATCCAGAGCATTTTTGCACAGAGCATGGCTCTCTCGCACACGGGGTCTCGGCTGCGTCCCATGCGATGGACTGCGGCCTTTCCAAGCCCATCGCTGTCTCCTACTGACCGTGGGCAGGACGGGCGGAGATAAATTGCAACGCTGACACAGACGGGACTTGAACCTTGGATCTGCAGATTTATGAAACTGGAGAAATTGTCGGAGGTATGCTCTAGTCTCAGTTATAACCATGACCTCAAGTTGAGAGATAGAGGTAAAATTTAAGCACTAGCTTTCGCTTAGGTTATGAGATTGATATAGTATTCACACAACACAAAGTGTAAAAATCCTAACCCTAGATCCCCCATTGACACATTTCACATATAATACAGATACCTAAATTATTTCTAAGATAAAGGGAGTATCAAAGATATAGAATCCAATATAACTTACTGAATCAGCGCTCCTTTGAAGTCGTATGGAAGAGGTATTGATGAAGCCAACTTTTATACGAAAGATTCAATCGCGTGGAACATGCAGGGAATGCTGTCACCCACTAAGAATATTTGAACAGATGTCTTGCATTTTGTTTGGAGATTATGTAACCTTTCCGACCATTTCCCTATCGACAGGATAAAACGAAGATAATATCGCTGATATCAATTATTCTGCTCTCTTTTTCCCTATCGTCGAGTTCCATGTGGCACGAACACAAGACACGAACAAAAGCTTTTTACCTTTTGCGAAAGTGGAGCAATGACGACAAACACATGACTTCATTGTTCTGATTTCAAGTGTTTGAACTCAGAGAGAAAAATACCTCAACATCCTTTTCAAGGTATTTCATCAGGGAGAGGTTAAGAAAATCCAAATTAGTATTGACTTTATAGCTTATTAATGTTTCTAAATGACATACACATACATACAAAATCCTCATGCAGCCATGTGCTATGGAGGTCTAACCAGACTATGCAATTTTGCTCTCCAAATATTTCTGTCCTGTGCTACATTTTCTGCATTTGACCATTGTAGGCCATTTCTAGGAAGGTCTTGTTTGACATTGTCTGTACACCGCATCCTAGGTATCCCCCTCTTTCTGTGGCCTTTAAAGCACATGTTCATAACCCTATTAGCTAATCTATAATTATGCATACGGGCAACATAGCCAAACCAACGGAGTCTCTCTTTGCACAATATGATGCTCAAAGGAGATTGCTGACTCCTTTGCCTAACCTAATCATTACTTACAAATTTGAACCACCTAATGCCCAAGATACTTCGTAAACATTTACATTTAAAAACATCAAGTTTCCAGTTTACAAAAGGTCCACGTTTGCTAACACAACAAAGCCTAGAAAAAACCAAACTATTATACAGTCTAATATTAGTATTTAGATGAATAGACCTATTATTCACACTCCTAAGAAGATATTCTTAAAAGTTCCATCAGCTATATCTATTCATCTATTTATCTCATACCGCATGTTACCAATATCTATTAATAGCTACCAAGATAATTAAACTGCGACACTTGCTCAAGAGTGCAGCCATTCAAAGCAACTGAAACACCATCTGCCAGACCAATTTTCATCACTTCATTTTTTCTCTGTTTATCACCAAACCTAGTCTACTACCAGTCTCATCAACAGCGCTAATGAAAGAATTCATATCATCAACATCATTAGCCAACAAGATCAAGACATTTTCATATCTCCAGACCATTTAAGGCCAAAATCTTTCCCTTGCAGAGAATTTTGCGTAACATAATCAATAATGAAACTAAAGAGAAAAGGAAATAAAATGCACTTTGTCTAACTCCACAAACAATGCTAAACCAATCGCTAAAAGCCTTATCCACTCTGACACATGGCTCAGTGTTATTATAGAGGCATTCATTACATTTCATTATTCGAATAATTCACCATGTTGGACAATATTCCTTAACGTTGTTGAATGCCATTTGCTACACTTCTTCAGTAGAGTGGAAGTATCTCCCTTTGTGCCAGATAGATATGTTGTCTGCAAAAATTGATATCGACATTTTTTAGGAAGGATGGAGGAGAGACCTGCCAGAAAGAGGTTAAATAACGCCAAACAACTCCCTTGTGGAAAGCTATAGTTTGTTGTAATTGCTTCAGACACTGAATTCGTGTTGTCACTAACTTTTCAGCTATTCCATTGTGATCTAACGATCAACTAGAAATCTTGTCGATTAACAGAGTCAAAAGCCTTTTTGAAATCTACAAAACTGGATTCTTCGGTTAAATTTAATGATAAAATTGACGCGGCTTTGTACATCAGGCAAGTCATACCTCAACATCAAATAACTTTACCAGACAACGATACGAAAATCGAAACCATCACAGTCCATTGCTAAGTAGGGACAAAGAAATGTACCATTCTCTCAACTTACAACCCAGGCTAAAATGGAGATATAAATTTATACAACAACATATTACAAGCATGCCCCGCTCCTATTATTCTCCGTAGAGTCTTCAATGCACTTGGCACAATAGAGGTTTGAGAAAAAACCTCACCTAGAAGAAAAACTATTGAGAATCTTCTTGCTTACCGCAACTTGAACATTGCCAATGACGGAATGCATACCTTGTTTAGACCTCATCAAAAAATGTCAGCGTTAGACCCAACTATTTCCAATCCGTCAATTTCAAGCTCCCTACGTTGGAATATACATAATGATTTAATGGGGAGTGATCATACGCCCATTATTATCACAGGACTAACAGGAGTCAACTCTTATCATCCCATCACTCTGTCTAATACCCTTCTAACAATCTTAGAAAGAACTGTTAAAAAAAGAATTGATTGGGCTATCGATAAATATCAACTTCTACACCCAAACAGTCAGGATTTCGCAGAGCTCACTCATATATGGACAATATAACTGAATTAATTATTGATGCACAAGCAAATCTGGCTTTTGGGTATCAGATCATCGCCCTCTTCCTTTATGTCAAAAGTGCCTTCGACACTGTTTGGCAACAAGTCCTCTTTAACAAGCTCAAAAAATCAGATTCTCAGGAAATTTATTTCATTTCATCATAAATATTATATCCGACAGAAAACGTAGAGTCAAATTATATAACATAGTCTCTGAAGAAATTACAACAAACTATGGCTTTCCACAAGGGAATTGTTTGACGATGTCTTATGATGAAGAACAGTTTTCAATATCTCTTTGACTGCCGGCAAAATTAATTCCTCGTCAATTGTGTGTGGTTTTCCTGCTTTTGCGATTAACAATGAAACGTTATATGAGGCTCGTAGTCCATCATCATCTTGTTTAGAAGACGACCCAAAAAGGTTTGACATAGTTGGCTGTTTTAAATATTGCTTTTCCAGTTCTTGAAAATAGGATAAATCTTTGTTCTTCTTATCAGCATGCATTTAATTTAAATGCTCTTGTAGCCTAGAAGGTTTCATAGCTTCATTTGAAAAAACTTTTCGGCAAATTAAACACATAGGTAATGATTCGTTTGTAGGAGAGGACGTAAATCCATATTTCAAATACTCAATACTGTACTGCCGGCATTTCTTTCTTTTTAGATGTAGATTCAGACATTTTCAAATACAAATTAACTTCTCAACAGATTTATAGATAATTGTAAAAATAGTATTTATAATGACTTCTAACACTTATCACTCACTACTATTTATCACGGCGAAGCACATAAAAATAATAAAGCATTCCTAGAGCTATCGCTTTTATAGATTTGATTTTGTGCACGCATTAACTTGTATGTTTGCGATTCCGGGGCACTTGCTCCGTAAACAAGTCATTTCAAGCTCCCATATTCTTGTCGAAACATGTTAAATTGCATGAACCGCGTGTTTGCCTACCAACTTGCAAGGACTTGTCACCGTCAATCTATTCTAAACTAAAACAAATTAGGTATAGGTATACCTAATGCTAATTTAAAAATGCTTATTAACACGATAACAATAAGATAAGTTACATAGCTAGATAAAATATTTATTCATGAAAACAGGTATTTTCAAAGAATTTTATTATATTAAAAAATAATTATAAAAAAAATATTAAATATAATAAATTTATTATTATTATTGCATCAAGGTTGATTTGCCTATCAGGACGGACACACATGTCCAACATAATAAGCCTGATATAGTAGTGCATGCTAAGGTATTGAATGAGATTACAATTATTGAAGTAGGAATAACATCTCAGGATAACCTGCAGACAGTAGAGGTTGAAAAGAAGAGGAAGTATGATCTGCTGGCTGAGTTGAGCCTAATTCACAAGTGTAATGTTAATATTATACCTTATGTTCTGACGTGGGATGGTATTGTAACTACGTACCATAAGGCATACTCAAAGCGACTTGGAGTGGGAAAACATATTGAAGCTGATATCCAATCCGTGATCTTGAAGAGAACTTTTGAGAGCATCTCAGTCGACTTCAGACGTACCAGTACACTAGTAGGCGGTAGCAGGGAACTTATTGTCCAAGCTGCAGTTGAAAAGCTGTACATGACGGATGAGGTAGTGGATGACCAGAATCACCAGGAAGACCAACCACAGAATAGAAGAGATAAAATGGTTGTCACAGAAAATTCCATTAAATTTATTTATTTATTTGACCGCCCCTCTTGACTGACTCAACGCCCCCCATTTGCCTCTGTATCCGCTACCGCCCCCATGGAAGGCTCCAGCGCCCACTGGGGGGCGGTATCGTCCCCGTTGAGAATCTATGAGGTAGTGGATGACCAGAATCACCAGGAAGACCCACAGAATAGAAGAGATAAAAAGGTTGTCACAGAAAATTCCATTAAATTTATTTATTTATTTGACCGCCCCTCTTGACTGACTCAACGCCCCCCATTTGCCTCTGGATCCGCTACCGCCCCCATGGAAGGCTCCAGCGCCCACTGGGGGGGCGGTATCGTCCCCGTTGAGAATCTATGAGGTAGTGGATGACCAGAATCACCAGGAAGACCCACAGAATAGAAGAGATAAAAAGGTTGTCACAGAAAATTCCATTAAATTTATTTATTTATTTGACCGCCCCTCTTGACTGACTCAACGCCCCCCATTTGCCTCTGGATCCGCTACCGCCCCCATGGAAGGCTCCAGCGCCCACTGGGGGGCGGTTTCGCCCCCGTTGGGAATCTATGGTTTAACCATAAACTCCAATGGCGATGCTGGGACGGATTCTAGTTCAGTGACTTACAGTGTAAGTCGCTAAATATTAGCAACAAAAGTCTGGTCGTCTACAATTTATGTAACATATCAGAAGGATTTAGCACTTCATCAAGATGCAGTGCGTAACGGAACCGCCTCTTCAACTTATGTAACGTATTTCGTGTAAGAATCGTGTAAGAATCTTTACTTTTGTACTGGTGTCAACATACCAAGTGAGTGTTAAAGGTAGTAGTATTTAATTACAAGGGATCATACCAAAAAAATTAGGATTTTTGTAAACGGAAAACGCTAAAATGTACTAATCGCAAAAAATAAATGTAGCATTTTAATGTCATAGTGTACTAGGTCGGTGGTTTGTTTAAGTAAGAACGTTAATAGTGTGTTATATAATACCACATTAGAACATCCCATCACCTCTCAAATCGCTACAGAATTTACAGAGTGCATGTACACTAAGCGGCCACGTGATTAAGTGCTATTCTATCTTTTTGTCAATAGTAAGTCAGATTCATAATTCATTATCTTCCTAAATAAGAGTTTTATAAAAAAAAGAAATGCTCCCGAAGAAAATTTCTACATCTCAATCAACTCTATTTCAATCCAAACAATCTTTTTCAAATGCAACAGATTTCTAAAAGATGGGTTTAGTTTTAAAGAGCTATGGAAGCTAAAACATTTAGCAAGTTAGCTTGTTCTGAAAAACGTGATTTATAATTACCGAAAAATTAACATAATTATTACAAGAACTACTAAAAGCTCTTTTATACGTGTTCATGAAATTTAGTATAACGATTAGTGCTTTCTTTTTAACTTGTTTTTGTTAACTTATCAGAGCAATTATTTAAACTCTCATTTTAGCTGATTTCTGATTTAGATTATGCTGATGATTTAGCCCTTTTGGCAAATGATGTTGATGAGATGAACTCTTTCATTCGAGCCGTTGATGAGACTGGTAGTAGAGTAGGTTTGGTTATAAACAGAGAGAAAACTAAAGTGATGAAAATTGGTCAGGCAGGCTGTGATTCAGTTAATCTGAATGGTTGCAGTCTTGAGCAGGTGTCACAGTTTAATTATCTTGGGAGCTATGTAACTGATACTGGTGATGTGCGGCATGAGATTAACAGACGAATAGGGATTGCTGCCAGGACTTTTAAGAATCTATGGAGAGTGTGGAGAAATAGGCGTATACACCTAAAGACTAAAATTAGACTGTATAATAGTTTGGTTCTTTCTAGGGTTAGTTATGGTAGTGAAACGTGGACACTTTGTAAACAAGATACCAGGAAACTAGATGCTTTTGATTCTAGATGCTTACGCAGCATCTTGGGCATTAAGTGGTTCAACTTTGTAACTAATGATGAGGTTAGGCAAAGGAGTTTGCAACCTCCTTTAAGCAGCATGTTGTGCAGAGAGAGACTCCGTTGGTTTGGACGTGTTGCCCGTATGGACAATTATAGATTGCCGAATAGGGTTATGAACAGTGTACCTAGGGGCCTCAGAAGGAGGGGGAGACCTAGGATGCGGTGGGCAGACAATGTCAAACAGGACCTTGTTAAAATTGATGTGCAGTGGCGGTGCAGCAGATGTAGCTCAGGACAGATATGCTTGGAGAACTACATCTCAAGGTCTGGTTGGACCTCCGTAGCCCATGGCTGCTTGAGGATGAGGATGATGAATTCTCAAATTACAGAACGAATATTGTTGAAAAACGACACTGAAATATATTTAATTGCGATGATTTTCGAGAAACGTTTATTTAAAAAGTTATTAAGTTATGTATGTGAGTTAGTACTGAGAAAACATAGAACTGTACCTGATAAAGTGGTTGCTAAGTGTATATTTAACCGAAAATTTACTTGAAAGCGACTTCTAAAAAGTTCGACGATAGGTTCTTTATAACGAATTTTGTTTTACCTTTAGGCGCTTGTGATCAAGAAAATTAGCAATTACATTGCAAAGAAATTAGCACACCTAATGTAATTATTAATGCACAACAGGAAGAATAATATATCGTCTATGGCAATTATTTTTAAAGAGAATGAAGCTTTCCATTTTTCCAAATTTTGCACCCTTTCACAGTAGTAATTGGAACTAATGGATGGTTGCAAAAATGCAAATAGTGCTATATTTTTAGAACTTCTGCAACACCAAAAGAATTATTCATTTTCCTCTTAGCAGCATGTCGCTTAAATGTTCGGTTGAAATGTGGGATTAGGAATTGATTGCATTGTGCTCTGGACATGGTACGTATTATGAGAGCATGGCTTGGGCCTATTCGAAGAAGAAGGGTTCCTAGATTATAGTAACAGTAACTGGTGGGGTAATGCTGTGTAATTTCATCAACGCCAGAGGACGTTATTTTCCCCATACCCATCCGAATGTTGACATTACCATTAAGCTAGAAGAGTGCCCCCTCACTCTGCAAATTGTTCCATTCCAAATTGTAGTCCACCTCCGTCCTAGCCAGGAAATGAAGAACAAAGACCGGCATTAAAAGGTATCACCTTCGTTGGAACTGGAAGAGTGTAGATCACGTAAGATTCAGGTGTGTTACATTCGCCCTGACTGTAGCAGAAGTCTATCTACTGCACTTGCCATTCACAATGTGTTCAAAAACCGGTAGACGTCCTCTGCAATGGCATAGCGATAAACAATGTTTTTTTCTTTGTTTTTTCCAATTTCTATGTCGTGTTTCTTAACTTTTTTTTGGTGAAGGACGTCTCAATCTCTTCTGTAAGCGATATTCGGATAGAGCAGCCGTGTCATCGATATTGTTTGATAAAAGACTTTAAACAATAATGCATGATCCTTCAATTCTGATCTCGTGGATCTTGCTGTCCACTAATTTGGAAAGTTTGGGAAAGTGAAAATGTGTTTCCCTTTACTATAAAAGGATCAGGTCTCATGATAAATTTCTCTTTTCATTTTGTTTTCATCTTATCTTAGATTTTTTTACTGCCACGGGACTGGAAAATAATTTGCATGGTTTTTCTGTACAGCACCATGTTCAAACCGATGGCAATTTTTCTAACGATTTAATTTTTCACCTGTCATTCCATTCCACATGGCCTGATTATTATCCATTTCAAATATCACTTTTGTGCAAGTAATCGTTTTTCATCTGCAGACCTCCAAAGTAACGCTGTTTAACTGTAATCACTCGGTAGGTATCGTCAATTAGAAACATTTCACTTGACACCTCCTCCTTTCCTAAATTTGAAGGTAAAATCCTGACCTGGGTGAAGATAATAAATAGTTTTTTATTTCTTAAAAAGTATTAATTTGTTTCATAAACAAACATAAGTGCAAACGTATGTTCTGACCACGTACGAATGTAAGAACTTGCAAATACACATGAAGCGCATCACATATAGATTCAGTGGTGACATGTGAGCATCTAAACAAGTGAAAGCAACTCACAAGGAAGGAGGGAATTATGGTTTTGCATTGCCCCAAATCAGTTAGGTTGAAATATGTTATTTCCGAGAGGTATTTTTGTGCACGCAATTGGTTAAATCGCAGGTAACATGGACTCCGAGTACTCAGAGAATGTTGGGGGAGGGGACCCACTGGACAACTATTAGAAGACAGATCGCAGTCTCCCATCAAGGCCATCCAGCATGTTCTTTAAGATGCACAGGGTACTTCTACAGCAGACGGTGACATGGCTTTACCTTCCATCTGATGGACGACAAACTTTTCTAAATCCATCGATGTGCCCTACTGACCGAGGGCAGGGTGGTGTCTCTGCAGAGATAAATCTCAACGTAAGCCGAGGAGGGACTTGAATCTGAGAATTTCAGATAATGTGCCTAGTGCGCTACCAACTGACCTTTCCCATTGGGTAGTATTTTGTTATCCATAGGTTCAAGTACAGATTTTCATTGCGTTGATATTTTCTCTGTTGTCACTTTGAATTTGCTAAGGAAGGAAACACTGATGGGGCTTGGGAAGGTTTTCGTATATTTCTAGAAATCAATCGCTGTATGATACTTAGCTGATTAATTGTCTGTATTATTTTGTTATGATGGATTATTTTGCTACGCAGTTCTACTTTCCACTTAAAAAACACTGAAAGTAAATAATTCAATCAGAAACAACTTGTCAAAACATTACAAATTCATGAACAATGCACTCCCAGTCCATACCTAAATAAACTCCGAAACTGAAAAATACGATTAATAAGCTTTATTCATTATTTTTCTGATATAAATTCTGATAAATGGTAAATATTCTTTTAAGTCACTACGGAAAACCAATGCTAATTTACAGAATACCATTAGCAGCATTTCCCACTGTATCAATATGAAGTCCTATCCATGTCCCTAGACTAACTCAGTCGGTAGCGTGTCAGGCTTGTAATCTTCAGTTCCCAAGTTCGAGTCTCAGCTGGGTCAGCGTTGAGATTTATCTCTGCAAAACTCCGCACCCTGCCTTCCCGCAGTCAGTAGGGACACCGCTGGGCTTGGAAAGGCCGCCGTCCGTCGGATGGGACGTTAAGCATTGGCCACATGTGCGGGAGTGACATACTCTATGCACGTTAAAGAACACGCTGTTTGGCCTTGACGGGAGGATACCACCTGTCTCACCCAACAGCTGTCCAGTGGTTTTTCCAACCTTCTCTGAGCCTTCGGGGTCCTTGTGACCTGGTCATTTATCCCATTGTGTGGACAAAATGCTGCTCGGATGTAAAACAACCCACCACAAGCCTACACTCACACCTCAGAAACAAGCACATTCATAGACTAAAAGTATCATATTGCCATAAAGTCTTTTACAAAAAATTTTATATCTGTACAGGTAATTTACTACGCTGAACCTTCTGGTATACACCTATTTTTTTACAGTCTTTATGCAAAGATTATGCATATGTTATTAAATTGTAAAAGCAGTCAGAAGATTTAATAAATTTTGGTTAATTTTAATTTTCTTAGATATTAAATTGGAACAGTATGACAACGAATTTAAATTTCGTTTCATTAATATGCATTTATTTATGAAAAAGGAGCTAATAGATGGTAGAGGTAACTACCGCTATGAAACTCGACATGTTTAGTGCAGTTTAAAATGTTTAATCATAGGTTCAGTACTGGACGAACTTTCAATCTTGATCAATGACTTAGAGCCTAAGCCGCTATAGTTAATACGAAAAGTCATGGAAAAACATAATTACAGAAAGATACGAACTATCCTATACTTTATTTACCAGTGCGTACTTAATGCCTTTGTGTTCATACAGTAGTGCAGATGCCTCTATGCTTGCATCAATGTGTTCCTCACATGCACTAATACTACGTAATGTCGAGTCGTTCATTTGATATTCTGAAGCGAGATACACTGCAATCTTACTGCAACTAATTTATCTGAAATGATTTTCGTTTCAGTCACTGTTATAACCTACGGTGATTTATTCGTTGCATTTCCAGTTGAAGAAACTTTGTTTTTAGACAAAAAATTTAAATCACATACTGCAAAACTCTGAATAAAAGGTGGCACTTACTATAAAGCTCACAAAGACAGTGAGCCTAAGTGAATGCCACCACTTACGAAGGATTCCATTCCAATGATGTTTCAATCATGTCTCCAAAATACATTTAACATGGGTGATTCATTCTATGGTAAATGAAAATTTTACATCCCTACTTATAGCACATGCCAGTCAGATCCAAGAATCGTTTTTTTCTCTTCCATGCGTTCGTTGTTTCAAACAAATAATTTGGTCTTTCAAGACACCCTTGTAGATACACAAAGACTTGATCTCCGGAACCAATTTTCTCCTGTGGGTTTTCCCTGTACCACCCAATATTGCGTTATACGAATCGAGCCTTTATGTATCACAAAACCCAAGTTTGAGTTTAAGAGAGCTATTAGTTTCGCAATTCAAGAATGCTTTGAATTTTAACGGCAAAGTTACTAGTAAGTATATAATCATATTTTCGGTGATCATTTCCAGTTGAAGAAACCTTGTTTTTAGACAAAAAAAATAATAAATAAAATATTGCAAAAATCTGAATAAAAGGTGGTATTAATGAGATATTCCGATGAAGTAACTAGGCTGTATTTCAAATGAATGAAACATACATTTATTTCAAAATACCATATTTTACAGCACTGTTACACTTAATGAGCTCAATGTCAGAAGAGGGTTGTTCTTTTCCTTCATTTTCTATCCTTCATTGTGGCTTCATTGTTGCCGATGGAATGAACATCCAGGTCTCAAAACTCTAGTACTCAGAAAAATATTTAAATGAAAGGATTAATTTGAAATTAAATACACAAATATATAATTTTTAAACTATATTACTTATTATTATTGTAGTAAAACCAAGATATTGAAAAACTTTGCACATTACGAAGTTTATAAAACTCTGGAGAAGTATGAAATATTCAACGATGCAACATTTGTAATCTCTATTAAGTGCTAACTATTGAGCAGATGAGAAATAATGAAAATGTTACATGAAAACAATGGGAGCGAAGAAGAGACTATTATGTCGCACATGCTTTACAGTTGGAATGTTTTGAAGTGTGTTAAGTGATTTGATGTGGAAGCGTAATAAATGTTATTAATAAAATTGAAAGCGAATCATACAACTATAGAGAAATCTACAAACAAAGAAATTAGCCTTGAATAATTTACATCAAAAATGAAAGGCTACGATGAGTATCTATTCATTCAATGGGAATTTTAAAATAGATCATTTACGTATTCAATCACATCAATAACTTGATGGTTAAAAATTAATATTTGAATTTTTTCCAAAAAATGGAGAGAACTTTATTATAATTTCAAATATATATATATATACATTTTCACAAACGATTAGACCAAAAGTAACTATAATATTGAGTTTAATAATTTGTATACTTTTTTTTATATAACATATGTAAAATTTCTTTTCTATTTATGTGCTATTTCCTTATTAGTTAAAAACTACCGGTAAATGATTTCATTTTCTCAGAGGTGAATAAATTCCCTTTAATTCATAAATTCTAATAACCTATGGTTCCCCTGTGTGGGCGAACGCTATCTCCACGAATATAAGCAAGACTCAGGTCTTGTAAAACAAAATATTGAGATCTGCGGTCAATGCCCTTTGGTTTTTTACTAACAGGCAACGTCATAAAGACTTGGACATCGACCACATATATACATATATTAAATGCATCTCAAAAAAGTTTTTTGAGGCTGTTAAAAAAAATTCTAATGAGATTATTTCTTCTTTGCTTAATTATGATCATAATGTTCTTAATCAGTACAAGAGGCCTAAAATGATGACTTTCTCTGAAGAAAGCTACTCGTGTTATGTCTCTTGTGCATGATATATGCTATTTTTAGCTTGTGTTTTATGTTAGTCTCTAGGGCCCCACCCACGGGTGGTTTACTTGTAATATGTTTTGACTTATGCCAACTGGGCATATTCTTAGATAGTGATGGTAATGGGTAGTGTTTTACCTGGAACATCACATATCCATACACGATCTATGATCTACGTTCATAAATTCAATTGAAATCTCAGAATAATACGAAAATGATTTCTGTTTAGAGCAAAAATTGATATTGCAATTCTGGTATCATTGCAACGATATTTAGACCAAAAACGGACCAACTATGAAAACAGAATATCTAAAACAATGTATTCAGGTATATATAAATACTGTGTTAATCTAAAACCAACTATATATAAAGCATATATAAATACTGTGTTAATCTAAAACCAACTATATATAAAGCATATATAAATACTGTGTTAATCTAAAACCAACTATATATAAAGCATATATAAATACTGTGTTAGTCTAAAACCAACTATATATAAAGCATATATAAATACTGTGTTAGTCTAAAACCAACTATATATAAAGCATATATAAATACTGTGTTAATCTAAACCCAACTATATATAAAGCATATATAAATACTGTGTTAGTCTAAAACCAACTATATATAAAGCATATATAAATACTGTGTTAATCTAAAACCAACTATATATAAAGCATATATAAATACTGTGTTAATCTAAAACCAACTATTTATAAAGCATATATAAATACTGTGTTAGTCTAAAACCAACTATTTATAAAGCATATATAAATACTGTGTTAGTCTAAAACCAACTATATATAAAGCATATATAAATACTGTGTTAATCTAAAACCAACTATTTATAAAGCATATATAAATACTGTGTTAGTCTAAAACCAACTATTTATAAAGCATATATAAATACTGTGTTAATCTAAACCCAACTATATATAAAGCATATATAAATACTGTGTTAATCTAAACCCAACTATATATAAAGCATATATAAATACTGTGTTAGTCTAAAACCAACTATATATAAAGCATATATAAATACTGTGTTAATCTAAAACCAACTATATATAAAGCATATATAAATACTGTGTTAATCTAAAACCAACTATATATAAAGCATATATAAATACTGTGTTAGTCTAAAACCAACTATATATAAAGCATATATAAATACTGTGTTAATCTAAACCCAACTATATATAAAGCATATATAAATACTGTGTTAGTCTAAAACCAACTATATATAAAGCATATATAAATACTGTGTTAATCCAAAACCAACTATATATAAAGCATATATAAATACTGTGTTAATCTAAACCCAACTATATATAAAGCATATATAAATACTGTGTTAGTCTAAAACCAACTATATATAAAGCATATATAAATACTGTGTTAGTCTAAAACCAACTATATATATAAAGCATATATAAATACTGTGTTAGTCTAAAACCAACTATATTTAAAGCATATATAAATACTGTGTTAGTCTAAAACCAACTATATATAAAGCATATATAAATACTGTGTTAATCTAAAACCAACTATATATAAAGCATATATAAAAACTGTGTTAGTCTAAAACCAACTATATTTTGAAATCCGCGTTAAACTGAATTGAGTTAATGCAATTCTTGGTAGTTTTCAACTTGGGAGAGATGGGTGCTTCAAATGTAATCGTTTGATTTAAATGCCTTGATCACCAAGAAAGTCAGATTTGGTTGATACATACAGTATCTACTATAAAATAACATCTATGTAATATTCAGGCAGACCTTCTTATAAAAGAAAATACGAAGGAAGCAGAAAATTTGCAAGCTTTTGCATTAGGCAGAAAATAACGTCCTGTATGTAAACGGTATATTAACTGCAAAAGTCCATGTTTGATGATTTCTCCATTATCAGTATTGTTATACTTTATTCAGTTCGTTCGAGTGTGTTGGGACAAAATGACATCTAGCAAAGCCTAGTGACAAAATGAGCTGAGCACTAATACTATCCCTAATATATGAAACTAACAATCATTTTAGTATTGTCAAAGTATGTAAATAAATCGAATTAATCGAAATAGAATCGTCATTAAGATCGATTTAAAAATCGTAATCGAACTAAAAATTATCTAATTTAAAAGCTAAGCTAACTATTTGAACATCAGTAATACGTAAAATTAACTATCTATCACTACTGCAATAGCAACATGCATAATATAGAAGTCTGTGAGGGTGGCAGGACCTCAGCAGAAAAACAACCGAACATCCATGCCTTAACGGGGACTCGAACCCAGGTCCCTTAGATCAGTAGCGAAGCGCGCAAACCACTCGGCCACGGAACGGCTAATATTGTGTATATATTATTTTAGTAATACTTCACCCAAGACTCTCTAATGGCATATATTAACACACGAGGTATTTAAAGAAAATGATTTAGACAACCTTGACATTCAACATTACATAATGAAAGGAAATTAGATGCAAAGCAATATGCCAAAACTAAAAATAACTGTAGAGGAGGAAGTGAAAATCGAGAAGCAAATTCACGCCATTTATTATTAACTTATGAGAAAGAATAACGCTTTTTATGATGGTTAGGTTTATTCACTCATGTATATGGATTAGGCACTGAAATGTGCTATTTGCATAATATAGAAGTCGAACTCTTTCAACTGTGCTCAGCAGTCGTCATCAGGCTGGCGCAAAGTTCTAAAGAGAAGCGATTCGATGTTGAAACGCTAAATATCGTTGTGCTTGAAGAACATTTTCGGCTGAATAAAGTCCTGCAGCGGAAGTAGGCATGAACGAGATATTAAATACAAATCTCCATGCACCACCCTTGCTAAAATTGTCCGTAAAAGACAGGTAGTCCCTCAGTTCGACTCTGCATTTATCGTTTTCTCCCCTCATTCCAAAACTTATTCCATTGCTTTTCGAAAAAACTCTCGAAATCGTCGCCTTCATAGACGGATGCTGTAACTTTTAACACATCTCTTCGTCCCGCTACTTAGAGCATCTTGCTACGTGAGCTTCCACTCCCAATGAAACACTACCATGGTCCGACCAGAGCATCCCTCCTCCCAGCTGCATAAACCTAATCCTGACACCACAACTGCCCAGATATTGCTCCTTTCAACGCAGTCCAGGGTGCGGGACGTGTGACAATGGCTTTCTAGTCTTCGCCTCTCGTTGGTGACACGCAAATGCATTCAGATGCTCGAACCAACGCACTGAAGATCTCAGGTACAAAGTAGCTTTTGCTACAGTACAAGAATCCTGAAACCTATTTCTGCTGCAGACTTCATTCAGCTAAAAATGTCTGCAACCAAAAAAAGGATTATTTTGTCCTATTTAAAATTTCACCATAGAATCGCTTCCCCTTGGAACTTTGCGCTGCCCTGATGATGACTGCTGAGTACAGTTGAAAGCGCTCGACTTCTACAATCATGTAAACAGCACATTTCAGTGTCTAGCCCATATACATGGTTGAATAAACCTATCCAGCATAAAAGCGTCATTCTTTCTTAAGAGTTTTAACAACAAGTTAGCATACTTCGACATCATACATCTTTCACATCAGGTGCCAGCATTTGAAACAAGTCAGTAGCACAGTTAAGCTAGGAGCCGCTAAGATTAAGATAGTGTATAAAATATATTAAAAAACGAGCCTTATTATAGTGAGGAGTGTATACATATATTTTTTTCTTAGATAGGATTTGCTGGATCATCTGTGAAGAAAATATGATTTCAATTTTTTTTTCTATTTCATGTATTGGGATGATATTTTCTGTCGCGTGAGATGAGGTCACCATCTAAAGTGGGAGTAGAAAACTATTGTATACCCAAGGAGTAGGTGAGTTCGATGTAAAGTTATTAAATGGCCGATGAGGGATTCTTTTATTTTAGGTGAGGAGTGTATTTACGAAAAAACCATTTCTGTATACAGTCTGCCTGCACCTTTGGAGGTACAATTAAAAGACATACACAAACCAACATTTGTGTTTTAGCACTCGGGAATTGGGAGACAAAAGATGGAACACCAATGGATTCAGATGCTCTCACCTGAGAACCACACCTTCTGGGAAACTGTATTAGCAGTTTAATAAATCTCGTGAACCTAGTAATGACGGCAACAGTTTGTCAAGATAAAGGCAACGGCCACCACCTTTTTCGAACAGTTATAGAGCAATACCAGTTTGCGAAAATGGCAACTGAATGAAATGGCGATCATCGCCTGCTTAAAGCTCAGAGATGCGTCAGCTGAATTTGCAAATGATTCATAGGAACTACGCATGGAGTAAGGCTATGAGATATTTAAGAGAACAGTCATTGATAGGTTCGATCAGAGTATCCAATCCTTGAACTAACACAATCGAGCTGAACAAGAAAATGACGATCACTCAGTTAGAAACCTTGGACACGGATCAGATCCGAAGTCTTTTCAAAGAGGTTAAGAAGACCTCACAACCCTGTCTTTAGCTGATTTTGTGCTGGACCATCTTCAGCCCAGAGAGAGACGAAAACTATGGGAGTTATTCATGTGAAATAAAGATGTTTTCGATAGAGAAATGAGCGAGGTAACAAGAACGACTTCAATATACCATGAGATACACCTTACAGATAGGAAACCAATGAGACAGAGTGCTCATAAAGTGCCTTTGCATTGAAGGGAAAATTAGACTGACAGATACATGAATTGTGCGATAATGATATCTTACATGAAAGCATTTCATAATTTGCTCCACACATTGTGCTGGTGAAGAAGAAGAATTCGACATACCGGTTTTGCATCGATTACAGGGCACTTAGTGCAAACACCATACATGATTCGTACCCTCTACCTCTGAATAACAAAATTATCGACCAACTGACTCAAGCCACGTTCTTCAGTTCCCCAGACACGATGTCATCATATTGGCAAGTGTGAACCCTCAAGACACCGGATAACGGCCTCCATCAGTAGGAAGGGGTTATTCGAATTCATCCTCTTGACATTTGGCTAACGCAATGGGACGATGAAGACTCATTCAACGAGTCATCGCTATTAATTAAAAGTGAGCATTGATCATGAACACCCTCATTAGATATAGATTAGCCACGTTGAGTGACTCACGAAGCGTCAAATACTCAGAACTCACTTGCTAGTAGAACCAGAATATCCTGCACTCTGAAGGACTTGACAATGACTTCATGAATAATAACAGTTCCTTGCTCATGGGAGGTCCTGGAGATCGACACATCTTCACTCCCCTAGAGTGTGCATTTCTACACCAGAATTCAGAGACCACAACTATCGATGTAATGGCCTTTTTTCACATGATTATTAGCGGATTAACTGATCTGAAGTGCAGGATCTGTGAACTGTTGAAGCCCCAAGGCCCACACCAAATCAACTTGGAAAGAGTGTCCGCAAAAAAAAAACCCTTTCTTTTTGAGCGTTGCTTTTTTTAACCATTGAAATGTGGCTAGACGAAAGTAGAAAATCTGCTATGCTTCCTTTGAGTTGTGTAATGAGTATCCCCTATCGGGGGCCAGTATGTCTCGAAGGAGATCAAACCTGGCAAATACCTCTGGCCTTGTTTAGGATCTGTTTTTCCAATTTTCAAGCTTTAGAGCAAAGGAAAATTATTATTCATTTTTAAGGGAAAAAAATGTCGATTTCGTTAGATGGACAGACGAAGCAACAGAGAAGAGTTACAGATGATTGACAAAGTGAAAATATTAGCTCTTTATTTTTGGAAATGAGCTAAATAGTTATAATCCTGATTTCGTGTGAACTAGACATTTTAGGCATTTTGAAGTAATTTTCGGGGTATACAGCAGGCATGTCAAACACGCGGCCCTCCGGGAACTGTTCTGCGGCCCGCCAAGATTGATAACCAATACGTTTATTTAACTTTTGACAACACTGGATTCTTTAATTAAAATTATAAATTCGTACACGATACATGAATTAAATAAACGTATTTCAGAAAACATTTCCATTTATATATAAGGGAAACTATTGCGCATAAATGTATCTGGGAAAGCTTGAATAAGGACCTCCCAATTTTGTGTAACGTGTAAGCAAGCAAGCAAGCATAAATGTATATGTCGGAGCCCGATCGTAGAATTGCTCATATCATGAAATGCCCGATCATTTCACGAAATAGTGGCATTTCATGATATGAGCAATTCGACGATCGGGCTCCGACATGTATACACATGTCTCGAGGTCATTCAAATGTACGTACTTTGCGCATGGTAATGAGTCACGAAATGCCAGTAGAGTCGGAAGCTATTCGTTAGCAGTCAGGGAACGAATACTGCGTTCTAGTCTAGTTGGCACATCCCAATTTTCATCTGGTTTTTTTTTTTGTTTTGCTGCCCGCGATTTAATATATAATACTTAATATGGCCCTCGGTGGTTAACGAGTTTGACATGCCTGGTATATAGCCTATTAAAATGCAAATGTTTACAAATTATCGTTGTCAGTCGTTGACATCTATCTTGAAGTTGATTGTATCAGATTTATTTTAAATTTGAGATATTTAACTTTATACATTATTAGCTACCAGTAAAATAACTAGAAGTGTTTCTTAAATAATTTGAAATCTGCTTTAATTCAGTACCTCGCCTTCAACTAGATTAATAATATCTAGACATTGTTTCTGCTTCCGCAGATACATTAAATATTCCAATTTCAAAACACATTCATTATGAAGCCAATCATCACTCATTTTTTAACTTTAGTAGACTTGCTTCAGTCCTTTATGTATGATATTATAGTTAGAGCCAAGTGCTGCTGCGTATATTTGTGAATTTATCAGTTGATATCGCACTCAAAAGTACTTGGCAGATAAGCGATTACTGTTGATGCAGAAAGCTGATAATACAGAGGGTAAGAAATTGATGCTGACTCAGATGGTATTTGCAGGTACGTAACTGACAATTATTTGATGGTTTACATGAGTGAATGATTACTTCAGATAGAAAAGAAAGCAATCATTTGAAAATCAATAAGGATATTCAGTTTAAAAATCACCATGCATTGGGATACCACAAATGAAACACATAATTAATTTTATGTGAAAGAAGCGACCTTTTTGAAGACTAAAAGGAACTTAAGTTCAAAATATTACTCGAATGTTTGTAGAAAACAGGTATTAAATATGCGAAAATTTCACATGTATAGATTACGAAGTTCTCGTAGGGAAATGTTGAAGGAGTTACAGGATAATGCAATGGAGTGTCTTCCCATTATCGCGGATAACCTTATTTAAAAGAGCAAAATTTACTCAGAAGAATTTTCAAAATTACATATTACTACATTTTTTATTAAATATTAAGTATAACTTATTTTGCAGAACAGACAGTGATGTGCGAATGAATCCGTCAGGATAGAGATTAATGAACGAATGCCTACAGGATAGTCGGTGATGAGCGAGAGCTGGCAGAATAGGTGGAAAAATTGGAGGGAACAAAAGAGGAATGTTTTTCCAAAATATGATTAACCAGAGACTATTGATAGAGGTTTCAGTTTCGTAAGTTTCACTTTCCCACTAACTTTCAAACTGTATAAATATATTGCTCTGCAGTTCGCTATTATATGCTTTTCTTATATAGCCTTAAACCAAAAAATGTAAAATATAAAATTATATTTGTTAAGATTTTATAAGAATATTATAAAAATATCTAAAATTAATGATTGAATTAAAAAAAGAAATAACTACTTGTTTAATTTTAGAATACTACATATACAGTATATATTAATACATAGAACAAAATTAATTAAGTCGATACTCAGTAGAGGTGCTAGCATTGATTTTTTGCTATAATGGCCTGACTATATATATGTAAGTCGTCTATCTGGGCTACTTTATCTGTGGGATAATGAAATCTTTCAAATGATACAAATAAAAGTAAAATCCACGTATTTAATGTAATATACAGGGTGTCTCAAAAATATAGGTATACAGGGTGTCTCAAAAATATAGGTTTTAGGGGAGGTAGATAACATCTAAAGGAATGAGAATTGCATAGGAACCCATAACCGGAAACGTCATGGGAAAGTGGCAGCAGAGGTACAAGATCTGAAAGGACAAAAGACAGTGATTAATGGGAAAACGTTTATTGGACATAATTATTACAAATGGCGTATTAGATGATACATTTCATAATGTTACAGCAGATGTTCGAAGTTTCCACCATGAGACGCGATGCATGCATGACACCGATGGAGCATTGATTGCCGGACACGGTCGAACACACTTGGAGTTTCTTTGATAGTAGCAGCAGCGCAGACGAGCCTTGCCACGAGATCCTTGTCAGACTCCACAGGCGATTCATACACGGTAGCTTTGAGAGCCCCCCACAAAAAGAAATCATTGCTCGTTAAATCAGGTGAGCATAGGGGCCAGGCAACTGGTCCAGAAACAGAAATTTTAAATTACTATACACAAACTTAAGAAACACAGTCACGTCCGTTATTAGGCAGGAAAAGAAAAAATATTACTTCAAGCAATTTGAGTCATGTAAAAATAAACCAAAGCAAAATTGGGAACTCATCAACCAAATTATCAACAATAAACCTAAAACTGCCATTGACGATTTTATCATGAAGAATATGCCACAAGGTATGTCTGAAACTCAAGCAGCGGAGAAATTTAACAACACCTTTGCAGACATTATTGTCAATCTCAGAGACGATAACCGTATACAGAATCTCTCTACAGTTCCTAAACATATCCAACCTTCTGTCCCCTCAATTTTTATTCCTCCCATCTCAAAACAAGAAACTTTCAAAATTCTAAGTGACTTAAATGAAAGAAAATCATGTGGACACGATCAGGTACACATAAAGCACATTAAAGCATGCAAAACCTCCTTAGCTGATCTCGTGACAAACTTTATCAATGAAAGCATATCTACAGGAAACATCCCTAATAAACTCAAAATTGCTATTCTAAGACCAATTTACAAAAGTGGAACTAAATCCGATTGCACTAACTATAGGCCCATTGCCATCTTACCCGTCCTTCACAAAATACTTGAAAGATATGTAGCTAACGTTCTAGCCAATTTCTTGAAAAAACATAACATTATTAGTGAAAAGCAATATGGTTTCCAAAAAGGTAAAAATACAATTACACTTTTAACGGAGTTTTCTGACGTCATTAATGGAACTTTAAACAACGGAAAAAAAGCAGCAGCTATCTTTCTGGACTTTCGTAAGGCATTTGATACGTTGGATCACGATATTTTGCTTCAAAAATTGTATATTTATGGTGTCCGAGGTATTACCCTTAAATGGTTTGAAAATTATTTAAAAAATAGAGTGCATGTTACCAAAATTAATGGCGTTTTTAGTGAGAAGAGAACAGTGTACACTGGTGTTCCACAAGGTTAAATTTTAGGTCCGCTTTTATTCATTATTTATATTAATGATCTAGCTAACCTTAAACTGAAGGGCTCTCTTTATACATATGCTGATGACACCGCCTTGGTTAACGTGAATCACAATATAGGAGAAGCAGTCCGAGATACACAGGATGATTTTAACAAAATTATTTACTGGTCTAACATTAATCGTATTTACATAAATTCAGAAAAAACCAAATGGATGAGCTTTCATTCACCAGGATACTATGATCTCTCATCTTATGCAATTAAAAACCACGAACCCTTGTGTCCTCACATCATGATAAATCATGACCCTGACTGCTGCGACTGTAATGTTATTGAGCGTGTTGAGAGCCATAAATATCTTGGACTCTACATGGACACAACCTTCCGATGGAATACACATATTCAAAAGTTAGCAGGGAAATTGCGTCTATGTGCATCTAAACTTTATAAACTACAATTTGTTGCAAGCACACATACATGTATTTTCGTTTACAAAGCTATCTGTGAATCTATATTGACCTATGGTTTGACAATATACGGCTCAACTAACCTCACAAATATAAAGAAAATAGAAACTATTCAATCATCCATTGCTAAAAATATAATCCCATACAACTTAAGAAATTCATTTTATCATAGCGAAGAAAGACTAAATTATCTAGGCGTACTCTCTTTTCACAACCTTTACAAATACAGCATCACTTTAAAATATTTTTTTGATAATCAATTTAAATCTAAAATCTCTCATGGGAAAAACACAAGGTTACAATCCAAAAATTATTTCCAACTTCCAAAAATATTAAACAATTATGGGAAATGTACAAGGGCATATGCAATACCTTGCGTGTTCAATCAACTACCAAGGGAAATTATTTTATTAAACAATTTTAAAGAAATCAAAAATAAGACAAAAAATTTTCTTCTAGGCACTAAATTTTAAATAAAAATCTCAACCACCACAATGGAGCTTCCACTGGAATTCATATAATTCGATGACATTGTTTTAAACTATATCTTATGTATTTTCATGTAACGTTATTATTCTTCTCTCCTGCAGATAAGCAGATGCTTTGCGGGTCATTTGTTTAAACTTTTGTATAACTAACATGAATATGAATAAAGATTATTATTATTATTAAACGTCATCTACATGAACAAAATGGACAAGTAAAGTGAACACAAGGAAACAGTACAGTTAAGTGGTAACGAATGTGACTTTTATTCCAACAAGGTAAAGTACAGGTTCACAGTAGGTGCTCAAAATTGCGACCGTTTACACGGACACAGGATTCACAGTGTCGTTGCATTGACCGCCGAACATTTTCAAAAACGCCTGGCATATCACGAACAATGCCTGCGGCGGCCACTATTCGTGCAACAAGGTCCACGAATTTCACTGTCGACGGGGGTCTCGTACACATGGTCTTTCATGGCCCCCCACAAAAAGAAATCCATGGGCGATAAATCAGGTGACCTGGGTGGCCAAGCGATCGGTCCACCTCTACCGATCCATCGAGCTCCGAATGTTCGGTTCAGCGAATCACGCGCAACAATTGTGCTATGTGCTGGAGCCCCGTCATGTTGATACCACATATCTCGGCGGATATGCGCAGGAACAGCGCCCAGAAAAGTCGGTAACACTGTCTCGAGAAATATTAGGTATTTCCGGCCGTCCAATCGGGGCGGTAGCAAGTAAGGTCCCAACAAACTGTCACCAATGATTCCAGTCCACACATTTACGGCAAAACGATGTTGCGCAGCGTGACTTCTCTTACCATACGGGTTGTCGTAAGCCCACACATGTGAATTGTGTGTATTGAACACACCTTCACGAGTGAATGAAGCTTCATCTGTAAAAAGGACAAAAGCTGGAAAACTGGGGTCCACGGCACCTTTCTGCATGAACCATTGTGCAAATTCTACACACTTCGGATAATCGTCAGGATGCAGTAACTGCACCCTTTGCAGATGGTAAGGATGCACACGTTCCTCGTGCACTATCCGCCACACTGCTGACTGAGAGACCCCAAGCTGCTGAGCAATAGCTCGTGTGCTGGTATTCGGATTATCTTCGATGGACTGTAGGACTCGTGTGCTGGTATTCGGATTATCGTCGATGGACTGTAGACTCTGCGACATTGACAGTCTGCGTCAGTCGTCTTCTCCCCGTATCCTGCATGTTGCTGCGCAGTGAACCACGTTCGCGCAGATTGCGATGCACACGTGCAAACATTTGATGCTGCGATATTCTTCTGTTGGGGTATCAGTCTTCGTAAACTTGCCTAGCTCGGCGGCCGCTTTCGCCAGCTGCCCCATATGCGAGATGCATATCCGCTAGCTCTTGATGCGTAAAACGATTCATCTTATTACTAGTAAGTCAGCTCGTACACTGATGACAGCGGGAGTGGTCGGGCGAGCTGTACACTGGTTGGGTACACACAGAGCCCTCTAATACGCATGCGTACATTTGCGGACATTCTTTCCTATGTGAAATCGGTTTCCTGACGTATTCCTTACCTCCCCACGAAATTTGAACGATACGTTTTGAATCACCCTGTATATATACATTGTCCTATACCATTATTACAGATAAGCGTTTGCAATTTAATACCCAAAACTGATAAAATAATGAACTAACCATGTATATTTTAAACATTTAGTAGAAATAATTATTCAAAGCCAAGATTTTTGTCTTTTAAGCCACGCTTGTTTCTTATATCAAATATTTAATTCTAGACTACCCATTGTTTCCATAATATTTATATGTATTTTTATTTGCATTAAAATATATTATTAACTTATACTTTTCAATGTGCAATGATATTCTCTTTAAATATTTTGCGTAATATTAGATATTTCTCAGAATTGTTCAGAATATGACAATCTAGACATTGTCACGAATACTGATATAGAGTTTTGACGAGGTTGCACTACGACTTTTTCAGAACTGTTTTGCTTTACAATAGATTACAATATGGTGGAAAGGTTAAAAGTCCCGTAGCTTTGGGCTTCTTGTTTTCCCAAGCTGTTTTATAATTACATCTAGTCAAATTTTATATGTAAAACCAAAGTAAGAGAAGAGGATGGTTTTTTTCTAAAGTGCAAATTAACAGTCAGTTTGATACACAAAGTAAATTTGTAGAACAATTTTAATATAAAAACGTGATCTGGTATTGTATCTATTAACAGGAAAGTTCATATTAAAATAGGATTAATAATAATGAAATAACATGATGCTAAGGTTACATTAAATAAAATCACTGCTACAGTTTTTTTTAATACATTTAGATAAATAAGCAATTTACGTCGTTATTCACCACATATTTCTTATACCAAAATGTCTACTAAATAGTTCTTCTAAACAAGAATAACCTTACCTGCAGATTCGGATATCCATCTTTTATTGTATATCTCTGTGTCTGGAAACATATTTTCTCGCTCTAAGCGAAATGATTGAAGAGAAGCTGTAAGAGTGAAAAATTCAAATTTCTAATGTTCCTATATTACATCAAAAATATTCAATAGTCACGCAACAATGCTCTGTTGATAACAACTAAGGTATTAAAAATTTTTAAATAGCGTCATAGGCTATTGTTATTCTGAGTGCAGCAAATGTCAAATAAAATTAATATTCATAAAATACATTCAAACGTTGAATTGAAAAATTTTTCAAAGTCATTGCATTTAAGTTTTAATACAAAGTCACCATTTGAAGGCATATAAGGTCCACTTCCAGTTGAATGGGTAAAGCATTAGAAAAAGATGTCAAAGTTTCAGCTGTAACGAATAAAATTAAATTCGCAGCTGAAACCGTTCATTTTATAAATATAAGCTGGAGGGCAAAGGATTTTTTTCATTTCACAGAATATTTCATCTTGATATATACATAAAAACTTTGCATCAAGTTGCATATTATTTTATTTAATAATAACAATTGCGTTGCCGTACGTGCAATATGGGGTGATATACATTATATTGTTGAAGGTAATAAGGCACACAGAGAAATTCAGATAATTTGCGCCCCGTCTATTTTTAAGTGATGTGGGCCAAATTGTGGTCTATAGTGCAACACAGTGTGGCATACTAATCGTATATTTTTGACATTTTGTTCAGAATTCTGTACTCTTTTCGAAGCAGAATATCTTTTGATGCAACCAGTGATGACAAACTCGAAGAGTGATTTCTCACATACTTGTTCAGTTCATCATTTAGATATTTCAATAGATAAACATTATGGTTATGAGCCTACCATCCATCGATACTATGTAGTTGTAGTCAAATCAAGTCTCCTTATATTTCAATTTGTGAAAAGGATCAGTTGTTTGTTGACACATTTAAGACCCTTCTCCATAGAATTTCAACAATTCAGGTTCAGAAATGAAGACGGATAACAGAGCATTGAGCACGTTACACAGATCCTCTCCACCGTAAGATTATTCCGGCTTTGCAAGAAAGAAATTGCTTAGACTCCATGACCTTCATGCAGAATGGGGCGCCACCCCATATTGCACGTACGGCAACGCAATTGTTGGGTACCACATTGATGAGGACAGAATAATTTCTGGAACGTTTTCCAATGCTTGGCCACCATATTCCCCCGAAATAAATATATGCGATTTTTGGCAATGGGGTTATTTGAAAAGCCGAGTTTACCAAAACAATGTTGAATCGCTTGCTGAACTGAAGGTAAGAATAACACAGCATGTTGGAACCATTCTCCGCGACATGTTGCCAGCACCTGTAGATTGTGTCGTATTACGTTTCCAGCACATTTTGCATACAAATGGTTCACACATTGAGAATCTTGATTTGTAAAATAAAGTTCTGTTTGCTGAACTTTATTTTCTTATATTATATCATTATCTTATATTATTTTCTTTATTTTAGCGCACCCACGCCTCCTGGTGGCACTAACAATAGTCATTTTCTACTCGAAAATTCTCTACCCGATGTTCTTATAAGGTGTTCACCACTTTTCGCTGCAATCCATCGACGAGATTCTTCTCTACATCGCTCTCAGTACTCTCAGTTTAATTATAATCATCCTATACATTATGATGAAAAATGGAATGCAAAATGAAAAGAAAAAAGAAATTGATTATACATAATTTTGCTGAACCAATGAATAAATAAACTGACAAACTGAAAAAACACAATATCCCTAATCTGGATTCTTGCAGCATTCAACATTTAAAATGCAAAGGAATGTTATGTCTCTTGCAATTATTATATATGGTTTGACTGTGGCATTCCTTGCATCTTCGACTGCTTTATGGTTCACTTTCCACAACATCACGATTTAATTTGTCGTAGGATGTCTCTGTACCCATTGTGGTCACACTCGATAGACGTTGCTTTCCTGGATTTTTTCGAGGCATTCCATATCCCTTAATCCAACATTGCACAATTCATCAAGTGAAGGAGAGCACATCTTCATCATATCCTCCTTCCCGAGCAAGAAGCCAGGCATTATTCACACAGACATTTATCCGATTTATCCGATTTATCCGAACAGAGAACAGGAAAGCATCATTTCTTGCCATGAATTACATTTTTCCGGTAATGGAAAATGATTTCATCCAGGGTCGGATCTAGAAGTGGAGGCGGGGGGGGGGGGGGAAGAGGACCATGCCCTCTTGTCCATCCTGTTAACCCCGCCCATATGTAGGGTTGTATATGCTAATTACATGTGGCATGTGGAACGGTTACTTTTATTTTGTTTTATCAACAGCCGAATAAGGCTCTACTTTTTCATATTGAAGCAATCCGTGTTGGTAGGATGCAATACATATTATACCATTATCACTCCATCTGAAAAACAGAATATTAGAATACTTATCCAAAAAGTGCTCTTCAGTACCTCCTGGTAGTTTTCCAATTGCTTATTGCAGATTTCAATGGGTATTTTCTACTCTGTTGCTGTGCACAATGCCAGTTTCACCGAGATCTCTTTTTTAAATCACGACCAGTAATGTAAGTGAAGTGAAGCAGTTGCTTAGTAGAGAGATAACTTTATTCCTGGATATTGCACTTGAAGCATATCTAAAAAATCCAAGACTCTTTTCCGACCAGTCCATAAAACGATTCTTATAGTCAATCCGATTTCCTTCTCGATACTTTCCTTTGTATAGAAGTGACAAATGCCAATCCCAAAGGAGAAGCAGCAACTCGTCCTTTGTAGCGACCATTTCACTACGAATATATTTGAATAATTTGTTTTCTAGGTTTCATGACAGTTATGCACAATAGCTCAAGAAGTGATGTGAAGTGTACAAAATTTTAAAGACAATATTTATTAGGAGTAAGGAAAATTCATTCCCATTTTCTGCTGCTCCGTTCTTTGGTCGGCTTGTCAGCAATTGTCACAATTTCATGTACTTAAAGTTTATAAAGTTGAATAATATATTTCCCGTCCACATGGAAATCAACAAAAGTATTGCGAATTAGATTGAGCATGTCTCATGTATCCAAAATAAACGGAATTTTAATATCATTACCGTTCTTGAAAAGGATTATGAAATTGCACATATTTTCTATTGAAGGTTTGCACCTAATAATTGCAGGGTTCATTGATTTGCATAACAACTATCACAGGTGAAACCTATGACATTAATTCCAGCACTTAAAAGCAAAAATATTACATTTCCACAAAAGATGCTTGAATACGGCTATTAACCCCATCACCTAAAAAAAAAGGGCGGGAGTGGCTCAGTCGGTAGCGCGCCAGGCTCGTAATCTGTAGTTCCCAGGTTCGAGTACCAGCTGGGTAAATGTTGAGATTTATCTCCGCAAAATTCCCCGCCCTGCCCACGGTCAGTAGGGGACACCGATGGGCTTGGAAAGGCTGCTGTCCGTCGGCTGGGACGTTAACCTTTGGCCCCGTGTACAGGAGAGCCAACCCTGTGCACGTTAAAGAACACGCTGGATGGCCTTGACGGGAGGCTACCATCTGTCTCCCAACAGTTGTTCCAGTGGGTCCTCTCCCCCAACCATCTCTGAGCCTTCGGGGTCCATGTGACCTGGCCATTTAGCCCATGGTGTGCAAAATGGTCTGTAAATGGTAGCTAGGTAGTCACTGGAAGGAGAGCTATGCACCAATCCCCTGTGATGATGCATAGAACCGGCCAGGCCTAGCACCTAATGTCCGACCCCGCCTTCTCGTGGTGCAGACGGTTAGTACCTTTCAAAAGAGATACTCTCTTGTGGAAGTGAACGGAAGGCTGCCAGATTAGTGTGGCCTACTGATCTGGACAACTATAGCTACTTTTCTTTTTTTTCTACCCTGCTGAGGAGTGGTCAACCACACAGGGTCCTGGTGCTGACCATATAAACCCACTGGACTGGACAGATATATGGCTCTGAGCTTGATTATGGATCCTGATTTTGCTGCACTGGTGGGCTTCTGTGGAGGGAAAATCTTCTGCTGTTTTCTGTTAGTTTGTGATTTGACAGCCCCAAGTGAATACAGGGTGATTCAAAACTTATCGTTCAAATTTCGTGGGGAGGTAGGGAATACGTCAGGAAACCGATTTCACATAGGAAAGTATGTCGTCATCTACATGGACAAAATGGACAAGTAAAGTGAACACAAGGAAACAGTACAGTTAAGTGGTAACGAATGTGACTTTTATTCCAACAAGGTAAAGTACAGGTTCACAGTAGGTTCTCAAAATTGCGACCATTTACACGGACACAGGATTCACAGCGCCGTTTCATTGACCGCCGAACATTTTCAAAAACGCCTTGCATATCACGGACAATGCCTGCGGCGGCCACTATTCGTGCAACAAGGTCCCTTTCACTGTCGACGGGGGTCTCGTACACATGGTATTTCATGGCCACCCACAAAAAGACATCCATGGGCGATTATCGCAGCCCGCTAATCGCAGACAGGTCTTTGCCCCATGTCTGCGATTAGGGGGCTGCAAATCAGGTGACCTGGGTGGCCAAGCGATCGGTCCACCTCTACCGATCCATCGAGCTCCGAATGTTCGGTTCAGGTAATCACGCGCAACAATTGTGCTATGGGCTGGAGCCCCGTCATGTTGACACCACATATCTTGATGCGTAAAACGATTCGTCTTATCACTAGTAAGTCAGCTCGCACACTGATGACAGCGGGAGTGGTCGGGCGAGCTGTACACTGGTTGGGTACACACAGCGCCCGCTACATACGCATGCGTACATTTGCGGACATACTTTCCTATGTGAAATCGGTTTCCTGACGTATTCCCTACCTCCCCACGAAATTTGAACGATAAGTTTTGAATCACCCTGTAGATTCACAGGATATGTTTATCAGCTGGTGGATAATCCTGAGCAGAGATCATCGCAGGCACCTGAACTTTTGCTTCTATCGGCATCGTCAAATTCTACATTGGAGGAAGTCTTCCATTGTAGATGGCTTCAGCCTTTAGTGGTGGGGGAACAGATCTTTGCCCCATGTCTGCGATTAGGGGGCTGTTTGATATTGTCGGCATTCCCTCTCTCAATAAACATAGTTTCTTTAACATCTCACTAACCATTTTCTCTCCATAGGTAGTTGGAATGTGAGGACTCTGCACAGAGCTTTTTCTCTTGATGTCCTCACACAAGAATTCCACCATTATAATTTAGATATTCTCGACTTGCAAGAGACCAGATGGACAGATAAAGGTCAGATTCTTAAAAATAATCTTAAATTTCTCTTTGCAGGGAGGGACGACAATGAGCATCACCAAGGCGTGGGTCTGCTTCTCAGCAGACACGCTACTGATGCTCTTCTAGGATATGAGTGCATTAATGAAAGGTTTCTTACAGCAAAATTTCAGAGAAGCGTTAAAGACTTGAATGTTATCTGCTGTTATGCCCCCACTGAGGATGCCGATGAGGATGAGAAGGATAGGTTTTATACTAAACTTCAGGATATTTTGAATTCTATCAAGAAAGCAGATATTACCCTTGTTCTTGGTGACTTCAATGCCAAAGTTGGTACTGACTCTGACCTTTGGGGAGGAGTAATAGGCCCTTTTGGTATTGGTAGCTGCAATGGCAATGGGCAACGTCTCCTACAGGTAAGTAAACTCAATGAATTCAGAATAACTAACACTTATTACAAACACCGCGACATACATAAGCACACGTGGATTTCACCTGATGGTCTGCATAAGAATATGATTGATTATATATTAATTAACAGCAAATGGGCCAGTTCTGTTAGGAATACCAGGTCATATAAGGGAGCTGAAATTAGATCTGACCATTACCTTGTTAAAAGTGTCTTGCAACTTAAACTTAAAAAGTGTTGTGCTAGGGTAAAAAAATTTACTTTTAATACTGAAGCTCTGAAAGACCCAGTTATAGCCAAAGCTTACCATGATAGGTTACTTAGTCATTATGACAGTCACTGTATGCTTACTACTGTAATTGAGGAAGAATGGGATGATTTTAAACAGGCATTTTTTTGGACACTAACAGTACTCTTTTAGGAAAAAAGGAGAAGAAGAGACAGAATTTTCCGAGTGATAAGGCACTTGAGCTTATTTCGGAAAGAAAGAACTGCAGGAATGTCCTTAATCAATACTCTACTAGTCCTAATAGAAAGCATTACAGAGAACTTAATAAACGTGTAAAAGATCAGTTAGTTGCTGATAGGAATCTGTGGCTTGATGGTTTGGCTGACAAAGCCGAGGAAGCAGTTAGACAGCACAATAGCAGAGAGCTGTACCAGATAGTTAATGTTTTGTATGGTAGAAAACAGACAGGTATACAGGGATTGAAGGATAAACAAGGTAAGGTTATAGAAGGTGAGAATTCTGGCTAGGTGTGCTGAGCATTTCAGTGATATTCTAAACAGTGCGGTTAGTTCTATTCCCATTGTTTGCAATGATGATAGATGCATTGGTGGCTTTAATGTTGGCCCTATAACACAATCTGAAGTTATTTTGGCTGTTTCTAAACTTAAACTTCATAAATCCCCAGGGGTAGATGAAATTACTACGGAAATGCTTAGAGCTGGGAATGTTTCGGTTACCACTTGGATGACTGAAATTCTGAATAACTTTTATGATAAAGGCATGGTTCCTAAGGCTTTTACCAGAGCTTTTGTTATTCCTATTTTCAAAAAAGGTGTTCGAAGTTCTTGCGATAACTATGGGGTATGAGCCTACTCTCTGTTCCAGGTAAAGTTCTTTCCATGATTGTGCTTGATAGAATTAAGAATCTGGTTGACAGTCAATTGCGTGATGAGCAATGTGGATTCAGAAGTGGTAGGGGATGTGTGGATCAGATATTTTCACTTAGGCAGATTCTTGAGTAATGTTTAGAGAGTCAGAATCCTTTGGTTACTTGCTTTGTTAATTTCAAAAAGGCTTTCGACTCTGTTGATCGACATAATTTTTGGTTGATTGTGAAATCATATGGTGTACCTGACAAGTTAGTTAACATAATGAAAGGTCTCTATAATAACACTGAGTCGTGTGTGAGAGTTGGTAAGTCTTGTAGCAATTGGTTTAGCATTACTTCTGGTGTTCGACAAGGGTGCATTTTGTCTCCTTTTTTCTTTAGGTTGGTTATTGATTATGTTATGCGAAATTCATTTCAAGGGAAAGCTTTTGGCCATACATGGACTGGAGATACGAAAATTTCTGATTTAGATTATGCTGATGATTTAGCCCTTTTGGCAAACGATGCTGATGAGATGAACTCTTGCATTCGAGCTGTTGATGAGACTGGTAGTAGAGTAGGTTTGGTTATAAACAGAGAGAAAACTAAAATGATGAAAATTGGTCAGGCAGGCTGTGATTCAGTTAATCTGAATGGTTGCAGTCTTGAGCAGGTGTCACAGTTTAATTATCTTGGTAGCTATGTAACAGATAATGGTGATGTGCGGCATGAGATTAACAGACGAATAGGGATTGCTGTACGTTGTACAGGATTCCGAGGTAGAAGTGTTGAAGGGCACATTCTATAAATCGGAACTTCAAAAAGTGACCAAACCCGAACTTTACACTCTTGAGAAAATAATCGAGCGAAAAGGTCACAAGGCACTGGTGAAATTTCGCGGTTATCCCAAACCATCGTGGATTCCTAAAACATGGATAGTTTCTACCTGACCCTACCCTCCACGGCTAGTCAGAATATTTACCCAAACAATTCGCAGAGTGATTTCACGGTTCGTCTAGCCCAACCCCTAAGACTAAGTGGAAAATGGAAAATGGGACTAGCAGAAGTTCACTTATCCGTGAGCTGGTACAATGTGGATGGTTCTAATGACACGTTTCAATATTATGCTCCTGCTCCCTCTGAAGAATACTGGTAAATCGAGCTTAAACCAGGCAAAATAATTCGAATGGGACTGTTGTCTCTCCTCTCCACCTAGCTCCCGAAAGAAATAATACTGCCCTATAACAGTGGTTACTGGGTATTCAAACCAAGTGAGGAATACGGTTTGATGTTCCCTAAAATGAATTTCGGCAGGGTTCTGTGTGTCGCCGAAGGAGAAGTTGACAAACCCTTCCACCAACGATTTACTACCAAACTGTGCAATACTGTAACATTCGATATAGATGACGATTGTTATTTCTACGTGATTCCTCCAGGTAGTTTCCACGAACGAAAGGTACCCTACGGACGATACGAAACCGCTGAATCATTATTCGATGCGATGAACCAGCTCATGCCCTACAAGTTGAGAAAAGCTTTCCGTTTCAAGCAACAGGCCGATCACACAATGTTGATGGATGCAGACAAACTACATTTCATTAAATTTCCTCATTCGAACCCAGGATTAGGTGACATGCTAGGAATCACTAAATTAGATATTCCACTGAATAAAGACACGAGTGACTAGCCCATCTATATGAACAGAGGAATGTAGGGTATTTATTTGCATTCAGACCTGATTGCACCTCAGTTGTTAGGTGATACTCATGGTGAACTGTTGCGTGTTGTGAATCCTGCCGTCAGAACCAGTAATAACGAAGCCATCGTTGCAGTGTATCAACAACTTGATTACTACTCCCTGGCAAGAAACAGTTTCGAGAGTGTGAGATTCTTCCTTCGTACCGATACAGGGGAACCTCTGCATTTTAAATTTGGTAAACTTTAGTCAAGTTAAATTTCTACCATGAGGGTTAAATTCGTCCCCCCTTCTGTAGACACCTATGTGAGCTACTACAAGAGCCATACGGGGCAGGATGTGTTCAGTGGCCCTCGTTATCAGAGAGGTGATGGGCTCGGTAGCATCTTTCCCACTATTGGACGTTTCATCAGCCCTCTTGTACGACCAGCGCTGTCCACCCTACGTAAGGGTTCGTTTCAGAGATGGCCCAGGGCAAAACTTCAAAACTGCCGCCAAAGCAGGGCTGCATGAAGCCAGTGTAGACCTATTGCAACCACGCCAGTTCCAAGCTGCAGGGAGGAAAAGGGATAAAACGTTGCCGTATTCATCCTAGTGTTCATAAAGTGAAGAGACTCTGTACTGTGAAAGACGAGTTTTCTTCATGAGCATTCAGAAAATTCACGCTGATTCTGGCGACTGTACCAATTCCGAACTGGACCTGTTTCTGGTTCCCTCCACTGTCTCTCAACTGGAAAGAGGCTGCTATGTCAATTATTTACCTGTGGCTTCGCTGGAAGGTAATGCTCCACTTGAATTCATCGTGAAGGGGACAGATGATTACATTGATCTATCCCGCTGTCACCTGCGCCTCCTCTTGAAAATTGTGAAATCCGACGGTACACCCCCGTCGGAAGTGACCGCCCCCTGCAACCATTTCTTCCACGCCCTCTTCAATCAAGTAGACGTCTTCCTCAACGATCACCTAGTGAGTGCTTCTCACATCCTGTACCCCTACAGGGAGTACCTATAGACTCTATTGAATTACGATACCGATGCCACGTGAAGTCAGCTCGGTACGTCACTCTGGTACCTCGTCACCCCTGGTAAAATGGAACTGACCAGTCGAGAGAACGAGGGATGGCACCAGCGCAAGGGGTACGTCAAGTCAACAGGTATTGAACTCATCTTGTGGATCCATGCCGACCTGTTCAATCAAGAACATTACCTAATCAATCAGGTAGATCAGAGACTGCGTTTGTTAAGGTCCAAGCCCGAATTCTGTCTCATGACAGGTGAAGCGGACCCCTCTTACAAAGTACAGATTCACGAAGCTGAATTTTTCGTGCACAAAGTCAAACCCACTTCCGATGTCATCCTTGCACATGCACGCATACTGGGCTCAGAGAGTGTCAAGTACCCCCTGTGTAGAACGGATTTACGCATGTTCTCCATCGCTGCAGGTCTGACGAGTGTGAACCGTGACAACTTATTTCTGAGTCAACTTCCGGTACGTCTGGTGCTGGGTATGGTGGAAAGTACCAATCTGAATGGATAGTACGAAAAAAAACCCTTCAACTTCCAGCATTTCGACTTAAACTACATCAGCCTTCACATTGACAGTGATCAGCAGTCCTACACCCCAGACTTTACGAATGGACGTTATCTCAGATGTTACCAGGGATTATTGGAAGCTGTGGACGCATGGAAATCCGATAGTGGTATTAACTTATGCGAAAATCCTATGGCGAGGGTTTTACACTGTTTGAATTCCAATTAACCCCCGAGCAACGTGAATGTAATCAAGTGTTTTCTTTAATAAAGAGTGGTAGTGTGAGAGTCGAATTAAAGTTTGCCAAGCCACTCCCCACATCAGTCACTGTGTCATTACATCAGTCACTGTGTCACATTAATTCGTATGTAGAATACCAGAATCTGCTGGAAATCCCACTGGATCGTAAAATCCTGTTTAACTACAGCTCATGAATACCTATCAGTTAGAATCCATCCTCTCGTTGTTACCTACAAGTCTAGGTGTGTTCCCACGTGACAGACTACCACGCAGAATCGACCTGTCAGAAGCCTTGTTTATCTGCAATACCGATCCGTCCTCCCAGCATGGAACCCATTGGATAGCTGTTTGCAAGAAAGGAATGCACGTGGATCACTTTAACCCCCTGGGGACGTCCTGATGTCTCCATGCAAGAATACTACAGTCGGCTAGGCATACGTCACGTGTTACATCCCTCGATACCTTTGCAGGACCCCATGGGTGACACTTGCGGTGCTCACTGTCTGTATTTCCTGTTTAAAAGAGCATGTTGTTCGACTCTTCCCATAGTACTGCATCGCGATTACACGTGTCGAGTAGACTTTAACGACTGTATGGTGGTATGATGGCTCTCCGAACTCCTTCAAATATTATAATTGCTGCTCCTTCACAGTGTGGAAAGACGACTTTCACTCTGAAACTCATCAAAGAAGCCGCTCAGGTGTTCGAACCCCAGCCCCAACTTGTCATTTACTGCTATGGGGAGTGGCAACCTGCCTTTGAACCCTTTAAGAAAACTGTGGAATTTTGCGAAGGACTACCTGTAGATCTGGAATTTGACCCCCTCAGACCTACGCGTCTGGTGCTGGACGACTTGATGGAACAGTCTGTAGCCAGCGAACGCATATCTCAATTGTTTATTCGTGGAGGTCATCATAAAAATATCACGATTGTCCTGATCTTGCAAAATTTGTTTTTAAAGGGAAGACATTCGAGGACTATATCACTCAATGCTCACTATATGTTTTTATTTCGCAACTGTCGGGACGCTTCACAAATAGCGCATCTGGCAAGACAAGTATTTCCACATCAATCCAAACTCCTGACCGATGCTTATAGACTAGCTACACAACCTCCCTGTGGCTATTTGTGCGCGGACCTTCATCCCAGAACGTTGGATACTGAAAGGCTCCGTGCCAAGATCCTCCCTTCTGAAGAACCTGTGATGCCCCATCGTTCACTTTTGCTTTACCTTAACCAGTTTTTGCTTAATTTACGTTATATTTATCATTTTGGGGATTTTTATTTCCTTTTCGGCATCACAGCACTCGTTTTCAAGTTTCTAGGAGTTGCGTACGCGCAACTCCGAACTTCCGACCGTAACCGTTAAAGCGCGTGCCAAGGACACGCCCCCTCTTGCGTCATAGCTTGCGTCCGTCATTGTATGCAAATGTCTTTCCCGGCATGCGCCGGCCCAATTGTCAAAACCGTGCCCTGCGAGGCACTTGAAGGATTAAGCACGAGAGTTGTAGAGAGAGCAGAGAGATGTAGTAGGGTGCGTGTAGCACAGATTTTAGTTTCTTCATTGATGTCTTGGTGAGTTACTTATTTTGGAAATAAATCTATTTTGTTATGTTACAAACTTTTGAGTCTATAGTTTTTATCTTGAGCAACGCTGATTTAGAACCTTTTTTACATCAACTTTTATTTGTTAAGAATCATTTTGACTCTCACTTATGAACGCTCACTGGCACTGGAACCCTAAATCAACTTATTCTACATTTTTGGCAATTTGTTAATGATTGCCTGGCGCCCGTCAAAGCTATCCGGAGCATAAAACTTTAAGTATTCTACATTGTTTGGAGCGTTACAGAGTCACATAAAAGAAGTGGCGCCCGAACAGGGACGCGCCAGTATTTAAAGATAGTAATTTTTTTTGAGCTCAATAGTTGTATGTACTAGTTGTAGATTTAACGGCAGCTTAAGCCGAGAATTTTTTATTGAGCAAGTAGCTTAACATTTTTGTATATTATTCAAAGGTACTGAAGTTTCAGCTTTGATATTGCTGAATATTTAAGATTGTTGTATGTAATGATTAGAAGTGTCCGGACACACAAGTACGTAGGACGATAAGAAATTTTTTTTACAAGCAAATTTATATTTTTGTAAAGCTTAGTTATAGCTTTATTATTGTTGTATAGCAGTACCTTTGAGCGCTGCTCAAGATAAAACGTTTTCAAAATTTCCAAAATTCCAAATTTCAGCAGACCGCTAAACATGTCTGCTAATAATATGGCCGATTCCGCCATAATGACTCCCGACATAGAAAGAGTAAAGGGTAGATTGAAAGATGTAATGATGGAAGCAGAAGTGCTAATGAATCTGCTTGATGATAATCGGGAGAAAAGGGGAACGACAACAACCCCTAAATTTGCTGACAATGCTACGTCAGTTCACCAACGAAGAAACTTTGAACGTAAGGTTCCATTTTCTGTTCCGTCAGAAGCAAGCGATAGAACAGAGTATTTTCAACCGCCACAACGACAATTTGCCAACCCATCCATTAACTATAGTCCTTATGTTAATTGGCCTTTACCTGAGATAAGGTTCGACGGTTCGAAACGTCCGTCATCGTGGACATTTGTCAAGTCCATGGAGGAGCACTTCCGTTTACATGAAGTGCCAAGCAATAAAAAAGTTGTTTTAGCAGTATCTTGCCTAATTGGATGCGCTAAGCAATGGTGGAATAACGTAGGATGTCGCCATGGCATAGAACTTTGGGAAGAATTTAAAAACGAAATCATGGACATATATCCGGCTTATAATGATTTTACAGAACTAGCTACAGAGTTGTTTTCACGAAGACAAAGGGAAAGAGATGACATAGAAAAATTCATATGGGGTACAGTAGAATTATACCAGCTGTACGATGCTGATGCCGCTGAAATTGATATTGTAAATTGCATATTGTCTCAATTACTTTTGCCCCTCCCAGAATTCCTAGAAATACGAAACGTGAATTCCGTGTCCGATTTAGTAAAATTGGCTCGGCAATACACTGCAAGAAGAGAATCTGCAGCAAATACACATAACCAACAATGGATGCCATTCCCGCCAAAGCAGCGATATCAGGTTGAGTCGCGTAGAATGACTCCCGCACGACCGCAATTTACACGGTCCCGACAATTTGCGCCGAACGCGCCAAGAACTATAGAATATGAACGAAGTAGAGACTTTTTGCCACGTCAAGCTTCAAACCATAACACTAGACCTAAAACTTTGGTTAAACAACCTCAATCTTTCACTTGTAACTTTTGTGGCCGACTGGGACATACTGAAAATTTTTGCTACCGAAGGAATGAAAATTCGGGAAACTTTCATCGGGATCTTTGAAGCGAGAGGCCAAAGTTCCTCAAGAAAAGCCCTCTCAAGAGTTATGCCTTGCCACTATGGCTTTACCTTTTGTTACTGATTGCCACGAAGTAACTAAAATAACAGATCAACACGATACAGAAGTCGATCTTCAGTTTGCTAAGGAACAAGTTTGCGACGATAATAATGACGAATGTCAATTGACAGTGCAGCCGCGGTCCCGTGGACTTTTTGACTTACCTTGTGGTCCAGAACAGATTATTTCAGAAGCACCTATAAAATGTCCCGTTAGTGCAAATAATGAGTGTTTAAATAACGAAGTTTGTGAAGTAGAAGAATCGTATGAGGAAGCCGTTTTTGAAAAGGTTTTTAAAGTAGAAGTTTTAAAAGAAAGTAATAATAATGAAAATAATTTTGAGTCTGATTTAAGTGAAGAAAAAACCAACCAAGAAGTTGTGCCGACCGCAAGTATTCCTGACAAGTCTGGAGGTCCTCAACTATTAAAGCGTCATTTGGAGGCGGACACCAATAGACCTAGAAAGTACGAGAAAAGGTTCTTCAAAAATCCGCACGGAGCAACGAAAAGCCGACGAAACGACCAGAGCCTGCAGAGCGACAACCGGCAGCGAAGCAGCGAACATAGGGAAGATGACGTCACGAGAGAGCTCTACAGCGACGACTTGACTTGAACGAGATCTTCAGTAACAACTTTACGTGAAGCCACCCAACGACGACGGAAGGATGTTATCGGAAACGGACTAGATGATTTATCGCCACGGAGTGCCAACAATAAAATTTAAGTATATTTTTCTTTCACTTGGCACTTGATTGAGTTATAAAATGTTTTTTTTTCTGGAATAGATGAAGACGAAGAAGAAGCCTTATTGTGAATTGTATAGTTAGCGATGTTTAATTTCTTGTTGAAACTTTAGAGTTCGATATTTATTTTTGAAAAGTGAAATTTTTGTAGTTCGAGTTTATACTTGTGTGAATAGAGTTTTTTTTGCATTCTTGTTCATCGAGGTTCTAGTTATTGTATTTACGTGAGTTAAAATGTATTTTTGTAGATTTTGTTTCAGCTGACTGATAGCTGAAAATTTTGTAAGTCGATATTGGAAAGTTTAGAAATTGTAAAATGCTTCTGGATATGAATGAGAAGAGTGAAAGAGAATTAGTGATTTAAGAATTTGTATTGTAAAATAACGTGCATTCCAAAGTGAATTTATGTAAAAAAAAAGGAGATTCATGTAAAAGTTATTGGATGAAATGTGATCATCGTATATTATAAATTATTTACACTCTTTTTTCTTTATTCTTAGATACGATTTATGTATATGTGTTTAAATCTGTTCAGTGTCATCAGTGATATTTATGTGTCAATGATACGTAATTTTTGTGGATGACATTGGCAGTATTTATTGGTATATATAGATGATGACCATGATGATGATTGCAGAATTTTGTTTTTTTTTGTGTACCTTTTTGGAGCTGTCCCCAAATGGCCTAGTCTGATAACAGAGTTGTTATCAGCATAACTCCTTTGGGAGGGGGACGTTAGCTCTGAAGGGGGAGGTAACTAATGATTTTTTATTTCAGCTAGATCGCGATTTCTGTGAATAGGAGAAGAATTAGCGGATGATTACAATCCCGCTTGTTTGTAAATTTTGAATTTTCTTAGCTTTGCGTATTTGAATGTAATTAGGAGGAGATAACGGTGTTCGAATACCCGTTTTTTTATGTGATTTAGGAGAAGAATTAGCTTTCACGAATTGTTTATTGTGGTTAGGGGAAAAGCGGAAGTTATTACCCCGCTAACAACAAATGTAATGAATCATTTTTTTCTTTTCATCTATTAACACTATAGACTTAGAAAAGCTAGGAGTGTATTAACCTGTTTTTCTGTACAGTTCAAGATATGCCAATTTCGAGTTTGTATCAGAATGTGATACTAGTTAGACCGATGATGCTAGTATACAGTTAACTGTCACAGCCACTGGTACGTAAGTACACTAGGGTAGCTGTTAAACACATATTTTTGTTAGGAGGAAAAGGGAGGAGGTACCTTTGGTTGTGCTGGAAAATTGTGTCAAAGTAAGAATAGTTCATCATATCCAAATTTGCGCTAGCATACTTCTACTTATTTATGTTTAGCCATGTGTAAATGACGTAAGATGTGTCCTTTATTCAAAATTTGCTCGTCAAAATTTGTTAGGTCAATCATTTTGACTCCCTTTGGAAGGGGGAGTTGTGATGCCCCATCGTTCACTTTTGCTTTACCTTAACCAGTTTTTGCTTAATTTACGTTATATTTATCATTTTGGGGATTTTTATTTCCTTTTCGGCATCACAGCACTCGTTTTCAAGTTTCTAGGAGTTGCGTACGCGCAACTCCGAACTTCCGACCGTAACCGTTAAAGCGCGTGCCAAGGACACGCCCCCTCTTGCGTCATAGCTTGCGTCCGTCATTGTATGCAAATGTCTTTCCCGGCATGCGCCGGCCCAATTGTCAAAACCGTGCCCTGCGAGGCACTTGAAGGATTAAGCACGAGAGTTGTAGAGAGAGCAGAGAGATGTAGTAGGGTGCGTGTAGCACAGATTTTAGTTTCTTCATTGATGTCTTGGTGAGTTACTTATTTTGGAAATAAATCTATTTTGTTATGTTACAAACTTTTGAGTCTATAGTTTTTATCTTGAGCAACGCTGATTTAGAACCTTTTTTACATTAACTTTTATTTGTTAAGAATCATTTTGACTCTCACTTATGAACGCTCACTGGCACTGGAACCCTAAATCAACTTATTCTACATTTTTGGCAATTTGTTAATGATTGCCTGGCGCCCGTCAAAGCTATCCGGAGCATAAAACTTTAAGTATTCTACATTGTTTGGAGCGTTACAAACCCGAGATACCCTTCATCCCAAATGAAAGTTAGATCTCAAGGCCCGTTCCTTCAGTGTTTACCAAAACTTGGGGGAAAGCAACGTGCAGCTCTGTTGAAGCATATCTCTGACCCTCAGATGTATCTTCTATGTGAAGTGTGTACTAATTTATTAAAAGAGAATATACCAGTCTCCCATCGAGTATTAAAGAATTTACGAAATCACAAGACTCTCATAAGAAGTTTAGCTTCCAAACGTACATCTGTCCATCATAAGAAACGTCTCCTGCAAAAGGGAACAGGATTTCTATTTCCTCTCCTTACTGCGGCATTACCACTGTTGGGTTCGTTATTTCGAAAATGATTATAGTGAAGGCTGTTCAAAGGCGAAACATAGGAAAAAAAGTGCGTGATTTAGGCATGGAGATGAAGAAAATACTTGAATCCGACGTTGATGAAACAACCAATATCAGAGACTTATGATCGCCCTCCAAAAGACATTAGCGACTTTGTTCCTTTCCGACGTAAGAAAAGGAAATTTGAATGGGCTTCATATTGAAGATATCTGCTTGAAGACTTCTGTAAAAAGCAAATGTATTTCCAAGACTTGTGTTAAAAATATGTAATAAAAAACCGTGTATTGAAATTCTGTATTAAAAAACCAGGTACTAAAAATGTAAAACAATGTATTAAAAGATATCCAATAAAAGAAATTAAAACTGATATACACCTCTTGTTCATACAGTGAATTTTACAACTCTGAAACATTAAGTTTTATAAATGTTATCCATAGAAACATCATCTAGCTAACCCATCTTTTTACTCACATAAACATAGTGCTGAAGATTGGAAAATAAAGTGACTGGTTTTTAAAAAAAACATTTATTAAGCTAAATGGCACAGTATATTTCAATGCAGATATTAGTATGGCAATTATAGTAAGTATAAAAGCTTCAATAAAACAGTACTGACATTTACAACTATGGCCGAGTGGTTAGCGTGCTTGGCTACTGATCTAAGGGACCTGGGTTCGAGTCCCGGATAAGGCATGGATGTTCGTGTTGTTTTTCTGCTGAGATCCTGCCATCCTCTCAGACCTTCTACTCTGGCATATAAACTGACAGGATCCTGTCAGACCTCTGTTGCAAGCAGCTGCTTGAGGGGGTATTTATTTATTTTTATTGATGTTTCACAATATTAACAATTCGACTATACTGCAATATCTGCTGCATAAACTGACCTGTCGACAGAGGGCGCTAGTGCAGACGACGCCGAGAGAGCAGTGCTGGCAGCTCAAAAACCGGAAGTACAATAAGGGGCGCTAGTGCATGCAAAGGCGAGCCAATCAACGAGCGGCGGCGATCCTGACAGTTTTGCATGCCTCGCTGCAGGGCTTAGATTGATAGCATGCTAGCTAGCAACATATTTTTCAGAATATGCTATTAACATTTTGAAAACACATTTAAATATACTTTTTCTGCAATATGTTAGATTCGAACCTTTTTCTGCGATATGTAATTAACATTTTATAACCACATTTAAAAATACTTCTTAAATATGCTCGATTTGCACATTTTTTTTTGAAAACACATTTAAATATACTCTTTCTGCAATATGTTAGATTCGCACCTTTTTCTGCAATATGTCATTAACATTTTATAACCACATTTAAAAATACTTCTTAAATATGCTCGATTCGCACATTTTTTAAAAACAGATTTTAAACACTTTTTCAGCAATACGTTATTAACATTTTATAACCACATTTGAAAATACTTCTGCAATATGTCATTGACATTTTATAACCACATTTAAAAATGCTTCTACAATATGCGATTAACATTTTAAAGACACATTATAAAATACTTTTTCTGCAATATGCCATTAACATTTTATAACCACATTTAAAAATACTTCTTAAATAAGCTCGATTTGCACCTTTTTTTTGGAAAACACATTTAAATATACTTTTTCTGCAATATATTAGATTCGAACATTTTTTAAAAACAGATATTAAATACTTTTTCAACAATACGTTATTAACATTGTAAAATACTTTAACAAAATATTTACAAAATATTTACAAAATAACTTGAAACTACATTATATTTACAAAATAACTTGAAACTACATTATATTTACATATCCATCAGATTTATAAGGATGTCAAGTGACACATCATTGTAACCATAAGGTACAGATACAGTCGAGCCGAGGTAGGGAGAGATATCGTTTTTCTAAGTTCGCTTTGAATCGTTTCACCATGGGTTTATTAATAAGTGTAGCATTCACTTTACTACGAATCAGGTGGAAAGGAACATCGAAAGTCTCAGTGGATGGTGACTGTTCCAAAACCATGGACTTTAAGAGATGGAAATTATATTTTTCACGGTTTTGCTTAGTTTAAGATATCCCCTAGGAGCGCAGAATCTCGTCACCGGTGCTGAGACGGAGGGCATAACTCTTCGCCCCGGCACTGACATAATCTGTTATGTGAACATCGCTTCCGTATTTAGTCGTTATCTCGTCGACAAGTCCACCGAGAAAGGGATTCTGAGCTGGAACGTAGCTATCGGAGGGTCTTGTGCTGAAGATAACCAAGTCTGTATCAGAATACAACGCACGTGGACTCAGTTTAGAAATCAACTCATAAAGTTTGAGTCGGGCGTGGCTAGTCACCATGGCAGCTAGAATTAAACTGCCACGTGTGTTTGCAGGTGTGGCGTCCACTACAGGTTTGTGCGTCACTAACACAGCCTGATCGTTGATGGGCACAATATCAGTTACAGTGAGAGCGGCATCGTTTAAAAGGTCCATATATTTCACTGGACAGCTCACTATGGATGTCTGTGTATGGTCCATATTCTGGGCATGTTTTCCCCAGGAGGAATTAAGCGATATCTTTGAAAGAGTTCTTTTGAGACTGATTTTAACTACCTCCGATGGTTGGATCTGTACCCCCCTGTTTGGAAAAAAGCTTTGCAGGACTCTTCTTTTTCCCGATCAGTTTGGACATTTGGAGGGAAGCCAGAGTATCGTTGTTTCAGACCGAGAAAAGTGTCAATATACCGGCGTAAACACCTCCTTTTTTTGTTACTGGGTCATATTGTAACACATCTCTGAAATGCCACACATCATGGAATTTAATAAGCTTGTAACCAGTGCACATGGCCGCGTAAACTTCAAATGTTGACCAGGAACCAGTCAGCGCACACTGGTACACGTTATGTTGGCAAGGGGGCACCAGTTGTCCATTTGGCGCAGGTCCTGCAGAGGGTGAAGAGGAGTTTACCGTTGCTTCGGTATGGCAGTACAGGGATAAACAAATTGTCGGGTGGGAGTAATGTGGCGTGAGCTATTCCAAAATAACAGTCCAGGTTATGGTTGAAATCACCTGTGATCCATATGGGATGTCCTTTCCCGAAAGGAGCCGTCTTGCACACATAGGGATATAAACTATTGTAATCGACATAGTTAAGACTACATCCCTGATCCACTGAGGCAAAAATGGAGATTACCTCCACACGTCCCCGTAGAGATAATCTCGAGCGCCGAGCCTTCTAATAGGTTCGATGGTTTTATACATGGTGGCCTAAGTCTGCTCAGTATGCAGTAAACAGTCAAAGTCGTGTTCCCACATGACCTTGCAAGTGTAGCCGTCCATCAAAACTTTTAATTTTTCTAGTCGGTCCAGGGTTTGAGTGTTCATTAAATCAAAGGGTTTTCCAGATCGAGTGTCCATTTTACCTGGGTGGAAACATCCTAAGAATTCGTAATAGGTGCGTGTGGTATGACACACACCATCCAACTTGTACTGAGCAACCTTGTACTCACCTTCGGGGGAACATGCGGTTTGTATCTGGATGTTGTCCTTGGCGGCCTCGTACTCCAACCAGGCAAGGGCCTTTAACGACTGCCTGTCATTACTTGCAGAGTATCCTTGTGGAGGGCACACACCTAGAGTATTCTTCTGTAGGAACTTCCCCCTGAAAATACATAGGCAGGCACCGGCAATTGTGAGGTCCTATGCGAATGGATCCACACCTGTGATGTCTAGAAACTCCTCACGGAAAGCTTGCGCTCCACGGCGTAGTACCTCTGTGTCGGCCTTACAGTAGCATAGAAGATTAGAAGTCCCAGGGTTCGAGACTAACGGTCGCATACCACTCGTTAAACTCTGTCAAGGTTGAAGGCTCCATGTCCTCAGGTTGAAAATAATGACGATCTGGAACATCACCCACGTAATTTAAATTTCCCTCCTTCACAAATTTGAAGGGGGAAAAAAACCTTTCACTCCCTCCAGGTTGAATGTTTTACTGAAGAAGCAAAGAAGAGCTTGGATGAAGGACAAGCTGTCTATAAACCTAATTTTTAGACCAGGTAAAATGATACCTAATATTTTCGAGCCATAAAAAATAAGATCAGGCTTCAGAAATTTTCTGTAAAGGTAACTGATCACAAATGATCCATCAACACCTTTTAAATTGTGGGCGAGAATGGTAGCATCCTTGAACCGCTGAGACCCGGGACGTTCTTCGGCTAAAAGCCAGTCCATGAAGGCATCCACATCCGGGAATGAGGCGTAGACCCAGTCGTCATTCATCATGCACAGCACAGGATGGGTTTCAGAAGGCCGTCGTCAAGTTGTACGGTCTCCACATCAAAGTATAAGTTACTTTGCTCAACAGGGGTAATTTTGCAGGGTTTCACAAATTTTGGTTTCTCGCTCTTTCAGACGTGAAGTTTTTTGGGATCATAAATATCCAAGCATTTGGTGCAGCGATGTCTCGACTGGCAAATTTTCAGCAAGTGAGCTTAGAAGCAATCTGTGCCATGCAAATACATGCAGCACACCGTACAGAGTAGAGGTTCCCAGTGTGCATGACGTCATCTGAAAGGCAATGATTGCATGTGCCCTTGCACACGTGACTGTGATTATTCGCCTTTAAGAATTTTGGACAGAATTTATTGCTGCCAAAAAATTCAGCTAGCTTTGTTCTGACATCGTAATGTCCTTGGTTGTACAGCAGGTACAGATTGTCCTCCGCTTCGGAGCCGATAAAAATAGGTAGAAATCCATCATCGGCGGAATAAACAATAATGCGAAATTCTACCAGATGTTCCTGAAATAGGCGAACTTCATGCAGACCACAGGGAGATATGGGGATCCCTGCATCCATTTGAAGCTGATGTGCTAATTTCGCTTGCAGGAGACACGGATGTCACACACTCTCATACTTGTTGGGTAGGCCTTTGTTTTTTAAGCAGGGCTCTCGTGCGACAACAAGAGCTCTTGCCAAACAGATGGAATCATGGTTCACAATTCTTAAAACACTGCCCTTCTTATGAATTAACGACTGGACATTGGCGAGATGACGTGTCTCAGGTGCAGTACGTTTTCCATCGCCACCGCAACCGACATGCTCAAGATTAGCACAGACGAAATCGAACTCCAGCTCACTGTGGCTTCCAAGAGATTCATTAGATTGAATCACATGTTCCAACGCCGTCATGAACCGTTCCGCCGTCAGTTCATTTCAGCGGATCAGGGTTAAGTTCACCGGATTCTTCAGGTCAGATGACCGATAACACAGGCGAACATCGCTGTAATCACCTGCGAGGACTACAGCTTCGAGCATTTCCGCGTGCATGGTATGTAGCACCGGAAGGAAATTGTGAGCTTTGACACTGTCCATTCCTCCAAGGTGCACACTTGTGGATACGAACTGTGTCTTAAACTTCTTCGAATTAAAACTCCTCACGTTATTGATGTTGTAGTGAGGCACGGTTGAAGAATTCACATTGGGAACAGAGAATACAGATGGGACGTCATGAGCGCTGGACGGCCCGACACGTGATCCATCTAATGGGCTCACAGGAACGTAGGAGTGTGCACCAGTCTGCCCAGCGATGACAGAGAATGCAGATGTGACGTCACCAGCACTAGAAGAACCTGGAAATGATCCATCTAACGGGTCGCAGGAATGTAGGGACGTGCCTGCCCAGCGGCAGATGCAGCACAGTGGCGTGCGGTTAATGAGAGTTTTTTTGTCTTTTGAAGCGATTTTCCACCGAGTTGGAGACGCACACATTTGGATGTTGGAGCCTCAAGTGACAAAGGCTGCTTGGACGACTGTCAAATACATGTACCGTGGCAGGAAGATCTTCAAACGAACGGGCTACATCCTTCCTCTCAGCAGCCATCTCGGTAGCATGCGCAAATTCTCAAATAGTTGACATCTCTCTCAACGGTAGACTGGGAACAGAGAGCAGAACTTTCTGACAGCAGATGGATAACCAGTTGCACTGAATTACTTAGCGAGTGAGGGTGCTGTGTTCATATACAGGCAAATGTTATCTCATAAATGACCTTTGATACGTCTTTCGACATGATCAAGGTCATCAATAACTGATAACACCCTCGTGAAATGTAAACACCGGAATTCTATTTTTAATGAAGGAAATTAAAGTGACCTTGTCACATCCTGCTTGTTGCGAAATACCATCACACGATTTGATATAAGGTCGAACTCGCAAAAATTGCAACACCCTCGTTGCCATTCAAAAAAAAAAGTTTTAGTGGACTTGGAAAAATCACAGATGAGGGTAGAAGTTTAATATATTTTAATTACACAGGACTTAACCATCCATCAGTAAAACGTGACCCGTGGTGTGGAACAATTTAAGGTACCAGACCATATTACACATAATGACGAATAAGTTTTTAAAACAGATTTTTTTTATTAAATTTTTTACCCAATTGCATTTTCTGTGTTTTTTAAAACAGTTACTGCGGGATAGTCCTTGAAAGGGGGTGGAACTGTTAATGAGGGGGGCGGAAATTTTGATAAGAGTTTTAATTAATGTAGGGTTTTTAAGAAAGGAGAACTTTTTGATGATTAATGAGTTTATCGAAGATAATCGTCAAAGGTAATCCATCAGTAAAACGTGGTCCCCTTGTGATTCACCATTTAATATTTTTTAATAATGCAGGACATCAGTCAATAAAATGTGGTCCAGTGCTGAATACTTGTTCTAAAGCGGGACTTTTAGGTCATCCATACAGGTCACCATATTACCCCTTTTTTCATAATGACGAATAAGTTTTAAAATCAGATTTTTTTCCTTTTATTAAATTTTCACCCAATGGAATTTACTGTGGGACATTCTATTAAAACAGTTACTGCAGGATAATACTTCTTCTAGTAAAAATGCGACAACCAACAGTAACGGAGTTAAAAGAAATAAGTGTTACTGAAACAGACTTAAATTACGACGGTTATAAAAAAAAACGTATATTAATATGAAAGGACTATCAGGGTTCATTATAAGAAATACGTAGAAAAAGCTAGTTATGAAGATATAAATGCGTAGGTTGTAAAAAACGTACTAGGTTAATACATGAAATATAAAACTGAAGCTGTAATAAAGAGATAAGTAATTTATAACGATGGGCTGTACCCCGTTTGAGACACATCTAAGCCACATCATCAAGTAACAAGGCATAGTCGAGCGTGATATCGCTCCACCTATCGACACTGAGGTAGCGACATCAAATCACGCTGTCGGAAGGCATTTTTTTTAAATACAGGAGACGTACTAAAAATGGTATGGACGTTGGATGACACCGATTAAAACTGATTTGCGATGGGTCACGTTTAGAGAGAGGGTTTAAAATATAGGTCAACTAGGGGGTCTTTAGAGAGGGGGGCTTAAAATATAGGTCAACCAGGGGGTCTTTAGAGAGAGGGCTTAAAGTATAGGTCAACCAGGGGGTCTTTAGAGAGAGGGCTTAAAATATATGTCAACCAGGGGAAATCAAGAAAAATCGAGACTATTCGAGAAGGGAGCATGGTCAGTTGCTACATAGGGTTCAAAGTTCAATCTGAGAAGGCAACGTGGGTAGTTGCTACATAGGGATCAATTTCCGGAGTAGTGACGTCATAGAGGTCAATTTCCGGGCGATTGCGACATAGGGGTCAAAGTTCAATCTGAGAAGGCAACGTGGACAGTTGCGACATAGGGGGTCAAAGTCCAACTGGTGACGTCATAGGGATCAATTTCCGGTCCATATCCCATGACAGTTGCGACATAGGGGTCAAAGTCCAAAGTGGCCTCGTGCTTGGGGCTGGTGACGTCATAGGGGGAAAGCACAGTGCGTGGGGGTAACCTGGGTTGCGACAACACTACTAGGGACATTCTTGAGTGGGTCAAGAGCTGCCCTAAAATCAGCGAGGAAGAGAAAAATCTACTAGAATAAAGCATTCGTTAAAGTGCTTCGAGTTCCTTTGGCCAACCTTTAAAATTTGTTAATCTCTCATGGAGAAATGTCCAAAAATATGAAACGAGCTAAAATTGCACTTTTGGGAAAACGGTCCGATGGAAATAATTTTTCCGTCAATGATTGGAGACCAATTTCTGTGTTAAATAGTAATTATAAAATTTTTGCAAAAGTAGTTATGATCAGATTGAGTAAAGTCCTTTGGACTCTCATTGGGCCTCTGCAAATGTGCTCGGTAGGGGGGAGAAAAATTACACAAAATTTAAGCATTATTGCTGATGCAATTGTTGTTGATGCATTATTGCTGATGCAATTGTTGTGCTCTCTGTTGATCAAAACAAGGCTCTCGAAATAGTGTCGCATAATTTTTTGTGGCACCTATTTAAAGCCCATAACTTTGGAAACAATTTTATAAACACCCTAAAGTGTTTATATAATAATATTGAAAGTGGTGTCAGTGTGAATGGGAGCATCTCTGACTTCTTCCCAGTCTCCAAGGGAGTAAGGCAGGGATGCCCTCTGTCGCCTCTGGTTTTTGTTTTGACAATTGAAATATTAGCTAGGAAAATTCAAGCTGACAGGCTCTTCCAGGGAATTCCAACCCCAGGGAGAACTAGTGTCCAGCTTAAATATGTCGCCTATGCAGACGACATAAATTTCCTTTTCGAGAATGAATTTTCTCTAGATAGGTTTTTTTAAAATTTCCAAAATTTACTCAGAAGCCACAGGTATGGAGCTTAATCTGGATAAGACAAGAGTTCTGATATGGGGCATGTGGAAGGAAGATACTCACAATATTATTGTGCCTGTTAACGAACCTATCAAAATACTTGGCATCTATTTTGATAGGAAAGGATTCCATAAAAAAACGTGGACCGAAGTGCTACTAAAAAAAGCAAAAGAAATTCAACATAATTGGCTGATTGTTGTTTGACCCCTATGTCGCAACTGTCACTCTTCGCCAATCGAGCCAAATTGGCAAATTCAATTTTGATATCGAAATTTATTTTAATAGGAAGTGTCTTCAGACCTCCTACCCAGTTTCTTTCGGACTTTACGAAAATTCTTTTTCGCTTCATTTGGCAGGGCACGAAAGAGAGAATCGCAAGATGTATGCTCTATAGCCCCTCTAATGAAGGAGATGTATGCTCTATATCAAGATGTATGCTCTATAGCCCCTCTAATGAAGGAGGTCTGAATACCAAACATCCCGGTTCTTGGCATAGAGCAGTTTCCCTGCGAGAGGTATTATTTAATATTAATTGTGTCCAACATCCAGGTGCTGCTTTCAATAATTATTTGGGGTGGAAATTCTGTGAGCTGGTAGTCCAGAGCACGAAATATCGCGGCCCAAAGTCTGCTAAACAGTCCCATCGTTATCGAGAGCTGGCGGACTTATACAACTCTTGTGGGAGGAAAAGTAGCGATACTCCGGTTAGCGAAATGTCTCTGACGGACTTGTATATGTCATTTCTGCCACTCTGGGTACAACTGTGCAAATTTGCGGGGGTAGTCCCGACAACAGATGCCCAAGGTTCGGTCCTCAATCAAATCTTCCGTTTTATTTCCCAAACAATCAACTTTCGCAGAAAGTGTGGGAAATGCTTTAACAGAAGAAAGACAGAAAAATCTAAATGAAACAAATGATTAAAATCAAAGTGAAGTAACAAGCAATCCAAACCAAACTCAAACAGAAGAACTTTTACGGCTTGATGCAGTTAATTCATTATCTCCATTTTTTTTACCCTGTCAGATCACACAAGTTTGGGCTATCTTAGCTAACCTGGTATTATTCTTATCATGCGCGATCTCTTATCTAGATTGCGCAAAACAAATCCCTCGGAGCGGCACACTCAAAGAATCAAATGAATAAAGAATGAAAAAGAACAAATGAATAAAGAATGAAAAAGAACAAATGAAAAAGAAATATAGTATTCACAGTTAATAAACAATATGAGGTTAGGGCAACAAATAATACGATAATAAGCTAACCTCTTTCTCTTCTGAGGACTTCGGATTTATAACTGGATCGATGTCAACAACCCAGATGAAATTAAGTTTTCAACACGGTCAAGAGTAGAAAAGTTCGATGAATTTATAATAGTGGGGGAGATAACGTTTGTGGAAACATCAGGAAAGGCACACAGCATTTAGGAACATAAGCATGGCAAAACGAGTTAGACGGGATCAAATATAAAGCATGTGATTGGAATTCTATTTCCACCTAATTTCCCAAAAGAGCATTTATTTTGTAGAAAACTGTGTACGAGTTTCTAGGCATTTGTCAACCACCATAAATAAATTAGGTATAAACAGAGATTCACATATGGGGTTAGAGGGGAAAAAAATTAGTAATTTTGGAGGTCTAAAATATTACTAATTTTAATTTCATCACCAGGTTTTCCGAAACAAGAAACATTTTTGACCTACAATTTATTTTGGTATATGACAGGGCAATTGAAAAGTTATTGAGAATTTACTGATTGTAAAATACTATTTTATTTTACTATCTGTAGTTATAATATATAATCCGATCATTGGTTCACGTATTTTATTCCTATAAATATAATATAATCGTATGTTGTATAATATCAGGGAATTACCACCCACATTTGAAAAAAATATATTCAATTTCTTAAACGCTTTGTTTTGTCACAGAGAGATGGCAGCACTTACTTCCGAAGTCCTCTGAAGAGAAAGAGGTTAGCTTATTATCGTATTATTTGTTGCCCTAACCTCATATTGTTTATTAACTGTGAATACTGTTATTTCTTTTTCATTTGTTCTTTTTCATTCTTTATTCTTTTGATTCTTCGAGAGTGCCGCTCCGAGGGATTTGTTTTGCGCAATCTAGATAAGAGATCGCGCATGATAAGAATAATACCAGGTTAGCTAAGATAGCCCAAACTTGTGTGATCTGACAGGGTAAAAAAAATGGAGATAATGGATTAATTGCATCAAGCCATAAAAGTTCTTCTGTTTGAGTTTGGTTTGGATTGAATGTTACTTCAGTTTCATTTGAGTCGTTTGTTTCTCTAAGATTTTTAAGACCTAACCTTGGCTATCAATTGTTGGGACCACCCCCACAAACTAGCCCAGTTGTACTTTTAGAAATTTTTCAAGTTGTTTTGCAGTAATTGATGTTATATCTGAAATAATTCCTTTCTTCTTCATTGCTCGGAAATAGAGTCTAGCAACATGGAAGACTCAGAAATGCACCGCGTTTTGCTGTCCATTTCTCGCAGAATCTTGTCTTAAACACCTGATGAAGTAAATTTTTATTTCTTCTCATAAAAACACTGTTCAAATTGCCCAAAAAATTCCCGACTCTCACGATCATCCTACTTAAAACCAGCGAAGCGGCAGACGATATTCTTGCCTGGAAAGAAACTGACGCGACGATGAACCAAGAGAAAATGGATATCTCGCAAATTGGAAAGCCAATAAAAATTGTCACTGTCCCCAAGCTAACGTTCTACATCAAAAATGAGGACATTGCCAAACTTTTAACAGCTACGGCGAAGTACAGTCGCTTAAAAAATATATCCGAACGCTATAATTGATTACAGAAGTAAGAAAAATTATCCAACAACCTTTTTTTTTTTCGAAATTAGTCATCTGGCAACCTTCTTGTACACCGCACACGAAAGTTGTCAGATCACTAATTTCTAAAAATATCGCTGCCAGATATTTTTTCTGAATTCTGTAATCAATCACAGTGTCCGGAAATTTTTGGGAGTGACTGTACTATCCACAGTTAATGAAATATAAAAGGAATAAGAAATGTGCAACATAAAAACTGGATCTACAGCAATTAAATGAAGATGAAAGAAGATATGCCCAATTTTAAACGAATTCGAACATTCACTGCCACAATAAAATACAGAAAGGTCATCAGGCTGTGCCGAAGATGTCGCCATCAAAGTCACTTCGCGGCCAAGTGTCCACTAAGAGAAAAGTATAAACAAAAAACAGAGGCTAGAACCTTCGTCGAAGTCAAAGAAGAAGCCATGAAAGGTAAACAAACGAATGAAGAAACACTGAGAGCTCCAAAGGAAAGCATTAATAACGGCGACGAACATGAAGAAGTTGAGCAAGAAAATACGAGTGAGGCAACGTCTAGTCGTCGCTGTTCAAGGACAGTCCCAAGTGACAACAGCCAAAAGGAAGAATTGTGGATGGAAACCTTTAAATCTAAAACAGTTTCCACTCCAAAGAATAGCGAGATGTACATAGATAAACAAGATATAGGAAGTGAATCTGAAAAATCAAAAAACGATCTAGATAAAGAAGAAGATATATTAGAAATAAATAAAGATATAACAGAGAAAGAAAGAGGAATGTTTTTAGAAATAATATCAATTACATCATAACAACTTGAAAGCTTGGCAAGTTTGCAGGGGTAGTCCCGATAATAGTTGACCAAGATTCGGTCTTCAATCAAAAGAGTTTCGTTTCCACACCTCTATATGAAAGGAGCCAACCTTCAATTTTTCCTAAATTTTCGTATTTCTGGCATAAATGTATCGCTTGCAATAGTTGTTTCATTGTTAGAAGGCGAACTTTAAATTTTTGCGATTTGTAATATATTTTCAACGCCTATCCAATTCAAAAGAGAATTTTCAATGCATCTCTAAAAGCAAACAATTATTTCTTCAAACAAAACAACTCATTTTTGCCAATGCGAACTTCATGACCTTCACATTCGAACACTAAAATTTCGAATATCAACCATAGATACATCGTTTGAAGTGTTATTTTTCCATCGTTAGATCGCGCAGTTTAAACTTTTGGAATATTCGGAAAGTTCGAACTTTAAAATTCAATCATTACCTATCCTACTAAAATATATATATTTTTTTTTAATTTACCTGGGTTCGAGTCCCGGGTAAGGCATGGATGTATGTATCGTTTTTCTGCTGAGGTCCTGCCATCCTCTCAGAGCTTTTACTGTGGCATATAAACTGACAGGCTCCTGTCAGACCTCTGTGGCAAGCAGCTGCTTGAGGGGGTATTTTTTATTATTTTTTCTTCCCTAAAAGCAAAAATGTTGGATGTCTACAGACCGATGGAGAAACAAATAGTTAAACGTACGACAAAGTGAAAACATCTCGTATTTTTTAAAAAACGTGATAAAAAGCCCTTTTCAGACAACGCTTTCACTTTAAACGATTGAATTTAAATGCACTAAAATTTCACTGATCAACCTCCCCTTTGTGGAAATAATGCTTCTTCTCCCCATGGCCGAATGGCTCGTGCGTTTCACTACTGTGGGGGAAAACAATCCCGACAACGGAATTTTTTGTTAAAAATTACGCGAAATATTCCAGGAGAACAAAAGTAGAAAAGCATGTATTTGCTTTGCTGTAGTAGATTTAAGCAATTTAAGGCATTCATGAAAGTTCGCAATCCGTTTCAGTGCAGTGTAATACCACATTTTGGCGTGAATCATGTGAAGCAAACAACGAAAGCTTCAGTGGAAAAAATTCCGAGAATTTAACCCTTTTCAGGAAAGTTTTGGTTTTATACGGACGTATTGAAATTTTTTAACAAATTTAAAAAGGTTTAACTCTAATACAAGACGAACTCCAAAACGAAGACCAAAAAGAACTCAGAATAGGAAGGTTAAAAAAATACAGAATCTGAAAAATTCTGAAAAAGAATTAAGAAAAAGATCTCATCTGCTATAGTTAAAAATTCATGGCCAATGGACGTTTTTGACTATTCTGGATTTTCGGCCTACAGTATGCAGGAAAGTTCTTAAAAAAAATTTGTATACATTTCCAACGTTGGTTTACCTAAAACTGCTAAGGAAAAATATTAAGAGTATAGATATTCTTAGCTTGCAAGTGACCAGATGGAGAGATATAGAAAGGTTAGATGCTTAAGAATAATCTTAAATTTCTCTTTTCTCGGAGGGAAGATAATAAGCATCTCGAAGGCGTGGGTCTGCTTCTCAGCTGGATGCGCAGAAAGAAGCGCACCTTTGGACACTGCGTTGAATTTGCGGTGCAAAAGATCGACTTTAGTGGTCGTACTGCTCTTTTCTTCAAGCAGGAATAAAGACTTAAAATATTCTTCCTGACGTCAAGGTGTCCAGCTATGGACCATATCGTGAGACAACTCTACGGATGAGCCGTAGATGCCCAGGATCGGCAAAGGACGACAGCGGGACATGAACGAGTGAGAGCCACTTTCTTTTGCCCACTCATCGGCCAAGGAACAAGGTAGGATCATTATTTCCTGATCTAATCTCCCCCCATGCTAAATGAGAGTTTGTCGGCGCCACGCTGCTCTCGACCGATTTAAGTCGTAAATAATTAAGCTCCCAATAACGGTGCTGTGCATGAAAGATGAAATTTTCCATTTCACAGAAAACAAATTGAGTTTGCATAAATTGGCTGCAACTGCGAATTGTTGTAAAGAAAATAAATGGGTTCCCATAGTTTGATCCCGCATCGTACTGCTTATTTGTTTTGTCTCTTGGCCTAGCTCCTACATTTGAAAATGGCTGACAGTCTATTTTGGGAATTGCAAAACCGCAACTTTCATGATTAAAAATTGCGGCATCACGCCCACTTTCCCCGGAATGCCGTGAACTGATGAGACACAGCCCTTTGTTTTCGCCCCCTCATTTTTTTCTGTTAGCCCCTAAAGTCTACCAACCCCGATAATACACAGGGGTGGTCCGCTAATCATTAGGATAGCTTAAAAGTTTACCTAAAAATTAGAATAGCTTAACAACTCTTTTAAGAACTTTTGGAATTACGATAAAGAGCGTAAAAAAATCTGCATGTCTACGCTGAAGACTCAGTAAGGGAAATTTATTATCTACTATCTTACTTTCTTTCCGGAATTTCCTTTATATCCGGAGTTGGGGAATTCTCTTTCTGTTGCGGTGGGGAGCATCGGCTGCTGGGATCTCCGTGACCCCATCAGAGTGATTTCTGTTCTTGTCGTCGGCCAAGAATTTTTTCTCCTTCATTACTGATTTTTGATTTGCGACATATAGGACAGAGAAGAATCCTAGAAGCTACTCCTAGCTTCTACAGGCCTTCTCATACAAGGACATGCCCTACTACGACCGAAGTCACTGCTGACCACTGCCTTAGTTAGAGCTAACACAACACACAAAGTTTGCCTTGCTGGAACAGTCACTAGCTGCCTAACCACTATGCCAGTTAACCCTTTCAGGACCATAAGGTTTCTACGAATAAATATTAGTATGTAACTGTTTATTTTAGTTTGTTTAGACGTAAAATAAATAAAAATCATAAGAAAAATACATAACAATGTGTAGTTTTTTTGGAATTTTATGGGAAATATTTTTCCCAATGGACTACAAAGGTAACACAAATTATAGTTAGGCTTATTATGCAATGTCTTTTATTTATTGGTTTATTAGAACAAAATGTTAATTAAAATAATACAAAATTATGAAATAAAATTACTGTACAAAATGATGTGCTAATTATGATATTCTGCGAAGCAATTTCTTTTGGTAGTGAGGCAAAGATGGACATTGCACATAGTACATATATTATGCGTCCTGACAGTTCTGTTTTTGTTTTCTAAACGTTCCCGTTTACGTAATTGCATTCGGCATACGTTCTATTTTGACATTCTGTATAAAAATGCAGATAAGGTTATAATAATAGATTCATTGGTAATAAGAATCACCAATGAATCACCAATTTTAAAATGGGAAAAATGTTTCCCTTAGTCGTGAAAGGGTTAAGGCTGGTACTGTCACACTATTTCGCCTTGTGGAAGATTTCGAAATTAAAAAACACCTTCATTGATTGACGTATTTCCTTATTGGAATTTGATTGACAAACCAACCAACCCCACACTTGGAAAAGGTTTTACGATGCCTTCTAATGGACACGAAATGAACAATGCCTGTCCTGATCTTCGTCAAAGGACAGTTCATTTTATGATGATAATGATGAAGTTAAAAAACTCCCATCGTGTGATATATTAAATGCTCTAGCTAAAGATGAATCAGACTGCATTAATGGACTAATTGTCCAACATTTTCGAACTGAAAAGCTATCAGAGAACATAACTGCAGCAAATGTTCTAGAGGCGATGTCGTGGAGACATTCAGTCCTACGGTCATCCCAAGAACTCCGAACTTGGCTTCCCGCTGCATAAATGATTCACAGAATGTAAGAAACGACTGAAGTTGTTAGAAAAGGATTTGAAAGATGTCTTACATCCACGGATGAACCCAGTACGTCAACAAGAACCGTTTTATGTCCCTTGCGGTTGACGATGATATTGAAAATCTCACTGAAATGACTGATAACGAACATCAAATTTCGAATGAATCTGAAAATGCAAAAACAAGCAATGATAAGAAAAAAGAGACTATTCCTCCTATTATCTTGAGGAAAAAAGAAGGATGGATAAACCTTCATTAGGTCCTTGTCTTGTTAGCTGTTGAAGACTTTTCAGCTAAGATCTCTGGCGAGACAATCCGCATAGAGACCCGTTGTACAAGTGATTATAGATCGTTGGTGAAACAGTTTGAACTGTCTAAATATTCTTTTCCCACGTGCCAACTTAAAAATGAAAACAATCTCAAGGATATATTCAAAAATTTCCATGATGATATAACTAAAAAATAAACTACATCCGGATTTAAAGAATGTCAAAAACTGACGAAATAAATATCTCGATCGTTTCCCACGGGATCTGAGAGCGCGCGCCGAGTCAGCAATGACCTTTGCAACACCTGGAAATTCTTCGTGTTGAAACTGTGATAAAATGTCGGGGGGGGGGGGTACCAAAAAATTAACCTTTAGTGCAGGAAATAATAGAATATGCAGATTAAAAGTGCGTCACGAGTTCAAATCTTCGTAGTGTCTCAACTAAGGAGTGGTAAAGCTAAGAAACTACTTCCGATATTTCTTGTGGAGCTTCCAAAAAATGAAGCCAGCAAGAAAGTTTATAATATTACGGATCTGTACTATCTCAAATTTAAACATGAGAGCTACAAGAAGTGACCTGGATCTACCCAGTGCCATCGTCGCCAGAGATATGGCCACAGTCAGGGTAGTTGTTTAATTCTCTTAGATGTGTTAAATGTGCAGGTCCTCATCTCACATTAACTCGGGACAGAAATACAAAAGATAGTCCATCCAAGTGTGCTAACTGTAACAAAGAACACACAGCAAATTGTAAGGACTCTGAATTCTATCCCAAACCTGAAGAGGCTCAAATTATGATCCCCAAGCATTTCACTAAAGAAGTTAGAACCTCGTCAACAAAAACTCAGCATAATAAATCATATGCTCAGGTTACAAAACTCAAAGGAAAATATTCTGCAGCGCCAGAAAAAACTGAACAGACCCTGGATAAGAGTTCAGTGAGGGCTCCTACAAACCAAAATAATGAGAGGAGCAATGGACGAAAAGATCAGAACTCTGAGAATAACTTTATCGGAGGCCTCAAGGAGATTTTTGATACATTTAAAAGTTTTAAGTTCTGTAAAATTATGGTTGAATTCAAATCTTTATTATACGATTTCAAATGCTCCAAGAGTCCATTGGAAAAACTAACTGTTAGCATTAAAACCCTAGATTACATAGTCACCTTTTCTCTGGCTATGAATAATAACCGGCAGATAGGAAACATTCAGATTGTCTAGTGGAACGGCAATGATCTAAAAACTGACCTTGTAGAATTTAAAGATTTTCTATCAGTACTGAATGTTGATGTAGCTCTCTTAAACGAGACACAACTCAAAACGAGTGACTCTATTAGAAATCCTAACTATAATGTGTACCGAAATGACAGAACCCACAACTAAAGGAGGCGGTACAGCTATCATTGTGAATAGGAGCATACCGCATCACGAAATCACTTTCAGTGACATCAAAAACTTGGAACTTAAAGCCATTACACTCCCTTTCACTCAAGTTGGAGAACTGACTCTGGTCGCAGCATACAAGCCTCCGAATACGCCTCTTCTTCCAAAAGAACTAAACATTATTTTTGACAAAAACTCTCCAACCATAGTTGCAGGAGACCTTAACTGCAAAAATCACACGTGGCACTCGAGACGTGGTAACAAAGATGGAAATATACTCCATAATTACTCTGCGATTAAGGGACTCATGTTTGATGCCCCCCAGGAATATACCTATTATCCTTCGAATACATATTTTAGACCCAATGTTCTGGACATTATTATTATTATTGGAAACTGCAACCTAAATTACAACCTAAGAGTTATAAACCAATTAAACTCGGATCATCTGTCCATTATTCTCGAATTAAATTCAAATAGAGAAGAATCCATTAAAGAGACTTTACTCACTAACTAGGATATCTTTAAAAGAATCCTTAATCAGGAAATTTTGCAAATCCAAGATTAAATAATATTGAGGATATTAATAATGAAATTACAAATTTCTGTAAGAAGATTCATAATATCAGGAATCGTGTAAGTAAAAGAATTCAAAATATTACAACTCTCTCCCTCAATATATTAAAGACCTTATTTCCCTGAAAAATCGCACCAGAAAAAACTGGCAAAGCAGCAGAGACCCGCAGGTGAAAAGGAAATTTTATAAGCTCAAATTTCAGGTGAGAGAGACAATTAAAGACTTTAGAAATGACTGCTGGGAGGAGAAAATCAGATCTCTTACTACAACAGACAACTCTATTTGGCAAATCTCCAAAACACTTAAGAATAAATACACTAACTACCCGCCAATTCATGAAAGAAATGGGATAGTTTTCTGCAACACAGATAAAGTAGAAGCCTTCACTGATGTGCTTGAATTGCAGTTCAGAGACAATGATTAACCATCAGATGATCACACAACTGATATGGGGGAAGATATGCTCAACAACTTCACCCAAGTGAACTGCACAGACCATGTCAGATTTATTACACCACAAGAGATTTCTTTGGCTATCAAGCAGCTCAAAACGAAGAAGGCTCCTGGTACTGATCTCATATCAAACAGAATTTTAAAAAATCTACCGACTAAAGCACTGGTCTGGATTCGCAACATTTTCAATAGGCTTTTGCAACTCAGGCGCTTCCCCAAGATTTGGAAAATGGCATATATCAGGGTTATACCCAAGTCTGGAAAAGAACTGATATTTCCACAGAATTATCTCCCGATCAGCTTACTCTCCTGCGCGGGTAAGCTGTTTGAGCGGATTATCTTGAATAGAATAAACGACTGTACAAATCCCAATAATATAATCCCCAATATCCAGTTTGGGTTCAGGAAAGAACACTCTACTGTCCATCAACTTCTCAGAGTGGTGGAAATTATTTCTGCAAGTTTAAACAAAAATGAAGCAATGGCTGCGGCCTTTTTGGATGTATCCAAAGCATTCGACAAAGTCTGGCTTGATGGACTTATTTATAAGCTTATAAGTGCTAAATTTCCCACATCGCTTATTATAATTATAAACTCGTATGTATCAAATAGAACTTTTCGAGTGCAAATCAAGAGTCTATATAGCCTCTGAGAGATATATTGAATCAGGGGTGCCCCAAGGCTCTCTTTTGGGTCCCACCCTATTTAACATCTACACACGACATCCCTTCTCCAGCCAAAACTAAGGTAGCCCTCTATGCTGATGATACTGCCATTCTTGCTCCTTCGCTTAATCCCAAACTTGCAATCACAAAACTGCAGGCTAGACTCAATGAATTGGAAGAATGGTGTTCCAAATGGAAGATTCAGATAAATGCTGAGAAAAGTCAGGCTATACTTTTCACTCACAAGAGTTCCAAATCCAGATCAGACCAGAATCTTTAATGCAGACATCCCATGGAGTCACACTGCTGATTACCTTGGAGTTGTACTCAAAATTGAAATGATCTCATCACTTACATAAAGTGAAAAATAAAGCACAAGCAGTTAGATGCTTAAATTCACGATTGGGAGACATTCTATCATGTCATTAAGCTATAAACTTATAATCTACCAAATGGTCATTAGGACTACAATCACTTATGCATGACCAGTCTGGAGTCAGAATAATATCACCAACTATAAGAAGCTTCAGACTCTTTAGAAAAAAATTACCAGAGCGGCTGTAAACGCCCCCTGGTTCATAACAAATAGGAATTTTCACAAAGATCTGGAAATTGATCAAATAAATACATACATTAAGAAGATCTCACGAAAATTTTTAGCGAAATTGGTAGAAATCCAAATGATATAATTAGGTATATAAGAGAATATGATCATACTGTTAAATCCAAAGTGAAAAGACCAAATCAAATCTTGTTTGAAAAGGCTGCTGACGATCCTCTGATGGATCATTGACAAATAGTCAGAAACTTTCCATGCTTCGATAAGATGATCTGGAACATAAATCATTCTTCTCTCTCATGCCTGTCAGGGCCCACCTTGTGTGGTTCAACCATTTAGTGATTACGTCACCAGTGCCTTGAAGGACTACATATTAGATGAAGGAGATTATCATACTGTGTGAATCTAGCGCATTGCAGAGAAAGTATTGAAAATGTTTATAAATGTTAATGGCATATTGCATGGCATGTTGTTTATAAAATGTTAATTGTTTATTGCATTATAAAAGGTGCAAATCTAGCATACTTCAGAAAAAAGTATTTAAAATGTGTTTTTAAAAAGGTGCAAACCTAGCATACTTCAGAAAAAAGTATTAATGTGTTTTTAAAAAGGTGCAAATCTAGCATACTTCAGAAAAAAGTATTTAAAAATGTGTTTTTAAAAAGGTGCAAATCTAGCATACTATATATGTATATACATATCTACAGTGATTACATCACCAATGCCTTGAAGGACTACATATTAGATGAAATATATTATGAATAAATTCAACTGATGCTTCGAAAAAGTGAAAATTACGATATACGAAATACGACAAAGAATAAGCTTTAACTGTTTCTATGTCCAGCTATTTTTTCACTCTGATCAGGCAAAAAAATATTACTCTAGTAGAAGTTTTTTGACAAATAAGTAATGAAAGGAATTATTCACTTATTCCTTATTGAATTATCCTTGACTCATTTCCCTTCGATGATAAAAGGTATTTTTTGTGTAATATTTTGTTGAAAGAATTCCGAGAGATTATTGAACTGTACGGTCGGCAGATGGCGCACGCTACTGACCGTGTAAACGTTTATGAAGTTTAAAAAGAAATGAATATTGAAAAAGGAAATAAATATTCAAGTGCTGTATTAATGAAACATTGATTTACACAAATCATGCATTTCGTACCAATAAGTCGGTGTGTCTTATGCCTTGTTTTTGTATTTAAAGAATTCTGTTGGGTATGTTTCGTCTAAAACCGTACATACAAAATTCTCATTCATCCAACCAGACTGTAATTTTCCTCTCCAGACGTTTCTCATTTGAGCTACATCTATTACCACAATAATAGGATTAATAAAAGTGTCTTTTTAAACGTCTGGGTCATTTTACAGAATAGCACTATTAGTCCATTGGTGATATATATATATTTTGGTATTATAGGAAGATACATAAAAGCCTTAAATTTCCAGTAGCGCATAAATTACCATTCGTTATATAAAAACAAATAATATGTTAAACTTCGGTTCCTTCCTGCAGCATAAACCTTGACTAATAAATTCACTCTTCTCGGTTTTAGATCAGATCGAACGATTTGTTTCTGAAATGTGTATAAAAATAAAACAGAGATCATAGTGTTAACTACAGTAAAGAGTGATTAAAATGGACTGGCATAATGAACTATACTTCCGCAACAACTAACAGAAGCGTTTTATTTACAAGCGAGTTTCATTGTGTCATTTTAAATTTCCAAACGGATCATCTTATCTTTTATCGAAGAGCCACCACGTGGGTGACCTTGGACTGAGATAACAACAAAGAGAAGAAAGTCTAATAGTTTCTGAACAGTGTTTCATGCAAATTAGTGTCATCATTTGTAACAAACTTAGAGTAGTAGTTTTGTTCGGTTTGATTTTTGAACTTAGAACTTTTTCTGTGTGCAACTTTAAAGTTCAGCTCAAAAGGGCGCACTCGCAAGTTATTGCACTCAATACTGTTAAAGGGGCTCACTCTGGACGCTGCCGAGGCCTTATGGAAATTAAGTGGTATGAACTGTAAAGGGGTGAGCTGCGCATGCGCGGTGCAGTCATTTGAAACCGCTGCAGCTGGTTTGCCTTACTCTTGAAATAATTACTGCGATGAAACTAGTGTTTCAAATTGTCTAACATCCATGGCTCTTTACATACAGTGGTAGCTGACCCTAAAGTTATTCAATGAGTATTTTATCCCATTCGGGATTGCATTTTACGATAGTTACAAAACCGTAGTACGATTGCTTTGATTAAATTTGCAGAATTCTTAAAATTAATATTTAAATTAATACATTTAATCATCTTTGTAATAAATAAGTCAATTTATGTTGCAGTTTTGTGCTCCCTGGAGCATATCGATGAATATAGAGATCTGTACTTTTTTCTAATACTGTAGTAATTTTATGGTTGGTACGAGAAGTGCCTGCTGCCATCTGTTGACAGTTTATGCAAGTAAGAAATTGTTATGGAATTTTTTCAAAAATGTACAATTGCATAGTATATATTTATAAAAAAAACTTAATATCGTGCATTGACTCATAAAACTCAATTTATTATATTACACTATATATTGCAGAAATGTTCAAAATTTTAAAAATTTCTTATTAAGCAGAGCTATTACCTTAGATCTTATATCAGAAATGACTATCTGCAATACAAGGCTAAGAGCCTATATCTGCTTCAAAGGAGATGATCCAAAAAGGAATGAGAGAAAAAATCGACATAATGCCGAAGCCTTGAGGGATGAGGTAATAATAAGGTTGGAAAAATCTGAATTAAAAAGAAGAAAAAGAAAGAAAATTATAGTGAAGGGAAAAGAACGGGAGGAGGAAAGACGGCAACTCTACCAGTAATCGGACGTCTCAGAGAGCTGCCTAAGGGAAGTGAAAATAAAGTAAAACGAAGGGAGATAGGTAAAGACTTGAAAGGAAGAGAAGGGATAGGAAAGAAAGTAAAAAGGGAAGATAAAAAAATACCACCACATTCAGAAAAACGTATAACACTTTTATTTTTGTTCATCTTCAGAGTTTTGTTTGAAAATTTAAAATCTGAAAAATCACTGTCTATCAGGAGACAGCAATAGTTCAGTATTTCCATGAAAAGTACTAATTACTTCACGATTCTGAAAGTGTTGGGCTCCCAGAATCGATTCGCTAGACCTTACTTTGCATTCTCTAACTTCAACCGCCGATAAAACGAAACGTAAGAAACGTAAGCTCTCTCGACGGTTAATTCACACACCAATCATCTCGTTTCAAAAGAAAGAGAGATTGAAAAGAAAGGAGAGTACCCAGTACTACCTTTAGTATTATTTGTAAATGTATTCAAAAGAGGAGACGCATTGGCAGAGGGTTCAAGAAGAATCCTCATTTTTGGAAACATTGGCGAGATTTACTTTTTTTATAGTATTATTTTTATGTTTTCCGCGGCCTGCGTGCCCGGATGTTTACCCTGAGGCCCTTCCTTGGACCTAAGAGTTCCTATTGCTTTTGGTTTTTCACTGTTGGCTCCGGCCAAAAATTTTGTTTATCGTTTTGAAATCGATTGATTGAATCGCGCTCGCTCGTTGACGCGAGCGAGCACCGATGCTTTCCAAGTCCCAACTTTTGCCTCTCAGTCGGTGGAGAGGTTAGACGTCACAGGCGCCACTCGAGCCACTCGTCTCCGGCCAGCAGGGGGAGTGCCGGCGAGCGGTGCGTTAAGCCAATGATCTGGCTTGGATCTGCGCCGGGCACCGCCTCCTCCTGTGTGACTGAAGCTTGCTCTCTGCTGCCTTTCACAGGGCACGATAACGATGCGTAGGGCGCCCTCTGTCGGGCTGAACCGTATAGCGATCGCTACCGATTTTTGGCGCTTGTTCTTTGCGATTAACTTTGTAGATAACTCTTGTAAAGTGAGAATGCGATTAGGAATGCTATCCTATCTCTTTCCTATTCCTTCTCTTTTCTTTTTCAATCTCTCTTTTTTCTAAAATGAGATGATTGGTGTATGAAATAACCACTGGAAGGCTTAGGTTTTTCCGGCGGTTGAAGTTTTGAGAATGCAAAGTTAGGTCAAGCGGAGTGATTCAAGGAGCCCAACTCTTTAGAATCGCGAAGCATGTTCTACTTATCATGGAACCACTGACAATCCGCTATTTCTATATAAATAGTGAGTTCCCCACACCGATTATCCGAGGAAGCATATCTGCATCAAATGCAGATATGTTTCATATTCTGTCTCCACAGAAGTTTATCAGATGAAAGTACATTTTGTTGCATTAAATGCAGATGTGTTACATTCTTTCCCCATAAAAAGTTATCGGAGGTAAGCACATTTTGTTGCATCCAATGCAGATATGTTTAATATTCTGTTCCCACAAACGTTACCGGAGCAAAGCACATTTTGTTCCATCAAATGCAAATATGTTTTATATTCTGTCCCCAAAAAAGTTTATCGGAGGAAAGCACATTTTGTTGCATCAAATGCAGATATGTTTTATAATCTGCACCCACAAAAGTTTGTCGGAGGAAAGCACATTTTGTTCCATCAAATGCAGATATGTTTCATATTCTGTCTCCACAGAAGTTTATCAGGGGAAAGTGCATTTTTTTGCATTAAATTCAGAGGTGTCAGATTCTGTCCCCACAAAAAGTTATCGGAGGAAATCGCATTTTGTTGCATCAAATGCAGATGTGATTTATATTCTGTCTCCACAAAAGATTATCGGAGGAAAGCACATTTTGTTGCATCAAATGCAGATATGTTTTATAATCTGTCCCCACCAAAGATTATCGGAGGAAAGCACATTTTGTTGCATCAAATGCAGATATGTTTTATATTCTGTCCCCACAAAAGATTATCGGAGGAAAGCACATTTTGTTGCATCAAATGCAGATATGTTTTATATTCTGTCTCCACAAAAGATTATCGGAGGAAAGCACATTTTGTTGCATCAAATGCAGATATGTTTTATATTCTGTCTCCACAAAAGATTATCGGAGGAAAGCACATTTTGTTGCATCAAATGCAGATATGTTTTATAATCTGTCCCCACCAAAGATTATCGGAGGAAAGCACATTCTGTTGCTTCAAATGCAGATATGTTTTATATTCTGTCCCCACCAAAGATTATCGGAGGAAAGCACATTTTGTTGCATCAAATGCAGATATGTTTTATATTCTGTCTCCACAAAAGATTATCGGAGGAAAGCACAATTTGTTGCATCAAATGCAGATATGTTTTATACTCTGTCCACACAAAAGTTTATCGGAGGAAAGCACATTTTGTTGCATCAAATGCAGGTTTTATATTCTGTCCCCACAAAAGATTATCGAAGGAAAGCACATTATGTTGAATCAAATGCAGATATTTTTATATTCTGTCCCCACAAAAGATTATCGGAGGAAAGTACATTTTGTTGCATCAAATGCAGGTTTCATATTCTGTCCCCACAAAAGTTTATCAAAGGAAAGCACATTATGTTGCATCAAATGCAGATATGTTTTATATTCTGTCCACACAAAAGTTTATCGGAGAAAAACACATTTTGTTGCATCAAATGCAGATATGTTTTATATTCTGCCCCCACCAAAGATTATCGGAGGAAAGCACATTTTGTTGCATCAAATGCAGATATGTTTTATATTCTGTCCCCACAAAAGTTTATCGGAGGAAAGCACATTTTGTTGCATCAAATGCAGGTTTTATATTCTGTCCCCACAAAAGATTATCGAAGGAAAGCACATTATGTTATTATGTTGCATCAAATGCAGATATGTTTTATATTCTGTCTCCACAAAGGATTATCGGACGAAACCACATTTTGTTGCATCAAATGCAGATATGTTTTATATTCTGTCCACACAAAAGTTTATCGGAGGAAAGAACATTTTGTTGCATCAAATGCAGTTATGATTTATATTGTCCCCACAAAAGTTTATCGGAGGAAAGCACATTTTGTTGCATCAAATGCAGGTTTTATATTCTGTCCCCACAAAAGATTATCGAAGGAAAGCACATTATGTTGCATCAAATGCAGATATGTTTTATATTCTGTCCCCACAAAACATTATCGGAGGAAAGCACATTTTGTTGCATCAAATGCAGATATGTTTTATATTCTGTCCCCACAAAACATTATCGGAGGAAAGCACATTTTGTTGCATCAAATGCAGATATGTTTTATATTCTGTCCCCACAAAAGTTTATCGGAGGAAAGCACATTTTGTTGCATCAAATGCAGATATGTTTTATATTCTGTCCCCACAAAAGATTATCGGAGGAAAGCACATTTTGTTGCATCAAATGCAGATATGTTTTATATTCTGTCCCCACAAAAGATTATCGGAGAAAAGCACATTTTACTGCATCAAATGCAGATATGTTTTTATATTCTGTCCCCACAAAAGTTTATCCGAGGAAAGCACTATTTTTTTTTAATGAAATGCAGATATGTTTTATATTCTGTCCCCACAAAAGTTTATCGGAGAAAAGTGCCTTTTATTGCATTAAATGCAGATGTTTTATATTCTGTCCCCACAAAAGGTTATGGGAGGTAAGCACATTTTGTAGCATCAAATGCAGATCTGTTTTATATTTTGTCCCCACAAAAGTTTATCGGAGGAAAGCACAATTTGGTGCATCAAATGCAGATATGTTTTATATTCTGTCTCCACAAAACTTTATCGGAGAAAGTATATTTTGTTGCATTAAATGCAGATGTTTTATATTCTGTCCCCACAAAAGGTTATCGGAGGTAAGCACATTTTTTTGCATCCAATGCAGATATGCTTAATATTCTGTCTCAACAAAATTATCGGAGGAAACCATATTTTGTTGCATCAAATGCAGATATGTTTTAAATTAGGTCCCCACAAAAGTTTATCGGGAAAAAACACATTATTTTGCATCCAAAGCAGATATGTCTTTCATTCCGTCCCAACAAAAGGTTCTCGAAGAAATTTCATTTTGTTGCATCAAATGAAGATATGTTTTATATTCTGTCGCACAAGAGATTATCGGATGAAAGCACATTTTCTTGCATCAAATGCAAATATGTTTTATATTCTGTCCACACAAAAGTTTATCGGAGGAAAGCACACTTTGTTCCATCAAATGCAGATGTGTTTCATATTCTGTCTCCACAGAAGTTTATCAGAGGAAAGAATATTTTGTTGCACTAAATGCATATGTGTTATATTCTTTCCCCACAAAAGTTATCGGAGCAAAGCATATTTTGTTGCATCAAATGCAGATATGTTTTATATTCTGTCCCCAAAAAAGTTTATTGGAGGAAAGCACATTTTGTTGCAACAAATGCATATATGTTTTATATTCTCTACCCAAAAACGTATATTGGAGGAAAGCACATTTTGTTGCAACAAATGCAGATATGTTTTCTATTCTGTCCCCACAAAAGTTTATTGGAGGAAAGCACATTTTGTTCCATCAAATTCAGATATGTTTTATATTCTGTCCCCACCAAAGATTATCGGAGGAAAGCACATTTTGTTGCATCAAATGCAGGTATGTTTTATAATCTGTCCCCACCAAAGATTATCGGATGAAAGCACATTTTATTGCATCAAATGCAAATATGTTTTATATTCTGTCCACACAAAAGTTTATCGAAGGAAAGAACATTTTGTTGCATCAAATGCAGATATGTTTTATAATCTGTCCCCACCAAAGATTATCGGAGGAAAGGCACTAAATGCAGATATTAAAAATGCAATATTTTGTTGCACTAAATGCAGATGTGTTATATTCTGTCCCCACAAAAAGTTATCGGAGGAAAGCACACTTTGTTCCATCAAATGCAGATATCTTTTATATTCTGTCCACACAAAAGTTTATGCGAGGATAGCACTTTTATTTTTTCCATCAAATGCAGATACGTTTTATGTTCTGTCCCCACAAGAGATTATCGGAGGCAAGTACATTATGTTGCATCAAATGCAGATATGTTTTATGATCTGTACCCACAAAATTTTATCGGAGGAAAGCACATTTTGTTGCATCAAATACAGATATGTTTTATGTTCTGTCCTCACAGAAGATTACCGGAGCAAGCTCATTTTTTGCATCAAATGCAGATATGTTTTTTATTCTGTTCCCACAAAAGTTTATTGGAGGAAATAACATTTTTTTAATTTTGCATCAAATGCAGATATCTTTTATATTCTGTCCCCACAAAAGATTATAGGAGGAAAGCACAATTTCTTGCATCAAATGAAGATATGTTTATTATTCTGTTCCCACAAAGGTTTATCGCAGGAATGCGCTTTTATTTGCATCAAATGCAGATATGATTTATATTGCTGTCCCCACAAAAGTTTATTAGAAGAAACACATTATGTTGCATCAAATGCAGATATATTTTATATTCTGTCCCCTCAAAAGTTTATCGGAGGAAATCACATTTTGTTGCGTCAAATGCAAATGTGATTTTTATTCTGTTCACACAAAAGTTTATCGCAGGAAAGCACATTCTTTTGCATCAAACGCATATATGCTTTTTATTCCGCTACCAAAAAGGTTTATCAGTAGTTTAGTCACAACCGGGGATTCCCCCTTTGCACAGTGCTTTCCCCCTATGACGTCACCGACCGGAAATTGACCCGTGTTGGTCCATGTTGCCTTCTGAACTTTGACCCTTATGTCACAATCGACCGAAAATTGACTCCAGTGTCCACGTTGCCTTCTCAGATTGAACTTTGACACTTATGTTGCAACCGACCATATTTTAAGCCCTCTTCATAGATCCCCTGGTTGACCGACCTATATTTTAAGCCCTCCACCTCTTCATAGACCCCCTGGTTCACCTACCTATATTTTAAGCTCCCCTTCTCGAATAGTTTCGATTTTTCTTGATTAGACCCCACCCATATTTTAAGCCTTCTTCATAGACCCCCCCTGGTTGACCTATATTTTAAGCCCCCCTTCTCGAATAGTCTCGATTTTTCTTGATTTCAGACCCCCTGTTTGATCCACCTATATTTTAAGCTCCCCTTCTCGAACAGTCTCGAATTTACTTGATTTCAGAACCCCTGGTTGACCCACCTATATTTTAAGCTCCCCTTCTCGAATAGTCTCGATTTTTCCTGATTTCGGATCCCTTGGGTTGTCTTGTTTTTTAAATCCTCTCTCTAAAGACCCCCCTGCTGGTGGACCTATATTTTAAGCCCCCTCTTTAAAGACCCCCTGGTTGATCCATTGCAAATCAGTTTTTGCACATTTAATCAGTGTTATCCAACGTGTGTACTATTTTTAGTGAGTCTCCTGTATTTAAAAAAAAAATTGCTTCCGACAGCGTGATTTGATCTCACTAAAACTCGTTAATCATCAACTACATTAATTAAAACTCTTATCAAAAGTTCCGTCCCCCTTATTAACAGTTCCACCCCCCTTTCAAGGACTATCCCCCAGTAACTGTTTTAAAAGACTGTCCCGCAGATAAATGCTATTGGGTAAAAAATTAATAAAAGGTAAACGGTGAAAAAAATCTGATTTTATTCGTAATTATGAAAAATATTGAGGGGTAATATGGTCTCGTAACCTGTATGAGCGACATAAAAAAAACCCATGTTCGGTACACGACCACGTTTTACTGACGGATGGTTTTTAACAAAACTCCTGCGAAATTAAAAAATATTATTCCAAATTGGGGGGGGGGGTCACAAGGGTTTTATTGGCGGATGAATCTTCGATCACGTCATCCCCTGCGCTGTTTCCCTTGCTTCCGTATCAGGTGCGATGTCTTACAACATGAAAACCCACTGGCACTCTTTAACGTAGTTTTCGGACTCGAATTTTTTCCAAGTCCCGAGGTGGTTCTCCGCATTCCCAATTCTACCCTTTATGATAGGTCATCGTCTCAATGTACCCCTTCGGAAGAATTTCCCTTCGACCCCCTAAACCTCCAAGAGTTGAACTTTTCTTATTTAGTATCCAGCGGGATGAAGGATGTAGCCATCAGATATCTGTGTCTCAACACTTTCCGCGTCAGGACTGGTTTTGGAACGATAAAGTGGTTTTACGTTTGTCTCAATTCATTACTCTCCGTTAGTATATCCGTTACGCGACATGGTTTAAAACTTTTTAATTCCTGATACTTATTACCGCTGTATCCTCAGTACGTGATGCAAACTCATTCCTAGGAAGTAACAATCGATAACAATTTCTTCCTCCGAAGAAAAATCAGCTAAAACAGTTTTAAAAATCGTCTCTGAATGTTATAGAAAGTAAGAATGCTAAAAGTACATTACGGTTACCCTTGCGTAAAAAAAAAAAACTTTAGTTCCATCACGAATGCATGTTAATGGAGTAGGGGACATTAGTTTTAGCAAATACTACAAGTATAAAAAATAATATATTGTCTCACTCGAGCGTACCCTTTCAACTTACCTGCACTAAACCACTGAAATTTTATTTGCAACTGGACTGATAGTCAAAATTTAGCAAATACTACAAAGAATCCGCCTAACTAACTGTGACGACAGGAAAAAGTGTAAAAATCACATAAAAATGCACAGGGTGAGTGTAAAAATCGTTCCAAAAAGAGAACATTATAACTCAAATAGTAAGACAGAAAAATTCAAAGAAAGTGATACATGTAACAGTCATAAACAAGGTGAAACGGGATTTTCTTTACGCTACCTATTAATGCGAGCCATCTAGTGTGGAAAATAAGTGATCCTAATGACTAACTGATAAATGTCCCTCTTTAACAGATGACATGCTTTCATAGCTAAAAGAGTGCGTGCTTTATGAGACGGTAGTATTATGTTTATTTAATCTATCTTTTAAAATCTGACAAAACCATACGTACCCGTTAGGGTACAATGTTGAAGCAGAGTTTTTTACCAAACCGTTCACAAAAAATGTAAGAGGTTTAACACTCTGTGTAAAATATATGTATACGACTAAATAGTTTTAAAGGAACTATTATGTAGTCACTTTATGGGTAGTATAAACTATTCTCATCATTAAAGGTTAACGTAGGGTAAATATGGTAACCCACTAAGCAGAACTCTGCGTAAATAGAAATATGGTAATCCACTTAGCACATTATAACTAAATTAGCATATAAACTAATCCGACACGCTCTTGGTCCACATGGAAAGTAAAATTAATTAATGTACAAAGCACACATAATGTTTGTTACGCGTTATAGATAAATAGAAACGGTAACAAAACTCAACTACGTTATAGATAAAATAGTAATGGTAACAAAACTCAGCACTATCGTTAAAAGAAATGGTAGCAATATAGATATAAATCTTAAAATATACTCACCCTTACACGTCATAGGGTACAGTCGCTCAAAAAAGTATCCGAACGCTATGATTGACTACAGAATTCAGAAAAAAATATCTCGCAACGATTTTTTTAGAAATTAGTGATCTGGCAACCTTCGTGTACTGTACACGAAGGTTGTCAGATCACTAATTTCTAAAAAAATCGTTGCCTTGTATTTGTTTTTGAATTCTGTAATCAACCATAGCGTTCGGATACTTTTTTGAGCGACTGTACGCAGAGGACCAGGAATATGAAATACAAATAGAAAATTAAAATTTTTACTTACAAAACACACACATACACAACCAAACACACTGTAGGAAAGGCAATCCTTCAACATATTTGGGTGGCTTTGAAAAAAGCTTTTGGTTTTTTTCTTCTTTTTATGTATTTTTCTTTCGTCTTTTTATTTTATTTTTTCCGGTTACTCGATCCTCCTCCTGCGGGAAGGAGGCGCAGAAAACTCGATCCGTACAGGAGAGACGGTTGACACTGTCTCCTCTGATTCAAGCGAATGAACGCCTGTCGTGTCCACCTCAGTTTCTGACGGGCACTCCTCCTTTATTTCCGTCACGTATTCCTCCTTTATTTCCGACACGTACCCCTCCGCGGTTTCTCGCTCTACCAGTGGGTAAGCGTAGCTTGGAGGGTTCGCGATGAAGCCCTTTAGGTGCCTTACGGTGCTACGGGGGGAACCAGGGTGTAATACTGTATGACAAGAGCATCGGCATACCACCCCACCGCAAAACGTCTCCCACGCGCCGTCCTCCAAAGTGACATAGAGTGCTCGCTGCTCCGGTAACATCTGAACATCGACATTCGTATCAGCATGACGGATTGGTGAAGGGCCCTCACCCCCAACCTTGCACCAACTGGAGACCTTGGACGTGGTTCGAGGTGCCAGAACAATCGCAAAACCTCCTGCGATGGGTAGACGGTAGCCTGTCCCTTGGATAGGTTAGTGAGAAATAACCGTGGCGTACAGTAAACCTCATTTTGACACAAGTTAGAATGAGTTCATACAACGCTCCTCGTTATATACTGCATCGGTCTGGCCCATGTGGATGTTGATACAGTCTCATCAAACTCTTCCGTTAAATGAAGCAAATAATTCATCAGGGCTTATCAGTTGTAAATATTGCAACATGCGTGCAAACATCGATCAACTTCCTCTCACTCAAATCAACATAACGATAAGAACTCTGACACGTGCACTACGGTAGCGGTTAAATCATGCTTTATATAGCACACGACTATGTCCGTGTCAAATTATGACTCACTTTTTAATATCGCTTCGTCTCGTTCTTAACGCATTTCGTACCCTCTACAGGATTTTGGGTTTTTCTAAGTTTGAAAATTCTCGGATTGCCATTAGTTTCTATCGTTTATCGTGTGCTGATCAAAGCTCGTTAGGGGTTTTGCTTCCAAGTTCTTAATCCTAACAGCTCTCATGTCATCTTCTGTATTACCAAAAAACACATAGAAGATTCGCCCGAAAATGCACAAAGTACATGGTATTGAGTGACGAATTATCTTTAAAATATGTAGGAATGAGAATATACAGGAATACACAGTAGAATATTTAAGAGTGTTTAAAAACATCACCGTAAACTCTTTGAAACATAAAACATGTCTGCTATTCTTACGTCCACAAATGTTAAAAGATAGAAATTTCAGATATACAGCACGTTACATGCAGCAGTCAAAAAGGCGCTAAATAAAGAATTTTGTCGCTATAGAATTTAACCAAGCGATCTATCGAGTAAAAGGAACCCTGAAAACTAAGACAAAAACACGTCTTTACTAGAAGGAGTAATAGCGGGAAAACCATGAAATATTACTGTACCTAAGATCTAAAAAAATTACTGTCCATTATATTAATTTTTTTTTTTATTATATTCATGTATTTCACCCCATTTTCTTGTCAAGAGCTAAAATTATTTGATGAATGAATGACAATATCTTCAAATGCAGTGGACGCATGACAGAATAACTTTCAAATAAGTTCCAATAGCTGAAAAAACAACTGTAAAAAATTAGATAAATACACACCGGGAAAGACAGAAATGCTTTCAACACATTAAAATACCTTAAATGTGTGGCCGAATCACCTCCAAATATCTCCAGCACACTTTTAAAGGAAATATTGTCTCATTATAAGCGATTTCATACAAAGAGATACGCACTCTATGCTTCACATTTAAATCTATAGAGATAACGATCACTACCCATGAAACACATCTGTGAAAAAACACGCTATGATAGGGTTTCAGAAAGATTTTTAGCCCATGGGGGTGCTGCACTGCAGGAAAGCACATTATCTTTGATATCAGAACCTACATGAAAGTTATACTGTTTCGGTTTGAGAAAGATTCTTTAGTTCACAAGGCACCGCATGAATAAGCGCATAAGTGTGGGTGAAGATGGCTATTTTTCGCTGCAACACAAGTTTTTCGACAAAGATAGGGTGTTTCACTACAATCTAACACGGGATTTCATGTTTCTTTAGTTATTTTTCCTGCATGAGAATATTTCTAATCTATCTCACAGACAGCAGGTTAGTTACTTCTGATCTAACAAAGCCAAAGTCTGAGATCCATAGTAAGTCATGAACGTTTGTGTTGTTTTCCTACCAAGATCCCGACATCCTCTCACATGAAATATTACTGTACTAGGATCTAGAAAAATCACTATTCATTACATTAATTTTTTTTTATTATATTCATGTATTTCACCCCATTTTCTTGTCAAGAGCTAAAATAATTTGATGAATGAACGACAATATCTTCAAATGCAGTGGACGCATGACAGAATAACTTCCAAATAAGTTCCAATAGCTGAAAAAACAACTGTAAAAAATTAGATAAATACACACCGGGAAAGATAGAATTGCTTTCAAAACATTAAAATACCCTAAATGTGTGGCTGAATCACCTCCTAATATCTCCAGCACACTTTTAAAGGAAATATTTTCTCATTATAAGCGATTTCATACAAAGAGATACGCACTCTATGCTTCATATTTAAATCTATAGACATAACGATCACTACCCATGGAACACATCTGTGAAAAAACACTCTACGATTGGGTTTGAGAAAGATTTTTAGCCCATGGGGGTGCTGCACTGCAGGAAAACACATTATCTTTGATATCAGAACGTACGTGAAAGTTATACTGTTTGGGTTTGAGAAAGATTCTTTAGTTCACAGGGCACCGCATTACACTAAAGCACACTGTCTTGTACGTATGTCTGTCTGTATGTTTGTTTCTCTCTCTCTGCGTGTGTGTGTGTGTGTTTGTCTATGTGTAAATTTGTATGTTACTACGAAATGTGTGTACGTGTAGGTGTGTGCATATATGTCAAGATGTAACTGTGTCTGCAAGTTTGTTTCTCTCTAGGTGTGTGAGTGTGTGTATGTTCATGTATGTTAATATGTTTCTTTATACCTATATGTTTTCGTGCGTATGTGTTAAGATGTCTGTGTGCACATAGTCGTTCTCTGTATGTGTATACGTCTTCATGTTTGTCTCTCTCTCTCTGCGTGTGTTAAAGTGTCTGTATGTGTTTCATCTTTATGTGTATATGTTATCGTATGTGTGTGTGTGTGTTTGTTCACGTGCAAGAATAAACATATTGTTTTACGGACACTTGCTTGCTACAGAAGAAGCTAACAATTTAAAACGAGACTAGTGGTTATGCAAAATACTTCATCACAGATCTTATCCTGAATACTCATATTTCAAGAGGTGTAAGGATTTTTCTTCAGCACGTTCGAATATTTTTTGAACACGACTGTCTTACGTTACGTTTCCTGTCAGATGTCTCGTAACGAACAAAGCGTGTGTGTGTGTGTTTTGCTAATACAGAAGAGGACATTCAACCGAGAATATTTCAAACTTAGAATAACACAACATCCTGATGCGTTAAGAACGAAGTGGAGGGATACTAACAGCTGAAATATGACCTGAAGCGATCGAAATCCTGTTGTTTCGCGCAAGGGGACGAAGCGTTATAAAACGTAATACTACTGAAAAAATCCAGTTGTTTCAAAAAAGAGGCCTGTTTCAAAAAAGAGGCTGTTAGTATCCCTCCACTTCGTTCTTAACGCATCAGGATGTTGTGTTATTCTAAGTTTGAAATATTCTCGGTTGAATGTCCTCTTCTGTATTAGCAAAACACACACACACACGCTTTGTTCGTTACGAGACATCTGACAGGAAACGTAAGACAGTCGTATTCAAAAAATATTCGAACGTGCTGAAGAAAAATCCTTACATCTCCTGAAAATGAGTATTCAAGTTAAGATCTGTGATGAAATATTTTGCATAACCACTAGTCTCGTTTTAAATTGTTAGCTTCTTCTGTAGCAAGCAAGTGTCCGTAAGACAATATGTTTATTCTTGCATGTGAACAAACACACACATACGATAACATATACACATAAAGATGAAACACATACAGACACACACAGAAAGAGAGAGACAAACATGAAGACGTATACACATACAGAGAAACGACTATGTGCACACAGACATCTTAACACATACGCACGAAAACATATACATATAAAGAAACATATTAACATATATGAACATACACACACTCACACACACACACCTAGAGAGAAACAAACTTACAGACACAGTTACATCTTGACATATATGCACACACCTACATGTACACACATTTCGTAGTAACATACAAATTTACACATAGACACAAACACACACACACGCAGAGAGAGAGAAACAAACATACAGACAGACATACGTACAAGACAGTGTGCTTTAGTGTAATGCGGTGCCCTGTGAACTAAAGAATCTTTCTCAAACCGAAACAGTATAACTTTCACGTAGGTTCTGATATCAAAGATAATGTGCTTTCCTGCAGTGCAGCACCCCCATGGGCTAAAATTCTTTCTGAAACCCTATCATAGCGTGTTTTTTCACAGATGTGTTCCATGGGTAGTGATCGTTATCTCTATAGATTTAAATGTGAAGCATAGAGTGCGTATCTCTTTGTATGAAATCGCTTATAATGAGACAATATTTCCTTTAAAAGTGTGCTGGAGATATTAGGAGGTGATTCAGCCACACATTTAGGGTATTTTAATGTTTTGAAAGCAATTCTATCTTTCCCGGTGTGTATTTATCTAATTTTTTGCAGTTGTTTTTTCAGCTATTGGAACTTATTTGGAAGTTATTCTGTCATGCGTCCACTGCATTTGAAGATATTGTCGTTCATTCATCAAATTATTTTAGCTCTTGACAAGAAAATGGGGTGAAATACATGAATATAATAAAAAAAAATTAATGTAATGAATAGTGATTTTTCTAGATCCTAGTACAGTAATATTTCATGTGAGAGGATGTCGGGATCTTGGTAGGAAAACAACACAAACGTTCATGACTTACTATGGATCTCAGACTTTGGCTTTGTTAGATCAGAAGTAACTAACCTGCTGTCTGTGAGATAGATTAGAAATATTCTCATGCAGGAAAAATAACTAAAGAAACATGAAATCCCGTGTTAGATTGTAGTGAAACACCCTATCTTTGTCGAAAAACTTGTGTTGCAGCGAAAAATAGCCATCTTCACCCACACTTATGCGCTTATTCATGCGGTGCCTTGTGAACTAAAGAATCTTTCTCAAACCGAAACAGTATAACTTTCATGTAGGTTCTGATATCAAAGATAATGTGCTTTCCTGCAGTGCAGCACCCCCATGGGCTAAAAATCTTTCTGAAACCCTATCATAGCGTGTTTTTTCACAGATGTGTTTCATGGGTAGTGATCGTTATCTCTATAGATTTAAATGTGAAGCATAGAGTGCGTATCTCTTTGTATGAAATCGCTTATAATGAGACAATATTTCCTTTAAAAGTGTGCTGGAGATATTTGGAGGTGATTCGGCCACACATTTAAGGTATTTTAATGTGTTGAAAGCATTTCTGTCTTTCCCGGTGTGTATTTATCTAATTTTTTACAGTTGTTTTTTCAGCTATTGGAACTTATTTGAAAGTTATTCTGTCGTGCGTCCACTGCATTTGAAGATATTGTCATTCATTCATCAAATAATTTTAGCTCTTGACAAGAAAATGGGGTGAAATACATGAATATAATAAAAAAAAAATTAATATAATGGACAGTAATTTTTTTAGATCTTAGGTACAGTAATATTTCATGGTTTTCCCGCTATTACTCCTTCTAGTAAAGACGTGTTTTTGTCTTAGTTTTCAGGGTTCCTTTTACTCGATAGATCGCTTGGTTAAATTCTATAGCGACAAAATTCTTTATTTAGCGCCTTTTTGACTGCTGCATGTAACGTGCTGTATATCTGAAATTTCTATCTTTTAACATTTGTGGACGTAAGAATAGCAGACATGTTTTATGTTTCAAAGAGTTTACGGTGATGTTTTTAAACACTCTTAAATATTCTACTGTGTATTCCTGTATATTCTCATTCCTACATATTTTAAAGATAATTCGTCACTTAATACCATGTACTTTGTGCATTTTCGGGCGAATCTTCTATGTGTTTTTTGGTAATACAGAAGATGACATGAGAGCTGTTAGGATTAAGAACTTGGAAGCAAAACCCCTAACGAGCTTTGATCAGCACACGATAAACGATAGAAACTAATGGCAATCCGAGAATTTTCAAACTTAGAAAAACCCAAAATCCTGTAGAGGGTACGAAATGCGTTAAGAACGAGACGAAGCGATATTAAAAAGTGAGTCATAATTTGACACGGACATAGTCGTGTGCTATATAAAGCATGATTTAACCGCTACCGTAGTGCACGTGTCAGAGTTCTTATCGTTATGTTGATTTGAGTGAGAGGAAGTTGATCGATGTTTGCACGCATGTTGCAATATTTACAACTGATAAGCCCTGATGAATTATTTGCTTCATTTAACGGAAGAGTTTGATGAGACTGTATCAACATCCACATGGGCCAGACCGATGCAGTATATAACGAGGAGCGTTGTATGAACTCATTCTAACTTGTGTCAAAATGAGGTTTACTGTACGCCACGGTTATTTCTCACTAACCTATCCAAGGGACAGGCTACCGTCTACCCATCGCAGGAGGTTTTGCGATTGTTCTGGCACCTCGAACCACGTCCAAGGTCTCCAGTTGGTGCAAGGTTGGGGGTGAGGGCCCTTCACCAATCCGTCATGCTGATACGAATGTCGATGTTCAGATGTTACCGGAGCAGCGAGCACTCTATGTCACTTTGGAGGACGGCGCGTGGGAGACGTTTTGCGGTGGGGTGGTATGCCGATGCTCTTGTCATACAGTATTACACCCTGGTTCCCCCCGTAGCACCGTAAGGCACCTAAAGGGCTTCATCGCGAACCCTCCAAGCTACGCTTACCCACTGGTAGAGCGAGAAACCGCGGAGGGGTACGTGTCGGAAATAAAGGAGGAATACGTGACGGAAATAAAGGAGGAGTGCCCGTCAGAAACTGAGGTGGACACGACAGGCGTTCATTCGCTTGAATCAGAGGAGACAGTGTCAACCGTCTCTCCTGTACGGATCGAGTTTTCTGCGCCTCCTTCCCGCAGGAGGAGGATCGAGTAACCGGAAAAAATAAAATAAAAAGACGAAAGAAAAATACATAAAAAGAAGAAAAAAACCAAAAGCTTTTTTCAAAGCCACCCAAATATGTTGAAGGATTGCCTTTCCTACAGTGTGTTTGGTTGTGTATGTGTGTGTTTTGTAAGTAAAAATTTTAATTTTCTATTTGTATTTCATATTCCTGGTCCTCTGCGTACAGTCGCTCAAAAAAGTATCCGAACGCTATGGTTGATTACAGAATTCAAAAACAAATACAAGGCAACGATTTTTTTAGAAATTAGTGATCTGACAACCTTCGTGTACAGTACACGAAGGTTGCCAGATCACTAATTTCTAAAAAAATCGTTGCGAGATATTTTTTTCTGAATTCTGTAGTCAATCATAGCGTTCGGATACTTTTTTGAGCGACTGTACCCTATGACGTGTAAGGGTGAGTATATTTTAAGATTTATATCTATATTGCTACCATTTCTTTTAACGATAGTGCTGAGTTTTGTTACCATTACTATTTTATCTATAACGTAGTTGAGTTTTGTTACCGTTTCTATTTATCTATAACGCGTAACAAACATTATGTGTGCTTTGTACATTAATTAATTTTACTTTCCATGTGGACCAAGAGCGTGTCGGATTAGTTTATATGCTAATTTAGTTATAATGTGCTAAGTGGATTACCATATTTCTATTTACGCAGAGTTCTGCTTAGTGGGTTACCATATTTACCCTACGTTAACCTTTAATGATGAGAATAGTTTATACTACCCATAAAGTGACTACATAATAGTTCCTTTAAAACTATTTAGTCGTATACATATATTTTACACAGAGTGTTAAACCTCTTACATTTTTTGTGAACGGTTTGGTAAAAAACTCTGCTTCAACATTGTACCCTAACGGGTACGTATGGTTTTGTCAGATTTTAAAAGATAGATTAAATAAACATAATACTACCGTCTCATAAAGCACGCACTCTTTTAGCTATGAAAGCATGTCATCTGTTAAAGAGGGACATTTATCAGTTAGTCATTAGGATCACTTATTTTCCACACTAGATGGCTCGCATTAATAGGTAGCGTAAAGAAAATCCCGTTTCACCTTGTTTATGACTGTTACATGTATCACTTTCTTTGAATTTTTCTGTCTTACTATTTGAGTTATAATGTTCTCTTTTTGGAACGATTTTTACACTCACCCTGTGCATTTTTATGTGATTTTTACACTTTTTCCTGTCGTCACAGTTAGTTAGGCGGATTCTTTGTAGTATTTGCTAAATTTTGACTATCAGTCCAGTTGCAAATAAAATTTCAGTGGTTTAGTGCAGGTAAGTTGAAAGGGTACGCTCGAGTGAGACAATATATTATTTTTTATACTTGTAGTATTTGCTAAAACTAATGTCCCCTACTCCATTAACATGCATTAGTGATGGAACTAAAGTTTTTTTTTTTTACGCAAGGGTAACCGTAACGTACTTTTAGCATTCTTACTTTCTATAACATTCAGAGACGATTTTTAAAACTGTTTTAGCTGATTTTTCTTCGGAGGAAGAAATTGTTATCGATTGTTACTTCCTAGGAATGAGTTTGCATCACGTACTGAGGATACAGCGGTAATAAGTATCAGGAATTAAAAAGTTTTAAACCATGTCGCGTAACGGATATACTAACGGAGAGTAATGAATTGAGACAAACGTAAAACCACTTTATCGTTCCAAAACCAGTCCTGACGCGGAAAGTGTTGAGACACAGATATCTGATGGCTACATCCTTCATCCCGCTGGATACTAAATAAGAAAAGTTCAACTCTTGGAGGTTTAGGGGGTCGAAGGGAAATTCTTCCGAAGGGGTACATTGAGACGATGACCTATCATAAAGGGTAGAATTGGGAATGCGGAGAACCACCTCGGGACTTGGAAAAAATTCGAGTCCGAAAACTACGTTAAAGAGTGCCAGTGGGTTTTCATGTTGTAAGACATCGCACCTGATACGGAAGCAAGGGAAACAGCGCAGGGGATGACGTGATCGAAGATTCATCCGCCAATAAAACCCTTGTGACCCCCCCCCCCAATTTGGAATAATATTTTTTAATTTCGCAGGAGTTTTGTTAAAAACCATCCGTCAGTAAAACGTGGTCGTGTACCGAACATGGGTTTTTTTTATGTCGCTCATACAGGTCACGAGACCATATTACCCCTCAATATTTTTCATAATTACGAATAAAATCAGATTTTTTTCACCGTTTGCCTTTTATTAATTTTTTACCCAATAGCATTTATCTGCGGGACAGTCTTTTAAAACAGTTACTGGGGGATAGTCCTTGAAAGGGGGGTGGAACTGTTAATGAGGGGAACGGAACTTTTGATAAGAGTTTTAATTAATATAGTTCATGATTAACGAGTTTTATCGAAATTAAATCACGCTGTCGGAAGCAATTTTTTTTTCTTAAATACAGGAGACGCACTAAAAATAATAGACACGTTGGATAACACTGATTAAATGTGCAAAAACTGATTGGCAATGGGTCAACCAGGGGATCTTTAAAGAGGGGGCTTAAAATATAGGTCCACCAGCAGGGGGGTCTTTAGAGAGAGGATTTAAAATACAAGACAACCCAAGGGATCCGAAATCGGGAAAAATCGAGACTATTCGAGAAGGGGAGCTTAAAATATAGGTGGGTCAACCAGGGGTTCTGAAATCAAGTAAAATCGAGACTATTCGAGAAGGGGAGCTTAAAATATAGGTGGGTCAAACAGGGGGCCTGAAATCAAGTAAAATCGAGACTATTCGAGAAGGGGAGCTTAAAATATAGGTGGGTCAAACAGGGGGCCTGAAATCAAGAAAAATCGAGACTATTCGAGAAGGGGGGCTTAAAATATAGGTCAACCAAGGGGTCTATGAAGAGGGCTTAAAATATGGGTGGGGTCTAATCAAGAAAAATCGAGACTATTTGAGAAGGGGAGCTTATAATATAGGTGGGTCAACCAGGGGGTCTGAAATCAAGAAAAATCGAGACTATTCGAGAAGGGGGGCTTAAAATATAGGTCAACCAGGGGGTCTATGAAGAGGGCTTAAAATATGGGTGGGGTCTAATCAAGAAAAATCGAGACTATTCGAGAAGGGGAGCTCAAAATATAGGTAGGTGAACCAGGGGGTCTGAAATCAAGAAAAATCGAGACTATTCGAGAAGGGGGGGGGTTAAAATATTGGTCAACCAGGGGGGTCTATGAAGAGGGCTTAAAATATGGGTGGGGTCTAATCAAGAAAAATCGAAACTATTCGAGAAGGGGAGCTTAAAATACAGGTAGGTGAACCAGGGGGGTCTATGAAGAGGGGGAGGGCTTAAAATATAGGTCGGTCAACCAGGGGGTCTATGAAGAGGGCTTAAAATATGGTCGGTTGCAACCTAAGGGTCAAAGTTCAATCTGAGAAGGCAACGTGGACACTGGAGTCAATTTCCGGTTGATTGCCACATAGGGGTCAAAGTTCAGAAGGCAACGTGGACCAACACGGGCCAATTTCCGGTCGGTGAGGTCATAGGGGGAAAGCACTGTGCAAAGGGGAATTCCCCGGTTGTGACTAAACTACTTTTATGGAAGGATAGCACTTTATTTTTCGCATCAAATGCAGATAGCTTTTATATTCTGATCCCACAAACGATTATCGAAGGAAAGCACAATTTTTTGCATCAAATGCCGATATGTTTTATAATCTGTCCCCAAAAAAAGTTATCGGAGGAGACCACATTTTTTTGTATCAAATGCAGATATTTTATATTCTGTCCCCAAACAAGATTATCGGAGGAAAGCACATTTTGTTGCATGAAATGCAGATATGTTTTATATTCTGTCCCCACAAAAGTTTATCCGAGGAAAGCACTTTTTTTTTCATGAAATGCAGATATGTTTTATATTCTCTCCCCACAGAGTAAATTTAGGTTTTGATCGATGGATGAGGTTTCCTTCTATAGGGCTGCTCGCCATAGGGTAGTCGGGGATGAGCTGCATCTATATGGTTCAGTCTTGCCCCCTTTCCATAGTTAGCGGCGAAAAGGGCAATTCCCAATATGCTGGTAGTGCCGCATAGGCGGAACCGCGAGTCTTGCTTCAGATTACTTTCCTTTACCTCTGGGAAACACTTTTTTTCTACACCATGTGCTAAATGGCTAGGTCACAAGGACACCGAGGGCTCAGGGAAGGTTGGGGGAGGTGAGATGGACTTTTGGGAGACAGATGGTAGCCTCCCGTCAAGCCATCCAGCGTGTTATTTAACGTTGGGTTATTTTACCTCTGACCGGCACTTTTTTGCACACCATAGGCTAAATGGCCAGGTCACAAGAACCCTGAAGACTAAGAGAAGGTCGGGGCAGGAAATCCACTGAAGCAGCTGTTGGGAGACATATGGTAGCCTCCGGTCAAAGCATCCAGCGTGTTCTTTAACGTTGTGTTGTTTTAGCTCTCAGCGGCACTTTTCGCACACAATATGCTAAATGGGCAGGTCGCAGGGATCCCAACAGCTCAGAGAAGGCTGGGGGAGGGACCAACTGGAGGAACGTTTGGCAGACAGATGGTAGCCTCCTGTTAAAGCCAAACAGCGTGTTCTTTAATGTTGGGTTCTTTTACATCTGAGCAGCACTTTTTTGCATACCCCATGGGCTAAATGGCCAGGTCACAAGGACCCCGAGGTATCAGAGAAGGTTGCGGGAGGAGACCCACTGGAACAGCAGTTGGGAGACAGATGGTAGCCTCCCGTAAAAGATATCCAGCGTGTTCTTTAATGCTGGGTTGTTTTACATCTAAGCAGCACTTTTTTGCATACCATTGTCGAAATGGCCATGTCACAAGGACCACGAAGGCTCTGAAAAGGTTGGGGGAGGAGACACATTGGAGCAGATGTGTGGATTCAAATGGTAGCCTCCCGTCAAAAACATCCAGCGTGTTCTTTAACGTTGGGTTGTTTTACCTCTAAACAGCACATTTTTGCATACCGTGAGCTAAATGGCCAGGTCACAAGGACCCCGAAAACTCAGAGAAGGTTGGGGAAGGGGCCCCGCTGAAACAGCTTTTGGCAGACAGATGGTAGCCTCCTGTTAGAGCCAACCAGCGTGTTCTTTAATGTTGGGTTATTTTACCTTTGAGCAGCACCATTTTGCACACCATGGGCTAAGTGGCCAGGTCACAAGGACCCCGAGAGTTCAGAGAAGGTTGGGGGAGGGGACCCACTGGAACAACTGTTGGGACACAGATGATAGCCTCCCGTCAAAGACATTCAGCATGTTCTTTAATGTTGGGATGTTTTACATCTAAGCAGCACTCTTTTTGCATACCATGGACTAAATGGCCAGATCATAAGGACCGCGAAGACCCTGAGAAGGTTGGGGGAGGGGACCCACTGGAGCAGATGTGTGGATTCAAATGGTAGCCTCCCGTCAAAAACATCCAGCGTGTTCTTTAACGTTGGGTTGTTTTACCTCTAAGCAGCACATTTTTGCATACCATAACCTAATGGCCAGGTCACAAGGACCCCGAAAACTCAGAGAAGGTTGGGGAAGGGGACACACTGAAGCAGCTGTTGGGAGACAGATGGTAGTCTCCCGTTAAAGCCATCCAGCGTTTTCTTTAATGTTGGATTGTTTTACTTGTAAACGGTACATTTTTTCACACAATGGGCTAAATGGCCAGGTCACATGGACCCTGAAGGCTCAGAGAAGGTTTGGGGAGGGACCCACTGGAGTAACTGTTGGGAAACAGATGGTAGCCTCCCGTCTAGGCCATCCAGCGTGTTCTATAATGTTGGATTGTTCTAACTGTAAACGGCACTTTTTTGCACACAATGGTCTAAATGGCCAAGTCAAAAGGGCCCTGAAGGCACAGAGAAGGTTGGGGAGGGGACCCACTGGAACAGCTGTTGGGTGACAGATGGTAGCTTCCCGTCAAGGCCATCCTGCATGTCCTTTAACGTGCACAGCGTATGGCTCTCTCGCACACGGGGCCACGGCTTAACGTCCTATCCGGGGAACGACGGCCTTTCCAAACCCATCGGTGTTCCCTACTGACCGTGGAGAGAGCAGAGAATTTTGCGGAGATAAATCTCTACGCTGACCAAGCTGGGACTCGAACCTGGGAACTACAGATTACGAGCCTGGAGCGCTACCGACTGAGCCACCCCCGCCCACCTTAAAAAAAAGGACGGGCGGGAGCAACAAAGTGGATTCCATCATAGCATAAAATTTCTCCTTTAAAAAGAATTGCCTTTAAAAAGAATTCTCGAAAAAATTCATGCAATTACACTCTACAATTTTTTTAGCTAAGTTACCATTTTTTTGAAAGATGGCGGTGCCCTTTACCCCTCTAGAGCGGCCCTGTATAATAGTTATTTGCTATGTACAGTGAATTAATATTCAAAGCATATATTGCAAAGGCAGGTCACTGGATCACACTGAATCACAAATAGGATTAATTCCTCGGTTCGTCGGACTTCGCAGATTGCTGAGAAACGTTTGGGCGTAGCTTTGCAACTTCTATTGCGTCACCACTTAAGCCCATTCTTTTTTCTTAAGCATTTTTAGTTGGATTTTACGATTATGCCAAGTATATGTTTCTTGAATTAACTCTTCAGGAACTTCCATATCAGGAGGATTATCCATAATTTCATGAAAAATTCTTTTAAATTGTTCTTTTATTTATGCCTTTGGCGGGAATATGGTGTTATTGATTTTAGTCCAATTTTTTTAAAAATTTCTGATGGTCTTTCTTTCTCTGTTATATCTTCATTTTTTTCTAATATGTCTTCTGTCTCTAGTTCGTTTTTTGATTGTTCAGATTCACTTCCAATTTCCTCTTTATCTATGTCCATCTTGGTGCGATTCTTTGGAGTGGGAACTGTCCTATAGATTAATAGGATTCCATCCATAATTTTTCCGTTTCGCTGTTGTCATTTGGGACTGTTTTGCAGAGCGAGGGTTAAAGGTTACTTCACACGTATTTTCTTGTTCTTCTTCCTGTTCGTCGTCGTTATTAATACTTTGCTTTGGAGCTTTCAGTGTTTCTTCGTTCGTTTCTTTCTTTTTCATGGCTTCTTCTATGTCTTAGAATCCTCTACTTCTATATCTATGACGAAGGTCCTAGCCTCTGTTTTTTTTTTATACTTTTCTACTAGTGGACACTTGGCCGCGAAGTGACCTTGATGGCGGCATTTTCGGCACAGCCTGATGACCACTCTGTATTCTATTGTTGCAGTGAATGTTCCAATTCGTACAAAATTGGGCATGTCTGCTTTGATCTTCATTTTAATTGTTCCAGATCCGGTTTGGCCATTTCTTCTTCCTTGTTATGTTTCATAAACTACGGATAGTACTTCGCCGTACTGTTAAAACTTTTGGCAATATACTAATTTTTGTTGTAGAACGGTAGCTTCGAGTTAATGACAATTTTTTTTTCGCTTTCCCAGTTGTTTGATCTGCACTTTCTCTCCGTTTATCGTCGCGTCAGCTTCTTTGCGGGCAAGAATATCGTTTGTCGCTTCGTTGGTTTTAAGTTGGATGATCGTGAGAGTCTTGTGACTTTTTTTGCAATTGCAACAGCGTTTTTAATTACAAGTAATAAAAATTTCCTTCTTCAGGTTTTAAAATATGTTTCTGCGTGAAATGGACAGCAAAATGCGCTGCATTTCTGAGTCTTCCATGTTGCTGGACTCTATTTCCGAGCAATGAAGAAAAATGGAAAGTTTTTACAAATAATATTAATTATTGAAAAAACAACTTAAAAGATTTCTAAAATTACAACTGTGCAAATTTGCGGGGGTAGTCCCGACAACAGATGCCCAAGGTTCGGTCCTCAATCAAATCTTCCGTTTCATTTCCCAAACAATCAACTTTCGCAGAAACTGTGGGAAATGCTTTAACAGAAGAAAGACAGAAAAATCTAAAAGAAACAGACGATTAAAATCAAAGTGAAGTAACAAGCAATCCAAACCAAACTCAAACAGAAGAACTTTTATGGCTTGATGCAGTTAATCCATTATCGCCATTTTTATTACTCTGACAGATCATACAGGTTTGGGCTATCTTAACTAGCCCGGTATTATTCATGTCATGCGCGATCTCTTATCTAGATTGCGCAAAACAAATCCCTCGGAGAGGCTCATTGAAAGAATCAAACGAATAAAGAATGTCACACAAATGGAAAAGAAATACAGTATTCACAGTTAATAATGAATAAGAAGGTAGGACTAAAAACGTCACCATACTATAAACAAGGGCCGTCTTTGATATAATTTCAGTAACGGAGAGTGCGGTGCAACTAGCTAAAGTTCACTTTTCGTTGATTAAAACGACTAGTTCCTCTATGCGTGATTAATGTTTGATTTGAACTATTAACAAAATTTCAGGGGATAAGGAAATTACAATACGGAGCAGCGGGCAACATGTTGATGACCATAATCTCCTTCTTCGAACTTGTAGAGAACAAATAGTGCACATACGGCATCGACAAATGCGCAAAGAAACGATCTACACTTTTTCTAAAACTGCACACATATAATACGATAATAAGATACCCTCTATATCTTCAGTGGACCTCGGATTTATATCTGGATCGATGGCAACAAACCCAGAAGAAATTAAGTTTTCCACACGGTCAAAAGTAGAAAGTTCGTAGAATTTATGATAGTGGGGATAATAAGGTTTGTAGAAACTTCAGAAAAGGGGAAAAGCATTTAGGAACGTAAGCATGGCGAAACAAGTTACGCAGGATCAAATATAAAGCACGTGGTTGGAGTCCTATTACTATGTAATTTTCCAAAAGATCTTTTATTTTGTAGAAAACTGTGTACTAGTTTCTTGGCATTTCTCAACCGCCATAAATAAATTAAGTATAAGAAGAGATTCAGATAAAGGGTTCGATGAAATTTAATTTTAGTTATTTTGGGGTCTAAAATATTACATATTTTAATTTCATAGCAAGGTTTCCCGAAACGAGAAACATTTTTGACATGCAATTTATTTTTGTATACGACACAACAATTGAAAAGTTATTGAGAATTTACTGATTGTAAAGTACTCTTTTATTTTACTATCAGTAAACTTCCGAATTTTAGCAAAAATCTACTTTTAATATTTAACCAGATTATATAATATGTTCACGTAATGTATTCCTTCAGTATCATCGTATGTTGTTTGATATCTGGGAATTAAAACCCAGATTTGAAAAAAAATATTGTTCCTGTTAAAATGTTTTGTTTGGTCACAGAGAGATGGCAGCACTTATTTCCAAAGTTTCTTGCAAAAACTATAGTTCATCAAGGTTTAATGCAGTATATTGAAGTAAGTCTATGTCGCCAACGTAAATTATTTATTTCGAATAACATGTAAAGATGGAATTTGTGAAATTTATTGTGACTCTGTGCAGAGTGTTAAGTAGAAAAATACAGTTAGAAGATTTCTTTTCCGTTACTTACCCGAAATTGTATAATCTTGTTGTTTACTCCTGCCATCTCTTGGAGAACATGTACACTACCGAATATTTAACGTTTCCGAGTCGTGTCGCAATATCGTTATTTATTATTTTATATTTATTATTTTAATAATCAAGGGTTAAAAGGACATCACGTTTTACTGTGAGGTATGGGAAACTGAGTGTAAAACTTCAGACTGTCGCAAATTTATTTGAAATTCGTTGCTGACAAACTTAAACAGGAAAGGACGACTTCTGTTTGGAAATTAAAAAACTGAAAACTCACTGTTTATAAGAAAAAAGCAATATTTTCAGTATTTCCTGTTTTGTTGACCCAGTGGCGGACTGCGTCGCCTAGACACCGAGAGATTCACCGGTAGGCCAGTCGGTTCTTAAAAAAAAGAAATGAAGACCATTGTTAACCTGCGTTGCAATGGTTAGTGGAAAAAAAGAATGGAATTGAAACCTCAGAGTTTCGGGTTCGAGTTGCAAAACAGAAGCAGTAAACAGGAAGGAAGAAGCATTCCTTTGAAATGAAGGAATACTGGGACAGAAGTCTCAAATCGCCATAAAGCGTATTGTATATACTGACGCCATCTGTCGGGTATATTTCTTATTACTTATTTTATCTTTAAATAATATAAACCTATTTTATTAATCCTAAATTTGAGGTTTCGAGAATTGTTTCTTCATGATTAATTTGATATCTGTATTTCTATCTATTCAAAATTCTTGCGTATCAAGACGGTTTTTTGGCATGTTTTTTTCTAATATGGCTATAAGGAATAAAAATTCCACACGATTCCCAAATTAAATTTTCAGCCTTCGTAATCTGTAAAAATTAATTGTTCAAACATTAATTAATTTTCAGAATCTATAAATTAATAGCCATCCCGTGGCCGAGTGGTTAGCGCGCTTGGCTACTGATCTAAGGGACGTTCAAACCCCGGGTAAGGCATGGATGTATGTGTCGTTTTTCTGCTGAGGTCCTGCCATCCTCACAGACCTTCTACTGTGGCATATAAACTGACAGGCTCCTGTCAGACCTCTGTGGCTGGCAGCTGCTTGAGGGGGTATTTATTTTTATTTTTTTTATAAATTTAATGTTGATGTCTATCTTAACAGGGAATACTGTGCATTCAGTATGGATTGATTTTTAATTAATTGCTGATAGGTGCTTTCGTGAGAGACAACGGTTCTTATATTGTAGCACAGAGGATGTTTAATGTTGCTTCTCACATTAATGAGCAGGTAAGATCGAAATTCTGTAATCCCATATAAAATGGGTTTTGTGTTAGAAAATGTGACAGTTAAGTATATAAACCAATTCTTTTAAAATCTGGATTCTCAGCAATATTCATCGAATGTTTAAAGAGTTGTGGTAGAGGAAGCAATGCGTCGCTTAATGATGGGCGTTTCAGTTTTGAAATAAATTCCGAACAAATGCTCCATGCTCCTATTAATTCTTTGTTCAATGGGATTAAGGAGTGGAGATGTTTTTTAGTTCCCGGCACTGGAAGAAACTATAAAAGCGACTCACAGCATTACACCGAAACTAGAAATTTGCTATCTGATGAGAACCACAAGTTCTTGTAAACTATTCAGACGTTAACACTGAACTGATAGTAGAAGAAAATCTTCACAAACAGAGAATCTTAATATAAATACTGATGGCTGTTGAAATAACTGACAACCAAGGTTAACACGATACGAAAGAACATTTCCGGGTGACAATTTTCGATGCAACTATGAGCAGCACAGTAAATTCAATCGATCGACATTTCTAAAATCACGAAAAATGATTCGCTGACTTTAAGTGTTGGATCCAATGGTGGATTAGAACGAAGGGACAGTACTTGCGCATGAGCAGCACGATTTCCTTTTTCAACATGTGATCAAGTACCTAGCAATTTAACGTTTGATTTTTTTTAATGTATTTTATAATTTATTTTGCTATAGTATGGTCTGCTTAGAGTTGACTTCTTTATTTTTTTTTACTTTCAAACTTTTGGAAAACAAATGTTTATTTTTTTCTTTTATTCTGTTTCGTTGATGTTCAGCCAATTTGGTGGATGCGTTTTATTCTTGTTATTATTATAAAATGTCGTACATATTAAATCGCTTGGGCCTAAAGCTTGCCATATTAACCTATTTCCCTTCGATGATAATTGGTACTTTTTGTGCAATATTTCCTGATGGAATTCCGAAAGATTAGTGCACTGTACGGTCGGTAGATGGCGAATTCTACTGTCCTTATGGTGAAGTTGATAAGTTGAAAAAGGAAATAAATAAACAAAGGAAATAATTTTTAATAAAGAAATAAATATCCAAGTGACGCATTCTTTCATTTACAGTAATAATGCATTTAGTACGAAGAGGTCCTTGTTTTCTACGCCATGTTGTTGCATTTAGTGAATTCTGATTATATAACAGTATTAATGAACATACGTTTTTAACCCTCTGCGTCAAATTACTGAATCAGCACATTGATTCACTTATATATATTTAGTATATAAAAAATTTATACATGATGCTCTTATATTTGCAATGCGATAAACTTACCATTTGCTATATAAAGGGGAAAAATATATTAAAATACCGTTCGGTACATTACGTGAGCGTACGCAGACCCTTACGTGTGAATCGGGACGAAGGATTATCAAATCGAACGATTTGATTAGTCCTTCGGCTTAAAAGCAATAAGAGAAAGAGATTTCGTCACGATTCCGTGACCGCTGCAAGTGATAAGGAGTGCGATTCCTATAATCTTATTTTTGTGTGGTTCGACGGTGTTTGGAAATTAAAATATGAAAACTCACTGTTTATAATAAAACAGCAAGATTCTCAGTTGTTCCATGAAAAGTACAAAATGCTTCACGATTCTAAACGAGTTGGGCTCCTAGAACCGATCCGCTCGACCTATCTTTGCATTCTCTAACTTCAACCGCCGAAAAAACGTAAGCTCTCCGGCGGTTATTTCACACTCCAATCACCTCATTTTAGAAGAAAGAGAGATTGAAAAACGAAAAGATAAGGTAAAGCAATCCTCAACTCATTCTCACACTAAAACACAGGACAAACGAGAGAAAGACTATTAAAAACATACAAACATTCTCGAAGGTACAAACGCAAAACAATCAGTAGCGATACGCTATACGGATCATCCCGACAGAGGGCGCCCTGCGCATCGCCACTGTGCCGACAGGAAAGGCAGCAGAGAGATGTGTCGATCATACAGAAGGGGGCGGTGCTCACAGCAGATCCAAGCCAGATCATTGGCTCAGAGCGTCGGCCCCTCCCCCCAGCAGGAGTAAGACGTCAAGCTGTTTTTTGTCATCTTCAGAAATTTGAGGGCAATTAACAAGCCACTGTAACATATCCTCTTCTTGAAGCTGATCCTCACAAAACAGGTTTTCGAAAAATTTTACAAATACTTTTTTAATATTTTCGGTGCCAAAAACTTCCCCCCCCCCCTACTGAATCGCGAATGGAAGTGATGGAGGAAACTTCCTTATTTTTGGGAGCCGAGTGTACCCCGATTAGGATTATCCACCAGCTGATATAAGGTATCCCATGCATCTGTTCACTTAGGGCTGGCCACCCAGAAGCAAACAGAAAACACAGTGGCAGACTCTCCCTCAACAGAGGCCCACCAGTGCAGCAAGTCCAGGATCCATAATCAAGCTCAAATCCATAAACAAATCCAGTCTAGTAGGTATAAATGGTCAGCATCAGGACCCTGTGAAGTTGACCACTCCTCAGCAGGGTTGAAAAAAAAAGAAAAAAAGTGGCCAATGACCAGATCAGCAGGCCATACTGAACTGGCAGCCTTCCCCTTGTCTGCAGTAATTATGTAAATAGAATATCTGTTTTGAAAGGTACTAACGGCCTGCACCACGAGAAGGCGGGGTCGGACATTAGGTGCTAGACCTGGCCGGTTCTGTGCATCATCACTAGGGATTGGTACACAGCTCTCCTTCCAGTTTATGCCTAGCTACTATTTACAGGTTTTGTTAAAAAATAATGCATGAAATCTGGAAGGACCGTTGTTTTTCCCCCATATCGAATTTGCAAATAAGTGCTGCCATCTCTCTGTGACTAGACAAAATAATTTAACAGATGAATATTATGTTTACAAATATGAGTTGGATTTCCCAAAGATCAAACAAAATACGAATGATAATTTAGGAATAAAATTCATCAACCAATGATCAGGTTATTTATTAGAAGTAGATTTTTGCCCAAATACAAAAGCTTAACCGATAGTAAAATAAAGCAGTATTTTAAAATCAGTAAATTCTCAATAGCTTTTAATGTGCCATGTTAAATACCAAAATAAATTGTACGTCAAGACGGTTTCTCGTTTCGGGAAACCTTGTGATGAAATTAAAATATGCAATATCTTAGACCAGTAGTCTTCAAACTCAAGATTACTGAAACTTATTTACCTCGAACCCCTTATCCGAATTTCTGCTTATACTTCATTTATTTATGATGGATGAGAAATGCCAAGAAAGCCGTACACAGTTTTGTCAAGGCAGACCGGAAACGAATAAAAGGTCTGGGAAATTAAATGGTAATAGGACTCTAACCACGCGACCAATGCCAACAGTGTACAGTAATTATGTAAGTTGATATAAAATTGTGAGATTAGGATGAAACTGTGTTAGTGTTATCAATAAATGTTTTTTTTTGCATTTGTTGTAAAGCCATGCGTGCTCTAGTTGCTCCTTTTGTGTGGGAGGATGGTTTGGTTTCCCAGTAGGGTGCTGGGCTACTGATTGCTGTAAGTGATAAAAAAAACTATACGATCACGGTAAGAACAAATACCGGTTTGTGTTTGGGGGAGAATTAACTGATTATGATTATTAAATAGAATTATTAATTAATATTATATGTAATTAGCAAGAATTAATGAATGTTTGGAAATTAAAATCTGAAAACCCACTATTTATCTAGAAAATAGCGAGAATTCTCAGTGGTTCCATGATAAGTACAAACTGCTTCGCGATTCTGAAGAGTTTGGCTCTTCGAATCACTCCGCTAGACCTAACTTTGCATTCTCAGCACTTCAACCGCCGAAAAAACGTAACGTAGCAACGTAAGCTCCTCGGCGGTTATTTCATACTCCAATCACCTCATTCAGTAAGAAAAGGAGATTGAAAAAAGAAAAGAGAAGTAATCAGGAAAGGAAAAGGAGAGCCGGCCTAATCACATTCTCACATTACAAGGAGCAATATTAAAGAAGAAACATTTGATATGCCAAATCAATAATACGTACGGAGACAATCGCCAAAATTCGGTAGCGATACGCTATACGGTCAGTCCGATAGAGGGCGCCCTGCGTACCGCCACCGTGCCTTGGGAAAGGCAGCCAAGAGCAAGCATCAGTCACATGGGAGGGGCCGGCGCTCGGCACCGATCCAAGCCAGATCATTGATTAGCGCGCCGCACGTCGGCCCCTCCCCCCAGCCGGCCGGAGACGAGTGACGCCTGTGACGTCAGCCCTCTCCTCCGACTGAGAGGCAGTTGTTTACGTTTGGACTTAGAAGAAATCGCAGCTCACTTGAGCCAGCAAGCGAGCGCGACTCAATCTAGCCTTTTCAAAGCGATAAAAAAAATTTTTGGCCAGTGCCAAATGAAAAAGAACATATAGGCAAAACACTCTAAGGCCCAATAAAGGGCACCAGGGTAAAAACGTGGCTCGTAGGCCACAGAAAACCATATGAAAAATGCTACAAAAACATAAAATCTCTCCAATTTTTCCAGAAGAGAGGGTTTTTCTTTTGAAACCACGATCATGGCTTTTTCTCTTCTGGACACATTTACAGATTACTCTGAAGGTAGTACTGGGCGACCAATAATTATCATTAAAATGTCTATAGCACCGGCCCCTCCAAAGTATAACCTTCGTTGTGGCCAGTGTTATGTTCATAACATAATTATTTTTCCTGTTCCCATTAGTGTGAAAGAGGACCTCTTCTAGCGACAGGCTCTGGATTTTCATCCATTTACATATGTCCCTCGAAACCGCCGCCGCAAAAGGGCAGTGATAAAGCACATGGCCAATATCTTCAATATTTCCACAAATTTGGCATTTATCGGAGATAAAGGCCACTCTACGATGTAGAATCTCACGAGTAGGAAGGGCATCGTGAGCTGCCAGCCAGTTGATGTCTCTATACACAGCAATGGTGCCAGGATTATAAATGTTGTCCCAAGCTGTTGCCCAATCGATATTATGATACCGATGGGCGATGGGAGCCACCCAGGGCGGCAGAAATGACATATACAGGTCCCTTAGAGACATTTCGCTAACCGAAGTACCGCTGCTCAGTCTCTCACAGAACCTGTATAAGTCCGCCAGCTCGATATACCGATGGGACATTTTAACAGACTTTGGGCCGCGATATTCTGCTTCCTGTCTTCCCAGCTCACAGAATTTCCAGCCCAAATAATTACTGAAAGCGGCTCCTGGAAAATCAACACTATTAATATTAAAAAGTGCCGCTTGCAGGGAAATTGCTTCCTGCCACGAACCGGGATGTTTAATATTCAAACCTCCTTCGTTACAGGGGCGATATAGCATAAATCGAGAGATTTTAGCCTTCGTGCCCTGCCAAATAAAGTCAAAAAGAATTTTTGTAAAGTCTGAAAGGAAAAGCGCTGGAGGTCTGAAGACGCTGCCTATCAAAGTAAATTTTGAAATCAAAATTGCGTTTGCCAATTTGGCACGGTTGGCGAGAGACAAGTCAACGCCCAGCCAAATCAGTTGACTTTCTTTTGCTTTTTTTAGCACTTCGGTCCAAGTTTTATAATGGCATCCTGACCTATCAAAATAAACGCCAAGTATTTTGATAGGCTCATTAACTGGCACTATAACATTGTACGTATTTTCTTTCCACTTGCCCCATGTCAGAGCTTTTGTTTTATCCAGATTAAGCTCCGCCCCTGTGGCTTTTGAATAAAATTTGAAAATATTGAAAAAAATATCTAGAGAAAATTCATTCTCAAAAAAGAAATTTATGTCGTCAGCATAGGCGACATATTTAAGCTGGACACTGGTCCTTCCAGGAAGTGCAATTCCCTGAAAGAGCCGGTCAGCTTGAATTTTCCTAGCTAAAGTTTCAATGGTCAAAACAAAAACCAAAGGTGACAGAGGGCATCCCTGCCTTACTCCTTTGGAGACGCGGAAGAAGTCAAAGATGCTCCCATTCACACTGACACCACTTTCAATATTATTATATAAACACTTAAGAGTGCTTATAAAATTATTACCAAAGTTATGCGCTTTGAATAGGAGCCACAAAAAATTATGCGACACTCTATCAAAAGCCTTATTTTGATCAACAGAGAGAAAACAGCATTTGCTACGTTTAAAATTAACGTAATCAACTGCATCTGCCAAAATGCTTAAATTTTGATTAATTTTTCTCCCCCCCACCGAGCAAGTTTGCATAGGTCCATTAAGGGTCGAAAGAATTTTACTAAATCTGATCATAATAACTTTTGCAAAAATCTTATAATCACTGTTCAGGACAGAAATCGGTCTCCAATCATTCACAGAAATATTATTTCCATCGGATCTTTTACCTAATAGTGCAATTTTCGCTCTATTCATATTGGTAGACATCTCACCAGCAGTAATAAAATTGTTGAACAATTGTGCTAATGGGACTCGCAGAGTCCTGAAATAAGCCTTGTAAAATTCGATCGGGAAGCCATCTGTGCCAGCTGCGCTTCCCGATTTCATCTTTTTAATAGCCTTTTCCACTTCTCCTGCTGTTATTGGTCTTCGAGCAGGTCTTTTTGCTGATCTAGGAGTTGTGGGCAATTCACCAGCCAATTCTTCATGTCCTCCTCATGAAGCTGATCTTGACAAAACAGATTTTCGTAAAAATTAACAAATACTTTTTTAATATTTTCAGTGCCAAAAACTTCTCCTCCCCCCCCCTCCAGATGCGCGAATGGAAGTGATGGAGGTAACTTCCCGATTTTTTGGGGCCGCATGATTGAAAACAGAGGAAACATTTTCCTCCATCTGGATTTGTTTTGCTACCGAAATCTGTTTTGCTGAAAGACCGGTAGAAAAATAAATTTCATTGATTTCACTTTTAATTGCTTGCACTAACAGGTTATTTGTCTCACTGTGACATCCTCCTCTGTTAAGATTCACAGTCATACATTTCAGGAAATGTAATCTTTCCCTTTTTTTCCGTGCTATTTGCCTTCCCTCTGTTTGTAAACAAACGCGAAGCTTTCCCTTGAGCCCCTCCCACCAGGAGCCGGTAAAAGAGTCGGCTAACGCGATATCTGACTCCATAATGTCAGTCAAAGTTTGCTTCAAATTCACATTTTCCAAGTGGGAAATGTTCATTTTCCACAATCCTTTGCCCCTCCTATCCGCCCCCGGAAAGGTGATATTTCCTGAAGTGACCCGATGGTCGCTGACGTAATAACTCTGGCTGTTTACGTCCGCGATTTCAAAATCAGTACAATAAGGTAGGAATTGGCGGGAGACATAAATTCGATCAATTCTCCGCTGAATCTGACCGTCTGAAGTCGACCAGGTAGCAACGAATTGATCATCGTTTTTGCATCTCCAGACGTCCACAAGATTAAATCCGCCTACCAGACGAGCCAGCTGTAAACGGCTGCTGTCAGTCTGATCGGTGGATCCATCAGAGACGTCTAAATTTACATCAACGACTGAATTAAAGTCTCCTGCCAAAACCAAACAATCATAAGAATCATTCAGAAAATAATGTAAATTATTAATAAACTCTGTTCTCTCCTTCGATCTGTTGGGACTGTAAATATTCAACAAACAGACACGTAGATCATTCAATTTCACCACCAGCTTTATAATACGTGCTTCTATGTCATTTTCAAATTTGATGATGTAATTTTTATACCGATTTTGTATTATTGCCACAGCACAAGAGTTTGCAGTTCCAAACGAGAAATATGACTTGTGCTTGTCCTGTCTTAAAAGTTCTTTCTCCCAGGAAGCTCAGTCCAGATGGGTCTCTTGTAAGAACATGAAATCTACGTTGTTATTGTCCATGAACCCTCGGATCCAACGCTGTTTTTTGTCAGATCTGGCACTTCGCACATTTAAGGAGGCAAATTTAAGCTGTGGTCCCATCGAAAGGAGAGAAGAGCACAGCACAAAAAAACAAACGAAAAAACGAACAAAAAACAAACGGGCGAACAAACGCCCAGTACTACCAAAAAATCTAGCTCACTCAGAGGTTCGGAGAATCGCTGTCTGAATCCGACAGCATCACCGCCTCTATTGAGCCTTTCATAATCCCTTCAAGGATCTCTGTGGCCGAAGTGGCCTCAATATCCGAGATGGGAGGAGTAGATTGACATTCTGATTCGGCTTTTATACTGTCCTTAAGGAAATCCACTCGCAGGGGGGGGGGAGGCGGAAGAAAGTTCTTTTCCTTTCGATGGTTTCGATTTCTTTATCGGCGCTGGTGTTGCTTTTCCGTTGGCGCTTCCAAGCGCGTGGTTGATTGCACTGCCAGCTTTTTCTCCACTCGTGGTGGAATCACAACAGTTGACTTTACGTTGTCAGTGTTTTTTACCGACTTTGAGGTTGATTATCGTGGTGATTCGGGCACATTTGCCGTTTTGGAAGGAATTATCGGCAAATCGGAGCTTCCGGCAGACGGGTCCGCAGTTCCGGCTGCGAGCAGGGGCCGGTAGCGTCGTTTTCGCGCCGGTTTTTGCCTTTTTACCCGCTACAGCATCAGCAAAAGTACGAATTTCACAGTCACTAAAAGTGTGGCCTTGTGTGTTACATTTTTTACATGGATGTACACAGTCTTTTTCTAGATGTGTCATTGCCTTGCAATTTTTGCAAATGATGGCCGTACACTGGGCCGCAAAATGGCCCTGTAGCGAGCACTTTATGCAAGTCACCACAACCCCGTTATATAAGAGGATTGCGGAGCACCTCGCGATTGTCATCGTGTTGGGGACCGATCTGGCCATGTCCATGGTGACAATTCGCGAACCAGTGAACGCCCCTTTAAATCGGCCCTCTTTCTTTTTTTCATATTCAATAGCCAAGATTTTCCCGTACGGGGAAAGTGCAGCCGAGACGACGTCATTGGAGACTTCGAAAAGGACTCTGTGGACCATCACCTTGATCACATTCGATCCAGCTCTTTCCAAGTTTACCTTTTTTCCGTCAACCTCGAGCTCACCGAGCGCTATCATTTGCGTCATCAGGTCCATCGACTGCATCGTAACGTACATCTGATTTGCCGTTCCAGGCCTGAATTGCTTTCATCGATTTATCACCGAATTTATCGGCGATAACGCCCAATGTATGCAATTGTGAAACACCGGTAGTGGTGCACATTATGGTTAATGGATAATTATTTGTAGACGACATATTTAGCCAACTAGGAACAGAAGAAACACTTGACAGATCACACACTATGTTAAACTGTCAAAAACAGGAAACTGGTTGAGACGGAAAGTGACAACCGCACAAGTTAGAAACAAGAGGTAAGTTCTAACTAAAAAACTGAAACATGATATCCCCCCACCAATATAACATTGGTGCTCTAGTAAGAGTAACTCCGTAATAAGTTTATTATTAACCTTTTTGAGGTTAAAACACTGGTGCTCTAGTGACCAGGATATTTGTTTTGTTAAAACAAACCTGGAGTGTAAAATGTGTGTAAAAGAATTTGTATTGTTTTTATGTGAGTAAAGTTACGGCATTTGGCTGGTTTTGGCCTAGTAGAAATGATGTCATATTGGTTATTGCGGATAGGTGTGAATTTATTGGCCTGTGAAAAATTGAAATTTAATATAATAATTAATTTTTATTAATTCTGTAAAGAGTTGGTTTTGGCTTTGGAGTGTGTAAGCCGTAAAGTATTAACAAATTACTGCACATGTGAAATTTTACGAAGCAGGTTGAATTGTTGTTTAGTTTTATTTTTAGTGGCATAAAGAGGGTAAAAGTGTATAATTTGAGTATTTTGTTAAGCAGATGCAGGATTTGGATCCCACCTGGTCAATCAGCTTTCTCAATTCGTTACACTATTAAAAGTGTCATTATTTGATTTTGTTATATATAAAAGAAATAGCGTATCACGGATAATTGGCAGTGTTAGAGTTTAGTGATTTTTATGTGTATAATTAGGTTGAGAATTTTGAATTTTAAGTTAGGTTAGAATCTAGTAGGTTTTGTTGTGAAGATAATGTGATGTTAAAATTGAAGTCTGAAATTTTAAACCTCTTAATATTTGAAAAAAATAAGGTTTACAAGATATTCAAGTTTTGGTAATTATTGGTTAGAAAGTCAAGTTAGAGAAAAAAATAATGTTCGTTTCCTATGCAGCGGAAAGATTGCTTGATGATTGCCATTGTACAGAGTGGTTATGATGCAGTGCTACGTTGTAGATATTGATATTTGATGATTTGATAAGTTTCCTGATGAGTTAATCGGTTAAACGGTGTTAAGAATTAGTGCTAAGAGTATATAATAGTGAAATCATTTGTAGTGAAATTTTGTACGAAAGTGATCACTGCCCAGTAGCTCAATTGGATAGAGCAGCTGACCCACAATGAGCAGGTGTAGGGTTCGGATCCCACCTGGACATATCAGCTTTCTTAATTCACTACACTGCTAGTTTGTCATAATTGTTTTTTTAAAGAGTATCACAGATGATTGATATCATTAAGAGTTCAGTAAGTTTTATGTATGTAACTAAAGTTAAGAATTTTGAGTTAAGTAGCAATTTAGCAGGTTTTGTTTGTGAAGTTAATGAGGTATCGAGATTGCATTTTGAGATATTAAGTGTTTTACGAAATATTCAGAAGGTTTTGTGAAATATTGGTGGAAAACTTGAAACATTGAGTAAGAAATATTGTATTAAGGTGTTATTGAATAAGCGTTATTGCAGTGGGATTGAGTGATAGTAGATAAAAGTGCATATAATTATATATATATCTGTTGGTATTATATTTTAGAGAAAATTAAAATGGCACATGGAATATTGTATACGTCTGCAGAGAGCACTAGGTATCCGCAGCATAAGAACCGTAGTAACTCATTCAGTAGGAACGCCAGGCATCATCAGAAGGAATGTTTCGAGTGTGGGAATTTTGGTCATTTTGCCCGAGACTGCACCAAGAGGAAGAATTTAAATTCGAAGCGTTACAGGTACAATGGTCCCGATAGTTACACAGAGCATTGCCCTCCACACTCCGCCGACACCGAACGAAAACAGGCTTTCATCAATCCATCACTAATTACGAAATCTGAAACTTTGGCTTTTTGCCCTTCAGAACATTTAGACTGCTACAACCTTGAGAGACGCCGGCATGAAGACCCCTTAGTCAGTATAATTAAGCAAACCCCATTGTATCAAGCTTTGGAAGCTGAGCTAGGACCCCCCCCCCCACCATGCATTGGAGTAAAGTAGAAGTCAAAACACAGCCATTATTTCTTTAAAAACCAAGACACTAAAATATTTCTTGCTCTTAATTATAATAATATATGTTTAATAATTCCCTAATATACGCTTTACAAGCCCAGTGGCGAAATATTCTCTGAGTTGTGAGCCCTTACAACTGAAATCTATTCCACCATAATTTTTGAACGTTTATGTCAAATGAACAAAAATGGCATAAACTGCGGAATTACTTTTACTAAATTCTTACTACATGACAGTTGAATTTTCACAAAATAGAACCCATAAAATGAATTTAAAACATAGATCATGACAATACTTTAGTAAAATAAAAAAAATTCATCATCCTTCTTAACTAAATTTAATTTCATATAGCAGTATCCAATCAATTATAATAAAAAAATAGGTTTTTTTTTTCCGAAGTGACAAAATTTGACAATAAACACGAAAACCAGATAATTAAACAATAAAACTGAAAATACATATTACTCCCTTTTTTTTACAACTGTATGTACTGGTTTATCTGATAGTTCCTAAAACATCTTAATTATTCTTCCACATAACAAGAACAAGATCTTAGCATATACTAAAGTGACAGATCTGATTGAACTAATGTATGGACACCCAAAGTGATAACTCTAAACTTTTTTTTCTTCTCTTCCATTGCGTAACTAATTTACTTAATCTCACTACTTGAGTGTACCTGACCTCTCTGGAGCTTATTTTGTGTGAATTGATAGCGCTTTCCTTATTACAAAATCTACATTTAGATACTCTACTCAATTTCAATCTATTTCTAAATTTCTTCCTAACTCTTCTCACAATTAAGCCCTTGCTAAATGAGCGTTTCTTTGGATTCTCCTTATACACATACATTACACGTTTCTTTACTTCAAACTTAGGCGTATTCAAACTACGCTTCTGTCCTTTCTCTATGACCTGGGTGCTAATTATCAACATACTTTTTGAGGTCTGACTCTCGGTCAGGAGACACGATAGTCTAGTGATGAGAGCACTATAGAGTAGCAAGCAGCAGAGTATTAATGTAGCTAGCTCAGCGTTTGAATGCCGACAGTCTACAGTAATTATGTAAGTTGATATAAAATTGTGAGATTAGAATGAAACTGTGTTAATGTTACCAATAAATGTTTTTTTTTTGCATTTGTTGTAAAGCCATGCCTGCTCTAGTTGCTCCTTTTGTGTGGGAGGATGGTTTGGTTTCCCAGTAGGGTGCTGGGCTACTGATTGCTGCAAGTGATAAAAAAAACTATACGATCACGGTAAGAACAAATACCGGTTTGTGTTTGGGGGAGAATTAACTGATGATGATTATTAAATAGAATTATTAATTAATATTATATATAATTAGAAAGAATTAATGATATCCCCCCCTCACCAGTATAACATTGGTGCTCTAGTTAGAGTAACTCCGTAATAAGTTTATTATTAACATTTTTGAGGTTAAAACACAGCATTGAGATTTACCTCCGCAAAACTCCACGGTCAGTAGGGGACACCGATGGGCTTGGAAAGGTCTCGGAGTGCTCGAAAACCTGTGCGTACCCTGTGCGTCTTAGAGACTTGTGCTTTGACGGGAGACTTCCATCTGTCTCCCAACAGCTGTTTCAATGGGCCCCTCCCCAAACCTTCTCTGAGCCTTCAGGGTCCTTGTGACGTGGCCATTTAGCCCATTGTGTGCAAAAAAAGTGCCACTCAGTGGTAACCCATCCCATCCTGCATAATTATGAGAAACGAAGTTTCTAAAGAAATTTCTGCCTCAATTGATTAAGGCTGAAGGCTTCTATGTTGCAGAAAACATAGAAATATTTATCGTATGCTGACACACATAAATGCGCTTTTCATGATGTGAAGTAAAGATGAGAAGTATACGACTATTCATCCCATTATCAGACAACTACTTTTTGAACGAAACATCACAGCCATGGGATACGAAAATTAAACCTCAGTGACACAAAAAGCATACTCATCACATATCAAATAAATAAAAAAAGTACTAAAAATGACAACCAAATCAAGACCTCTTAGGGAGAGAGATATATTATTCATGGGTGCATCAACAGAAAACGAATATTGTTTTTGACAATGGCCAAGTATACTTCGAAGTATGGTCAATAACGTGCGACATCTAGTGACAAGGCGGAATAAGAATGAAAAAATAATAAAATTATCGCAAATCACATATTCAGAGGCAACCAGGTTTCTCGGCACCTGCACCCAATAGTCTTATCTGAAGAATGAACATTTTGTTGCATCAAATGCAGATGTTTTATATTCTGTCCCCAAAAAAGATTATCGGAGGAAAGCACATTTTGTTGCATCAAATGCAGTTATGGTCTATATTGTCCCCACCAAAGTTTATCGGAGGAAAGCACATTTTGTTGCATCAAATGCAGATAGGTTTTATATTGTCCCCACAAAAGTTTATTGGAGAAAAGCACATTTTGTTGCATCAAATGCAAATGTTTTTATTCTGTCCCCACCAAAGATAATCGGAGGAAAGCACATTTTGTTGCATCAAATCCAGATATGTTTTATATTCTGTCCCCACAAAAGATTATCGGAGGAAAGCACATTTTGTTGCATCAAATGCAGATATGTTTTATATTCTGTCCCCACAAAAGTTTATCGGAGGAAACCACATTTTGTTGCATCACATGCAGTTATGGTTTATATTGTCCCCACAAAAGTTTATCGGAGGAAAGCACATTTTGTTGCATCAAATGCAGATACGTTTTATATTCTGTCCTCACAAAAGTTTATCGGAGGAAAGCACATTTTGTTGCATCAAATGCAGATGTTTTACATTCTGTCCCCACAAAGGTTTATCGGGGGAAAGCACATTTTCTTGCATCAAATGCAGATATGTTTTATATTCTGTCCCCACAAAACATTATCAGAGGAAAGCACATTTTGTTCCATCAAATGCAGATGTTTTATATTCTGTCCCCACAAAAGTTTATTGGAGAAAAGCACATTTTGTTGCATCAAATGCAAATGTTTTTATTCTGTCCCCACCAAAGCTTATCGGAGGAAAGCACATTTTGTTGCATCAAATGCAGATATGTTTTATATTCTGTCCCCACAAAAGTTTATCGGAGGAAAGCACATTTTGTTGCATCACATGCAGTTATGGTTTATATTGTCCCCACAAAAGTTTATCGGAGGAAAGCACATTTTGTTGCATCAAATGCAGATACGTTTTATATTCTGTCCCCACAAAAGTTTATCGGAGGAAAGCACATTTTGTTGCATCAAATGCAGATGTTTTACATTCTGTCCCCACAAAAGTTTATCGGGGGAAAGCACATTTTACTGCATCAAATGCAGATATGATTTATATTCTGTCCCCACAAAACATTATCAGAGGAAAGCACATTTTGTTCCATCAAATGCAGATGATTTATATTCTGTCCCCACAAAAGTTTATTGGAGAAAAGCACATTTTGTTGCATCAAATGCAAATGTTTTTATTCTGTCCCCACCAAAGATTATCGGAGGAAAGCACATTTTGTTGCATCAAATGCAGATATGTTTTATATTCTGTCTCCACAAAAGATTATCGGAGGAAAGCACTATTTGTTGCATCAAATGCAGATATGTTTTATATTCTGTCCCCATAAAAGTATATCGGAGGAAAGCACATTTTGTTGCATCAAATGCAGGTTTCATATTCTGTCCCCCAAAAGATTATCGAAGGAAAGCACATTATGTTGCATCAAATGCAGATATGTTTTATATTCTGTCCCCACAAAACATTATCGGAGGAAAGCACATTTTGTTGCATCAAATGCAGATATGTTTTATATTCTGTCCCCACAAAAGTTTATTGGAGAAAAGCACATTTTGTTGCATCAAATGCAAATGTTTTTATTCTGTCCCCACCAAAGATTATCGGAGGAAAGCACATTTTGTTGCATCAAATGCAGATATGTTTTATATTCTGTCCCCACAAAAGTTTATCGGAGGAAAGCACATTATGTTGCATCAAATGCAGATATGTTTTATATTCTGTCCCCACAAAACATTATCGGAGGAAAGCACATTTTGTTCCATCAAATGCAGATGTTTTATATTGTCCCCACAAAAGTTTATTGGAGAAAAGCACATTTTGTTGCATCAAATGCAAATGTTTTTATTCTGTCCCCACCAAAGATTATCGGAGGAAAGCACATTTTGTTGCATCAAATGCAGATGTCTTTTATATTCTGTCCCCTCAAAAGATTATCGGAGAAAAGCACATTTTGTTGCATCAAATGCAGTTTTATATTCTGTCCCCACAAAAGTTTATCGGAGGAAAGCACATTTTGTTGCATCAAATGCAGATATGTTTTATATTCTGTCCCCACAAAATTTATCGGAGGAAAGCACATTTTGTTGCATCAAATGCAGTTATGGTTTATATTGTCCCCACAAAAGTTTATCGGAGGAAAGCACATTTTGTTGCATCAAATGCAGATGTTTTATATTCTGTCCCCACAAAAGTTTATCGGAGGAAAGCACATTTTGTTGCATCAAATGCAGATGTTTTACATTCTGTCCCCACAAAAGTTTATCGGAGGAAAGCACATTTTGTTGCATCAAATGCAGATGTTTTATATTCTGTACCCACAAAAGTTTATCGAAGGAAAGCACATTTTGTTGCATCAAATGCAGATATGTTTTATATTCTGTCCCCACAAAAGTTTATCGGAGGAAAGCACATTTTGTTGCATCAAATGCAGATATGTTTTATATTCTGTCCCCACAAAAGTTTATCGGAGGAAAGCACATTTTGTTGCATCAAATGCAGATGTTTTACATTCTGTCCCCACAAAAGATTATCGAAGGAAAGCACATTTTGTTGCATCAAATGCAGATATGTTTATATTGTCCCCACAAAAGTTTATCGGAGGAAAGCACATTTTGTTGCATCAAATGCAGATGTTTTATATTCTGTCCCCACAAAAGTTTATCGGAGGAAAGCACATTTTGTTGCATCAAATGCAGATGTTTTATTTTCTGTCCCCACAAAAGTTTATCGGAGGAAAGCACATTTTGTTGCATCAAATGCAGATGTTTTACATTCTGTCCCCACAAAAGTTTATCGGAGGAAAGCACATTTTGTTGCATCAAATGCAGATGTTTTATATTCTGTTCCCACAAAAGTTTATCGAAGGAAAGCACATTTTGTTGCATCAAATGCAGATATGTTTTATATTCTGTCCCCACAAAAGATTATCGGAGGAAAGCACATTTTGTTGCATCAAATGCAGGTTTCATATTCTGTCCCCCAAAAGATTATCGAAGGAAAGCACATTATGTTGCATCAAATGCAGATATGTTTTATATTCTGTCCCCACAAAAGATTATCGGAGGAAAGCACATTTTGTTGCATCAAATTCAGATACGTTTTATATTCTGTCCCCACAAAAGTTTATCGGAGGAAAGCACATTTTGTTGCATCAAATGCAGGTTTCATATTCTGTCCCCCAAAAGATTATCGAAGGAAAGCACATTATGTTGCATCAAATGCAGATATGTTTTATATTCTGTCCCCACAAAAGATTATCGGAGGAAAGCACATTTTGTTGCATCAAATTCAGATACGTTTTATATTCTGTCCCCACAAAAGTTTATCGGAGGAAAGCACATTTTGTTGCATCAAATGCAGGTTTCATATTCTGTCCCCCAAAAGATTATCGAAGGAAAGCACATTATGTTGCATCAAATGCAGATATGTTTTATATTGTCCCCACAAAAGATTATCGGAGGAAAGCACATTTTGTTGCATCAAATTCAGATACGTTTTATATTCTGTCCCCACAAAAGTTTATCGGAGGAAAGCACATTTTGTTGCATCAAATGCAGGTTTCATATTCTGTCCCCCAAAAGATTATCGAAGGAAAGCACATTATGTTGCATCAAATGCAGATATGTTTTATATTCTGTTCCCACAAAAGATTATCGAAGGAAAGCACATTTTGTTGCATCAAATGCAGATATGTTTTATATTGTCCCCACAAAAGATTATCGGAGGAAAGCACATTTTGTTGCATCAAATGCAGATATGTTTTATATTCTGTCCCCACAAAAGTTATCGGAGGAAAGCACATTTTGTTGCATCAAATGCAGTTATGGTTTATATTGTCCCCACAAAAGTTTATCGGAGGAAAGCACATTTTGTTGCGTCAAATGCAGATGTTTTACATTCTGTCCCCACCAAAGATTATCGGAGGAAAGCACATTTTGTTGCATCAAATGCAGATGTTTTACATTCTGTCCCCACAAAAGTTTATCGGAGGAAAGCACATTTTGTTGCATCAAATGCAGATGTTTTACATTCTGTCCCCACAAAAGTTTATCGGAGGAAAGCACATTTTGTTGCATCAAATGCAGATGTTTTATATTCTATTCCCACAAAAGTTTATCGAAGGAAAGCACATTTTGTTGCATCAAATGCAGATATGTTTTATATTCTGTCCCCACAATAGTTTATCGGAGGAAAGCACATTTTGTTGCATCAAATGCAGATGTTTTATATTCTGTCCCCACAAAAGTTTATCGGAGGAAAGCACATTTTGTTGCATCAAATGCAGATGATTTACATTCTGTCCCCACAAAAGTTTATCGGAGGAAAGCACATTTTGTTGCATCAAATGCAGATGTTTTATATTCTGTTCCCACAAAAGATTATCGAAGGAAAGCACATTTTGTTGCATCAAATGCAGATATGTTTTATATTGTCCCCACAAAAGTTTATCGGAGGAAAGCACATTTTGTTGCATCAAATGCAGATGTTTTATATTCTGTCCCCACAAAAGTTTATCGGAGGAAAGCACATTTTGTTGCATCAAATGCAGATATGTTTTATTTTCTGTCCCCACAAAAGTTTATCGGAGGAAAGCACATTTTGTTGCATCAAATGCAGATATGTTTTATTTTCTGTCCCCACAAAAGTTTATCGGAGGAAAGCACATTTTGTTGCATCAAATGCAGATGTTTTATATTCTGTCCCCACAAAAGTTTATCGGAGAAAAGCACATTTTGTTGCATCAAATGCAAATGTTTCTATTCTGTCCCCACCAAAGATTATCGGAGGAAAGCACATTTTGTTGCATCAAATGCAGATATGTTTTATATTCTGTCTCCACAAAAGATTATATAAATTTTTTTAGAAAGTTATAATTACTACTGTTGTAATTTCTCGATTATTGGTGTTAATCTCATTAAATGCATTTTTTTAAAAAATAAGGAAAAATTTAGTTAGCGTTTAAAAGAGTTAGTTGCGTTGGTGATTTGTTTCTTCAATTCCGCCATTATGCATTAGCAAATCCGTAATTAAAAAAAAATTGGGCAAGTTAGAGTAAAAAAAACTTCAGTTGGATTGTTTTACACCTGAGCAGCACTTTTCTGAACACCATGGGCTAAATGGCCAGGCTACAAGGACCCCGAAGAGTCAGAGAAGATTGGGGGAGGGGAGATCCAGTGGAGCTGTTGGGAGACAGATGGTAGCCTCCCGTCAAGGCCATCCAGTGTGTTCTTTAACGTTGGGTTGTTTTACCTCTGAGCGGCACTTTATTGCACACATGGGCTAAATGGCCAGGACACATGTACCCCGAAGGCTCAGAGAAGGTTGGGAGAGGGGACCCACTGGGACAGCTGTTGGGAGACAGATGGTAGCCTCCCGTCAAAGCCATCCAGCGTGTTCTTTAATGTTAGATTGTTTTACTTGCAAACGGCACTTTTTTTTGCACACAATGGGCTAAATGGCCAGGTCACAAGGAACCCGAAGAGTCAGAGAATGCTGGGGGAGGAGACCCACTGGAACAGCTGTTGGGAGACAGATGGTAGCCTCCCGTCAAAGCCATCCAGCGTGTCCTTTAACGTTGGATGGTTTTTCCTCTGAGCAGCACTTTTTTGCACAAAATGGGCTAAATGGCAAGGTCACATGAACCCGAAGGCTCAGAGAAGGTTGGTAGAGGGGACCCACTGGAACAGCTGTTGGGAGACATATGGTAACCTCCCGTCAAGGCAATCCAGTGTGTTCTTTAACGTTGGATTGTTTTACCTCTGAGCGGCACTTTTTTGCACACAATGGGCTAAGTGGCCAGATCACAAGGACCCTGAAGGCTCAGAGAAGGTTGGTGGAGGGGCCCCACTGGAGCAGCCGTTTGGGAGACAGATGGTAACCATCCAGCGCGTTCTTTAACGTTGAATTGTTTTACCTCTGAGCAGCACTTTTTTGAACACAATGGGATAAATGGCCAGGTCTCAACGACCCCAAAAGCGCAGAGGTTGGGGAAAGGGACCCACTGGAACAGCTGTTGGGAGACAGATGGTAGCCTCCCGTCATGGCCATCCAGCGCGTTCTTTAACGTTGAACTCTTTTACCTCTGAGTGCCACCTTTTTTCACAGAATGGGCTAAACAGCCAAGTCACATGGTCCCCGAAGGCTCAGAGAAGGTTGGGTGAGGGGACCCACTGGAACAGCTGTTGAGGGACAGATGGTAGCCTCCCATCAAAGCCATCCAACATGTCCTTTAACGTTGGATGGTTTTTCCTCTGAGCAGCACTTTTTTGCACACAATGGGCTAAATGGCCAGGTCACAGGACACAGGGCTCAGAGGTTGGGGGAGGGGACTCACTGGAACAGCTGTTGGGATAGATGGTAGCCTCCCGTCAAGGCCATCCAGCGTTTTCTTTAACGTTGGGTTGCTTTACATCTGAGCACCCCTTTTTTGCACACCATGGGCTAAATAGCCAGGTCACATGGTCCCCGAAGGTTGGGAACGGGACCCACTGGATCAGCTGTTGGGAGACAGGTTGGGTTATTTTACCTCTGAGCGCACTTTTTTGCACACCATGGGCTAAATGGCCAGGTCACATGGACCCCGAAGGCTCAGATAAGGTTGGGGGAGGGGACCCACTGGAACAGCTGTTGGGAAACAGATGGTAGCCTCCCGTCAAGGCCATCCAGCGTGTTCTTTAACGTGCACAGGATATGGCTCTCCCGGACACGGGGCCACGGCTTATAACGTCCCATCCGACGGACGGCGGCCTTTCCAAACCCATCGGTGTCCCCTACTGATCGTGGGCAGGGCGGGGAATTTTGCGGAGTTGGGAGACAGATGGTAGTCTCCCGTCAAAGCAATTCAGTGCGTTCTTTAACGCTGGGTTGTTTTACCTCTGAGGAGCACTTTTTTTGCACACAATGGGCTAAATGGCCAAGTCACAAGGACCCCGAAGCCTCAGATAAGGTTGGGAGAGGGGACCCACTGGAACAGCTGTTGGGAGAGATGGTAGCCTCCCGTCAAGGCCATCCAGTGTGTCCTTTAACGTGCACATGGTGGAACAATCTCGCACACGGGCACGGCTTAACGTCCCACCCGACGGACGGCGGCCTTTCCAAACCCATCGTTGTCCCCTACTGACCGTGGGCACGGTGGTTTTGTGGAGATAAATCTCAACGGTGGGGGGTCGAACCTGCGAAGTACAGATTACGAGCCTGGTGCGTTACCGACTAAGCCACCCCTGCCCCCACCTTAAAAAAAAACGGGGATGGGGATTAAGAGACTGGATTCCATTGTAGTATAAAATTTCTCCCCCCTCCCCTTGTTTTGCCTTTAAAAAGAATTCTTGAAAAATTCATGCAATATACACTATACAATTTTTTTTAGCTCAGTTACCATTTTTTTTAAAGATGGCGGTGACCTTTACCTCTCTAGACTGGCCCTGTATAATACGTATTTGCTATGTACAGTTTATTAATGTTCAAAGCATAAACTCTTTTCAACTATTTATTGGTGGCACATATCAATAAAATATCAAAAATTATGTAATAATTTTTTATTATTGTTCCATTCATTCCCATTTATCCATTTGCATGAATGAACAGAATGGTAAAGCAATAGGTATGTAACGGAAAAAGTATACGGTACTCTGCAACAGCTATTCGATACAGGAATATTCATTGCTATTGTTACGACAGATTAACGTGCTAGAATGAACTCGTAATATGATGTAATGACGGATGAAAGTGCCACGGTGAACTCGTAATGTGATGTAACGCTTTCCTACCTGCTGTGAAACTAAAACAGGTCACATAATTTTATTTTAGCTCCATATTATAGTCCGACACTAAAATCAGATTTAAAAATCCATCATCGGATGGGACTTTAAGCCGTGGCCCGTGTGCGGGAGAGTCACACTCCTCCCGTCAAGACCACGCTGGGTGGCCTTGACGGGAAGCTACCATGTCTCCTAACAGCTGTTCCAGTGCCCCCCCCCCCCCCACACACACACACACACAACCTTCTCTGCCCATTGTGAGTTGGGTTGTTTTACCTCTGAGCGGCACTTTTTTGCACACCATGGGCTAAATGATCAGGTCACAAGGACCCCGAAGGCTCAGAGAAGGTTGGGGTAGGGGACCCACTGAAACGGCTGTTGGGAAAGATGGTAGCCTCCCGCCAAGGTCATACAGCACGCTCTTTAACGTGCACAGGGTATGGCTCTCTCCCGCACACGGAGCCACAGCTTAACGTCCCATCCAACGGATGGCGGTGTTTCCAAGCCCATCGGTGTCTCCTACTGACCGTGGGAAGGGCGGGGAGTTTTGCGCTCAACCCTGGCCCAGCTGGGACTCGAACCTGGATACAGATTACGAGCCTGGAGCGCTAGCGACTTAACCCCCGTTTTGTGCGAAAAAATCACTGCTCAGAGGTGAAAGTTCTTCCTACCTCTATGAATTAGCACACATGGGGAATATTATGGTTAACTTCTTGCAAAGGTCGAATATTTCCTCCAACGACGTGAATTTTTATAGTCATTTTCTGCACGTGTGAGAATATGCAATGTTTCCTAAAAGGGTTGGAATTAGCTTGAATTGGTGGGAAGTACAGTCGCTCAAAAAAGAATATCCGAACACTATGGTCGATTACAGAATTCAGAAAAAAAATCGTTGCCAGATATATATTTTTTTCAATTCTGTAATCAACCAGTGTTTGGATATTTGTTTGAGCGACTGTACTTAAATTTCGTGGGAATGTTTTCGAATTTTGACATTTTTTGCGTGACTTTCTTACAATCTTAATTTCTCTGAGTGAAAGTATTTTGTGTATGACTATTAACTTCGGTCGGCCTCTTTAAGCCACCCAACATTAACTTATGTGTCTATCATGTTGCTTATTATATCATTATATTATATATTTATTATTATATCATTATATTTATTATTACACATAAGGTCAAATAAAGAGCATGTTTCAATACATCATCCATCACGAGCATTATTCAAATACATCATATTACACCAGCATAAAATCTAGTCAACCAAACCAATCCGTTTCAATGTTTATATAATTGTTCTTTATTCTCTAAAATATGTACAAAATCCAAACAGTTTCCTATGTACAAAGACAATGACTCTGGCAGTGACTAGGAAAGACAGAATACTTAGGACATAAAGCTTAACAATGGGCCTCATTTTTATTTTCAAAGTATAAAATTAGTACCGATTTTGTAAATACTTCTGCAATATACAAAAACATTCCAATACAAAATTCCTGGTACATTAAACTGTTAAGACACTTATTATGAGCAACCCCATAAATTATAAATAAAATGTATATTTATATACTCGAACCGTTTTAAGTACAAAAACATAACGGCTGTTTTTCTCTATACAAGATTATATATACACACACATACATGTACAAAATATGATCGAATGAATGTGACAACATTAACAGTGGGTAATTTGTAAGTACTGTTGTTCTGCAAGCTAAACAGTTATAAGCGTTGTCTTTGGTACTTTGCAGTCAATAAAATCTGCCAAAATGCATGAAAATATTTTTGTTTCTAATCAATTGCTTCATTATAAACAATGTGTTATATTTTTTTTAAATGATGTCATGCCTAGTTTTATCATATTGTCATAAACCATGAATCCCATTAATGTACAGTCGCTCAAAAAAATATTCGAACACTATAATTGATTACAGAATTCATAAAAAAATATCTGGCAACGTTTTTTTTTTAGAAATTAGTGATCTGGCAACCTTCGTCTACTGTAATCGAAGGTTGCCAGATCACTAATTTCTATAAAAAGTTGCCAGATACTTTTTCTGAATTCTGTAATCAACTGTTGCCAGTTCACTAATTTCTAAAAAAAATCGTTCCCAGATATTTTTTTTATCAATTCTGTAATCAACCATAGTGTTCGGATACTTTTTTGAGCGAATGTACAGTGTTTTCACAATTTTTTTCTTCACAGTAAACCAAAGTTGGGTAGCCACTACCCAGCATGTTGTGTCTAAATATAACATTAAAAAAAGGTATCAATTAAAGAAATAAACTGAAGAGGGAAAAGGCACCGGATTGGATCGAGACAGAATGAACTGGATGCATTCCACAATAAAAATCATATACCCTCTATTTCAGTTAACTTTAAAAATACTTGTAATATATATATAGACTGGGCTCCGGATCTAGAAGAAAATAAAGGGACAAGTGCAGTCAAGCTGGAAGGAGTAAAAAAAATAAGGAAAAAAGGGGAATCCTAAAAGACTGAATTGCCATTGCAATATAGCCTTTTCTCCCCATTACAGATGTCTTTAAATATGCAAAAGTTTAATTGCTATTTGCTTCCACTATCACTATTTATGGCAGCATTTTTAAGGTTTCCTGATGTATATTTCTATTTATATAAATATTTGTTACGATTGCTTTGTGCCATATTTTCCTAGAATCAGATTTGTTCAATCTACACTAACTGATAATCTTTTATATAGTTATGGTATTAAAAAAAACAAGCCATTTGGCTTGAAAACTTGGTAAGAAAATTTTCTATTCTTAGGGGTTATTAGGCTACAGACAAAATTTACAGCAAATGCATTTGATTTCCTGAGCTTGCGCTGATTACATATCTTTACAGTCATTATATGCATATCAGTGGCAAAACATGGAGAGGGGTAATAATGGAGTTTAACATCGAGGAATTCTATGGAAGGCTGCAACAGGTTCCTGATGATATATCAAAGAAAAAATTTTCCGTTTTTTTATGGGCGACTGGGTTGGGTTGTTTTACCTCTGAGCGGCACTGTTTTGCACACCATGGGCAAAATGGCCAGGTCACAAGGACCCCTGAAGGCTCAGAGAAGGATGGGGGATAGCAGAGATAAGTCTCAATGCTGACCCAGCTGGGACTCGAACCTGGGAACTGCAGCTTACGAGCCTGGCGTGCTACCGAATGAGCCACCCCCACCCCTAATATGGAAAAAGTCAGGCAACTGAATCCAACGTAAAATAAGAAAGGACAAAGAGTATATCTTAAAATGGAATGTAGACAAATAGAGGAAGAGAATAATAAAGGAAACAACAGAGACCATTTTAAGAAAATTACTGGAAAATTCACACGTAGAATGGGGACGATCAAAAAATATTCATGGAAAAGACCTAATGGAACAAAGTGAGATTAAAAGAAGATGGAAGCAGTATACAGAAATCTTTACAGAAGAGATAGCAACATGATAGACACATTTGAGGTTAAAAAAAAAGAGTACAGTGAAGAACCGATGGTGATAGGGAGTGAAATGAGGTAAGCAGTGAGAGCAACGGCAAATGGAAAGGCGCCTGGTATTGATGGAATACCAATAGAAATGTTTGAGACAGGAAATCAGGCCATCAAGGCCCTAGAGGCAGTTTGTAATAATGCGTGGAAAACATTAGCCTTGCCCAAAGACTGGAAAAGGTCGAATTCTTCTACAATTGCAGAATAAGGAGAGACTAGAGAATATGGTAATAATCGAACGATTGCTTTGATCCCACAGGCCAAAGTTTTATTTAATATCCTGCAGAGAAGACTTGAATGCTATCTGGAAAGGGAATTGCCAAAAGAGCAGGCTGGATTTAGAAAGGGAAGAGGAACACAGGATCAGGTAGCAAATATGCGATGGATTATGGAAAGATCAAGAGAATTTCAAAACGTTATTTATCTGCGATTTCTTGACTACAGTAAAAGCTTTTGACTGCGTAGACCATGAAAGATTATGGAATGTATTGAGAGCAATGGATATACCTGAACACCTGATTCTCCTTATGAAGGGAATCTACACTGGAGAAAACGATACAGTAAAGGACTGAATCTGGAGAGACAGAATGGTTTAACATTGGCAAGGAAGTTAGAAGGGGATGCATTCTGTCCCCATATTTAATCTGTATAATGAAAAGATAATAAGAATGGCAAGACTCGAAGAGGAAGCTTGGATCAGAATAGGAAGCCATAAAATCAACAATTTAAGATACGCAGACGATACCACTTTTTTAGCTTAAAGCGAAGACTTGAAGGGTTGGGTTATTTTACCTCTGAGCGGCACTTTTTTGCACACCATGGGCTAAATGGCCAGGTCACATGGACCCCAAAGGCTCAGAGAAGGTTGGGGAAGGGGACCCACTGGAACAGCTGTTGAGAGGCAGATGGTAGCCTCCCGTCAAGGCCACCCAGCGTGTTCTTTAACGTGCACAGGGTATGGCTCTCCTGTACACGGGGCCACAGCTTAACGTCCCATCCGACGGACAGCAACCTTTTCAAGCTCATCGTATTCCCTACTGACCGTGGGCAGGGTGGGGAATTTTGCGGAGATAAATCTCAACACTCACCCAGCTGGGGCTCGAACCTGGGAACTGCAGATTACGAGCCTCGCGCGCTATCGACTGAGCTACCCCCGACTTGAAGAGACTGATGATTAAGGTCAGGACTGAAAGTTTGAAATTAGGCCTCAGGCTAAACGTGAAGAAAAATAAAGGTATGTCAATTGGGAACATGATAATTTTAAGATTGATAATGAACAAATAGAGGAGGTGAAGAGATTTCTGTTCTTGGGATCAAGACTAGATGGCAATGGAGGATGAGTAGAAGATGTAAGAAGATCAATTTTGGGCAGATCAGCAGATGTCTGACAACTAAGATAAGGATAGTTAAAGCAATGGTGTCCCCTGTAGTGATGTATGGATGTGAAAGCTGGGTTCTTCGAGTGGAGGAGAAAAATTGATGCTTTTGAGCTGTGGTGCTGGAGAAGACTGCTGAGGATTCCATGGACTGCAAAAGCAACCAATAAAAACATTTTGGAGCAGATAAGGCCTACTTGCTCGCTTCAGATCACGATGCTCAAACTTAACGTATTTTAGACACGTGATGAGAGCAGACAACTCATTGTTACAATGGCCAATTCTCATTTTAATTATTTGCACATGATCCTTTATATCAAACTTTCTTGAGTTAATTGTGTTCAAGTTTCGGTCCATTATCTATCGTTAAGGGTGTTATGTGTATTTTGAGAAAAATGTTTTTGCAAAAATAGCATGTGTGTTCATTTAGTAAATATGTGAATGTTGGGTCGCTTCCTTGGCCTTCCCTTCCTGCAGTTCTGAAGCATGCCCAGGAAGGTCAAGAAAATGGTGTATGGCTTTATGCCACAGATCCCTAAAATCCCATCTTTGGTGTGTGTAAAGAAAGGAAAGAAAATTCAAATATCACTGTTCAGGGTGCAAAAGTTTAAAAATGAAATTTCAATATCTTTGAAAACAAATATTTCATATTCACTGGAAGTGTGTTATTTTTCTAGTGCAGTGGTTCCCAACCTTTTTTTTTTTGGGTGGGGGTAGTATTTTTTTAATGCCCCTTTCATGGGAATCAAATAATTCCTGTCTAAAATTAGTTTCAAAAATGTTTAACCTACACAAAAGTTTCTGAGTATGTTGATCAGTAACTTCAAAGGTTTTTCTTTCTAAATAGTATGCATAATTTTGTTAATCTAAGTATTTATTGTTCTATTTAATCTTTCATCACAAAACTCAAGAAAACAACCTCTCAAATTTCTGAAACACCCCTGTTGGGGGCTACTGTCATAGTGAATTCCAATTTGCGTGATTTGCAATCAGTTTTGAATTCCTCATATGTTTTAGCTTTATTCATATTAACCTCATAAAAATAAGATGCTAAAACTGATTTCTTATATTCCTGCTGGTTATATAATTGAAAAAAATTGCTAGCCTTCTATCTTCCTTTGAAGTTTATATAAAACTGGTTCATTATTAGAATTCAATTTTATTTTTTACCTTTCAACAATCTCAATCCCTCAGTGAGCCCAATGTGACTTGGGACACACTGGAAAGAGATTGAAATCTGTTTTGACCCATTGTAAAGCTTTCCATGTTGCTGTTAACTCCATCTCTTTGACGTGTGAAATTCATTTTAAATTTGCAAATGAAGTTATCCCGTGAATCAAAAAACTCCAGCTCTTGTGTTGGATTTTTAAACCATAGTGTCATCAATATATATATATTTTTCCAGTATGTCAAATCCTGCTCATGTCTTTTCACATGGTCCAGGTTGTTTGTAGGTAATATTTTTATTTTGATTGATATATTTTTTTTATTTTCTCTGTGGACCTGGGATGGCTGATTGTCCATGGGGGGTGGGGGGATTTATGGACAAAACTTTCCATTGTAGTTAGCTATGGTTTTGAAATGTGGATGTTGTTTGATTTTTTCAGTACTTTCTGCCTTGTAACTGTTCCCAGTAATCTTCTCACATGTAGGGTGTGACTTGTTTTGAGACAATTCTTAAGAAAATTTCAGCAGCAGTTCTTGTGTTCTAAATTCCAGAGCAGCAATGCTTGTTTCAGCATAAAGTGTGGTTGTTGGGCAAGTGGGAAGTTGTCCCAAGCAGACTCTAAGCCTTTTGTTTTTTGTGACTTCTAACTTTTTACATGTTCAGAGGCAATGAAGGTAAAGGTGAATGCATATTTCAATTTGGGTGTCAGTATTTTGATGCGTAAGTTTAGTAGGCATTTGGGTTTGCATCCCAAGGTAGCATCAGCAATACATCTCAGTAGTTGAAGGTGTCTCCAGCCTGAATTACATTATAATAGAGTTCAGTCTAGTTCAGTTTTGCATCATTAGTAATCCCCAAAAATATGCGGGATTTGCTTCACTTGCTTCATGGTGGAATTTTTCATTTTCATTTGTATTTCAAGTGTAGATCTTGATTTTGTTAATAAGAATAACTGATTTTTTTTTCTTTTCAGAAAATAGCTTTAAGTGCCATTACTTGAAGTATTTTTGAAGACAGGAAATAGTTTGCTGAGAGACTGCATTGGTTTGGATATGTTGCCTGTATGCATAGCTGCACTGCAGATTGGCAAAGAGGATTATGAAGAGTGTACCTAAGGGTATCGGAAAAAGGGGGAGACCTAGGATGCAATGGGCAGACAATGTCAAACAGGACCTTGCTAGAATTGGCCTATAGTAGCCAAATGCAGTAGCTGTAGCTCAAAAGAGACACGTCTGGAGAGGAAAATTACACAGTCTGGTTGGACCTCCATAGCCATGGCAGCATGAGAGTGTTTTTTGTATGTGTGATGCTAAAAGAATATCCACAACAACAAGTTGAAAGACTTCATCAGAAAAAAATGTCAAAGATATATCATAATTTCAAAAGATTGATAATGATTTATAAAATTATATAATAAAATATAATAAAAATGAAATTTTAATAAAAATATAAAGCTAATCAGAAAATGCAATATTCCCCAAATGTTACACAAGAAAGCCTGAACTGGAGGGCCATATACAAGTATCTAAGTAGGTGACACAATGCACTGTGAGCAGCATCGCAGCGTGTCTTCTCTGCTTGATTCCAGAAATAAACATTAACAGCTTAAGTTTTTCTTTTCAAGAAATATGCACCAAATACCTGGATTAATGATGAAAATAATTTTAGAAATAATGAAATATGTGAGGTGAAAAAAAGAGTAAAACGCAAAATAAAAGACGTATTTCAAAACTGCTTACAAAATCCTCCAATTTTAAAACAATTTTTTTAGTTAATTTCTGGTGAAAACTTCCAAAAAATATGTGTTGACAATAGTTCAAATTAAATTTGTGAGCTTAAATCAGAGGGTTGCTTCAAAATGGAAAAACGAAACCAGAATAGTAATATTGTGTCTATAGTAATATTGATCAGAGATCTGGAAAAAATTATTTATATCCTATCATAATAAAATGTGCATGGAATGGAAAAGGTAAGTATGATTTTTCAAGTTTAAATTATCTACTTTTATCAGATAAAAAAAATGCGAACTGGAATTTCTATTTTTTTTACAAAATCAGTTTCATTTGTCGTGTTAATGTCTGTAAAAATGGTTGTTCATAAAATTTTCCTTTCTTGTCTATAAACTTTTCCTTAAGGTTTGCAACCTGACCCAGAGGCATCTTTCATGAAGACAAAACGGCCTCTTAGCCACTTCATCAAAACCACAGTGCCTCTGGTACAAATTCAATGAGACCATAGGCAAAACTGTTATATAAAATAAGAGTAATTTTTGGCTGGTTTTCATAAAATAAAAAACTAAACTTTAAAAAGTTCATCCAAAAAATTGTTTTCTTATCCTTACTAAAGATAGGCTACTATTATGTATGGAATTTTTGTTGAAACCAATACATCAGTAAGGTAACATGTACACTGTGTTAAAAAAACAATTTGAAACAAAATATTTTTTTACAAATCTGAAACATTTTAAGTTTGTTCTTGAATTCAGTTTAAAAAAATAAATGCCCCTCAAGCAGCTGCTTGTCACAAAGGTCTGACAGGAGCCTGTCAATTTATATGCTACAGTAGAAGGTTAGAGAGGATGGCAGGACCTCTGAGAAAAACCTAGGTCCCTTAGATCAGTAGCCAAGGGCTCTAACCACTCGGCCACAGGACATGAAATAAAAATTTCAAAACATGCATTTAAAATTTTTAGATGCAGTCTGTTTCAAAGGAGGAGCACTTAGCCTTGTAAACTACTGGTTATATAATCAAAGAACAACTACCTCTATTATACATAACAGATTTAAAAATAGTAATTGTTACAAAGTTTTTCTGAAATTAAGTTCCCAGTTTTCTTTATTCAGAAACTTCATTAAAAAACCTAGAGCCAAATGCTATTAATACTGTAAAAAAATTATTGCTGGCTGTATGATCTAGGACCCCTGCCCTAGAGCATTGTGGGGGTACTCAAAGGCACATCACCCAGTTATCTGGTATTTCAATGCAAAAGCTTAGCTAAGAGTGGCATTTCTAAATAGCATTGTGGGGGTACTCAAAGGCACATCTCCCAGTTATCTGGTATTTCAATGCAAAAGCTTAGCTAAGAGTGGCATTTCTAAATAGCATTGTGGGGGTACTCAAAGGCACATCTCCCAGTTATCTGGTATTTCAATGCAAAAGCTTAGCTAAGAGTGGCATTTCTAAATAGCATTGTGGGGGTACTCAAAGGCACATCTCCCAGTTATCTGGTATTTCAATGCAAAAGCTTAGCTAAGAGTGGCATTTCTAAATAGCATTGTGGGGGTACTCAAAGGCACATCTTCCAGTTATCTGGTATTTCAATGCAAAAGCTTAGCTAAGAGTAGCATTTCTAAATAACATTGTGGGGGTACTCAAAGGCACATCTTCCAGTTATCTGGTATTTCAATGCAAAAGCTTAGCTAAGAGTGGCATTTCTAAATAGCATTGTGGGGGTACTCAAAGGCACATCTTCCAGTTATCTGGTATTTCAATGCAAAAGCTTAGCTAAGAGTGGCATTTCTAAATAGCATTGTGGGGGTACTCAAAGGCACATCTTCCAGTTATCTGGTATTTCAATGCAAAAGCTTAGCTAAGAGTGGCATTTCTAAATAGCATTGTGGGGGTACTCAAAGGCACATCTTCCAGTTATCTGGTATTTCAATGCAAAAGCTTAGCTAAGAGTGGCATTTCTAAATAGTATTTTAACGTACCTCTCCACAGAGAAACAAAGGAGTATTGTGCAAAAAATAATCTCGACTTCAAAACTGGCACTCACTCAGTACTTTAGAATAACTGGCATATCAAGTTACGTTCTTACCCCCAAACACACCAGTCATTCAACATATGGGATTAGGGCATTAGCGCCACTTTTAAAACCCTTTATGTGCACAAACTTTTTAAAATTAACTATGGTTAGTATGCTTGGCTACTGATCAAAGAGACCTGGGTTCAAACCCCAGGTAAGATATGGATCCAGGTGAGGAAAGTGTTCTGCTGCGGTCCGGTCAGACTGCTTGAAGGGGTATTTATTTATTTTATTAAAGGCAGATGGGGACAACAAGTTATCAATAAAGTTTCATGGCATTGATTAACATTAAGCAAGCAATCCATAAACAGCATTAGGAAATATTCACGGTCAATGTGTATATGTGAGTTCAAAGAATTTAAGGTAAATAATGTCTTCATTTTCAGAGGAGAAACTGTCAAATTATCTAAATAAACTTGCTTTGTAGAAGTAGATGGAAATGGTAAATTGAGTAACAAGAATTACACAATGAAGAACTGATCCAGCTAGCTAAACTATGGGATGTTGATGAGATGATTTGTGCTGAAAAGGTAATCCTGAATGTAGACATTCATTGAGTCTGTTAATAGCATATAATACTAAAAATAAACAATATTCTATGAAATGTGTTAAATTTTAAGAATCTTATTTCAACAAGTGAAAGGTTATTTTTGGAGTTTTATGGTACACTTGCAACTGAAGGTATAGCAAACTACATTAAATTGTAAAGAAGAGTAAATGCCAAATATTAAAACTGGAGCAACCAAAGGGAGGCATTTGACCTTTCATTAAACTCTTTGTTTTCACCACTATATTATATAACAGTTTCATTTTGTCATTATTTCTTCTTGTGTGTTGACCTTTAAAATATATCAAAAACATTCAGCCTTGTTCATGAAGAGTTAGGAATCTTCAATGAAGATGACCCCAATATGCAGCTTTAAAGTGTCAAGATCAATCAATGATGCTTTGAGTTGATATCATCAGCTTTACAAAGAAAACAGCCACCAATCAAATATTCTTACTGGTGATGCTGCACTGCCCACATGCAGGTCTTTAGCTGCCATAAAATCAACACTGCCAACTTCTCCCAAGTAACACACCACCACCACTAAAGCAATTAAATCTTATTTGCATTGACAGTTTCATATATATATATCATATTTCATTTACACTGTACTTGCACCTATATTATTGTATAAACATATATGCAATAATTCAGCGTTTCTGAAGCTGGGGTCTGCGAAGGCATACCCAGAGGTTCACGAACAATGTCTGAAATATATGTTAAATAATTTTTAAAAAATGATTTATAACCATTAGAAAATCTTTTTCTAAATTAAGTTTTTTGAATTACTACTTTTAACTTTTGAACATACAGAAGTGTAAAGGAATATGTTTTATAGCTTATTTATTGCACTCTGAATCAATACAATAACCATTCGGATAGTTAAGCATATGTGTAAAAGAAGACAGACAGAGCAATATTAGAATCAAATGGGTAGTACACGTGTTACCGGAAACAAGCTCTAGTCCCCTCCACCAAAGTTGGTTACTGCGACTACACATAACAACATAAACATGAGATGTCCCTTACTTCAGTTTCTTACTGTACACACATTACTGTTTACTTGAGTTATATTGACTAGTTGAACCAATAACAGTGTTGTTTTGTGAACTTTTTTTCACTATTATAATAAGCCCAAAATTAGATATGGATCGCTGGTTGAAATCTGGCTCATTATTAAAATGTAAAAGTAATGATGACAACTAAAATGAAGATGCATCTTGTTCAAAAGCAAGTGGGACACACCAGTCAAAAGGTAAAATATGCAGATATAGTGAAGAATATTTATCATTTGGATTTACATATATATGACCAAATGATGCCGAACAACCACAATGTGTTCTTTGTTATGATATATTATCAAATGAATATGAAAACCGGCCAAACTTCATTGGCATTTAGAAACTAAACATAAGGAACACATAAGCAAATCTGTAAAGTATTTTAAAATAAAACAGCGAGAACTGCATGCATGGCAAAAATCAATTAAAAAAATTGCAACTGGCTGCAACAACGAAAAGTTATGATTGCATCATATCAAGTATCTTTACTAATAGCAAAGTCTGGAAAACCTCACACTATAGCAGAGGAACTAATTCTAGCAGCTGCAAAAGTAATGACCTCTGCTATGCTGGGAGATAAATCTGCAAAAGAACTAAACATGATTTCATTATCAAATGACACTGTCAAGCGTAGAATTGTGGAAATGTCCAATAATATAAAAGAGCAGTTAATTACAAGAGTACACAAAAGTCAATATTATTCACTACAATTAGATGAGAGTACAGATGTCGCTAATAATGTTAATGTGCTTGCATTTAACATATACTGCCGCTGAAGCTATTTTTAATAATTTGAATGATTTCATGATAAAAAATTAAATTGAATGGTCAAAATGTATAGGGATTAGCACTGATGGGGCTTGTGCAATGTCCGGAAAATACAGTGAACTGTTTGCACTTGTTAAAGTTCTCGCACCTACAGTTACATGGAATCACTGTTGCTTACACAGAGAATCATTAGCTGCCAGATAAATGCCAGCAAAGTTGAAGACAGCATTAGATGAAGTGGTTAAAGTGGTCAATTTTATTAACGCTCGTCCACTAAATTAAGTATCTTTCAAGCCCTTTGCGAGGAGATGGGCAGCAGTCATCACCAGCTTTCAATACATGCCGAAGTACGCTGGCTGTCTTGGGAAAAAGTTTTAAACCATTTGTTTGAGTTGTGCAATGAGATAAGAATTTTTTACTAGATACGCAATTTCATCTTAGTGAATGTTTCAATGATTTTTCGTGGTTAGTTATGGTGGCATACTTGGCTGATATTTTTGCCAGTTTAAATGGGCTAAATTTAAGCCTACAAGGAGTAGCTGTAACTATATTCAAAGATAAAGTGATTAAAAAAATTTGATTTGTGTCAAAACGTATTCATAACCACATATATGAGTCATTTCCAACACTCAATGATTTTATTGAAACCTCCAATGAAGATCTCTCTGATGAACTAAGAAATGTTTTCACTGAACATTTACAGGAATTGAAAAATAGCTTCAGGAAATATTTTCCCCCACCCGATTCTGGTAAAATCTGGATCAGAGATCCATTTAATACAAATGTCAGAGATACCAAAAAATTAACTTCATCTGAAGATAGTCTCATAGAGCTGTCATGTGACACCTATTTGAAACTAAGTTTCAACCAACACAATCTGGCAGATTTTTGGTTACATCTAAGACCTGATTATATTAATCTAGCCATAAAAGCAATGAAGTATTTGATGCCATTTTGCACAACATATTTATGTGAATGGGCTTTCTCCATTCTTTTATATATAAAATCAAAATACAGAAGCCGATTAGATGTAGAATCTGATCTAAGAATTCAACTTTCTTCCGTTGAGTCAAACATTACTACTATAATTTCACAAAAACAGCATCATCCTTTGCATTAACCATTTGAGAAACAAAGTCGGCCTCATTGTGTTTAAGGTTCCAGACTTCACCCCATTGCCCAAACAAACAATTAATTAATTTGCAATCAACAAATTCAATTAATTTGTGAATTCAATTATTTTATAATGAAATACATAAATAAAGAATAGTAAATAATGTATAACTAAATTATTTTAACAAATTGTAAACAAATAAAACTTTTATTTTAATTATGTGTAATTTTTCTTAAGTAATGAAAACATGAATTGATAAGCAAGGGGTCTGCAAAAAAAAATTAAATGAAAAAGGGGTCCTCTGGCTTCTGAAGTTTGAGAACTGCTGCAATAAGTAATACTTTTTAGCTATCAAATTTTTGTTTTTTCTTTCTCCAACAAAGATATCACACCTTATAATTTTCAAAGTTTTTTTTTTGCATTCATTTAGCATGGTTTCACACAACACATTTTAGGAACGTCTCTCTCATGTTAAGAGAGGAATATCTTTAGTTACTACAAGAGTGCCAAGCATTTTTTCACATTAGATGATACATTTTTTTCTAGTTTTTGGGACAGCATTTCCTTGGATGTCTATAACACAGAAGGCTTATTTTTATATAATTGATAATGCATGGGCAATCTTGTGGACGGAAATGAAAGGACAGGATTATTAAAAATTTATCATTGTAAAAATATTTTTACCGTGATATTATTTCAAATGCAGAAAATAATGGTCTAATATATATTATCCTTTCCCTTGAGAGAATTTATGGGAAACACCCATTTAACATCAGTAGAACTTACAATCCAAAGTTCCAGAAATTGCAAAATGTAAAATATTTCAACCTTGAAACCTTTCAAAAAAAGAATAAATATTAGCAAAAGTACCTATGGATTAATGTGTATTTATAATTATTCTTTACAATTTAAGTTTTCCCAAAAATAAACTTTTTCTGTCAAGGGAAAATATATTACATCATTAATAACTCACAATATTCAAAATATTTCCTGATGGAACTCATTTTGCAATTCACACCAATAATGGAAATGTTTAAAACACATCTAACACTACTCTGGGCAAACATTTCAAATACATCATTTCATACTTCAACGTAGTATAAATGTAATCTAGTAGTAGATATTCATTGAGTTTTTTAACAGCATATAATTCTACTAATGAACAATATTCTGTGTAAAGTGTTAAATTTTAAAAATTTTATTTCAACAAATAAATGGTTGGTTGAAGTTTTATGGTGCACCTAAGTTATAGCACACAAAAATAGATTAAATTGTAAAAATAGTAAATGCAAAATATTAAAAATGGAGCAATCAAAAAGGAGGCATTAACCTTTTAGTAGATTAAACTCTCATGTTTTCACCACTATATTTATATAACAATATTTTACAATTTCGTTTTGTCATTAATATTTCAAGGCACTTTGTCTATATTAAAAAGCACATGTACACAAAGTTATTGACCATATTGGTGAACAGTAAATGTTAAACAGTATCAGGACTCACTGGTCATTGCAGATCAAATATTTGACCATTATTAAATTGGCTAAGACACTGCTATAAAAAATAGTCCTTGAATATATTTTCTTCAATGCTGGCATATAGCTCACTGAAATTCAATGATTGAAAACTAAAAATTTACATGGTAAATTAAAAGAGAATAGTGAAAAATAGCAGTTCTTTGAAATTCATTGGTTCTTTTAGAAAGCACTTCTCCTTAATGAAGAAATTTAAGTGGTTTCAAACTGGCATCATTGTTAAATATTTCAATTTCCTAACTCTAAAAAAAAAAGGCCGAAATAGGTTTTATTGAGATCTTTAAATTATTTTCTGTCTCATTTTTTCTTAAAGCTTATTTAAAAAGTTAATGAGTTCCATATCAGAGTTACTATTTGGCATAACAAGGTCCATGTTAATAGTGGACACTGAAAGTATATAAATTGCAGAAAATTTTTCAGGAGCCTTTAATTTATGTTTGCATTTGGCCCACATCCTCTAGTTATGCTATTGCTTAGAAGTATTAATTTTATTGTCACTTCATTATATGAAATTCAGAACATCAAATTATGAAAACTGGTCTTTTTGTGCTCTTGTTCTTTTTTTCACAACACACTACTCCTAGTTTGTACATGCTGTCTCATACAAGGATATGCTCTACTAAAAGCAAAGTTACTGCTGACCACTGTCTCATCTCAGTTAGAACTAATAGTACACAGACACCCAGTGTTGGTGCTTAATTTTTGTTACAGAATAGGTTTCTGCACTTTTTAGTGATTTATATCTTTGCCCAGTTTTTGAAAATGCATCATTGATCTTCTTAGTAAAAGGAGCAATAACTTTTAGACTTTAATCATATTACGATTATTGTTTTGCAAACTGTCATTTACAGAGCAACTGAAAGGTTTCTTTAGCTTTCATTCAGCCAAGTCTAGTAAACAAAAATCTGCTCCTTTCCCCATTAATTCTGTTTGATCCTAATTCTTTCTTTAAACTATTGCTTTCACAGCTTACATGGTGTCATTACAGGTAACCACAATTCCAGTGGTAAAAAAAATACCCCCTCAAGTAGCTGCTTGACACATAGGTCTGACAGGAGCCTGGCAGTTTATATGCCATAGTAGGTCTGTGAGAATGGCAGGACCTCAGCAGAAAAAACAACACAAACGTCCATGCCATAATCTGGGGCTCGAACCCAGGTCCCTTAGATCAGTAGCCAATTGCGCTAACCATCCAGCCATGGGATGGCCAAATACTCCCTCAAGCAGCTGCTTGCCACAGAGGTCTGACACGAGCCTGTCAGTTTATATGCCATAGTAGAAGGCCTGAGAGGATGGCAGGATCTCAGCAGAAAATGACACATACATCCGTACAACCTATAAAATAGATATTTTACATTTTTCCATTAGGAGCACCCATATCAATGGACATATTCTCATTATGCTGCCATTTTTGGGAGCTGACCTGTGATCACCTATGTGCCTATCAGCAAAGTGCAGACTAACATTCTGTTAAATCTTAAATTTTCCATTGATTTACTAATTAACATTTGAAATTTGCTCTTACAGTTCTGGATTTCTAAAATTGAACTCTATCTCTGTGACTATATTCATTTTGGAAGTGTTTTCAGAAAATAACTTTTGAACCTTATCCAGAATTAAGTAAAGAAAATGAAAGAACATATGTGTACTAAAGTGTAACTCAGAAATAACCCTACCAAACATGTGGAATAATCAAGGTTATTATTATTAATTGACTCTGACTTTAGGTGTTATATATATGTATAGGTATATGTGCTAATCCTTGTAGTGTGAGATCTCAGTAACTATTAGTGCTAAAATGATGATTTTGGAACAATCATTTCACAATTTTGCTCTTCAAATCAAAATTATAACTAAAACTTGTTAGACTAATAATAAGATAATAGAGATTTTATTATACATCAAAAACCTGTGCTTCCTGAAGAAAATTTTCTAGCTTTGACCCTGAATTGAGCCAACATCTAACCTATCCTAAAGTTAAAACCTAACAATGTCCTAACCACCTAACCATGACTAAAGTGAAAAGAGAAAATATTTGAGCATACTTTAAAGCTGCTTTTTATAGAAAAAAAAATGAAAAAGTTTGGAATTAAAACTGTCAGTAATATTGCTGCAATAAATGAAAAAAAAAAAATCAATAAAACTACCTGCAAACATTCAAGAAAATATATTTAAAATATTTAAATTATTCTAAACATAAAAAACATTAACTTATGAGAACTCAACTGATTAACTGATTCACTTTGATAAGCTGAAATTACTTGCCATGCAGAAACAAGAAAATTAGAAGGGTGAGTGGGGGGCGGGGTGAAAAAACATACAAAATGAAAGTACATATTTACAAATGACTGCAGTTTAAAGCAATATCATTTTACAATCAGTTGTGATGTTTCCATGAGGGAATTTGTGTGAAATATTAGGGCCACATCAATATAAGTTACATGCTGTAAACATTAACTCAAAATATTTTCCAAGGAAACATTGGTATAAATATATATGCACTTTTCATACTATTTCCCTGAATAAGCAAGAGAATATTATTTACAGATGTAAAAAAGTTCTTAATAATCTACTAATATTTATTGGGATATTTGCTAGTTGATTAATCATACCACTATAAATAAAAATCAATAAGATGCATTTAACTGGGCAGTCACAAAAACATATGAAAATTCGATATTTTTAATACAAAGTGACATGTTTTAAATACAATAACTTAATTCATATATCAAAATTGAAGCAATACGAAATTGCTTATGCAAATACTGATCTTTCACAATTTAAGAATGAGCTATGTCCCTATTATATATGTAAAAAAATAAAAATTAATATTCAGCATATGTTAAAATACATTTATTATAAACCCTAACTATTTCCAAAGCACACAAATGGTTCTCTTCGTAAAGTTAAATAGTATTTTTTTTTCCACCTGAAAAATAATTTCCTCCTGAAAATACACAGGATTACAACAATTCATCAATAATGCAAATACTAACATGGAATATTTCATACCAGATTTAAAAAAAAACATATTCTGGTAAGTGCTGATACAAAACACATTACATACATGAAAAGATTTTAAAAAAATCATAAAAGCATTTCAATTTGATAATTGTTACCTTTATAGTAAGCAGTGCATCAGTTGTCAATGCCAAAAACATTTTAATTTTTTCTACATTATAAACTTTTCACTGGATGACTGCTTTTAATTCCAAATGAACTGCTACACACCAGCAAGAGAAATTATTCCAGCAGCTGAGAGCTAACACTTAAATTATTCAGCATCTGGTCTTTCTCTATATACAACTGAATAGACTTGCACTTCATAAATAATTAGCTATTTCCCTATTTCTTAAAATATGTAAAACAACAAAAAAATTATATTAAACTCTGAGCATTTCCAAAGCAAACAAATGGTGCAATTTGTAAAATAGCGAAATATCCACATGAAAAATAATTTCTTGCTGTAATGCACAAGATCATAATAATTCATCAGGAATGCAAATATTAACATGGAATATTTCAATAGCACAGAATTAAAAATTTACTCAGGATAAGTGCTCAAGGCTGATACCAAATACATTTAACCCTTTAATACCCAAAAACACCGAAAATGGCCCTTCAATCAAACACCCAGATGGCTCAATTTTTAGGATATGGTATATCAGATGGGCTACTGGAGCTGATGATATAGCTTGGATCAGATTGGCTACTGGATGATGATTTACTTGATGAAGAAATATGTGAAATTTATTAGAAAATGATTTGGAACAGGAAAGTTTTGAATTTTTGAAAACAGTAATTGGATAAAAAATTTGAGTTAAATTCTGACTGTAATGGGTTCAATTTACCAGCTGGATTAAATTCTGTTGTTGAATACTATTTGTATATCATTAGGGTATGACTTTTTTGGTAAAATAAAAAATGGGGTAATTATGATTAAAGTATCTTATTTTTACAAATTCAGGTCATAAATGGATCAAAAATATAAAAATTTAAAACTTTCAAATATCAGAAATTTCAGATATTGGGTAATAATTTTATTGACATAGAATAACATGCATTGCCATTGCTTCTTCTGCAAGATACTTCTGTCCAGCAGTTGCAGATGCTTTAATTTGCTAACAGATCACCTACATCACATCTGTTGTATATTAATAAACTAGCACTTCATTAGTTCTAATTTCTACCATTAGTGAGTGCAAAATTTGAAAAATTAAACCTTCATTTCTTTAAATGAGCATTTGGTATTCAACAGAGAGGAGTTGTTATTCTTCTAATTAGCATTTAATTTCAATTGTGAACTGAAAAAACCTAATATCTCATGAGAGTCTTAAGATAAAAATGCTATCATTATTTCTGGTTTGTGAATGATTTGTTTGAAATCCATCTACTAGTTTCAAAATTTGGTGTTGAAAGAATATACACAGTACAATAAGTTTCCAGTATACTGCAAGCATTAAATCAAATTTATGCTTAGAGATGAGTTAAATTTTTGAGGGGGTGAGTTATATAAACAGTAGTGGAAAGTAAAATTCTATAAATGAAATCTACAGAGTGAAATCAGGGGTTTTTTTCATCAACACAACCTAAAATTGAATCCTAGAATTTTGATGGGCCCTGACCCTTTCGAAGGCTCTTGGTTAAGTGTCTAGTGTACTGTATTTTTCTATTTTTCATATTTTTGTTTCTTATTTGCTTTTGCAAGAATTATTTACTTGAAAACAAGGGAATAGTTGTTCAATTACAGTGAGAAGGTATAAATGATAAATATGGTGAAATCAGCATTTTTGGCGAGTATTGTCAACACTAAGAATAATACGTAATTTAGCAGCTTTAGACGTTTCATTGAGTGTTTTGGGGTTTTAAGTGACCCCGAGTAGCAATTTGGGAGAATTACCAATTTAGGTCCCAGAATACAAATTTAATTCAATTAAAAAAAAATACATTCTTTGTGACTGGCTGCAGTCATGTTGAAAGTAGAAAACAAAATATTGGCCAAACGTTTTAAACGTGATCAACAATGTTTTAAGTAATCATAAGTAGAGATTCAAGAGAATTACCAAAAACAAGATATTTACTTATTGACATGTAAAAAAAAATTCTGCATTCTTACTTTGGGACATAATGAAATATTGCCTAGTCCCAGTAACTAAATTGCTCATAAACAAAAATTCTCTCATAGCAGTTCAACTACGACGTTCAACACTAAAAACTAGAGAGACGAGTATAAATAACTCAAGGCAGTCACCAACACACTGCTCTCACACCTGAGGAAAAAAAAGGGGGAGCAAAAAGTGTTGTGATGGTAAAGAGGAGTTTATAATTTTAAAAGTTTTGATGTTTTAAGGTTTAATCTTTCAATGTTGAAATGATCATGCATTAGTAAACTTTTCAGAGTTAATTTTAATTTTTAAGATCTGTATATTCCTGTAATGTCACCAAAGCTTTGATGTGTTGAATTGGACTGCGACTTTCAGTATGTGCACTACTCTAAACACCAATGAAAATTAAGTCCAGCTAATGATTAGCTGATGACTACATAGAAAGTACAAGGAAAGGTAGCCTAAATGCTATGACGACAAAAAGAACGTTCACCATAGTAGGTGAAAAGTATCACCAAATCAGGAGGCAATAAGTGTCTGTGCCACTCTCCAAATAGTCTCCAAACTGGTTTGAATGAAAGTCATCAACCGTCCGGAAGAAAATCATCAATAAGTGTGTGCACAAATGTAACATCTATATCCAACAAGTCCAGTGGAGCAGCAGTTGAACATCAAACATAAAGTATAAGGACTGGTAAATTGTAAAGCTGGGACATATCATCAACCTCAGAAGAGGACTAACAGCTGATAGCAGCAAGAACCTGAGCCAGACCTCTACTATATGTAGAACTGGTAATAATTTTGCTTTTTACTCCTTCATGTACTTCATCAATTGTTAGTTAAAGGTAGATTTAGACTCGAAAAGAGGTGTAAATCGGAAATATTGCACTGGAGGTAATAAACCTCAGATACAAAAGCAATGGTTGACATATGCAACTATCCTAGGAATAATTGTACGTTTTTAAAGTGTATTAACAGCTAGAAATCGTGAAAATTAAATCTGTGTGATTATTAGAGAGTAGTATAGTTTTACTAACACAATGAGAATGGGGAGATATCTTCAAAAGATGAGAAATTTTCTTGGTCATAAAGATATTTCCCAAATCTGTCACGAAGGTTTTCATAAAATATATTTGCAGTTTTGAAGGTACACTTAATTATATCTCGCGACCAGTGTGACCTGCAATTATTTAGGAATAGCACTTTTTTTTATCTCTTTGATTCGAACAAAGTTGAAGAAATAGGCTTACATCCGTTTTCTAGCAATATCATTGGAATGAAATCTTCCGAAGTTTTAGTAATGTTTATTAACTTATCCATAAAAAAACTGCAATGCAAATTCCTTGTTCAGCCAGAGGTGTGAGCATGGAAACACTAAAATCAATTGACCAAAGTATCAGTGGACTTTATTTTGAAGCTGACGACAGTCATATTAAGCGCATAGTTAATGTTCAGGACTCTTTATTTTTAGAACCTAAAGGAGGATGGGATGAGATAATATTTGTGACAATGGATAAAGAAATCCACAAGAGAAAGTTATCAGACAGTGAAGAAGAAATGCAGCTTAATGCTGAAAAACATGAAAGGGAAAACTCTGAGCTCCATAGACTTCTTCCTCTGATAGCAAAGAAGAGTGCTGGAGGCAGATGTCATTGAATTGCATAACTTAGTTAGTTGCCAGAGAACAAAGCCCACTCTTGGCTGAAAAAAACTTAGCACCCTTAATCAGACAGATATGTACAAGCAGTTTGCTTATGGTGTGAAAATGGGTAAAGAAACATTACTTGGCCATGAAACAGGATCCAGTCAAGTATCAGAGTAATTCTGTAAATCAGCTGTACTAATTATATTCTAAAACAAATTAAAACCTAAAGAAATGATTTTACACAGCTGATAAAAAGTTTTGCTTAATGTTATAGAAAGTGAAATGTCTTTTCGTTTTCAGTGTAATTAGCATGAGGAGAATGCTTATTATAAAAGATGAGTATATTTAATTTTCCTTTACCACAATTAACAAACTTTACAGATTATCATGACTTGGGAGTCATGATATCATTCATGTGGTTCATTCTGGAGTTCATGAATCTTCTGGAGATAAAAGTGGAAAACTTGTAGGGCAAGGTAGAGCTCACATGTTAGTTACCGAGTTGGTACGGCTATGAGTAATTCTCTCTAATCTGATTAACTGTCATATGTGGAAAATACAGCTGTATGAAGTGAAATTTTCATAATTGAGATTTCATTTTCCAGTTTTCCAGTGTTCTGCTTTATTCATTTAGTTTTCTTCTGAATGACAAAAATGCTTTTTGAAAGATAAAAATATCTATGTGATGAAGAAATACAAAAATTACTCTTAATGAGTGTGATGAATCAGATTTTGAAAATAAGGAAAACTGTTCAGATAGCGGGAGATAAAGAGCACAAAAGAATCGAAATATAATTTCTTGTGGCTGAATGCACAAATTTTGAAACCACAGTTGATGTTGAAAGTGAGCTATCTGATGATATATATCCACCTTTACTTTTTTAAAAATTCACAGATGCAATGTGTGGCATGCTCTGTGCCAACACAAATAATAATACTGCATTCTGTAACACCATTTTTCAATCAATGGACCCAGCAGATATGTGGCCATTTTGAAACATAATGCTAATAATGTGTGTAGTTAAAATGCTTAATGTTAGGAACTATTGATCAACTAATACTTTCCTTGGATATAATGCAACAAAAACTATAACAACAAGGCAATGCATTTTGTACATTCATCAATATTTCCAGATTTCAAACAAGGAAGAAGAAGCTACACCAAGTGAAAAAAATTACACTTTTAATGCAAAAAGTAGAGTCATTTTACCTCAATGATGGAGAATTTTTCACATTTTAACCCATATAGGCAAGTACTGGTTGATGAGGCAATTATAGCATTCAAAAGAAGACTTGGTATAGTCCAGTATGTGTCCATGAACAATCTCCAAGTCTGGGAATGGATTACAGTACGATATAATCGTGCACTTCGTGAAAAAATCTTTAACAGGAAAATATCACAATTTTGATCATTTTTTTTTACTGGTCAAATCAAATTGATTTTTGATCTTTCAAAGTTAAGATTTTATGCTTATAGTACTACAATGGATAACAAAAAAAATATGAAAAAAAAAAAAGGATTAAAAACAGTAAACTTGAAAGTGTGTGTTTAAAAAAAAATACGGTGTTTCAATGTAATGACACCATATTTTCTCTGTTCAACACAGCTTGACAAAAAAAATTTTTTTTTGTCAACTAATGTTGAGCATGCTATTACCCCTGTTAGAAATTGAAGCAATGCAGAAGACAGTTTCTTGTCCAATGGCATTTGTCATTTATTGGGTTGAACCAAAAGTTTGTTTGGATTTTTCACAAGGATGTTACTGGATGTGATTTGCACAGCTACATACATTAGCAGCAATAAATAGTGTGTGCTTTCGACAGGGGACAGTTGTTGGTGTGTTCTGAAAAACAAATCATGCAGACTGAGTGAGTGATATTCACTTAAAGTCAATTTGAAAATGGGAAATATGAAGGTGCATTTTTTGCCATTTTTTTTTTCAGAAGGGTAAAAACGCAACTCAAACCTGAAAAAAGATTTGTGCAGTGTATGAAGACAATGCTGTAAATGACCGAACATGTCAGAAGTGATTTGCGAAGTTCCGAACTGGGAATTTCTCTCTAGAAGATGCCCCACATTTAGAAAGGCCCCCACTGTTGACAACAACCAAATCACCACATTAATCCAAACTAATCAGTGTAGCAACACAAGAGGGACTGCAGATACTAAGAATATCATAAAAATGCTTGTATGGCATTTGGAGCAGCTGGGATGCATGAATCAGTACAATGTGTGGATGCCACATCAATTGAGCGAAAAACATTTAATGGACTATCTCCAAGTCGATGTGATTCGCTCCTGCAACAAAATGAAAATGACAGATTTTTGAAGTGGTTAGTGACTGGTGATGGAAAAATGGATCCTTTACAATAATGTCCAAAGAAAAAGATCCTGGTGCAAGTGATGTGAGCCTCCATTATTGCAACACAAGGCCAGCCTGCATCCAAAGAAGGTCATGCTCTGTGTGTGGTGGGATTGGAAAGATTGGAAGATTTAATGTATTCTTGCCAGTAAAAAAGGGAGGCTGGAAAGAAAGGTGGGATTGGATCTTCCCTATGAGCTGTTTCCAAGCAATCAAACAATTAATTCAGATCAGTATTGCTTGCAATTGGATCAGCTGAAGGCAGTGATTGATGAAAAACAACTGGAATTGGCAAATCATAAAGGAGTTGTGTTCCACAATGACAAAGCTAGACCACACATCTTTGACCTGCCAACAAAAACTGTTGCAGCTAGGTTGGGACGTTTTGTGTCATCCACCATATTTGCTTGACATTGCACCCTTAGATTATCATTAATTCCAGCTGCTGGAAAACTGTTTAAACAGTAAAAGAGTTCCAATCTTTGGAGGCTATTAAAAACCACCTTGGATTGGTTCTTCAACAAAAAAAAAAGCCAAGTTCCTCAGAAAGAGTTAATAAATGGAAATGTATCAAATGCATACAAACTGTAAAAGATAAGAACTCTAATAATCGAAAATTTTTGGAGTGGCAAGAATACATTAAGTCTAATGAAAGTAAATCTGTGGAGGTAGGGCAAAAAAAAAAAACCTGATAATTCTAAGGTAATGAGGGATATTGAAATAATTATGCATAGTATAGCTGATATAAAAAGAGAACCACATTAATAAAGGATATGGAGCAGAGTGTTGATTTTTTAATCAAAAGATATGATGGGATCATTACAAAAATGGATATGATATTAAATGAGCTGTCAGATTGTAAAAAAGAAAATGAAATCCTAAAATTCAAAAACAGGGAAATGGATTTAGAAGTTTAGAACCTAGCAAATAGAAATAATGATTTTGAAACATTTAATTGTAAAAGTAGCCTGTGATTGTGAAAATCCTGGAATTACAAATGGAAGATACTTCTATGCTAATAAATAGAATTGTTACAGCTTTAGAAGTCAAAATTTGTCCTCATGATATCAACTCTAACTATAAATAAAAATAAAATAAATAACCCCTCAGCAGCTGCTTGCCACAGAGGTCTGACAGGAGTCTGTCAGTATATATGCCATAGTAGAAGGTCTGTGAGGATGAGTGGGTAATAAAGACAGGCGAAATAAGAAACCTTACCCAATTGTTGAAAATTTTAGCAATTAAAGAATTAGAAATAATCTATTAGACAAAATGAAACTTAAAAAAAAGAACTCAATATAGTGGGGGCCCAATCTCCAATGGTAATTCATTCCACAAAATCCATTATATGTTGAAAATATTGTGAACTGAAACCAATAATGCATTGATTTCCTGTAATTTGTTCCAAACCCTTGACAGGGGACACCAACAACACATAAACGAAATTTTTCAATTGAAAATAGATATTCCTTACATGATATACTGTTTAATAAGGATTATTTAATAAATGGTTATAAAGCATCTCAAAATAAAAAATAAACATATAAATTAGCATTATTCTTAGACATCGTACAGGCCTGATGAAATCGATGGTGGTGTCGTGGTGAGTAGGTGGTAATTAAAAAATAACCACTATTAATTATAATTCACAAAAATGCACTCTGTTTACACTGAACAACCGCATCAAAAAAGAAAACAAAGAATAACAATGCCTTTTATGTATTACAAAACAGAGTAGGAATGTTGTACTGAACAATAACAAAGGCGCTGTTTGGTTGGAAACAATCGTACAAAACGTACGAGTGATGTTCCGTGCACTGATCGGCCAAATATCCACCCACACATCTAGAAATTTCTCCCCATTTTTTGTTCCTAGCTGTATCAGAAAGCCATCAGTTGCTGCAAATATAAAAAATTACTGCAAATATAAGCCATCAGTTGCTGCAATTATAAAAAATTCTAATAAAGGCAGAACACATGACTATGATATCAGACAACATAGAATTAGAGTATCCTTTTATAGGAAAACTATTGGTCAATGTATAATAAGGTTTGTAGGTTCCAGACTGTTGAAAGATGAAATTCCAGATGATATATCACCCATTCTATTTACTATAAGTTTAAATATTCTTTTAAAAAATGTTAATCAGTGCAGAAAATAGAGCAATTTGTTACTTGAAATGCTGAGATACTTTTGCATAAAAAAATCCCTAAGTCACATTTCATTTCACTATGGCAGGTTGCCATCGATTTATTGAAAATTTATTATGTTTTGGGAAACATTATTTTAAAAGCTTAGATTCTTATGTTTTCCCTTTTCACTTATTGTTAAATTGAAAAGTTTTGCTGTAAGGTTTATAGTGATATTTAAGTGAAAAAATTGATTCATTCATTCAGCCATTACTGCTATTTAATATTTGAGTTTGGATTTTTTCCTAAAATCCAAATGAACTCTTGGTTCAACCCAACATAATCAATATAAGGGAGGTGTAGATGCTGCTGATCAAAGGAGAAAATATTATACTATCTGCCAAAAATCTGTAAAATGGCAGCATTACTTATTTTGGTTCATTCTTGATACTGCAACTGATAATGCTTTCAAACAAATGCTGACCAACTATCCACTGAAGAAACATTCCAAAACATTATTGAAATTGAAATTTGAATAGAACTGCTAGCAGAGACAAAAACGAACTGAACTGATGAGTGAAGTTGAAACCCATGTCAATAAGAGAAGGAAAATGGGTGAAACAAAACATGTTTAATGCAAGAAACATAACAGAAAAACACCACTAGGTTAACTAGTTTAAAGCTTTTGGAAGTATGAAATTGTAAAGATTGTTTCTGCACAGTGTTTTCAATTGGTTATATAGATTTTTATTAGTTATGCTGCTAAATATGTAAGTTTCTCTGTATAATCTCGATACTTTCAAATTGCATTAAATTAGTGAAGACATTAGTTATTCTTTATTTCATTGGTATATCAATAATTATGCAGCATACTGAAAATATTTCATAAACCAATGCAGTTGTTTGCAAATTTTAAAAAATGGCATCCCCTCAGCATAGCAAAGATTTCCTCCACCTCTCTCTTAACTTTGTGTCTACATAAAAGAACAGATTTTGCAGTTTTTTCCTTTACTTCATCCCTTAATTAATAGTCAGTCAAAAGGCAGGTAGGGATTTCAGCTGGAAGAGTTTATTTCAAAACTCAGTTGGTCTGGGTTTTCAGAGGTACTAGTTTCACAGAACCAGTAGGTGGGTGGGTGTTAAAGGGTTAAATATGTGCAAGGCTTAAAAAAATTGCAAATGATTTCCATTTGAAAATTTTTAGTTTAATAGTAATGACTCCCTTCAACAATAGTGTACACCACTATACTGTAAATGATTGCTCTAATTAATCTTAATTTCCAATTGGCTTCAAAATTTTCTGTATCCTCTTAGAATGGAATAAATTATTATTATCAACTTTTATCCAATGGAGCAAAAACACAAATCAATGTACAAAAAATCCTCCCCACTGCACAAGACTAATCTGACAATTCAACTGCCCAGCACTGCTCCTCTGAAGTTAATGACCGTCATGTGGGAAAATGGTTCACTGCTCTGAGCCTCTCGCTACTGACAAGACATCCAAGTGCTACTGGAAAAGTGCTGAACTTCTGCTATTCAATGACTTTTGTGCTACTACAAGCATGAAGAAATTTCTTTCTGTGTAGGACTCTCGTCAGTGAAAATCTCTTCAAGGAAAAAGTAATACTCTTGATTATCTTACCTTTCATCAACAATCTGCTTCCCCAAGGAACTATACATTGCCCTGAAGATGACTGCTGAGGGCAGTCAAAAGCACTCTGCTCCTACAAACATGTAATTAGCACATTGTAGTGCCTCGTTTATACCAGTAAAAATAAATCTAAACGGCAAAAAAGTATTATCCATTTTTATAAGTCAATAATGATGCCGTAAAATCATTTATCGATTCAAGACTACTCTCTATAATATGACTCTTTTGAAGAATTAAAATCTTGGGAAAAAAAAAACTTTTGAACTATTATTATAATACAACTCTAGGTGCGCCCCAAAAACTTATTATTGAAAATGCATGTAAAAAATATTTTTTCATAATAAATAAAAATAAATGAAATACTGCAGACAAACAAAAGAAAATATAAAAAAAAACCCAAGATTTATATTTCTTTAAAGAAAAAAAAAATTCATTTTTTGGTACACCTGATATTATTTAACAAAGTTAATTTTTTGATCAGCTTTTCCAGGGGGAGTGCACATTAGTAATATTTACAAAAGAAAAAAAAAATCAGAAAAAAATTGTTGCATTATTAACAGCTGAGGAAATATATTGTGGAATTCTTATAAATGTGGTTGCATTTTCTCTGAGAGGGACTTTTTGCACACAATTGGCAGAATCACAAAAATACTAAGGGCTCATATCTATAGAGGAAGAGGTTCCATTGGACAATTTCTAGGAGACAGAAATAGAAGCCTCCCTTCATGGTTATCTAGCATGTTTTTAAAAGGCTCAAACTATAGCTCTCCTGTGTTTCAGTATATGTGTATCAGAGATATGCACCCATTCAAAAACACAAGGAGTAGCTGTTGAACTTTCCCTTATCACAATCAACTAACTTGATGAATTATCTTAGCATGACTCCTGCTTCTAGGGCTATGACAGGAGAGGTCTGTATTGTCCCTGACAACTAACGCCTTATGACATGGCAAAAGGCAGGTAGGGATTTCAGCTGGAAGAGTTCATTTCAAAACTCAGCTGGTCTGGGTTCTCAAAGGTACTAGTTTCACAGAACCAGTAGGTGGGTGGGTGTTAAAGGGTTAAATATATGCAAGGCTTAAAAAAATTGCAAATGATTTCCATTTGAAAATTTTTAGTTTAATAGTAAGCTGTGCTATGCATTCAGATGTGAGATAAAGAAAATACTTATATTTTCCTGCATTAGAATCTTTTCCACTGGATGATTTCTTTAATTTTAAATGAGCTGTTATGCATTAGGAGAGAAATTATTTTTAGCTAACAGAAAATTATTCAGTATTAGGTCTCTCTTTTTTATTCACTGTCCTACCAAAATATTAGATAATTTCCACACTATGTCAAAGAAAACTATAATTCCTAAAATATGCATTTAATGGGAAAATGTATCTGAAGATAAATTATCATAGTTAAATATATTTAAATCTCGATTTTCAACATCTGTTCAGCATTTAAAGAGTTAGGGAAGATGCCATATTTAACAATAAATATTATCTTATTTTATAAAAATCACTCATAATTGTCAAATATTGATATAACCATTACACAAATTTTAAAATGCATTTTTTTTATCAAATAGTTTCAAACAATACTTTTTATTTAAGTTTTAATTTCTGAGGTTCAATTCTTGTGATACATTACTGTTGTGGAACATTCTAGCTTCCACAGCTCTTTAAATTTGGAATATTGTTCAAAATTGAGATTTAAATAGATTTGATTATGATCTTTATATTCCATTACATTTTTTGATTAAATGCATATTTTAGAAGTTATAGAGCTTTGAAGTTAGATTACCACTGACATAACATGGAAATTTTCTAATATTTTGGTAGGGCAGTGTGTAACAGATGGAGATTACTTCAGTCTTACTTCGTGACAGGGCTGAAGAGATTTCAGCATCTTCAAAATGCCTCATCAGCAGCAAATCATCTAACCTTTACTGCAGGAAATGCAATGTCCAGCAGGAATAAGTTTACACTTCTTTCAAAGCACTTGCAATTAGGAGTGATTCTCAAACTTTCTTCCCCACCATTGAATTTTTTTGCAGTTCCTCTTACCATCAATGGAATTTTTCATGGCTCCCCTTTTACTATTGATGGAATTGGTTACTTCCTCCCCCCAAAAACTGAGTGACCCATATACTCAAGAACATTCAAGATAATTTGTCGCCCACATTCTATTCTATTACCATTGATGAAAGTAACTCAAAAGAATATCACAACAGAATGCTCAAGACAATAGTACATGGTGCAGCACTAGAAAATTCTGCTAAAATAAGGAATAAATGGGAAGGTTGGCAATGGTGGTGGAAAATTCCCAGAGTGGTTCATAAGGCATGGGAGGTACAGGATAAGTCAACCACCAAGAGGATGGTTATTTCATGCATATAACAATATTTATTTTAAATATAGTTCTTTAAAGTTTCACGATCACCTTCCAAGCTTCTTGCTAACACTTTGAGAGCCTCATTAAACTTATTATTTAAATATTTAAATAATCAGGATTAAATTTATGACTATCATGTTGTATATTTTCTTCTGTTATGACTTTTCTTATCTTCAGCTGGTTATGTTGACATTGATGGCCCAGATGATGGTAACTGATGTTGGTAACACTTCTGTCGATTCTGTAATTTCATGGCTCCCTGGGGGTACACGGTAAAATTTTTTGGGGTATGCCATGAGAGCTCAAAAGTCGCCAGATCTGGTAACTAAGTAAAAATAACCATTGTTATACTATAACTATAGTTTTATCTATCTATACAAGGGGTACACCAGTTAAATACATATTTCCAGGGGGTACATGAAGCATAAAAGGTTGAGAACCACTGCTCTAAGGAATATAGAGAGTAGCACAGTGGCCAAAGAGCAAACTGTCAACAACAACTAGGTACCCTGAATGCACAGTCACCAGATAAGAATAGTAATTTTACCATTCCTATGCTTAATTGTTCTTTTCTTCAAATTTGGCATTTAATATTCACTATAAAAATTACTCTCTCTGGACTTATGGAAAACACTTCATCACTACAACAGAAAACCATTCATGTGCATCAGTCAGAATTACTGCATTGTAAATACATTGCATCTAATGACCACCACACCAAACCATATATTCCCAAATAATTGTGCCCTCCCATGACTGAAGTAGGGAGATACACTATTTATATAAATGTATTTTTTCACATCACTGATATATGTAATTAAAGAAAAAAAAAACTCGAATTATTTTTAATGATGATCATTTATTAATGTGGTCTGATCATTGTTAAAAATAATGAGTTTGAGTTTCAACTTATAAAAGTACATCAATTCTTGTTACACTGTGCCCACATCACGAAGTTCATTCAGACTAGACCACTACTAATGAAGGCAATTTGAGGATACTGAAAGCACTTTGTCCTTACCAAATGGTATAGCTGAAATAATCTATATCAGATATATACTTAATACTGAATAATTTACATCTGATACATACTTAATACTGAATAATTTACATCTGGCTGTGACAGCAAAATGCCACTTTTAAACATAATTTTATTAAAGCAGATTTCACAATTTTAAAATTTACAGACAAGAAAATGGCCCAATGCTTTTAAGTGCATCATGCAATACTGAAATTAACAATTCAGAAGCAGTTCCTCTACCGTTCACATGCATAATGCATCAATAAGTTTCTATCATTTCACTGCCACTCCTTTGGTCCACAGTACTGTATAACTTCCAACAGTTTTTAAGAAAAACATATATAATATTTACAAAACTCTTCATTAAATATGAAAAGTATCTGAATTACAACAAAGGCTTTTAAAGCTTTAACATATTAGAAATTTCACATTAATATTTATGAAAGAAAGTGCACTTTAAAAAAGTTTAATAAAATTAAAGAGATTAAAAACTACATGTTCAGGTATAATTTACATTGGGCTATCATTTTAATGAGTACTATACAAAAATGCCTAAAAATAGTTGTGTGTTAAAAAAAAAATTACACCCTCATTTTCACTTATATCTCCTTCAGCACAAAAAGTTAAGCCACAAAAATAACAACATTCTTTATTTTGAAAGTAAAAATACTTTACTTTTACATCATGTCTTACATTGCTGCCAATAGCTTAACATAATAAGACCAGCCCAATATTCAGCATTTGGCATATACCTTAGAACTATGAAATGCTGTGTTTAAATATATTACTTCACTAAAAAAACAACAATCCCACTAAAATCATGATTTTTATACGATAATGAATTTTTAACAATAATTGTATGCTTATATTATTTTTTTTCAATGTGAGTAGTAAAAGTGGTAATCTTAAGAATATGGATTATCTGAATGAAAATACTAAACTAGTGAACTCTTAATCAAGATCCCATTGTAAAATCTAAAGTTTTAATTTAGTAGTTTCTGATTCAAAGTACTTAATGTATTATGAAAATAATATAGCTTTAAGTCAGTATTTTATTACGTTTTACACTCACCTGATTGAAAATTGTGGGCAATAATTAAATATTACAAAACTAGGATTCTTATTTACAAATGCCACAGATATTCTTGCTTCAAGGTATAAACTCTTGTTCCTATACAAATATTGTCTGTTCTTGTAATTCTATTATAATGAATAAACATTTGCATTTATTACATGGTATATAAAGTTTTTCTCAAACCTCATATTACTACTTCGATAAGGATTCTCAAAAACAGTTTGGAATGATGGCACCATGATCAAGTTAATAGCATTTAAATTTATGAGTCTACTGAGGTTCCCTGGTCTGTAAAAGCCATTCCCTGAATCTGCGCAATTGGGCAGCGGTACACTGAGATTCCTCATGAAGACGCTGATTTTCTTCTCGCAACTTAAGAACCTGATGTTCTAAACTTGCTTTCTGGTGCTGTTCCTATGAAACAAGATATAAATTTTAGCACTAAAAACAACATGGGTCAAATTAACTCATAATTAAAGATTGATAATTTACAGTTTATGGATTTAGATTCAATAAGTCATTTGGTATCATATATCCAAATAGCATAATTCTTTCTATCAGTGGTGGAAACTGAATCACAACAAGTACTTCAAATTCTGCATTACCATATACTACTCTTTAGGTTTTAAACTGTTTTTTGTTACTTCAATAAAATATTTCATTAGATTTCCAATTTTATGTAAAAAATATTGAATTTCTTAATTTGAGTGGTACCTCAACCCCCCAAGTATAATATTTGTTTTACTTTCCCATTAAAACCAACACGAATTTTCCTAGTCATTCCTTAGTCAGTTAGAACTCTTGACTTCTATTTTGCAGATATATAATTATTTATATTTGAGATTAAAAAGCAAATTTAGTATTTCACATAAGAAAAAAAACAACACTATTTTTAAAAATGTACATTTCTTTCACTGGAAGTAGATTTGAATCCATTGTTATACTATATAAACATTAAGTTTTTCAAAGTATAATGCAATTATAATATTCTTCCAGTTTTTTTAGCTCTTTACACTCACAGATATATCTAAAAATAAGTTATAACCACAGTTATACTTATATCAAATTTAATCATCCACAATATCTAGCTATATTACATTTAAAAAACTGTTCTTGAGATGGCTGATTTTACAACTGTTACCACAATCTAGGCATACTGCCTCTTGTGCAATATCCTGATTAAATCTATTGTTTTTTTAAATCTTATATCATCTTTTATAAACAAAGATGACGAAGGACAAGAAAATATAATATTATCATATTGCCTCCTGTGCAATATCCTGATTCAATCTATTCTGTTTTTTTAAATCTTATATCATCTTTTATAAACAAAGATCACGAAGGACAAGAAAATATAATATTATCATATTGCCTCCTGTGCAATATCCTGATTTAATCTATTCTGTTTTTTTAAATCTTATATCATCTTTTATAAACAAAGATCACGAAGGACAAGAAAATATAATATTACCAGTTCTAAACCTTGATGATGGCTGGCACAGACGACAGTTACTTTTAGATGTTATTCTTCATAGTTACTGTTGTTACTTTTCACCTTTTTGAAGTTGGCGCTCCTTACAACATCTCCACAGCTGTGTTTACCAGTCCGGTTTAGTTTGTCCCATGCACTTAATTTCAAATGTTCATCACCTGACCTTTCATTGACTGCAATAGATGTTATACTGAAGTGTCGCCTTTTAGATATTATACACACATATTGCATCGGGATCCAGTCCAGAATGGTCATCATTGTACAGTTATGATGACTGTAACACACACTCAAGAACATTTTAAAAATTTTAACATGCCATTAACTAAAGTTAACATTAAAACTTTTAACTGTAAAAGAAATTTCAAAATTAAAACTTTAAAGCCTTCCCAGCGCCTTTACTATGTATTTTGCCCCCTCCGTATATGGGGCTTCCTCAGGTATGAATGCAGTGTGATGATAACAGCTGATAATTATACAAGTCTCTATACTCCATTGACATCAGTCTGTGCAACTCATGTAACAGGTTGCTTGTGCAGCATGAGATTCCACACTGTGTGCAGGGTAGGAATCTCGGTGTTGCAGAGCATGTCTTTATGCAAATTTATTATTATGGATTCAGCAAACTGCAATTGAAACTTAGTTGGAGGGGCTGTTATTGTTTTATATTGAATTTTATTTACTTTAATATTTTCTATCAAGTATTGTTTGTGAGAGTGCTGTATTAGGTTTATTATGCTTAAAATCACTCGTATTTTCAGCCATATGCTGCTCATAAATGCGATATATTTCCTATATAGTTATTTCTACCTTCGGACTTATTTTTAGGATCTGGAATATTTATATTATCTACTCCCTCATAGGTTATTATCCCAACCATTCTTATTTTTTTACACTATTTGGTACTAGATGTGATAATTTTATTTTATACTTTTTTAATATACTATTAAAATGTTTTGCTATTCCAGATGAATAAGGAAAAATTTTTTATGTGCATATATTTTGTAGTGACTGTCTGTGAGTTAGGTCTAGGTTGGGAATCTTGCTTATTTTTAAACTTTGTGTTTCTTCCTAATCTTTGTATCAATTTCTTAGGGTATCTTGCTTCTTCTGTCATTTTATAAATAAAATCCAGTTCTTTTTTAATTTTTTTAGTATTGTGTTGGTAAGCTCTTAAAAAGTATGGTAATAAAGTTGATTTTTTTATAAGTCATTGGGTGGAAAGATGTATGGTATATTAAATTCGGAATAAAGGTTGGTTTTTGATAATGATGCATTAAATTTTTTAAAAGCTTGAGAGTGTGTCAAAGTCATCATACCAAGTACAATGACAACTGTGCTGGACTGGATCCCGAAACAATGTGTGCGTGCAAGATCTAAAAGGCAAAACACTTCAGCATAACATTTATACAGTCAACGGAAGGTCAGCTGATGAACATTTGAAATTAAGTGCACAGGACAAACTAAACTGGACTGGCAGATGCAGAGACGTTGTGAAGAGACATTGTAAAGAGCATTAACTTCAAAAAGGTGAAATGTAACAACAGTAACTTACGAAGAGTAACATCTGAAAGCAACTGTTGTCTGTGTCAGTCGTCATCAAGGTTTAGAACTGGTAATATTATATTTTCTTCTCCTTCATCACCTTGTTTGTAAAAGATGATATAAGATTTAGAAAATTAGAATAGATTTAATCAAGATATTGCACAGGAGGCAATATGCCTAGATTGTGGTAACAGTTGCAAAAATGACCACCTCAAGAACAGTTTTTTTTAAATGAAATACAGCTAGATATTGTGAATAGTTAAATTTGGCACAGATATATCTCTATATATCTTTAACACTATAAAATCCAGTTCTTTTTTAATTTTTTTTTTTATTATTGTGTTGGTAAGCTCTTAAAAACTATAGTATACGTTCAGTGAATCTGAACTGAGAGGCCAAGGACGTATGTATACGTTTTTAGTACAACAAAAAAAATATATATTTTTTAAAAATAAAAATTGCTGTTGCAATTTTTTATATATATACAGGGTGATTCAGTGAAGCATGTACAAACTTCTGGGAGGGGTAGGTTGCACAAAGACGAATCAGAATCACATAGCAATGCAGGTCAGTAACAGCATCAACATGTGCTAGTGTATAGAGAAGACGTTAATGAAAAAGCAGCACGTAAGTGAACAAAATGCTTTTTATTAATCACAATAGGTACATTTGCAAAATGAACAGAGGTCACAGAAGGTTTTCGAAGTTGCGACCATGAGCTGTAACACAGGCCAGACATCGTCGGCGCATGGAATCACATACATTCTGGAAGATTCCTGGCTTGTCTCAAACTTCCGAGGCAGTATGGAGATGCATGCGACAAGGTCCTCAGCACTTTCAATGGGGGTGTCGAACACCAGTCCTTTGATGTAACCCCAGAAGAAGTAATCAAGGAATGATAGGTCCGATGATCTTGCAGGCCAATGTACAGGACCACCACGCCCAATCCACTGTTGTCCAAATGTCACGTTTAAGTGTTGATGAACTTCATGGCTGAAATGGGCGGGGGCCCCATTGTGCTGGAACCACATTGCACGGCGCAGTGACTGAGTGACCTGTTGTTCATCCAAAAGTTCTGGCAAGACGTCCTCCAAATATATCCGGTAACTCCTTCCATCCAGACAAACAGGCATGAGGTATGGGCCTATTAAGTGGTCCCTGACAATGCCGGAACAAACATTTACAGCAAAACGGTTTTGTGCTGCATGTGTTCATGTAGCATGGGGGTTTTCCACTGCCCATGCAGGCGTGTTATGTGCATTAAAGCTACCTTCCAGTGTAAAGCAGGCCTCGTCTGTGAACAGCACAGAAGCAGAAAATTGGGGTTCTGCCGTACTCTTCTGCTGGTACCATTGCGCAAATGCAATGCGCTGTGGGTAATCCTCAGGCTTCAGTCTCTCGACGCACTGCACAGATATGGATGCAATTGGTTATCGGGCATAATCCTCCATACGGTGGATTGGGAAAGACCAACCCAGTGGACGATTGCTCGAGCACTGGCACTTGGAGTGTCTTCTGTGTGATGTAGCACATTCTCCTCCATGTCAGGGGTCCATGCATGTCATTCCCGACACCTGGCAGGTCTCTGGAAGGAACCACCAGTGTCACACAACCTCTGATGCAGCCATGCAAACATCTGGTGGTTGGGAGTACGCCTCATCTGGTACTGTTCCTGGTACACGCGCACAACGGCTTACCCATTGCAGCCCGCAGCCCCGTATGCGAGATGCATATCAACCAACTCCGCATTTGTGTAATCGGCCATCCTACTACCTCTGCAGGCAGTTCACAAATGACGGTTACCGGTAAAGACGTTGTGCAGTCCTGCGGCAATACAATGCCACTACCGCGTGAAGATGCTGTTACCGACCTTGCATTGCTATATGATTCCAATTCATCTTTGTGCAACCTACCCCTCTCTGAAGTTTGTACATGCTTAACTGAATCACCCTGTATATCTTATAAAAATATATAATCCAGGCTTTAAAAATAATATTTTGTTTTTTAACTTGATGCATATTTTACTAAACTACAATATAAGTAATTTTAAAAAGCTATCTGATTGCCATTTCTTAGAAGTACTAAACAGTACTGCTGATTTGCTTGTTAACGTTCCTATTTGCTGAAGCAACCTTGATGACGATTCATATAGTCTCTTCCTTTCTGTTTGAAAGGTTGGTGTTGTATATCTATGGTTCACAAAAATGCAGTATGCATAGTGACTTTTTATGTTTCATGGATTGGTTAGAATTAAAAGGGATCATCATTGTTGGCACAGAAGGTTTGTATGTATTGTATACCAATTTTTTTTTTTTATTCACAAAAAGAATTCGCCAAACAAGAACATATAAAAAGAAGAACTTTTTATCTGTTCTAATGATTAATAAGTCCAGAATGGTAGCTAGAGTTCAATTTCTCTTTCAACTGTGAATTGAATAATAGGGAAGATGTGATTGAGCTCATTTTGCAGACCCTTTTATGTGTTCTTCTGTTTGTTTCATATATTGTTGACATAACTCATCTAAAGTAGAGGTGGAGAGCTATATTTATTAAGCATCTTATCTTCAATACGCTGAACTACTATAGCGCTAAGTAATGCAGACAGTGGCAATCCCATCAGTACTCCAAACGTTTGGTGGTAAATAGTTCTATTTCTCGGGAAGTCTGTATTCTGTGTGAAGAACTAAAGTGTACGTATGGTATCGCATACTTCCATAGTACTCAGCTCATCACTTTTCCAAAACTTCTCTTCAATAAATGTGGAGTACATCTTTAAGAGATGTGTTGGGTATAAAGTGATTGTATGTCAAATGATAGCATGCAGATATCAGGCTGCATTTTGATTTTATTTCTGAATACACTGTATAGTAGAGTCTACCATTAATTCTATAGGAGGGAAGAATTTTTCAAGAAAGTGGTGTAGTGCTCTCTCAATTCTAATCGTAGATGTCATTGGTTTAGTTACAAGTAGTCAAAGTGGGATTACATCTTTGTGGATTTTTGCTTTTATAAAAAGCTTGGGTATTGCTGGGTATAAAGGTGGGATGCATGCTTTTTGCAAGTACTGTGATATCACTTCATGGTTTTTGATGCATGCCAATTTTCTGATAATTGTGTAAGTAGAATTTTTCTTTACTGGACTGATTGCATCTCTGCAAACATGATATTGATTTTTTCATCCAGTTATTTTGTGTTAAACACAGCCAATTCATTCGATTTATCTGATGGTATACGCATGTCTTGATTTATTTTCATGCCTTGGAGATAAGCATTTGTTATTTTTTTTCCTTTTCCCTTGCATTTAGTTTGCTTATTGTTTTACAAGCACTATATATTTGATATTAAATTCTATCTTTCCTTGGTTAGGTAAGTTACTAATAACATTCTCGATTACAGTGATGAGGGCAGGTAGTGGCGGTTTGCTTTCAGAGAATGTATATTAACAAAGGTATAAGAACAGATAAAAAGGGCCTTTTTCCAGAATGTTGAGTGAGCTCTGTGTAACAGAGGTTGTACATTTAGGCTTTGGGTTAGGTTATTTTACCTCTGATCAGCACTTTTTTGCACACAATGGGCTAAATGGCCAGATCACATGGACCCTGAAGGCTCAGAGAAGTTTGAGGGAGGGGGACCCACTATAACAGCTGTTGGGAGACAGATGGTAGCCTCCATTAGAGACCATCCAGCATGTTCTTTAACGTGCACAGTGTATGGCTGTCCCGCACACCGGGCCACAGCTTTAATGTCCCATCCGACAGACGGTTTTTCCAAGCCATCAGTATCCCCTATTGACTGTGGTCAGGGCGGGGAGTTTGGCAGAGAGAAATCTCAATGCTGACCCAGCTGAAACTCGAACATGGGAACTGCAGATTACGAGCCTGGCATGCTACCGACTGAGCCACCCCCGCCCCTACATTTAGGCAATTAGGCATAAGCCTACATGAAAAAGACAATAACCAAGAGCCCACAGAGCAAAACCCTCTTCCTCATAGTAAACAATCCCATAGTGTACATGGCGATGCAATAAACTCTGCCAAATGCATGCTGCAATGTGACATGCCCTTGAAAACATGACTGATGCTTTAAAACTTGAGTTGCACCATTAAAATTTTTTTAATTTTGGTGCCTTTTATGAATTTTTTGGGCTTTTTAGCTTCTTTATATCATCCATCTTGTTTACAAAATAGAACTGCTATGTGTTCATGCTAGAGCAAGAGCCAAGACATCCAAAAACCCTGATCAAAACACCAGGATGTATATCAGCAGATGTGGAAGAAATATGGATTGTTGATCTGCAGCTGACTAGAGAAAGTTCTTCCATTAACTTCAAATGCTACTATAGAAATATTTGTCAATTATCAAAAGTCTAAACTTTTTCATTAAATGCATAAATGATAAAAAATTTTTGAAAAATTAAATAAATGGAAGATTTAAGCATTAACAGAAATCTTATGAACTGTTTACATTATAATAATAAAGAAATTTAGAAAAAACTGAATTTTTTTTTAAAATTATACCAAAGTTAGAATAGAAAAAATATAGTAAAAATTTGCAATACTTTAAAAAGTTTAAAAATTAAACTATCATTTTTTTCTTTAAATTTTTGATATTTTATTAATCACAATTAAATGCTCTTTCTTTCGACATTTTTTATTTTTTTATATTAATTAGACATTATTTATTCAGAGGGAGCTGTTTGATATTGTCACCATTTCCTCTTTCAATAAACATAGTCTCTTGAAACATCCCACTAACCATTTTCTCTCCATAGGTAGTTGGAATGTGAGGACTCTGCACAGAGCTTTTTCTCTTGATGTCCTCACACAAGAATTGCACCATTATAATTTAGATATTCTCAGCTTGCAAGAGACCAGATGGACAGATAAAGGTCAGATTCTTAAAAATGATCTTAAATTTCTCTTTTCAGGGAGGGACGACAATAAGCATCACCAAGGCGTGAGTCTGCTTCTCAGCAGACACGCTAGTGATGCACTTCTAGGATATGAGTGCATTAATGAAAGGTTTCTTACAGCAGAATTTCAGACAAGCGTTAAAGACCTGAATGTTATCTGCTGTTATGCCCCCACTGAGGATGCCGATGAGAAGGATAGGTTTTATGAACAACTTCAGGATATTTTGAATTCTGTCAAGAAAGGAGATATTACCTTTGTTCTAGGTGACTTCAATGCCAAAGTTGGTACTGACTCTGACCTTTGGGGAGGAGTAATAGGCCCTTTTGGTATTGGTAGCTGCAATGGCAATGGGCAACATCTCCTACAGGTAAGTAAACTCAATGGTTTCAGAATAACTAACACTTATTACAAACACCTCGACATACATAAGTACACATGGGTTTCACCCGATGGGCTGCATAAGAATACGATTGATTATATATTAGTTAACAGTAAATGGGCTAGTTCTGTTAGAAATACCAGGGCATATAGGGGAGAAGAAATTGGATCTGACCATTACCTTGTTAAAAGTGTCTTGCAACTTAAACTTAAAAAGTGTTGTGCTAAATTTAAAAAATTTACCTTTAACACTGAAGCTCTGAAAGACCCAGTTATAGCTAAAGCTTACCATGATAGGTTACTTAGTCATTATGACAGTCATTGTTTGCTTAATACCGAAGTTCAGGAAGAATGGGGCCATTTTAAACAGGTTTTTTGGAAACTAACAGTACTCTTTTAGGAAAAAAGGAGCAGAGGAGGCAGAATTATTTAAGTGATAAGGCACTTGAGCTTATTTCAGAAAGAAAGAACTGCAGGAATGTCCTTAATCAATACCCTACTAGAAAGCATTATAGAGAGCTTAATAAATGTGTAAAGGATCAGTTAGCTGCTGATAAGAATCTTTAGTTTGATGGCTTGGCTGACAAAAAGCCATGGAAGCAGTTAGACAGCACAACAGCAGACAGCTGTTCCAAATAGTTAATGTTTTGTGTGGTAGAAAACGGGCAGGTATACAGGGATTGAAGGATAAACAAGGTAAGGTTATAGAAGGTGAGGATTCTGTCATGGCTACATGTGCTGAGCAATTCAGTGATGTTCTACACAATGTAGTTAGTTCTCCCATTGTTTGTAATGATGATAGATGCACTGGTGACTTTAATGTTGACCCTATAACACAATCCGAAGTTATTTTGGCTATTTCTAAACTTAAACTTCATAAATCCCCAGGGGTGGATGAAATTACTATGAAAATGCTTAGAGCTGGAAATGTTTCGGTTACCACTTGGATGACTGAAATTCTGAATATCTTTTATCATAAAGGCATGGTCCTAAGGATTTTACCAGAGCTATTATTATCCCTATTTTCAAAAAAGGTGATCACAGTTCTTGTGATAACTATAGGGGTATCAGCCTACTCTCTGTTCCAGGAAAAGTTCTTTGCATGGTTGTGCTTAATAGAACTAAGAATCTGGTTAACAGGCAACTTTAGAGTCGATTTAAATTTTAGAGGAAAAATTGTCTTGAGCCGGGTGGGATACGAACCCACGACCTCCTGATAACATGTCAGGGGCTCTGGACTACTGAGCTACCAACCATTGATCAAGATCTCCTCTAATTAGCACTATCAACATTCCTTTTATGTTTCATCATCATCATCATCATCATCCTCCTCCTCAAGCAGCCATGGGCTACGGAGGTCCAACCAGACCGTGCAATTTAGTTCTCCAAGCAAGTCTATCCTGAGCTACATCTACTGCATCTGGCCACTGCACACCAATTCTAACAAGGTCCTGTTTGACATTGTCTGCCCACCGCATCCTAGGTCTCCCCTTCTTTCTGAGGCCTTTAGACACACTGTTCATAACCCTATTCGCCAATCTATAATTATTCATACGGGCAACATGGCCAAACCAACGGAGTCTCTCTCTGCACAATATGCTGCTTAAAGGAGGTTGCAAACTCCTTTTCCTAATCTCATCATTAGTTACAAAGTTGAACCACCTAATGCCCAAGATACTGCGTAAGCATCTGGAATCAAAAGCATCTGGTTTCCTGTTATCTTGTTTACAAAGTGTCCAAGTTTCACTACCATAACTAACCCTAGAAAGAACCAAACTATTATACAGTCTAATTTTAGTCTTCAGGTGTATACGCCTATTTCTCCACACTCTCCATAGATTCTTAAAAGTAACAGCAGCAATCCCTATTCGTCTGTTAATCTCATGCCGCACATCACCATTATCTGTTACATAGCTCCCAAGATAATTAAACTGTGACACCTGCTCAAGACTGCAACCATTCAGATTAACTGAATCACAGCCTGCCTGACCAATTTTCATCACTTTAGTTTTCTCTCTGTTTATAACCAAACCTACTCTACTACCAGTCTCATCAACGGCTCGAATGAAAGAGTTCATCTCATCAACATCATTTGCCAGAAAGGCTAAATCATCAGCATAATCTAAATCAGAAATTTTCCTATCTCCAGCCCATTTAAGGCCAAAATCTTTCCCTTGAAGTGAATTTCGCATAACATAATCAATAACCATGCTAAAGAGAAAAGAAGACAAAATGCACCCTTGTCGAACACCAGAAGTAATGCTAAACCAATTGCTACAAGCCTTACCAACTCTCACACACGACTCAGTGTTATTATAGAGAGCTTTCATAATGTTAACTAACTTGTCTGGTATACCATATGATCTCACAATCAACCACAAATTATGACGATCAACAGAGTCGAAAGCCTTTTTGAAATCAACAAAGCTAGCAACCAAAGGTTTCTGAAACTCTAAACATTTCTCAAGAATCTGCCTAAGTGAAAATATCTGATCTACACATCCCCTACCACTTCTGAATCCACATTGCTCATCACGCAATTGCCTGTCAACCAGATTCTTAATTCTATTAAGCACAATCATGGAAAGAACTTTACCTGGAACAGAGAGTAGGCTGATACCCCTATAGTTATCACAAGAACTGCGATCACCTTTTTTGAAAATAGGGATAACAATAGCTCTGGTAAAATCCTTAGGAACCATGCCTTTATCATAAAAGATATTCAGAATTTCAGTCATCCAAGTGGTAACCGAAACATTCCCAGCTCTAAGCATTTCCGTAGTAATTTCATCTACCCCTGGGGATTTATGAAGTTTAAGTTTAGAAACAGCCAAACTAACTTCAGATTGTGTTATAGGGCCAACATTAAAGCCACCAATGCATCTATCATCATTGCAAACAATGGGAGTAGAACTAACTACATTGTTTAGAACATCACTGAAATGCTCAGCCCACCTAGCCATGACAGAATCCTCCCCTTCTATAACCTTACCTTGTTTATCCTTCAATCCTTGTATGCCTGCCGTTTTCTACCACACAAAACATTAACTATCTGGTACAGCTCTCTGCTGTTGTGCTGTCTAACTGCTTCCTCGGCTTTGTCAGCCAAACCATCAAGCCAAAAAATTTTATCAGCAGCTAACTGATCCTTTACAAGTTTATTAAGGTCTCTGTAATGCTTTCTATTAGGACTAGTAGGGTATTGATTAAGGGCATTCCTGCAGTTCTTTCTTTCCGAAATAAGCTCAAGTGCCTTATCACTCAGATAATTTTGCCTCTTCTGCTCCTTTTTTCCTTTCTGCTCCTTTTTTCCTAAAAGAGTACTGTTAGTGTCCAAAAAAGCCTGTTTAAAATGATCCCATTCTTCCTCAACTTCAGTAGTAAGCAAACCATGACTGTCATAATGACTAAGTAACCTATCATGGTAAGCTTTGGCTATAACTGGATCTTTCAGAGCTTCAGTATTAAAAGTAAATTTTTTAACCCTAGCACAACACTTTTTAAGTTTAAGTTGCAACACACTTTTAACAAGGTAATGGTCAGATCCAATTTCAGCTCCCCTATATGCCCTGGTATTCCTAACAGAACTAGTCCATTTGCTGTTAATTAATATGTAATCAATCATATTCTTATGCAGCCCATCAGGTGAAACCCATGTGTACTTATGTATGTCGCGGTGTTTGTAATAAGTGTTAGTTATTCTGAATCCATTGAGTTTACTTACCTGTAGGAGACGTTGCCCATTGCTATTGCAGCTACCAATACCAAAAGGGCCTATTACTCCTCCCCAAAGGTCAGAGTCAGTACCAACTTTGGAATTGAAGTCACCAAGAACAAGGGTAATATCTTCTTTCTTGACAGAATTCAAAATATCCTGAAGTTGTTCATAAAACCTATCCTTCTCATCCTCATCGGCATCCTCAGTTGGGGCATAACAGCAGATAACATTCAAGTCTTTAACGCTTGTCTGAAATTTTGCTGTAAGAAACCTTTCATTAATGCACTCATATCCTAGAAGAGCATCACTAGCGTGTCTGCTGAGAAGCAGACCCACGCCTTGGTGATGCTTTTTGTCGTCCCTCCCTGAAAAGAGAAATTTAAGATTATTTTTAAGAATCTGACCTTTATCTGTCCATCTGGTCTCTTGCAAGCCGAGAATATCTAAATTATAACGGTGGAATTCTTGTGTGAGGACATCAAGAGAAAAAGCTCTGTGCAGAGTCCTCACATTCCAACTACCTATGGAGAGAAAATGGTTAGTGGGATGTTTAAAGAAACTATGTTTATTGAGAGAGGGAATGCCGACAATATCAAACAGCCCCCTAATCGCAGACATGGGGCAAAGACCCGTTCCCCACTACTAAAGGCTGAAGCCATCTACACTGGAAGACTTCCTCCAATGTAGAATTTGACGATGCCAATAGAAGCAAAGAGTTCAGGTGCCTGCGATGACTTCTGCTCAGGATTATCCACCAGCTGATAAACATATCCTGTGGATCTATTCACTTGGGGCTGTCAACCCACAAACAAAAAGAAAACACAGCGGAAGATTTTCCCTCCACAGAAGCCCACCAGTGCAGCAAAATCAGGATCCATAATCAAGCTCAGAGCCATATATCTGTCCAGTCCAGTAGGTTTATATGGTCAGCACCAGGACCCTGTGTGGTTGACCACTCCTCAGCAGGGTAGAAAAAAAAGAAAAGTAGCCATAGTTGTCCAGATCAGTAGGCCACAGTAATCTGGCAGCCCTCCCCTTCCGTTCACTTCCACAAGAGAGTATCTCTTTTGAAAGTTACTAACGGTCCGCACCACGAGAAGGCGGGGTTGGACATTAGGTGCTAGGCCTGGCCGGTTCTATGCATCATCACAGGGGATTGGTGCATAGCTCTCCTTCCAGTGACTACCTAGCTACCATTTACAGACCTTTTATGTTTCATATAGGTGCTATTCAGGCAATTTAGCCACAAGCAGCATTTATATTTGACAATAGATGGAAACATGTATTACAAGTATGCAGATACTAAATAATGAAATAAGCTCGACATATTTCAATCAAGTAAATAAATCAACACTTTAGCCTCGATTTAAATTTTAGAGGAAAAATTGTCTTGAGCCTGGTGGGATAAGAACCCACAACCTCCTGATAATATGTCAGGTACTCTGGACCACTGAGTTACCAGCTGCTGATCAAGATCTCTAATTAGCATTATGAACATTCCTTTATGTTTCATATACGCACTATTCAGGCAATTTAGCCACAAGCAGCATTTATATTTGCCAATAGATGGAAGCATGTATTACAAGTATATATAATATATAAATACCCCTTCAAGCAGCTGCTTGCCACAGAGGTCTGACAGGAGCCTGTCAGTTTATATGCCATAGTAGAAGATCTGAGAGGGTGGCAGGACCTCAGCAGAAAAAAAAAATACATCCATGCCTTACCGGGGCTCGAACCCAGGTCCCTTAGATCAGTAGCCAAGCGCGCTAACCATGGACGGCATTACAAGTATGCAGATACTAAATAATGAAACAAGCTCGACGTATTTCAGTCAAGTAAATAAATCAGGCTTTAGCATCGATTTAAATTTTTGGAGGAAAAATTGTCTTGAGCCAGGTGAGATATGAACCCACGACCTCCTGATAACATGTCAGGTGCTCTGGACCACTGAGCTACCAACCATCGATCAAGATCTCCTCTAATTAGCACTATCAACATTCCTTTAATGTTTCATATAGGTGCTATTCATGCAATTTAGCCACAAGCGGCATTTATATTTGACAATAGATGAAAGCATGTATTACAAGTATGCAGATACTAAATAATGAAATAAGCTCGATGTATTTCAATCAAGTAAATAAATCAGGACTTTAGCGTCGATTTAAATTTTAGAGGAAAAATTGTCTTGAGCCAGGTGGGATACGAACCCACGACCTCCTGATAACATGTCAGGTGCTCTGGACCACTGAGCTACCAACCATCGATCAAGATCTCTTCTAATTAGCACAATCAACATTCCTTTTATGTTTCATATAGGTGCTATTCAGGCAATTTAGCCACAAGCGGCATTTATATTTGCCAATAGATGGAAGCATGTATTCATCATCATCATCCTCATCCTCAAGCAGCCATGGGCTACGGAGGTCCAACCAGACCATGCAATTTAGTTCTCCAAGCAAGTCTATCCTGAGCTACGTCTACTGCATCTGGCCACTGCACACCAATTCTAACAAGGTCCTGTTTGACATCGTCTGCCCACAGCATCCTAGGTCTCCCCTTCTTTCTGAGGCCTTTAGGCACACTGTTCATAACCCTATTCGCCAATCTATAATTATTCATACTGGAAACATGGCCAAACCAACGGAGTCTCTCTCTGCACAATATGCTGCTTAAAAGAGGTTGCAAACTCCTTTACCTAACCTCATCATTAGTTACAAAGTTGAACCACCTAATGCCCAAGATACTGCGTAAGCATCTGGAATCAAAAGCATCTAGTTTCCTGTTATCTTGTTTACAAAGTGTCCAAGTTTCACTACCATAACTAACCCTAGAAAGAACCAAACTATTATACAGTCTAATTTTAGTCTTTAGGTGTATACGCCTATTTCTCCACACTCTCCATAGGTTCTTAAAAGTCCCAGCAGCAATCCCTATTCGTCTGTTAATCTCATGCCGCACATCACCATTATCTGTTACATAGCTCCCAAGATAATTAAACTGTGACACCTGCTCAAGACTGCAACCATTCAGATTAACTGAATCACAGCCTGCCTGACCAATTTTCATCACTTTAGTTTTCTCTCTGTTTATAACCAAACCTACTCTATTGCCAGTCTCATCAACAGCTCGAATGAAAGAGTTCATCTCATCAACATCATTTGCCAAAAGGACTAAATCATCAGCACAATCTAAATCAGAAATTTTCGTATCTCCAGTCCATTTAAGGCCAAAATCTTTCCCTTGAAGTGAATTTCGCATAACATAATCAATAACCAAGCTAAAGAGAAAAGGAGACAAAATGCACCCTTGTCGAACACCAGAAGTAATGCTAAACCAATTGCTATAAGCCTTACCAACTCTCACACATGACTCAGTGTTATTATAGAGAGCTTTCATTATGTTAACTAACTTGTCAGGTATACCATATGATATCACAATCAACCACAAATTATGACGATCAACAGAGTCGAAAGCCTTTTTGAAATCAACAAAGCTAGCAACCAAAGGTTTCTGAAACTCTAAACATTTCTCAAGATTCTGCCAAAGTGAAAATATCTGATTCACACATCCCCTACCACTTCTGAATCCACATTGCTCATCACGCAATTGACTGTCAACCAGATTCTTAATTCTATTAAGCACAATCACGGAAAGAACTTTACCTGGAACAGAGAGTAGGCTAATACCTATAGTTATCACAAGAACTGCGATCACCTTTTTTGAAAATAGGGATAACAATAGCTCTGGTAAAATCCTTCGGAACCATGCCTTTATCATAAAAGATTTTCAGAAGTTCAGTCATCCAAGTGGTAACCGAAACATTTCCAGCTCTAAGCATTTCTGTAGTAATTTCATCTACCACTGGGGATTTATGAAGTTTAAGTTTAGAAACAGCCAAAATAACTTCAGATTGTGTTATAGGGCCAACGTTAAAGCCACCAATGCATCTATCTTCATTGCAAACAATGGGAATAGAACTAACCGCATTGTTTAGAATATCACTGAAATGCTCAGCCCACCTAGCCATGACAGAATCCTCACCTTCTATAACCTTACCTTGTTTATCCTTCAATCCCTGTATACCTGTCCGTTTTCTACCACACAAAACATTAACTATCTGGTACAGCTCTCTGCTGTTGTGCTGTCTAACTGCTTCCTCGGCTTTGTCAGCCAAACCATCAAACCAAAGAATCTTATCAGCAGTTCTCTGTAATGCTTTCTATTAGGACTAGTAGGGTATTGATTAAGGACATTCCTGCAGTTCTTTCTTTCCGAAATAAGCTCAAGTGCCTTATCACTCAAATAATTCTGTTTCTTCTGCTCCTTTTTTCCTAAAAGAGTACTGTTAGTGTCCAAAATAGCCTGTTTAAAATGATCCCATTCTTCCTCAACTTCAGTAGTAAGCATATCATGACTGTCATAATGACTAAGTAACCTATCATGGTAAGCTTTGGCTATAACTGGGTCTTTCAGAGCTTCAGTATTAAAAGAAATTTTTTAACCCTAGCACAACACTTTTTAAGTTCAAGTTGCAACACACTTTTAACAAGGTAATGGTCAGATCCAATTCCAGCTTCCCTATATGCCCTGGTATTTCTAACAGAACTAGCCCATTTGCTGTTAATTAATATATAATCAATCATATTCCTATGCAGCCCATCAGGTGAAACCCATGTGTACTTATGTATGTCGAGGTGTTTGTAATATGTGTTAGTTATTCTGAAACCATTGAGTTTACTTACCTGTAGGAGATGCTGCCCATTGCCATTGCAGCTACCAATACCAAAAGGGCCTATTACTCCTCCCCAAAGGTCAGAGTCAGTACCAACTTTGGCATTGAAGTCACCAAGAACAAGGATAATATCTCCTTTCTTGACAGAATTCAAAATATCCTGAAGTTGTTCATAAAACCTATCCTTCTCATTGGCATCCTCAGTGGGGGCATAACAGCAGGTAACATTCAGATTTTTAACACTTGTCTGAAATTTTGCTGTAAGAAACCTTTCATTAATGCACTCATATACTAGAAGAGCATCACTAGCGTGTCTGCTGAGAAGCAGACCCACGCCTTGGTGTTGCTTATTGTCGTCCCTCCCTGAAAAGAGAAATTTAAGATTATTTTTAAGAATCTGACCTTTATCTGTCCATCTGGTCTCTTGCAAGCTGAGAATATCTAAATTATTATGGTGCAATTCTTGTGTGAGGACATCAAGAGAAAAAGCTCTGTGCAGAGTCCTCACATTCCAACTACCTATGGAGAGTTGGGTTGGGTTGTTTTACCTCTGAGCGGCACTTTTTTGCACACCATGGGCTAAATGGCCAGGTCACATGGACCCCGAAGGCTCAGAGAAGGTTGGGAGAGGGGACCCACTGGAACAGCTGTTGGGAGACAGATGGTAGCCTCCCGTCAAGGCCATCCAGCGTGTTCTTTAACGTGCACAGGGTATGGCTCTCCCGTACACGGGGCCACGGCTTAACGTCCCATCCGACGGATGGCGGCCTTTCGAAGCCCATCGGTGTCCCCTACTGACCGTGGGCAGGGCGGGGAATTTTGCACCTATGGAGAGAAAATGGTTAGTGGGATGTTTAAAGAAACTATGTTTATTGAGAGAGGGAATGCCGACAATATCAACAGCCCCCTAATCGCAGACATGGGGCAAAGACCCGTTCCCCCACCACTAAAGGCTGAAGCCATGTACACTGGAAGACTTCCTCCAATGTAGAATTTGACGATGCCAATAGAAGCAAAGAGTTCAGGTGCCTGCGATGACCTCTGCTCAGGATTATCCACCAGCTGATAAACATATCCTGTGAATCTATTCACTTGGGGCTGTCAACCCACAAACAAACAGAAAACACAGCGGAAGATTTTCCCTCCACAGAAGCCCACCAGTGCAGCAAAATCAGGATCCATAATCAAGCTCAGAGCCATATATCAGTCCAGTCCAGTGGGTTTATATGGTCAGCACCAGGACCCTGTGTGGTTGACCACTCCTCAGCAGGGTAGAAAAAAAAGAAAAGTAGCCCTAGTTGTCCAGATCAGTAGACCTCACTAATCTGGCAGCCCTCCCTTTCCGTTCACTTCCACAAGAGAGTATCTCTTTTGAAAGGTACTAACGGTCTGCACCACGAGAAGGCAGGGTCGGACATTAGGTGCTAGGCCTGGCCGGTTCTATTCATCATCACAGGGGATTGGTGCATAGCTCTCCTTCCAGTGACTACCTAGCTACCATTTACAGCATGTATTACAAGTATGCAGATCAGATGTATGTCAGGTCCAGAGCACCTGACATGTTATCAGGAGGTCGTGAGTTCGTATCCCACCCGGCTCAAGGCGATCTTTCCTCTAAAATTTAAATCGACGCCAAAGTGCTGATTTATTTACTTGATTGAAATACGTCGAGCCTATTTCATTATTTAGTATCTTGGGAGCTATATAACAGATGCTGGTGATGTGTGGCATGAGATTAACAGCAGGGATTGCTGCCGGGACTTTTAAGACTCTAGAGTGTGTGGAGAAATAGGCATATACACTTAAAGACTAAAATTAGACTTGTATAATAGTTTGGTTCTTTCTAGGGTTAATTATGGTAGTGAAACTTGGACACTTTGTAAACAAGATAACAGAAAACTAGATGCTTTTGATTCTAGATGCTTACCCAGTATCTTGGGCATTAGGTGGTTCAACTTTGTAACTAATGATGAGGTTAGGCAAAGGAATCGGCAACCTCCTTTAAGCAGCATATTGTGCAGAGAGAGACTCCGTTGGTTTGGCCATGTTGCCCATATGGATAATTATAGATTGGTGAATAGGGTTATGAACAGTGTGCCTAAAGGCTCCAGAAAGAGGGGGAGACCTAGGATGTGATGGGCAGACAATGTCAAACAGGACCTTATTAGAATTGTTGTGCAGTGGCCAGATGCAGCAGATGTAGCTCAGGACAGACGTGCTTGGTGAACTAAATTGCAAGATCTGGCTGGACCTCCATAGCCCATGGCTGCTTGAGGATTATGATGTTTACTCATTTATAAAAACATATATACAAAACAAAATACATAGGACCCACAAAGCTAAGTAGTTTATCTGTAGGTAACTGAATAATACATATACACATGTTCTCTCTATTAATAGTTTATTTAAAAAAATGAAAATTAAACTAAGACAAAATATAAAATGCAAAAAGTTCATGAAATATACAAAATTTAACATAGTTGTATAATTTAAGATAATATTTTAAATTTATTTTTAATCTATTATAGTTATTCACATTTATAATTTCTCTTGTAATTGAATTAAAAGTGTGTGGTATTTTATACTCACTGATACATAGTCTATAATTGTTTTAAATTTAGGTAGTTTGTAATAATTTTTATCTTCTAATCTTGTATTTTTATTATGATCTATTTTCTTTTTGAATGCATTATCAAAATAATATTTTAAGATTATATTATAAATGTATAAATTTCTGTATGATAAACAAGTTCCAGTAATATAATCAGTCTCTTAAATTCGTATAATTTTGTCTAAATTTCATAGGTATTATTATTTTGGCTATTATAAATTGAAGTTTTTCAATCCATTTTTTTTTTTAGAGGAAAAATTGTCTTGAGATGGGCAGGATACGAAATTACGATCTCCTGATAACGTCAGGTGCTCTGAACCACTGAGAGGGCGGGGTAGTAGTCAGTCAGTAGCGCGCCAGGATCGCAATCTGTAGTTCCCAGGTTCGAGTCCCAGCTGGGTCAGTGTTTAGATTTATCTCCGCAAAATTCCCCACCCTGCCCATGGTCAGTAGAGGAGTAGTGGTTTTTCAAGAACACTTTAAAATAATTTCAGTCACCATAGTGAGTTCCATTTCACAAACACAACACTGTAAGGGTTAAAGAGCTAAAATGAAAACAGTTCTTTTTTCTTATTAGCATTTTGTTTTTTAAAAGGGAGAAAAAACTGTAACATTTAAAATAATGTCCGCCATTACAACCAAGAACGTATATGTACTTAATTGTAATGACACCCTTCGGGGCTAGCCTCCTGGCACTGTGGATTCAGTCATCACCTCTCAGCAGTGCTTGCAGACTTCCCTCGGGGTTCTCAGTTTGATCCCAGCAGTGGGAAGCTTCATCTCGGTTTGATGCGTTCTCTTCTCCAAGCAGAGTTGGCCAAGTCTGATTTGGCTGATAAGCAGTGAGTGATGTTTGGAGATTCGGAAAAGATCTCTCTCATAAAGCTAGAATTAATTACACAAAAATTAATGAGTTGAATTCAGATGCTGGTTCCCTACTCTGTACCTATATGCAGCACAAATCAAGAAGTATCAGAACTTACCTTGTAAAAGAAGAGAAGGATAGTCATAAGCATGAGACCTGAATAAAATTAGTATGGTTACGGGTCTTCAGATGGCTCCCTTCTACTTCACACTGTAATATGTGGCCTGGCCATTGAAGATGTTGAACCCTGAGATTTGTAGAGATGATTTGAGAAAAATATTTGTTGAATATATTTGAGGAGGTTTGAGAGATTTAAACGATGTTATTTTTATTTCTTTAGTATGTTTGAAATTTGGAGTTTGAAAAAAGGCAAGAGTGTCACATTAAAAGAAGATTTTCTTGCAAAAAAGAGAAAAACTAAAAAATCCAAAAACATTCAAGCAATTAGCAGCTCTGTTCATTCAAGGCTTCCAAGAACTCTTGTCTGCTCTTAAATTTTATGAATTAATGTAAAAAATGATTTCTATAATACGTGGCTGTTATGCATAATAGTTAGATAAACATTTACTGTGAAGATGACTGTCAAAAAGAATTTATTTTTTAAAAGAATGAGAAAAATTGCCTTACACATAAAGCACTTTTCCTTTGCTTAAATATTACTTCAAAAAGCTGGAATATAATCTTCCAGAAAAGTATAAAGTACAGTTTCAGGCATTTTATTTATACAAGTTACACTGTAAGAATTGCAATTTTGAACTAATTAGCTTTAAAAGTTGTTTGGTTGATAAGATCGAGATTTAATACACCTAAAAAATATACCTTAACCAAATCTTGCTGCAATCTATGAAGTCTAGATTCCAATTCTTGTATATGCCGAGTTGGAGTGGATGAGCTGTGGAGAACATTATCATTTAGTAGAAAATATGGTCAACTTCAAAAAATCTAGCATTAAAAAATAATGAATAATTTCAACTTTAAACTTGCACTTAATAAAGGCTTTTCAAGCTTGGATTTATCACCTTTTATATAATTAACTAATATGCACAAATTTTATTTTTGTATCAACATAAACAATACAGTTAAATAAAAAAAATAAATGGGAAAAGGATTTGGTTTTTTCACATACCATTAGCAAAAAAAAATAGCACTTCTATTTGGCATCGAAAATTCTAAATTCATTACCTTATTAGAATAAAAAAATTCACAGTGTAAATGTAAAATAATTAATAAAATCTCTATAACACTGTATAATTAAAAACAGCAAAAATACTGCAGTATGATCTGACAACACTTGTATTTACTATAACATAGTGAAAGAAGGTTGGTTGATTGGTTTTTTGGGGGTTTATGGCACAAGAGCAACATAAACTATGTTGTGCCAAACAAGAGTAAATAAAAAAATAAAAGACATCAAAAATCACAACCAAAGTTAAAAGAAACACAAAAGCAACAAAAATGAAAAAAAACAAAACAAGAAAGAAAAGTGTAAAACTAGCAATACATATAAAACCAGGGTAAAAAGAGTCAACAAATATAAAACAGAATAATCCACAATGGTATATAGGATCCGTAGTATAAAAACAACAAGTCTAAATAGCAAAAGGTAAAAAATATTAAATATGAGTAAAATAACCATAAAGCATAAAAAGTTAAAGACGGATTTAAAAAGAATCATCAGATGAAAGGTGTCAGAGTGCAAGGGGATTGGATGTAAAATCATGAAAACTAAAATATAAACATCATTCAAGGTTAGAACAGGGGGCAATGAATTAAAATGTTTGATGGTTAAAATATTGTCACAAAATTCATCCCTTAGGTACATTGTGCACCCAAAGAAAGGAATGTGTAATAAATAAATAACCTAGGTGGAGCTGAGCACATACAACTTCCTCCTTGCAATTCCAGGGAAAACATGACTCCCATGGTTTGACAACAGGCAGTATCTTGAGAGGTTTATTATCAGCCTATTGAGACCAAAATCTCTGCCACTGTGCCTGGAGCTTAGTGGAAAAACACTGCTGGAAGTCCGCCAGCAGTGGGGAGTCGGACAGCAGTGTGGCAGATTTCACAATAGCATCTACCAAGTCATTACTCCTGATTCTGACATGACCAGGGCACCCAACAGAAGAGAATGGTGGTTGTGGCTGCCAGGTGATGGAGCTGCTGGCAGATCTTGGAGAGAACAGGACGAGGCTAAGCCTCACTGGATCAGAGCCTGTGGCGAGCTAAGCAAGTTAGTGTAAAGCCCACACCCACAACACTTTGTCACTATGTGGTCAAGGCAAGCTGATAGCATGTAACTCTGCAGTGAAGATGAAACACTACTATGAGATCTGGTCAACAATGATAGTATCACAGCAGACAATGGTCAATCCCACTGATGTGCTGGACCTTCAGCCATTGGTAAATATGTGCAAGAAGTACGGGTGTTCGTATAGTGGCTGGAAAAGTTGCCAGTACAAGCAGTAGGGTTTAAAGGTCTTCCCTGTCCTCAAGGAGAAGAGTTGCAGAAAGGTGAAACAACAAGCCACGGTGGAAGTGGCTCAGCTGTCAACTGGGCAATGCTATCAAGACTGCTGTTGATGTCTCTGAGGTAGCCTCGAACATGCAAAGCAAAAGGATGAATGGCAGTTGGGTGATTCATGTAAAGCATTTCCCACTTAAAACTGAAAATACAGTCCCAAGTACGATGGCCTGATAGGGATAGCAACTTTGATGCATATTGTAGGAACAATCACTGACAGTGAATACACAACGATGGCTCGTCAGTCTTGATGTAAAGATTCTGGACTGGTGAAGTGTGGAAGACATCGTACAAACGCAGAGGGCCTAACGATGGAGGGGGGTACAGCACCTTCACCAGCGAATCCCAGGCAGAATTGTATACCTAGAATCAGTAGTCCAGTTTCGACCGGACAAGTGCAATGTACACGAGGAGCAAAGAATATCAGTTAGCTCCGCACAAGGAGAAGAGAACCTTAAGGATGTTCAATGCTCCCATGTACTTGGACTGTAGATGACAAGTCTGCAAGAAAAAAGTCAATTTTGGTCAAAAATGACATTGAGAAACTTGGTCTCCACCACAACTGGAATGGTAGTCCCCCAAAATTATGTTATTGGCAAAAGTGCATGCAAATGATCTTCTGTGGAGAGAACAGAAATCCATTGCCCAAATTCAGAGGTTGTTCAGGGCAGTTTGCAGTTCAATCAGATGATTAGATATTGCAGTACACCTCAATGATCCTCATGCTGGACAATGAGCAAAAGATGCTAAAATCGTCCACATAGAGGGCATTGTCTAGAGTTTGGGGAAGTTGTCAAGTAATGGAATTTACCTTGAGGTGAAAAGTGTAAACACAAAACACAGTCTTGTGGCTCCCTTTTTTTTTTGGGGGGGGGGGGGAAGCCATGAAAGAATATTGCCAACATGGACATGAAAAGATGATGAAAAGTTGGAAAGAAAGATTGGCATACTACCTCTCAAGTCAAAGTTATGGAGGTCATGAAGAATGCAAAATCTCCATGGTGTGTCACATGCTTTTTCAAAGTCAAAGAAAATTGACACTAGGTGCTCTCTACATAAGAACGAATTCCTGATTGTGGATTCGAGCTGGATCAGGTGGTTTAAGGTAGACTGGTGCCTGTGGAAGCCACATTGGGTGTTGGAGAGAAGGCAGTTGTGTTTGAAATACCATGCCAGCCTGGTATTTACCATTCTTTCCAACACCTTGCATACGTGGTTCGTCAATGCAACTGTAAAGTAATTAGACAGAATCTTGGGATCTTTGTCTGGCTTGGGGAAGGCCAAAACAATAGTCTCCCACCAGGTGTCCAGAAATTGCTCATCGATGAAAATATGATTGAAGAGTCAAAGCAACCAATCCTTACTCAATGGTGAAAGATATTGGAGCATTACAAAATGTACATTACCTAGCACAGTGGCAGATGCATGGTAAGAGTGCAGAGCATGGTGAAGCTCCTCTCTGTGAATGGCCTGTTATAAAGCTCCAGGTCATTCGAGTGGAAGGACAGCAAGAGCATTCAGACTTGCTCTTCTGGGCCAGAAACTCTGGTGAATAGGATGATGAAGAAGAGATGGAGGAAAAAGATTCCTCTAGAGTGTCACGATTGCTTGAGGATCAGTAATTGCCTGTCCATTGTGCTCCAGGATTGATAATGAGTGGGACGTGCAGTTCCCACCCATCTTCCAAACTTTATCCTACACAACCTTAGAAATGTTCATGCATACAAGACATGTATTTGGCACAAGATTACTTCTGGCACTGGATAAAACTGGCTTTTGCCCTGGTGCATTTGAATGCTTTAAGATTGGGGATGTCGGATATCTCTGAAACTCCCCCCCCCCCCCAAAAAAAAAAACCTTGTCCTGAGCCTTACGAGCTGCATTGCAGTCAGGATTCCACAACAATTTTGGAAACTGGGTCGAGGTCTGAGGAAGAGTCAAGGCAGCAGCATGGATGATACAATCCATCACACAATGTGACGGATCCGAATCCGTCACATCAATTTACACTGCATCATTGACTGCTGCCTGACCGAGCATTCATCAAACTCACAAAGAAGTTCGAAGCCACTCCAGTCAGCCCGACTGAGCCTCCACCATAATACACATGGAACAGTGAAAGACCCCCGATGGGACATGGTACACATCAAGGGGAGGTGTTACTTACATAAGGGTTGTCCTTGACTTCCCATATAAAGAGTGGAAGATAGTGGAAGTATGTACTGACACCAGTGTTCAACAGGAGAGCAATGGCTCGAGGACCCCACCCTTCCTGTTGGTGTCAGTACTGCCCGAGAGAGGACTGTGTCATTGAAGTCTCCAATGATAGGTAAGGGGGCAGCAGCTACAAGATGAGATCATCAAGGTCTTCCCAGAAAATGATGCTTCCAGGTCAAGGTCAAGTCAGAAAAGTTTTTACCTGGAAAATTGAGCCTGCAAAAATAGTGTTTCTTGTTTTCTGGAAACTCCTTGGCAATGCATATTGAGAAAAACACTTGGCAGAGTTCCAGCAGAAGCACAGGTTATTTTGGAGTTTGGGTTACTGTGGAAACTATAGGTTCCAGTTTAGGCTATGTCCTTTCCCAGTTAATGAACCTCACTGCAATTGATTGAACCTCACTGCATTGATGCCTCCTGTGCATTACAGCCACACCGCTCACTCGAAACCATGGGCATGCAAGATTGCAGTCGTACAACAAACAATGGCATGATTAATAGCAATATATTGTCTTCAGTGATAAGGCCCACATATATCTTGGACAAAAACTGGCCACATATAGCAATTTATCAGTGAAAGAGCTTCCACGTTGTGTATTGTTGTATGACATACAATGCTCACTGCTGGGATTCTGGTGTGAAGTACCATCTCTTATTGTAGTCAGTTATCTCTCATAGTCATCAAGGGTATTTAACTGCCCAGCAGCATGTTAATACCATTTTCAATCCTTGGTGTTACCACTGCAGGGCATATCAAACACCACATTCCAACACGACAATGTCAAACAACATATCACAAGTATTACTCAACACAGTCTGAAAGCCATTCCTAATGCTACCATGGCCAGCTCAGTCACTGAATTTATCACCAATTGAGCACATCTGGAAGATCATGAAATGATGCCTGAGAACAGAACTGATCCAAGCACATAATGTGACGGATCTTCAGGTGCAAGTGCAGGAAATCTGGAGAACCCTAGACCAGGACATCATAAGGAACTTTTTTTACTTCTCCATATTAGTGCTCGAATTTCTCCATATTATTGCTACAAATGGCAGCCACACCTCTTACTGATGTTACCCTAATACCCATGTATCTAACTCACTAAACAGGCTGAAACTATGATCATTTGTTACACTACCTTTTTAGCATGTCACTTTGTATCGTACACACAACATAGCTTTCAGGAAGGGTAATTTTCTTATGAACAGTGCATTTAAAGAATTGTGGAAGATTTAATATTTAATATGAGCAATGCCAGTTTAAATAGTTAACTGAAAGTTAATTAAAATAAAACAATAGCAATAACTGCTACATTAAACTCTTTAAAAATGTATGTTCATTGACAAGGGAACATTCATAACAAGTGCCAATGCATACATTGCCATTATCTTACCAATTTCTTTCCCTTCTTACTACTAGTCTGGTATCATAGATTTACGTACACTAATAGCATACTGGTAAAAATACAAATGGTTATACTTATTCAAAGTTATCAAAATAATGCTTATACCCATCCAACAAAGGGCTGCATTTAGACTTTGGTATTTTGCACTTTGTTAACTGGCAAAGGATGCAGCCTAAACTGGAACCTAAAGTTTCCACAGTAACACAAACTGCAAAATAACTGAAGCACATGCCACTTCTTACTGTTGAAAAGTTGCTTTCTCTTTTCCTTATTCTTCCAAATTCTTGATCCCCAGTCCCAAATTTCTATATGTAGGTTTACCCTGTACTAGACAGTTGCTAATGTGTCATAAAACTCAAAACAACCTGTACTGCATTAGAAAATAAAGTAAATATTAGAAAGAGACTACCTATAAACTACCTATAAATCATCATCATCATCCTCAAGCAGCCATAGGCTACAGAGGTCCAACCAGACTGTGCAATTTAGTTCTCCAAGCATATCTATCCTGAGTTACATCTGCTGCATCTGGCCACTGCACACCGATTCTAACAAGGTCCTGTTTGACATTGTCTGCCCACTGCATCCTAGGTCTCCTCCTCTTTCTGAGAGGGGGAGAGGCACACAGTTTCTTTTTACTTTCTTTTACTTTAGGCACACTGTTCACAACCCTATTCACCAATCTATAATTATCCATACAAGCAACATGGTCAAACCAATGGAGTCTCTCTCTGCACAATAAGCTATTTAAAGGAACAGTGAAAATGCACTATAAAACTGTAGGGTAAGTTTAAAGGTAAAAACCTGAATTGGCTAAATATATGGTTATAAATACCTTTAGACACTCTTTTAGAATATATCCGAAATTCAAAGCAGAGTTCTTCCCAGATGTGGAGTTGGAGGTTCCTTTCGTTTCAAAGTTTTTTCACAGCACTTTTTAGCTCTTTGATTCACATTTGTATTAAATTCACTGTTTCACAGAAAGTCCAGTTATGTGATTGGAGCCTCCTGTTTTTATTATTTGCTATTAAATGTCCAAGGACTATGATATGCACCCATTTTTTTTAAGCACACGAAAGTTGATTTTATTTTTACTATTGCTGCAATACTTTTAAGAATCTATGGGGAGTGCAGAGAAACAGGCGTATACACTTAAAGACTAAAACTAGACTATATAAGTTTGGTTCTTTCTAGGGTTAAGATAGTGAAACTTGGATGCTTTATAAACAAGATAACAGAAAACTTGATGCTTTTGATTCTAGATGCTTACGCAGTAACTTGGGCATTAGGTGGCTCCACTTTGTAGGTAATGCTAAGGTTAGGCAAAGAAGTCAGCAACCTCCTTTAAGCAGCATATCGTACAGAGAGAGAATACATTGGTTTGGCCACTTTGCCCATATGGATAATTACAGATTAGTGAATATGGTTATGAACAATGTGCCTAAAGGCCTCAGAAAAAGGGCGAGACCTAGGATGCAGTGGGCAGACAATGTCAAACAGAACCTTGTTAGGATTGGTGTGCAGTGGCCAGATGAAGCAGATGTAGCTCAGGACAGATATGCTTGGAGAACTAAATTGTACGGTCTGGCTAACCTCCTTAGCCCATGGCTGCTTGAGGATGATGATTATATAAAAGTTTAGATAGCTTAAAGTTTACTATTGGATTTTGCAGTAGCTCTTGTGAACTGGTTTATTTTTATTCACAATATTCCTTAATGTGATGACCAGTTTCGACCAAACTGCATCATCACATATTTAGACAATGCAGGTGTTTACCTTTAAACTGCCCTACAGCTTTTAATAGTGCACTATCACTAAACTTGTCAATATATTACATGAAAAGTTGCGAAATTAATTTGCTTAAACAATTATTACTTGTTTCATACCGTTCCATAGCACACTTGGCTACTGATCTGAGGGGTCTAGATTTGAACCATGAGTAAGTAAAATGTGTTTTTTTTTTCAGTGTTTTAAAACACTGAAAGAATTATTAAAATAAAAATCATGTTTCAAGTAAATATTATTTGGGAAGAAATTTACTTTCAATTAACATATAATTTAACTGTTTTTCATTCATTGTGTTTCCAACATTAAGCCTTAATTGCATAGTCCAATCTATTTTTTTTATACCACTGTGAAAATGTCTTACCAAAAAAAAACATTACCAAAAGAGAGTAATTCTCTTGTTTCAAGTAAAAATTTATTAATTTTTTTTTGTTATTCAGAAATAAATAGCCTTTTGATTTATATGTATCATAATAATTATTTCTGTGTATTAGGGTTTTTTTAATAAATTTTAATTTACATTGCCAAATGCACTTTTTTACTACATGACTCTCAAAAAGCCCTATTAAAAGAAAACTAGTAGTTTTTTTTGGTTAATATTTTATATTCAGAAAAATTCAGAATTAAATGGTGATTAATTTGGCATATAACATGCCTTTAATTCCTTTCATTTGTTATTTGGCTGAGCATAGTGAAAACATAGTTTGTTCTCTGGATGTAAACCAGTTTTTTAGGCTTGGCCCTGGAAGGGTTAAGAAACCTTGACCTAATGGTAACAATTACACAATTATACATATACAATTATACAGTGCCAATCACTGTGCTGTCAATAATTGTAATTTGTGAGCTAATAAAATACAGTTATAACTGTACATTTTGCCATTACACATTAAATAACCATTAAAGATAGAAAGTTTCTCTCACCACTATTACAGTCAAAATAATTCAAAGAAACATTAAAGCCAATGCTTTCATGCATTAATTGAATTATTGTTTTATGTGTTAAAATAATTAAAATCATTGTATTGTGTACTCTATACCAGATTTTTTCTTTCAAACACAAAAATACTAGCAAAATGTTTTTGGCCTTTAAGTCAGCAATTTTAATTTCATAACACATTGTAGTCACCTTAAAATATATGATTTTGATTCAAATAAAGTTTTAAAAATATTAAAAAGGAAATACAAAAAGAATTGAAATTTAAATTGTAGGGAAATAAATAATTTTGGTTATCTCTGCTCATAATTTTCTTTCTTACCATGCACTCTGCAAAACAGCAACAAAATATTGCTTTCTTTGTTTTGTTAAGAGAAACTTTGGGATCTTTTTCTTTATATTGCTTTTTTCTTTTTGCAATTATCAAGTTTTTTTTCATTTCTTCTGTAAAACAACAATAATTATACAGTATGTACCACTGAGTTTCTATAGTTTATGTTAAATCTCATGACATAGTTATGTAAAAACTGGTGTAATTTTGGCTGTCAATTGCTTGATAAATAAACCAAAAGTGAAAAATAATTCCAAAATTTACACATATCTATTTAAATGCAAATAAGAATTAATAATGAAAATAAAAGATGTACCTGCATTCTTGTTCAATTTCTTTTTTGGACTTATCCAGCCATGTTGTACTCTTAACAGGGATACCTAGTAAGAAATAGATGTTATCAGTACTAATGATTACATCAGACAATAAATTTACACTTCTTTTACCTTTCCTGAATGAAATAGAATGTTCTGTGTGCACTTTTAATTCTGAATTTCAAAATAACTCACATTTATTTCTATTATTACTAAAGATTTTGAGCAATATATAAATCAGTAATGAAATAAGTCAATAATGTATTTAAACACATATTGCCTTAATTCTTAAAATATTTTTTGGATGCCACTTTAACCAATATCTGGCATTAGTCAGCTAACATGTTGAGTTTCCAGTTTTTGTCTTAAAAACTATTTTCTTAGTTGAAATGTTGTTTTGCCTTTCCCTTTGTCCATTTTCAGTTTGTGGCAACCCAAGATGAAGATTAAATTTAGTTTTGACCGAGGGTGGAACTTTTTTTTTAATTGCAATACATCTGGGTTTTGTCACTCAATTAATTATCTGTCCATTTTCAGTGATGTGTTGTAGATGATATTTTGATATGTCTGTAATAAATTGCCAATCAGAATTTTTCAATTGTGAGCTTTTCAATGTTTAAAAACCTTTCTGAGATATCTTTAACAGCTCATGATTCAGAAATAAATGGCACTGGGATACATTAATAAATTGGAAGAAACTAAGTTGCATAACAAAAGTATAGAAACCCAACATTTATTATACCAAACGTCATTCCCCAAAATTCAATGCATCCAATAAACTACAAAAAATCTGCTATAAATACATATCTGTTAAGAGCATAGAGAGATTGTACTTATAAATTAAATCTAAAGAACTAAATAGACTTTATTTATAATATTAGTATATAAGCCAATTCAACTGTTTTCATAAAAAGAATATACAGATCTGTAAAATATAAAATAAAACTCACAACCTACACCTGCCCAAAATAGTGAAAAACCATCATTAGACATGAAGCTTCCCATTTATACTGAGAACTGCAAACCTCTCTTGTAGAAAATGTATGGCTTTTCTGATATTGCTGACAATGTAATTATCTGGCAAATGTAGGGTAAATTGGTATATGGCGATTTTTGAAGTAAGCTAAATTTGTCTCTGTCCCTTTTGATAATTTTCTTCAGATTTGGAGCTAGGCTGAAAACAATTTTGATATTTTGGGCTCTGAATAATTTGCAGACTGATTCACATAGGACAGGAATGCAAGATACAGGTCCGGAAAAGTTGCACATTCAGAGTCGATGATTGGGAGGAAGAGCCAAATCTCTTCTGCTTTCATTTCTATATTTATTGATCAGCTTTTTTATTGTTATTGGGTGGAAGTCATGGGATGCAGCAATGGAATGGATGTTTGAATTTATTTTTTAAGCAACTGCCCATTTGAAGATATGGTGAAGGCCCTATGGATGAGGGAACAGAAGGCTGCAATATTGTATACCCATGGGGTGAAAGAGACCACGCATTTGACTTGAAAATATCTAAATAGGGGATGGCACTGCTATATTTCTCCTCCTTTGTAAAACGTATGTAAGATAGATATTGTTGGCAGAATCAATGAAGCAGTTTAATTACTCATTGCTGCCATTCGAAATTAAAAATATATCAACATAGCAACAACATGAAGAGGGGTACAATTGCTGCTGAGTTCAATAATTTTGTTTCTAGATCTTGAATGACAATCTCAGACAGAATGCTGGAAAGGGGTGAGTCCATGCCCCCCCCCCCCCCCAGTCCTGCTTGTAAATGGTTGCCGAACTGGAAAGAGTAGTTTTCAGTGACAAGTTTCAGAGAATCATGAATAGCGTTGATTTCACACAGGGAAAATTTTTGGACTTCAATAATTTTTGTCCAAAATAACATGACAGTATCAAAAACTGGAGTGGATGGGAATAAGAAGACTATATCGTGTGACTAAGTTGTTGTCGGGAGGAATTGACAGATCCTTGATCCAATGATCCTTGGAATTGACAGATCTTCTGATCCAATGAGAAATTCCAGAATCGACTTTATAAAAAATGGGGGATCACAAACGAAACTGGACAAAATTTTCGACAAATTCTTTTAGAGAAGGAAAGTTGGGGATGATCTTTTGCACACGCAGCCAAATGGGTACTTATCTTTGTGCACTTTGCAAGGGCGAACATTCGCAGTTCCTGACAGTTGGATGGCACTGCACTCTTCTTAAAGTTCTTTGGGAGCCACCTGTTGTTTTTTAGCTGCCAAACCTTGTTTTTAATGCTAGTGGTGGGGTCAGCATTTAGACTGGTACAGTGGGAGCTATTTATAAAGTCCAAAACTTTGGCATCATAGTCATTTTTGTTCATTATAACAAACTGACATGTTTTGTCAGCTAAAGTAATAACAATGTAAGGGGTGTGTTTCTAATGTTTTTAATGCCTGAAAATATTCATGTGAGAAATTTTTTTCTGAGTAGGGTGGAGACTTTTGTCAGCAGTTCATGAATTTGAAGACTTTCTGTCTTATATGATTAATTTTATGCTCTTCCAGATGGCCACATGCATTGTTAATAATATTTTCAATTTCAGTGATGATTTTTTTTTTGTCCAATTTTCTATGGAATGGGCTGAATTTAGGACCATGTTCCAGGGCAACCAGTTCATTAAGAGGAAAGTTTTTGTTGGAGAGGTTAATGACAGGAAGGGGTTTAAAAATACGACAAAAAGGTTTATCTGAGATTTGAGTGAGCCACTGGATCTTTTTAAGATGTTTCCATCTGGTGTCATTTTTGTATTTTTCTTTCTGTATAGTGAAGCCTTTCCAGTAGATCTGTAAGCACAATGGGAGGGCAGCTGAAGCAGAAGTCTTGGTGTGCTTGGTATGTCTCTGCTTCAATTCTTAAAATGTGCTGCCTTTTCTCTTATATTGGAGCATGGGGGAAGCCTGCTTTGAGCTGTGTGAGCATATGTTGACACAAGCGGGGGAGGCTGCGGTGTGTTAGGTGAATTGACTGTGGAATAACGTTGCTACATCGACAGCATAGAAGAAACCACAATTGTTTCAGATTCAAGACAAGTTTTAACCGTAAAGCTTTCCAGTATTGGTAGTAGGTGTTTGTAGTCAGTGTTGTAGTAGTGTAGTGTTGGTAGCCCCATGGGCGTACAAAATTGCAGTCTTCTGTTCCCTCATTCATAGGGCCTTCACCATATCTTCAAATGAGTAGCTGCTTAAAAAAGAAATTCAAAACATCCATTCCAATGCTGTGTCCCATGGCTTCCACCTATCAATAGAAAAGCTAATCAACAAATATAGAAATGAAAGCAAAAGAGATTTGGCTCTCCTCTCAATCACCGACTCTGAATGTGCAACCTTTCCTGGACCTATATCTGACATTTCTGTCCTATTATCTTCCTACTTTTCTTCTCCTCTGTCTTATTCATAGTCTTCATTGATGTCTCTTTTTTTCTCCCTTCCTACAGAGTTCCTGGTCATTTACTGCATTGGTAACAAGTTGCTTGGGAATGTCTCTTTCTTCATTCAGAAATGTTTGGAAGGTCTTATAGGTTCTCCAAAGCCTGTTAAGCACCTAAATCTGTCACCCCAATTAATCACCCTATTTCTGTTGATTAGTTATTTGTTAAAAAAAAATCCTAAAGTTGACTTGTTTATTGACTCAGCACATTTGGCTCAAAGTACGGTACTCAGAAAAAAAATTACATAAGAATAATTTTGTTGTTTGAAGTAAATTTTTTTGTTATTCAGAAATAAATAACCTTTTTATTCATGTGCATTGCAATAACATGCTAGAACAAGAATTTACAGATATAACTCCATCAACCCCCCACCTTATGTTTTGTTGCACTGCAGTTAACATTTTGCAGCTCTAGCATCAGTAGCACTCCAGCTAACATCACAGATAGAAGTGCTGCTGCCCAATATTTTAAAATGTTTAAACCTGAGTATCGCATGGTCATTAAATCTTTGACAAAAGAAGGAGAAAGCCTGGCAGAAATTAAACTATGTTTAGATGCTGTGTATGGCAAATCTCCCCTGTCATATTCAATGGTTAAAGAATGGGCTAAGCAGTTTCACTTAGGGAGAGATTTGATTGAAGATGAACCTCGTCAAGGCAGACCTGCAGAAACACTCACCCCGGAAACAATTGCACTGATGCAAGAAGAGGTGCTAAAGGATAGCCGACTGAAAACTACAAAATTATCAGCAAGGTGTGGACTTTCAAAAACCACGTGCTTCGAATTTTACATGACCATCTTGGTATGAACAAAGTGAGTGTAAGATGGGCCCCAAAACTTTTGAATGTTGTCCAAAATCAATAACACGTGGAATGCTATACTGAATTTTTAGCACTGTATGAGGGGCAAGAAAAAGAAGTGGTTGATTCATTGTCACGGGAGATGAAACTATGGTTCTGTACCATGATCCCCTGTTTAAATGGGAATCTATGGAGTGGTGGCTACTTGGATCCCCATAGCCAAAAAACAGTAAAAGTGACAATCCCCCCAAAAAAGATCATGGCTACCATCTTTTGGGATTCTCAGGGGATTCTGCTAGTTGACTTTAAGGAATGAAATACTACAGTTACTGGTGAATATTATGTGTCATTAATGTACAAATTGAAGGATACCATCAAAGAGAAATGTCGAGGAAAGCTGTCCTGGAGAGTGAGGTTATTGCACAACAATGCACCAGTGCACACTTTAGTTGCTGCAGAGGCTGCAATTCAGCAATGTGGTTTCCAACAATCAAATCACCCACCGTACAGCCCCGACCTAGCCCCTAGCAACTATTTTTAATTTTCGAGTCGGATATGCATGGGAAAAAATTTATAAGTGATGAAGAAGTCATTTCTGCAGTTTTAGACCATTTGAAGGACAAAAATTAAGATTATTTTTTCAGTGGAATAGAAAAGTTAATTAGTCATTCTAAAAAATGTATTGAAATAAAGGGTGATTATATTGAAAAATAAAAATTATTGTTTGATTCTATTACCTCTTTAATACCCTTGGGTCAGAAACTTTTGGACCTTACTACATATATACAGTAAAAAAATTAAGCAAGTTACCCTAATGAGTACCTATCAAAAATTTAAAGAAAAATTAAATATTAAAATAAAACACCTTCCCAATCATTTCCAGCACAAATTCCAGTTACTTCACACAATTTCTTTCTCATACATAAGTGAAATTTTAAATATAGTGAAAAAAAACTTTAAATGTTAAAAACTGTAAGCATAATAATGTAAAATCATTAATAATTAATGATAGAGATAAGTCCTCTACAGGAACACAAACATGACTTAAAAATAATCTAAGGAAAACTGCTTTAACACAAACCATATTAAATAACAGACCTCCTTAAGATAGTTATCTACTTAACAATTTATTTAAATCAAAATATTTTATGTAATATGGAAATTAACACAGTATTGTCAGCAAAGAAATTACTTTTAGGCACCACTGCTAGGGATACAATTACTTAAAAAGCCTGTTTATCATCTAAGTAATACATTACCTGAGAAAGATGTGTCTGACGAAACAAGTTGCAGTGGGTACATCCAGTGTGTTAAGTTTGTGAGGTTTAAAGCTTATAGATTTTAATATTTTGATGTATTAATTGTGAATGATGTTTCTGAGGGCTAATCAGTCTAAACAGTGTCTAACGGATGTATTGAAAAAGATCGAGATTACTTGAGTGGACATCTATAAACTAGTTCAGTAGACATTCAATTAACAACAGACTAGAAAGGACTGACATTTCATTAAGCACTTGTATATTTGCTCCCATCATGGAATTTAATAACACCAATATGTGCAGGTTATAATTAAACAACAGCAGCATCAAAAGGCATGGGGTCATTATCCAATGACTAATGTTAAGCATGGCTGGATTTGGTGATGGTGGGGTATAAAAAAATTTAAAAGCACAATAAAAAGACCTTGCTCAGAAAATAATTAAAACTGAAACAGTCCGGTTCCTCTGCCACATCCATAGTCAAACAATTAAACATTACACAACTACAAATAAAATTTTTTATTCGTAGTAATAAAAAGTAAGTAAAAAAATAAAGTCTTTTAGAAAATAGTCTTTCCATACACTATATCACTGACATATATCTAATAACAAAAATAAAAATATATATATTTTTTTTATTTTAACCTAAACCATTAGAAAATTCACGTTGGTTTAGCTCAGCTTTCTTGACAAGGAAAAAATGGGTTCCAGTTCAAGAAAAATGTTTGGTTTGGAGGGATTTTTATTATGGGTTTGGTTGGAAGCCCTGGTCAGTTCTTACACCATTTTCTTCTATGAGACTTTAAATAATTAATTGCTGGCAATATTATTAGGTGTAATAAATAAACATAAGAAAGCAAATACTACCTTCTATAGCTTTCGTTGCTGTGTCAACTAAACTTGACCAGTCTATGTCTTGGCTATCAGGTAATGGGATGAGTGATGGTGGTGAAGGTGGCGGTGGTGGTGGCAATGGTTTCAGCTTATTTTGAACACGATCTGATGTTACACGTGGAGAGAGTCTGTCAAATAAGTAACAAAAATACTTTATAACATAGTTATATAAGAAGTCAGATTAAAATTTCTCAAATCATTATAAACACTTTTAAACAAATAACAGTGTCATTAAAAATCAATCCAAAGTGAATGCACAGTATTCCCTGTTAAGATAGACATCAAACATTAATTAATAGATTCTAAAAAAAAATTCAATGCCTGAATCGAACCCGCATCTCTCCAGATTCATGCCAGAGCGCGCTACCATTGCACCACGCATCGGACAACGAATATTTTCAGAATATGACCTTATAAATCTTCTTCCTGAGACGTGACTGAGACAGCGCCATCTATACTCAAGGAGATGCAACTTTTTCAGTCATTGCATTTGATTATCAGATGTTAATGAGAAGGTCGCTAACACTAAGACGTTAATATATAATTAAAAATCAATCCAAAGTGAATGCACAGTATTAACTGTTAAGATAGACATCAAACAGTAATTAATTAAAAAAATTTTTCAGAATCTATTAATTAATGTTTGATGTCTATCTTAACAGGGAATACTGTGCATTTACTTTGGATTGATTTTTAATTATATATTAACATCTTAGCGTTAGCGACCTTCTCCTTAACATCTGATAATCAAATGCAACGACTGAAAAAGTTGCATCTCCTTGAGTATAGATGGTGCTGTCTCAGTCACATCTCAGGAAGAAGATTTATAAGGTCATATTCTGAAAATATTCGTTATCCGACGTGTGGTGCAATGGTAGCACGCTCTGGCATGAATCTGGAGAGATGTGGATTCGATTCCCGCCGTGGCAGTAACAGTGTCATTAACTGTTGAACTGGATTAAAACAAGTCCATTAGATGTTTCATTCACAACTGAAGTTTCATCTACTTTCTGTGATTCTACAGATATAATCATATTAGTAAGCTTATACAACATGTTTACCAACTGTAATTAACCTTTGAATAAAAACCCAGTTTTTAACCCTTCTAGGGTCTATCATCTGCAGAAGTTGATAAATTATGATGCCACAGATCAGAAACAGTTATAGATATTTTTATTACAATACATAAAATGTCAATTTAAAAAAATCGAAATACCTGGATTAAATTTTTGTTACCTACATGCCCAGAAACAATATGTAAAAGTTACTATATCATGTTTATTTTTTAAATCTTGCATATTACAATAAAAACTCAATTATCAAGATTAATTGGAGATGGGTGTGGATACACCAGTGCTCAAGTATTCAGTTACTTTAGTTGGGTATATTTCATTAGGGTTGGGTTGTTTTACCTCTGAGTGGCACTTTTTGCACACCATGGGCTAAATGGCCAGGTCACATGGACCCCAAAGGCTCAGAGAAGGTTGGGGGAGGGTTGTTGTTGGGTTGTTTTACCTCTGAGCGGCACTTTTTTGCACACCATGGGCTAAATGGCCAGGCCACATGGACCCCGAAGGCTCAGAGAAGGTTGGGGGAGGGGACCCACTGGAACAGCTGTTGGGAGACAGATGGTAGCCTCCCGTCAAGGCCATCCAGCGTGTTCTTTAACGTGCACAGGGTATGGCTCTCCCGCACACGGGGCCACGGCTTAACGTCCCATCCGACGGACGGCGGCCTTTCCAAGCCCATCGGTGTCCCCTACTGACCGTGGGCAGGGCGGGGAATTTTGCGGAGATAAATCTCAACGCTGACCCAGCTGGGACTCGAACCTGGGAACTACAGATTACGAGCCTGGCGCGGTTGGGGGAGGGGACCCACTGGAACAGCTGTTGGGAGACAGATGGTAGCCTCCTGTCAAGGTCATCCAGCATGTTCAACGTGCACAGGGTATGGCTCTCCTGCACACGGGGCCACGGCTTAACATCCCATCTGACAGACGGAGGCATTTCCAAGCCCCTCGGTGTCCCCTACTGACCGTGGGCAGGGTGGGGAATTTCGAGGAGTTAAACCTCAATGCTGACCAAGCTGGGACTCGAACCTGGGAACTACAGATTACAAGCCTGGCACGCTACCGACTGAGCCACCCCCGCCCCGTACATTTCATTCTAATTTTGTATTGATACATATCTAGGTTGAATAAAATTCAATTGAATGTAGGTAGTTCAGATAACTGAAAATCCAGACAATCAATTTCATATAAAACAAGAATATGTATTATCCATATAAAATTTTGTATTGTGTATTAAAGAAAGTATTAAAACTAATCACATTTAACTAATTAAATTTTGAGAAATTATACAAATAAATGCACAGTGAGTGATTTTTCAAAATCTGCTATGCAGACCAGATAATCAAATATCCTAATAAATTGATTTCTACTGCATTTTGGAAAGTTGTTTGTCTGTCTGTTCACTATGACAACTTGGCAAGCATAAGGTCCCCAAATGGAGATCTCTTAACCCTTCCCATATCGGAGTCTGAAGAAATGCTTTTCTATTCTAGTGGTCAGAGACCGAAGTTTTGCTCCCATAGCACAAGGTTGTGAAAATATTTTTTTACAAATAGAAAATCTGTTTTTAACCATTTCTAATTAGATATCGAAAATAACATTTAAAATTATAATATAAATTTTTTACCTATTGATTCTCCTTGAAAAAATTATAATAAAGTTTAAAATTAAATCTATTTGTGTTGGATGCACATGTTCAATCACCATAAAGAGCATCAAGTAGCACTTATTCAGTTCATGCCTTTATTCTGTCATACCCTGCTTAGACTATTGATCAGTTGTGTTTCCCACTATTTTGTGCTATTTATATTGATTTTTTTTTTACTCCCAAAAATTGTGTCATCCAGGAACTACACACATGGGCTTTCAATCAATATTTAGCAGACTTCCAATTTTAAAGACTTTTTTTATTTACTTTAATGCTTCTAAACTTATTTTTTATTTCTTCTCAAATGGATACTGTGATAATATATAATTAATTAATTAGAAATGATCGAAAGTGAAACTGCTAGCAATCTATAATGGCAGCAATCAGAACAAGCATTAGGATTACTCACAGAGTGCAATTTTTAAATGGTAGGATTTCATTTAAAGTATATAAACAAATTAAGGTCAGAAAATTGTGATTTTTGACCAAAATTTCTGCTGGAATTTTAGAATTCAACTTTTTTGTAGCAGTTATTGTTATTATTATTCATAATAAAGCGATTCATTCTCAAATTCAGTGCATTGATTAAACTACAAATGATTTGAAACATCTTTCTAATTTTCTTCATAGTTCATTATTAAATCAATAAATATTTAGTGGAAAAATTTTTTGCCGCTACAAAGAAGTTTATTTATTGATTTATTAATGCCAAAAGAGCATCAGGTCATACTGCAATTATCATCTGTTTAGTTCATTATTACTTTTCTGATACATTATTTATTTTTTTTATTTAAATTATCTAGTTTTTAAAGCAAAATTATTTTTTATGACACTGCTTTACTTAGACTTATGGTTTGCTGATTGTCAAAAGTCTAAGAATATGCATTATGGATTATATGCATAAGTGACTAAACAATTTAGAAAAAACAAATGAAAGATTTAAGCAATAATTAAAATATTATGAACTGTTTATATTAGAATAATAAAATAATATAGAAAAAAATGGACAAAAATACATATATTTTTGAAATTTTACTAAAAAATTAAAGTGGAAAAAAATACAGTAAAATTTTTCAATGCTTAAAAATTTAATCTACCATTTTCCTTCTTCGAATTTTTGCCATTTTATTAAGCACAATTAAGTGTTCTTTCTTTTGCTACATAACATGACATATTTCCATTCATTAGTTACTTCAGGATGAGGTTCTCTACCGTTTATTTTATTTTTTGAAAAACACTTTAAATACAGCCAGCACAGTGAGTTCAGTTTTAGAAACCCAACACTGTAAGGTTAAATTACAATTTAACTTTGAAGGATAGTTACTAAAATCAAAGAAAAAGTTTCCATCATTGTCATATTGGCTCCTAAAACTTTCTCCCTCCACCTGGAAAAAAATGGAAGAACTCATCTTAAACCAGTGGTGAAGCATGACCTTTTGAAAAGTGAAAGTTGGTTGGTTGTTTACAGAAAAAGAAGGTAAAAGATAAGTAACCCAAACTGAAGCTAAATAAAAAAAAAATACAAAGAGTAAAGAATATAACAATTAAACAATGAAAATGGTTATAAAAAACCCAAGTAAAAAAAACAATTGTAAAAGATAAAAATCAATAATGGGTGTGGAGGACTCCATAAAAAGCAAAGCACAACAGGTGTAAAATAAAAATTTTGAAGATAACAATATAAATATTTAAAATATCCAGTAAAATGCAAAACGTCAAAGACAGGTGGTAAAAATAAGTGAATGGATATGATTTAAACATAGGTGACAATCATAGCGTTACCTGGGTGACATTTTAACGTCAATATATCAATAAATATTTTGTGGAAAAAATGTCACCCAGGTAAACACTGTGATTGTCACCTATGTTTGAATGAATCATTCAGTATGTGGCTGCATAACTGTTACAAAAGTTTAATTTTAAAATTCTGGTAGAAATTTCAGTTAAAAATCACAATTTCCTAACCTTAATTAGTTTATTTGGTTAAAATGTAATTAAAAGTACTGCTAAAATAAGTTCTACCTTTTAAAATCCATGTTTCGGGGCTAATTGATTAATTTTGCAGTTCTTTCAATATTTAACATTAGAAATCACTGGCAGTTTTATTTCAATTTTTATAATCGCAGTATACATTTGAGAAGCAATAAAAATAATTTTAGAAGCATTAGAGTAAAAAAAACTGTCTTTGAAATCGAAAGTCTGCTAAAACATTGACCAAAAGCCGATATGTGTAGTTCCTGGATAACACAATTTCCATTAGTAATTAAATCAAAATCTTTATGTTAAAGTTTAGAAAGCATTACACTCTACTTGAGCAGAAATTAGGCCATAAGACTGAAAATCATTATAGATTAATAATCTGTGTACAGGACAACAGAATGAAAGAATAAACTAAATCATTACAGCTTGATGCTATTTACGGTGACTGAGCATGTGCATAGGTTTACTGCAGACTCAAATAGATTTATTCATAAACTTTATCACAGTTTTTTCAATTATAATTAACAGGTAAACATATATATCATAGATTTAAATGTATATTTAAATGTATCTAATGCATTTAAATGTATTTTAATGTATATCGATTTTTCATTCAGAATATTTTTTATACAATTTTGTACTGTGGCACTCAAGTACTTCTCAGGTTACTAGAATTTGAAAGATGACACCAATTAATATTGCTCTCACAGAAAGGATTAAAATATGTTTCATGATTGAAATGGTGTCACAAAACTCACACTTAGATTCATCATCCACCTGTACAAGAATGTGTGATAAATGAATGACCAAAGCTGAGCAAGTACAACTTCCTCAATGTGATTCCTGCAAAAAGATGAGTGCACTGATCTAATAACAGGCTTAGCCTCAAAGAATTTGTTATGAATCTGTACTGGCCAAGATCTTTGCCATTGTGCCTGGAGTTCAATGGAGAAACACTGCTGGTAGTCCAAGTATGGAACTAGCAGTAGAGAGCCAGACAGGGATGTTGAGGACTTGGCAGAAGCATCTGACAAGTCATTGCCCTGATGCCGACATGACTAGGCACCTAACAGAAGAGAATGGTCAAGGTGGCTGCAGACAATGGAGCTGTTGGTGTATCTTGGAGAGAACAGGGTGAGGCCAAAGCCTCACAGAGATCAAAGCATATAGCAAACTAAGCAAGTCAGTGTAAAGCATATGCTGATGCTCAGTCACTATGTGATCTCAGGCAAGACTTTACAGCATGTAAATCTGCAGTGGGAACACTGCTGTGGGATCTAATCTGCAACGATGATACCCTACCAACAAGCCAGACTTAAAGCCATCTATGAAGACTGACAAGTAGTCCAGATGTGCAGCACAATGGATAGCAAAGAGAAAAAAAATCACAAGTGAAAATAGAGAACCATGGTGGAAATGGCTCAGCTGTCAAATGGGCAATGCTGTCGAAAACACCCTTACTGCCAAATCCCGGCAGAATCATCTGCTCTGAATGGCCTAATGTAAGACTCCAGGCAATTCAAATGGAAGGAAAGCATTTAGCCTTTCTCTTCAGGGCCAAAAAATATGGGGGAATAAGAAGATAAGAGATGAAGGAAAATAATGAAATAAACTCGAATATTCAATATCTACTAATAAATCAGCACTATGACGTCGATTCAAATTTTAGAGGAAAAATTGTCTTTAGCTGGGTGGGATATGAACCACGACCTCCTGATAACATGTCAGGTGCTCTGGACCACTGAGCTACTGGGCGCAGATTAAGATCTCCTTTAATTAACGCTATGAACATTCCTATTATGTCACAGATAGGCGTTATTCAGGCAATTTTAGCCACAAGCAGCTTTCTATTTGCCATATAGATGGAAAGCATGTCTTACAAGTATGCTAATGATAAATAATGAAATAAACTCGATTATTCAATATCTACTAATAAATCAGCACTTTGACAACAATTCAAATTTTAGAGGAAAAATGTTCGTAGTGTTAATTAGAGGAGATCTTGATTGGTGGCCGGTAGCTCAGTGGTCCAGAGCACCTGATGTTATCAGGAGGTCGTGGATTCATATCCTACCCAGCTAAAGACAATTTTTCCTCTAAAATTTGAATTGACGTCAAAGTGCTGATTTATTAGTAGATATTGATAGTCGAGTTTATTTCATTATTTATCATTAGCATACTTGTAAGACATGCTTTCCATCTATATGGCAAACAGAAAGCCGCTTGTGGCTAAAATTGCCTGAATAGCACCTATTATGTGACATAATAGGAGTGTTCATAGCATTAGAGGAGATCTTGATCGGCGGCCGGTAGTTCAGTGGTCCAGAGCACCTGACATGTTATCAGGAGGTCGTGAGTTCATATCCCACCCGACTAAAGGCAGTTTTTCCTCTAAAATTTGAATCGACGTCAAAGTGCTGATTTATTAGCAGAGATGAAGGAAAAGATTACCCCAGAGTGTTGCCAATTGTCTGTCCATTGTACACCAGGATTAATAATGAGTGGGATGTGTAGTTCCCACCCATCTTCTGGACTTTCTCACATGGCCTTAGAAGTGGTCATGCAGGTGACAGAAGATGTATACTTGATCCAAGATTCCTTCTGGTTCTGGCACCAGAAGAAATGGGCTTTCACCTTGTCACATTTGAAAGCTTGAAGTTGGGAGGTGGGGGGGATGTTGGATATCTCCACCTTCCCCCCCAAGCCTTGTTCTGAAATCTTACAAGCTGTGGTGCAGTCAGGATTCCACCACAGTTTCAGAAAGCAAGGAAACTGTGTCAAAGTTTGAGGAATGGTAGATGTGGCTACTTGTATGATACAGTCCATCATCTCCAACATTGATTGGCTCCTGGCTAACTGAGTTCTGGTCAAACTCACAGAGGAGCTCAATACTACTCCCAGTCAGCCTGGTCAATCCTCCACCATGATACCCGTGAAGGGTCACAAGGATCACTGTGGAAGATGGTACACATACCAAGGAGAGGTGATTGTTTCCATAAGGGCAGTCCTCAACCTCCCATGTAAAGCGTGGAAGGATCAAGTAAGAGCAGTGAGAAGGTGAATAGCCTACCACTGGTGTCAGTACTACCCCATAGTGAACTGTGTCTGTTGAAATCTCCCATGAGGTGAAAGGGGAGGGAAATCACAGCTGTGGCTATCAAAATCTTCCTTGTGGAAGATAAACAGAGCAGGCATTAAAGAAAATCCCATGAAGAGGCAGTTGGCACTAGCCTGAAGTTGATGGTGAGGAGAATGACTTGAAATGGAGAATGCTGGCTCATGAGGATGGCAACATCCCCCTTGAGCTGGACCATTTCCATCCCAGTCATGGCAAATGAGTGAAAAATGCTGGCTCATAGGATCAGTGGTTGTCTGCAAGTATGTCTCCTGCAGGCACACACAGAAGACAGTCACAGAAGTATGGGCTCATGTACCTCAAGGATGACCTTGATGTCATCAAGATTCCTCTGGAATCCATGACAATTCCATTGTAGGAGTGTGGCCATCTTGAGTCTTAGAAGAATGGATGGGTAACAATTTTCAATATAAAAAAAACCCATCACAGAATATGGTTTCTGAAAAATAGGACAGTCAGTATCCTTGTCTTTCGAATTATCTGAGGAATATGGATCTGATATCACCAAATAAGGAGAGGATTTTTTTTGGGGGGAGGGGGGGGGTCTCCACTACCTTGGTTTGGAAGGTCTATATGCCTGAGGTCAAGAAGGAGAAGCCTTGTAGTTGTGGAAGCAGGAATGGAAACCAGAGTTGATGTAGAGGTGGACACTGACCTTGGTTCCACCTATTCCAAGAGGTCTCGAGTGCCTGGCAAGAAAGACTCAATGGATGATGGCTTGCACTGCCGTGGATGCTGTGGGAATAATAGGCTTCGCAGCAGCCACACTGGCATAGATTTTGTCAGGTGGAGGTAGCAGAGCAAAAATTTCTTGTTTTGAAATATTAGATGTTCTATATTGCTTTTGCATGCTTATACATCATAGCAGAAGGTCTGTGAGGATGGAGGGACCTCGACAGAAAAACAGCATGAACATCCATGCCTTACCCAGGGCTCAAACCCAAGTCCCTTAGATCAGTAGCCAAGTGTGCCAACTACTTGGACACAGGACAGCTGAAGTAATTACTGTAGCAAGATAATGAGAATTTACTGTAATCTATGAAGATTAGAGGAATGTTCCATAATTTGTTTATCTTCAATAATCAAAAATGAAGGCAAATTGAACATATAGTAACTTGATATTTTTCTCTCTATGTAGCCCACCCCTATCCCTTTGAAAACTTCCACAGTGTGCTCCATGGGCTGTAGTTCACCTGTTATACATATTTAAATCGTAAGCCTAAGGATCAAGAAGTCTTGTTGGTGGCAAATGGTCTAAAAGCAGTAGTTCCCAACCTTTTGGGCCCAATGCTTCCCTTTTGCCAAATATTATTTTTCTAAAACTTCCTTTTACAAAACATTTTCATCATGGAAATCTGACTAATTTTTCCTGTGTAAAACTAGTTGACACTATATGACAGTAGCATCCCTGTTTGTTTGACAAACCAATGACCCCAATGGGAACCACTGGTCTAAATTTTGCTTTGCTGGCAAGTTACATCTTACATTTCTATATCAAAACAATTTTAATGTTTAACTTATCCACAATTTTAAATATTTTATACTGATCTTATACCGTTCTTCTCTAGAGAGTCTGGAATCCATAGGAGCTGGTGAGGATGGTTCTGATGAGATCACTTGGGCTGGTTGAGCTTTCGTAAGGATAACATCTAGTGCAGGATCAGGGGTATTGCCAGTACTCCGCTCCAGAGATGAGGATGGTGTGGATGGCTGGGTATGGGAACCAGTCTCAGAATCAACATGAGAAGATGAAGGGGGATCCTAGATAAGTAAATGTAAAATATTAAAAATTATAGTGTGTCCCACAACAAAATGTCAAGCTTCAGGATTACACTCTAGTACTCATTCAGACCAAATACGCTACACACAAAAGTTTGATTCATCATTATCAAGTTATGCACTAGTGTAACATAGAGTATATTATGCTAGCCAGCATATTAGGCATTAGAGTTTAATACCAGATTTCAGTTGAACTGCTTTTATTATTAATATAGAAGTTTATGGCAAAATTAAATACTTTAAATGGCCTCTCCAACCCAATACATTCTGCTAGGCATTACCCAGCTGAAGATCTCACATCCCAAAACAAATACATATCATATCCTATTGATGCAGTAGCTTTGTGTATATGATCTGGTAACTGCTGCTTTGTTTCTGTCCCTCTGCTATGGTACACCTTAAACTTCACAGAATCCCATTAAAAAGTTTATTGGTGATTAGATCTAGCAACCTATCTGGCGATGCAACCAGTTCCACCTCGACCTATTCACCTTACATAAGTTTCGTTCATGTAATATACATCCTGTCTGCAGTTGTTGTTTGGGAGGAACCTCTGAAAGAAGTGGTAATTCATTCTCCAGAAAATGTCTGTAAGCAACTGTTAAACAACCTCAAATAAATGAAGTCTAATAAGATGATTGCCCAATATTGAACACCATAGGTTTATTGAAAATCTGTGTTCAAAATGATGTTCCACTATCTCATGTGATTGTCATGTGACCAAGAGAACAAATTTTTTGTATTGTTGATACCATCATAGATAAATTGAGCCTCATCTGTGGATAAAATGCAATTCATAAGGTGTGGTTATGCTTCCAACTACCTGCAAAATTATACATGTGAGCGAGATATCCCAATAAAAGTCCCTGCACTTCTAGTTTTGGTAGAAGACTATCATCAATGTCTTTATTTTTACCAAAGCCTAATCATTAATGTCTACTACCCTGTGATCATGGAACCCTAGCTCAATAGAAATTCTGTGTAGATTTGTATATGGGCTATTCTATGCAGCATCAAAAACACAGTATTCTCTTTTACATCATTGTTACTCACATCTACATTCTTCCTGATGGGAAGGAAAAAGTCTCTCTCAAAATTTGTGTACATTGCAAAACATATTTTGGTATGGAACTCTATAATTTGGAAAGCACTGCTAGTTCCACTGTACAAGCACTATCATTTCCATTAAAAAATCGTATATGAAACGAATATCAGTACAATCTTCATTTTTATAGGTCAAAAGCATTTTGACTAATATTTCTATGTGTCAAAAAACAACCACACAGTTGATAACAACATGCAGATTATGAAATGGAGTGCTACAGTAGTGCTAATTTGGTAACTGCACTAGCTCATAACTTGATAATGGTAGCAAATTGAACTATTCTTCAAAAAATATTTGTTGGTCCAAATGACCTCTAAAACACATTCCTATAGTTTGGCCATTACATTGTGGACAGTCTGTACATTACAGTTCAGAAACTAAGAAATACAATTTTGAAATCAAATATCACTCAAAAATGTACCTATGAAATTTTTATATATACAATTAAAAAAGATATTTTCCTAGTTCTGGACTTGAATAAAGACATTAGAAGTCTGACAGATAAAATGCTTTAGCCACCTTCACTTTTTCTATATTCGGCCCTATTAGTAAATGAGAGAAAAAGAATTTTTTTATGTCTTAACACAACAGAGTTGCTCCCCCCTCTCCCCTGTATAAGGAGCCAAAGCACTGTTTTCAGTGAAATGCCTTTAATGTGATACTTAACCACCAACATTTCAAATTTCCATCAAAAATAAATCATTTATAATATTTGCTCAAAATTTTGTCATTTTCAAAAAATTCCACCTTTAGAGGGTGCAACTGAAGCTATTGGAAAATTTTCAAAATGAGAATGATCACATTTCATCAACTATCTAACCCAAAAAGAATTTTTACCTCTAACGCAACAACAAAAACAGTCTCTGATTTAATAAGTAGACAGGCCATTGTTTTTTGAAACAAATCCGTTTTCAAAAAAGTCATGTGGAAAACTGCCGTTCGAAAAATTTATCATTCGAAAAATTCAATTTTGAAAAACTAGCCATTCGAAAAACTCATCATTTGAACAATTGAGTTTCAAAGACCTGATTTTCAAACGAATTTTGAAAAACTGGTTTTCAAACAATTGATTTTCAAAAAACTCGCCACACACCAGAATGTAACCTCTCATTCATTATTGATCATGGAACACAGTGGAGTATTCCATGACAGGTAATGTTATGAAAGGTTACATTAGGTTACATTAATTACAATCACTTGTTACATTAGGACTGGTAATGTGGGTAATACTTGATCCAAGTTTCCTTCTGGCTCTGACATCAGAAGAAATAGGCTTTTGCCCTGCTGTGCTTAAATCTTGTTCTGAGCTTATAAATTGTGTGATGCAGTTGGGATTCCTCCATGGTATTTTTTAAATAATGAAACTAAGTCAAAGCCTGTGGGATAGTAGAGGGAGCCACAGTCAAAGCATCTTCTTGATTACTCTTTCATGATACATGTGAAGGGTTGCAAGGTCTTCAATCATGATAGATATTACATATCACAAGGAGGTGATTGCTTCTGCAAGAATTGCATCCAACTTCTCATGTAAAGGTAGTGAAAGGATCGAGGAGGTGCATATGGTAAAATCAATGAGTGAAAATGTGGGTTAGGGAGTGATAACATGTACTGACACCAGAGTTCAACAGGGAGAGTGGCAGATTCCAATGCCAGTGCTCACAAACCCAACCTTTTCCATTGGTATCTGGGTTGGGTTGTTTTACCTCTGAGTTGCATTTTTTTGCACACAATGGGCTAAATGGTCAGATCAGATGACATACCTTCATAACCTTTACTAAGCAAATTTGAAAGGCAATCACCTTAGCTCAACTCACACAGTAACTAGCATTTAACCAGAAGATTCCATGTTAGATTCCATGGGCAAAAGGTTTTTTTTTCTTCAGACTTGTATATTTCTTAATAAATTCATTAATTTCACCAAAGTGATTATCAATGTTTAATATTTTTACCTTCTAACATGCGACAATCAAGTGTATAGTAAGGAACATATTTACTGCAACCTTATTTCAAAGTAAGGAAAACTAGAATTACCAGCCTTAAAATCTACATTTTATAACCACTCTGGCTACTTTCCAATGTTGTGCATTTATCAAATCGAATGAAAAAAAACATACCTCACTGTTACTGTCACTATCTAGATACTCTGGATTAATCAACTTCAAAAGATCTTCTTGAAGAGTACTTGTACTGCCACTGCAACTGCTCCCACTGCTAGCAGCTGCTGCTAAGCTTGAAGTAGCCTTAGGTGGGCGATTGCTACTACTAGTCACTCCTGGACGAAGTCTGCTTAACTTATATTGGGCAGATTCACACAGCTTTCTACAATGCCACATTAAAAAAAAAACTAATCACATATATAAAATACATACATCTAAATACAATTAAATTCTTATGATTAAATCAGTTGGTATCAGTAAAACAAGAGCATTTTCTTATACACCAACAATGAACTTAATGTTTGAATCTTTAACTTTGTCAATATATTTGAATTCAGCTGAATTCCAAATATACAGTGCAGGAAGAAAGTAATGAGCCTGAAATGAATTAAAAATATGCAGCACAAATATTATTCTGCATGAGGCTACTTTAGAGACACTGAAGTAGGCCCATGGCAGTCCTGCTAACCATAATCAGTTGGCATTGAGATGTGTCATATGGATGTGATTTTTGCATCATATATTACTGTGCTGTCAGAAACCCATCAGTGGAACAATGTGTCAACTTCAAGTTGTGTGTAAAGCTAGAAAAAAGCCCAACTGAAACATATGAAAGGTTAAAAATATATATACATGATTTTCACTGATATTAACACAAAAGTTGTCATAAATGTTCATACGAAAATGATGTCTTCAAGATAAATACATCACGAAAGTCAAAGTGTCTTTTGGAGTATAATAAGATGAATTGATTTCATGTTATATATGTTACGAAAGTAAACATTATTTCTTAAACATAACAGGATATCACAAACTAATTAGAACAACTTACTGCACATATTCAGAAAAGTTGGCTTGTAAAAATTTGTTTAAATTCTTTATTTTCATAAAATTCAGAATTAAATTCTGTTTATTTTGTATATAGCAATTTGATTGGTTATTTGTTTAAATATATTCTGAAGTTGACTTATTTATTTGACTCAGCACAGTTGACAAAAAGCAGTCTTTCTTCAAAGTACAGCACAGAGAAAAAAAATAAAAAAAAGTAATTTTCTAGTTTCATCTAAAACTTTTTTTGTTGTTTTTCAGAAATAAGTAATGTTTCTCTATTTACATACAATATATTATTTCTGTCTATCCTTTTTTAAATAAATTTTTATTTGTATTGCCAGGAGCTTTTTTTTTTAAATTACATCTCTAAAATCACCTTATTAAAAAAGCTAGTAGTCTTTATTGTTAAATATTTTCAGAAAATCTAGATTTAAATGCTGATTAATTTGGTACACAACATGCCATAATTTCTTTCATTAGTTATCTGCCAAAAAAGTTTTAAAGTTAATTTTATTTTTGGCTGAGCATACTGAAAAAAAAAAGCTGGGCCTCTGGATGTAAAGAAGTTTTTCAGGCACACTATGTGTTGATATTAGGGCTGTTAAGAACTTCCTTCCACATGTCATGAAGGGCAATTCCACTGTCTGGGTTGCAGGTGGGGATGGGCAAATAGAATCAACAGACTCGCAGATGATGATTCCATAGCAAGTGGATGCAAGTGCTAGCAATGTGGTGTGCTCCTATTCCTGTAAATTATTTTAATTAATTCTAATTTACAATTTAATCTTTTTAGCACATAAACATTCCATCAGAAACATTACAACACAAGCAACTGTATCAGTGCACAAAACTGCACTTATTCATGTGCCTACATCAGCTCCCAAACAGCACACAGATCTGTAGACTAAGTCTCAAATTAATAGTATTCCACTGCAAAAAATAATTTGTTACAAACATTTTCTCAATTCCCTATATAATGATAATTCTAAAAATAAATAATTTACAACACAGTTATAATTGTATTAATTTAATTACACAATTTTTAGTTGTTTTACATCTAAAATATTCTTGAGGTGGCCATTTCTAACCTTTGCTACAATCTGGGCATATTGTCTCTTGTGCAATGTCCTGATTTCAGGTTTACTACCTCTAAATACTTTATGTCATCGTTTGCATTTGAAAGGTGACCAAGTACAGGAAAGTATGATATTAGGAGTTCTGTCACTTGTCTATAGTTGACACAGACAATGGCTACTTGTTGTTGATGTTCTTCTTATGTTACAATACTTCTTTTTCACTGTTATGACTTCATGTCAACTTCATAACAGAAGTACTGTAATATAAGAAGAACACTAGCAATAAGTAGCCATTGTCTGTATCAACTGTAAACAAGTGACAGAACTCGTAATATCATACTTCCTCATACTTGGTCATCTTTCGAATGCAAACTATGACAAAGTATTTAGAGGTAGTAAACCTGAAATCAGGACACTGCACAAGAGGCAATATGCCCAAATTGTAGCAAAGATTAGAAACGACCACCTCAAGAATATTTTAGATGTAAGACAGCTAAAATCGTAGGTAATTAAATTAATGATAATTCATAAGAATGCTTCTATTACCTCTCTGAAATACACCTATTTATAATTCAAACTTGAAAAATCCCCCTGAAAATATCAGTAACTATTCTAAACATATTACGAAATTGATTTTTGTTACATTATTTTAAATGTGAGTTTTATTAGTTGAAAGGTTGTTAAAATCAGTTTTACTGCATATTACTTCTGCTACAGTTACTAGGTTAGGTTGTTTTACCTCTGAACGGCACTTTTTTTTTGTACAAAATGGGATGAATGACCAGGTCACAAGGACCCCGAAAGCCCAGAGAAGGTTGGGAGGAGAGAACCCACTGGGCAGCTGTTGGGAGACAGGTGGTAGCCTCCTGTCCAGGCCACATTCTTTAATGTGCACAGAGTACGGCTCTCCACAGAGAGGACCACTGCTTAACATCCCATCTGATGGACAGAGGCCTTTCCAAGCCCATCAGTGTCCCCTACTGATTTTGGCAGGGAAGGGAGTTTTGTGGAAATAAATCTCAATGCCACAGGTGGGATTTGAACCTGGGAACTACAGATTACAAGCCTGGTGCGATACTGACTAACCCACCTCTGGCTCCTACGTGTACCGAGGAAATATTATAACATTTGATCTGTTTGAATCCTTTGCATGAATGAGGAGAAAAAAATACTCTTCATAACAAAATAAAAATGACTGATTTAACATAAGTTTATTATATATGTCAGTGGATTACCAAAGTATGCAAAGGAATGTCCAACAAGTATTTTTTACATTAAAGAAAATTCAGATTGTTATAAATAAAACGTTTGCGAGATACTAATGAAATGCATACCCATTTTCAACAACTGTATTCAGACCCATCTTATTATATATATACCTAATATTAGATGCCTAATATAAATATTTTCAATCATTTTTTTACTTAACTCAGTAATTAGCATTATTTCCTGCACAGTAAATTTGCTTTAAACTTCTAATTCACTACTGGAAACCCCAATTAGGTAGATAACTGTACATTATATTCAATTCTCGGCAACAGTAATATGATAGCGATTTGAGTGCATTTTTCTCCTTCACAACAAATTATTAATATCAACCAATGTGATGGTTTGATTAGTAGCTGTAACCGGAAATGTTAATGCATAATTCCCTGAACACTAAACTCTTGATGTTTGTTTAAACTACACACATTACAAAAGAAGATACCACTCTGAATTTAATGTTGATCAATTTTAGAGGAAAAATTGTCTAAAACTGTGGTATCACTTTGTCAAGGAAGGTATCACTCATAGTTTAACATCGATATCAAATTGATATCGATGTTATATTGATATATACTCCCTTAAAAAAGGTGAGATATGAAAATGTTTGTTCCTTTGTATCTAAAAACACAAGTGCCAAAAGTAACAAGTGTTGGCACAACAACAACCCCCATGCTCTTTCTCCCCCCCCCCCCTAAAAAAGAGGGAATATATGAAAATCACTGTTCTGCTATACCTTCTAAATGCGAAGGCCTACAATTACGAGTTAGGTGTCAAATGAAAGCTAATACATTGAAGAGCCAAAACATTATGACCAGTGCATCTTTAAGAAAATCAAAGCAACTGCAGGTTGTTTTGATGGTGCATGTCAGGGTCATGAAATGGTATAAATAACACCTAATTTTGAGCTCTGTAAATATGTTTTATTCTTGCTCTTTAGATGAAAGGCAGCGAACTTAAGTGTGTTTGACAAAAGCCAAATTGTAATGGCCAGAGACTGGGTCAGAGCATTTCCAAGACAGCAAGGCTTGTGGGTTGCTCACAGTCAGTCGTGGTTAGTACCTCCAAAAAGTGGTACAAGGAGGAGAAAACCATGAACTGCCAGCAAGGTGTAGGCCAACAACAGCTCATCGATGCTAGAGTTGAGCAAAGGCTAATCCATATGGCACAAGCCAACAGAAGGGATACAGTGACACAACTCACCCCATAATTTGAATGCTGGTAACGGGAGTAATGTATCACAACACACAGTACATCGAAACCTAGTGAAAATGGGGCTGTGTGGCTGTAAGCTACTCTGAATACCTATGCTAACCTCAGTTCACTGTTGAAAGCACCTACAATGTGCACATGAGCATCAAACTGGGCCTTGAATGATTGAAAAGTCATCGGGTCCGATGAATCTCATTTCCTATAGCACCATGTGGACAGCCAGGTACATGTGCATCATTTACCTGGGGAAGTGTTGGCACCAGGATGCACTATGGGATAAAAACAAGCTGGTGGAGGAAGTGTAATGCATTGGGCAATGTTCTGCTAGGAAACTCTGTCTCCAGTCATTCATGTGCAGGAAACTATTACATCTAACACCTACCTAAACATCACTGCAGACCAGATACACCTTTCATGGCAACAGTATTCCCCTCTAGTAGTGCCTTCTTTCAGAAGGATAATTCACCATGTCACACTGTCCAGATTGTTCGAGAATGGTTCACAGAACAAGAGGATGACTTTCAGGTATTGCCCTGGCCTCCAAATTCCCCAGACATCAATCCAATTGAGCATCTGTGGTTTGTGTTGGAACAGCATATCCAGTCTGTGGCAGCTCAACCACAGACACAAGAGTTAAAGGACTTATTGATAACGTTTCACAAGACGTACGTTTTTACGTAGGTTTTTACAAGAGTTAAAGGATCTATTGATAATGTATTGGTGCCAGATACCACAAGACACCTTTAGAAATCTTGTAGCATCCATGCCTCGCTGGGTACGAGCTGTTTTGGCAGCACATGGAAGACCAACATCATATTAGGCAGGTGGTCATAATGTTTTGGCTCTTTGGTGCATGATAACTGTCAAAGACTATTTTCAATTTTGCCCCCCACCATTCTCCTCCCCCCAAAAAGAGGGTCGATTTTTGCAGGGGTGGACGAGTTATATCTCAAATTAAAGCTTGTAATATCTCCAATGCCATGAGATACTTAAACATGACACCAAAAACAAGGATTTGGGTTGTTTTACCTCTGAGCGGCACTTTTTTGCATACCATGGGCTAAATGGCCAGGTCACATGGACCTCGAAGGCTCAGAGAAAGTTGGGGGAGGGGACCCACTGTTAGGAGACAGATGGTAGCCTCCTGTCAAGGCCATCCAGCGTGTTCTTTAACGTGCACAGGGTATGGCTCTCCCGCACACGGGGCCACGGCTTCACGTCCCATCCGACGGACAGCGGCCTTTCCAAGCCCATCGGTGTCCCCTACTGATCATGGGCTGGGCAGGGAATTTTGTGGAAATAAATCTCAACACTGACCCAGCTGGGACTCAAACCTGGGAACTACAGATTACGAGCCTGGCGCGCTACTGACTGAGCCACCCCCGCACCACCAAAAACAAGGAGAGGAGAAATGTGGTCGATGTTTATGAGTCATAAATCACATGAAAGTTTCTGAAGGTACATGTTTTTAGTGACAAAGAAAAAATATAATTAAATGAAAAAAAATATCTATCTTCTTATATGCATCCTAAAAAGCAAAAAATGAAACTAAAGCATATTGATGCAATCATTCACTGAATTTGTATTCACTTCAAAAGAAGATAGGGCACTGATTTACCTACTCAACAAGATTACCTGCATGTTATCTTCCATTGAAGTGAATACAAATTTGACTGATTGCACCATCAATATGCTTTACTTTTATTTTCTACTTTTTAGGGTGCATATTGAAAGAATATTTTTTTCTAATATTTATAGTTAATTTTCACATTACTCTAAAAAAAGTATCATTAAAATTAATACACCTATCATTTTTGTTAAATATTTAATTTTCATTGATCCAGAGAATAATATTGTTTAATTTGGCACATAAGATGCCATGTTTCATTTTATCAGTTATTTGGCCAAAAAAACCTTCTAAATCTCACTTTTTTTTAATGAGCATATTTGAAAAAAAGCCGTCACATGGTACAAGTCAGTTATATCAGCCATATACCATTATTATATTGGATATAATCAATGTACTTTATCAGTAACTAATCTTATTAACTGTACAACATTTTTTCTTTGGTGAATATGTTTTCCTATAGATTTCTTTGGATAATATATAAGTATGAGCCTGCATTTCACTGGAATTTAAGCAATTACTCACATGGATTACCTTTAAAAAGATAAGATTTTAAAAAGGCTTTTGACTCTGTCTACTGATATAATTTGTGGCTGATCATTAGATCATATGGAATATATCTGACAAACTAATTAGCATAATGAAAGCTCTCTACAATAAACCTGAATCATATGTTATTATAATTGGTAAAGCTTGTAGCCATTGGTTTAGCATTGCTACCAGAGTTAGACAAAGATGCATTATATTGCCTTTTCTCTTTAGTTCGGTTACTGATTATGTTACGCATAATTTTCTGCTATAGAAGTTTTTGGCCTTAAATGATTTAAAGATATATGTTTAATATTTAATTTAAAGATATATGTTAAAAGATATGAAAATTTATGATTTAGATTATGCTGATGATTTAGCCCTTTTGGCAAATGATGTTGATGAGATGAATTCTTTCATTAGGGATGTTAATGAGACTGGTAGTAGAGTTGGTTTGGTGATAAACAGAGATAAAACTAAACTGATGAAAATTGATTAGGCAGTTGGTGCTTCAGTCACTCTGAATGGTTGCACCCTTGAGAAAGTGTCTCAGTTTAATTATCTTGGGAGCTATGTAACAGATACTGGTGATGTGTATACTAATAATCACCACTTTGTAAGTTGATTTAGTTTTAGAGGAAAAATTGTGGAGCCGGGTGGGATATGAACCACGATCTCCTGATAGCATGTCAGGTGCTCTGGACCACTGAGCTACTGGCCGCTGATCAAGATCGCCTCTAATTAATGATATGAACATTCTCAACCTACAGTACATATTCCATTATGTCACATATAGGCACTGTTCAGGCAATCTTAGCCACAATCAGCAGATAAATGCCATATAGATGGAAAGTATATCTTACAAGTATACAATTGATTAAATATTGAAAAAACTCGACTTTCTTGGTATATACTAAATAATCACCACTTTGTAAGTCGATTTCATTTTAGAGGAAAATTGTCTTGGGCCGGGTGGGATACGAAACCCACAACCTCCTGATAACATGTCAGGTGCTCTGGGCCACTGAGCTACAAGCTGCCAATCAAGATCTCTAATTAATGATATGAACATTCTCAACCTACAGTACATATTCCATTATGTAATAATTAAGGACACAATGTCCTTAATTATTACATAATTATTACTTAATTATTACATTAAAAGGTGCTGTTCAAGCGATCTTAGCCACAATTGGCAGATAAAAAATGCCATATACAGGGTGATTCAAAACTTATCGTTCAAATTTCGTGGGGGGGTAGGGAATACGTCAGGAAACCGATTTCACGTAGGAAAGTATGTCCGCAAACGTCATCTACATGAACAAAATGGACAAGTAAAGTGAACACAAGGAAACAGTACAGTTAAGTGGTAACGAATGTGACTTTTATTCCAACAAGGTAAAGTACAGGTCACAGTAGGTGCTCAAAATTGCAACCATTTACACGGACACAGGATTCACAGCGCCGTTGCATTGACTGCCGAACATTTTCAAAAACGCCTGGCATATCATGGACAATGCCTGCGGCGGCCACTATTCGTGCAACAAGGTCCATTTCACTGTCGACGGGGGTCTCGTACACATGGTCTTTCATGGCCCCCCACAAAAAGAAATCCATGGGCGATAAATCAGGTGACCTGGGTGGCCAAGCGATCGGTCCACCTCTACCGATCCATCGAGCTCCGAATGTTCAGTTCAGGTAATCACGCGCAACAATTGTGCTATGGGCTGGAGCCCCGTCATGTTGATACCACATATCTCAGCGGATATGCGCAGGAACAGTGCCCAGAAAAGTCAATAACACTGTCTCGAGAAATATTAGGTATTTCCGGCCGTCCAATCGGGGCGGTAGCAAGTAAGGTCCCAACAAACAGTCACCAATGATTCCAGCCCACACATTTACGGCAAAACGATGTTGCGCAGCGTGACTTCTCGTACCATGCGGGTTGTCGTAAGCCCACACATGTGAATTGTGTGTATTGAACACACCTTCACGAGTGAATGAAGCTTCATCTGTAAAAAGGACAGAAGCTGGAAAACTGGGGTCTACGGCACCTTTCTGCATGAACCATTGTGCAAATTCTACACACTTCGGATAATCGTCAGGATGCAGTAACTGCACCCTTTGCAGATGGTAAGGATGCACATGTTCCTCGTGCAGTATCCGCCACATTGCTGACTGAGAGACCCCAAGATGCTGAGCAATAGCTCGTGTGCTGGTATTCAGATTATCTTCGATGGGCTGTAGGACTTGATCTGTGGCGTTGACAGTCTGAGTCAGTCGTCTTCTCCCCGTATCCTGCATGTTGCTGCACAGTGAACCACGTTCGCGCAGATTGCGATGCACACGTGCAAACATTTGATGCTGTGGTATTCTTCTGTTGGGGTATCGGTCATCGTAAACTTGCCTAGCTCGGCGGCCGCTTTCGCCAGCTGCCCCATATGCGAGATGCATATCCGCTAGCTCTTGATGCGTAAAACGATTCATCTTATCACTAGTAAGTCAGCTCGTACACTGATGACAGTGGGAGTGGTCGGGCGAGCTGTACACTGGTTGGGTACACACAGCGCCCTATACGCATGCGTACATTTGCGGACATTCTTTCCTATGTGAAATCGGTTTCCTGACGTATTCCCTACCTCCCCACGAAATTTGAACGATAATTTTTGAATCACCCTGTAGATGGAAAGTATATCCTATCCGGCTCAAGACAATTTTTCCTCTAAAATTAAATCGACTTACAAAGTGGTGATTATTTAGCATATACCAAGAAAGTCAAGTTTATTCAATATTTAACTGGTCATGTGAAGTATGAGATTAACAGGTGAATAGGGATTGCCTCTGGGACTTTTAGAAATCTATGGAGAATGTGGAGAAATAGGTGTATACACCTAAAGACTAAAATTAGACCTATAATAGCTTGGTTCTTTCTAGGGTTAGTTATGGTAGTGAAACTTGGGCACTTTGTAAACAAGATAGCGAGAAACTTGATGCTTTTGATTATAGTTGCTTACACAGTATCTTGGGTATTAGGTAGTTCAACTTTATAAGTAATGATGAGGTTAGGGAAAGGAGTTTGCAACCTCCTTTAAGCAGCATATTGTGCAGAGAGAGATTCCATTGGTTTGGCCTTGTTGTCCATATGGATAATCATAGATTAGTGAATAGGGTTATGAACAGTGTGCCTAAAGGCCTCAGAAAGAGGGGGAGGCCTAGGATGCAGTAGGCAGACAATGTCAAAGAGGACCGTGTTGAATTAGTGTGCAGCAAATGCAGCAGATGTAGCTCAGCACAGATGTGTTTGGAGAACTAAAGTGCATGGTCTGGTTGGACCTCTGTAGCCCTTGGCTGCTTGAAGATGATGATGATGATGATGAATACTGATGAGATAAACTATTTCATTAGAGCTGTTCATGAGACTGGTAATAGTGTAGGTTTGATGACAACAGAGCAAAAACTAAAGTGATGAAAATTGGTCAGACAGGTTCTGCTTCAGTTACTTTGAATGGTAATGGTTGCATTCTTGAGCAAGTATCTATGTTTATTATCTTGGGAGCTGTTTAATAGATACTGGTAATGAGTGGCATGAAATATAGAGAAGAATAATGATTGCTACTGGAACCATTAAGAATATTTGGAGAGTGTAAGGGTTCAATCAAGTTAGGGTGAAGGGGGGAAGCCATGAGTGCTATTGTGACAGACCTCTTCATCTAGCAAGAGCATCAAAGTCTGTTCTGTTAGGGGCAGGAAATGAGAAATGTACCTAAGGACTTCTGTGTGTGGGAAGTTTTGGCAGCATGCAGAAGATGTGGACATACCTCATTGGCTGTCAAACTCTTACATGCCCAGTGGACATCACATGGCCGTGCTTTGTCAGAAGTTTCAACACACAAGAGTTGTGAGAGAGCTCTGGGGGTGTACAGTGGTGATTGCTGTTTTATTTGGCTTCCTGTAAGTGGTTCCTTTGTGAACCTGAAGGCTTGGTTTAGCCTTGTTTCAGTAGAGTGGAAACTCTGAGTGTTTGGTGATTGGCCAGGTGGCAGTTGCTGTTTAGTCACATTTTCATTTAGTTGACAAATAAAGTTGTATATACACAGTCATATCAGAATAATATAACCACCTACCATTCATATTATTAGGTAGGTTATCATATTATTTTATATGACTTGTATATACATAGTACATTTGTAGTTCAATGAGTTATCTACCACTTGAGTCGATCCCAACATATCTGGGTGAAAGAGTTATCAACTCAAATTTTCACATACATGGACTGGAAACAAAGAAAAGAACCTGCCTGTCACAAAGAGTGTGAAAAAATAGGCAAATACACCAAAGATTAAAACTAGGCTGTAAAATAGTTAAGTTTTTTCTAGGGTATGAATTATGGTACTGAAACTTGGACCCTTTGTAAGCAAGATAACAAGAAACTTGACGCCTTTGATTTTAGATGCTTATGCAGTATCATGGGCATTAGGTGGTTTCACTTTGTAAGTATACATAGCTTTAGAATGGCTAATAGGGTTATTAAATGCAAGCTAAAAAGCCTTGGGAAAAAGAGAAGACCTAGGATGCAATGGCCAGAGAAGTTCATGACAAGTCATGTTTGGAGAACAAAATTGCAGATACAAACTTAGATACTCCCTGGTTAGACCTCTATAATATATGGCTGCATGAGGATTTTGTATGCATATATGTATGTTTTTTGGAAATTGCAAGATTTTTTTTACTAACAGTTTTTTCCCTTATCTGGTGATTACATCATTAACATGTTAAATAAATTTTCTATTGTATAGATATTCAGAAACATGCACAATTCAGAATAAAAAACTTGAAATAAAACTTCATGAAAAGAAAAAAATAAATAAATAAATTAAAATTACCTCGTAGATTGCATGATTTGGTCATTTTGTGCATCCTGAGAATGTTGACAAGGAGGGCTGTTACTCACTCTACTTTCTCCTGACAGTTCATCTAAGTAGAAAACGAGATATATTAACATAAGGAATAAATAAATAAAAAAAGCAATCTTAGTTTTGTTTCAATTTAAAGAAACAGAATGCAATCTGCTAAATACTCGTCTTTTTCTTTTGACCTTCTGGAGTAACTATCAAAATTGCACTTAGTTCAAAACTGATCTACCTACTCAGATCTGAAACATAAATTATAAAAATCTATCACACAAATATTAGCCATATAAGCCAGTAAAATTTGTTTGCTTGGATCTGGGGCTTCTTTATAGGTGAATAAAATTATGGTAACATAAAAATTAACTGTTAAGTGCTAATAAACCATTTAGATATCAAGATTGTAATTTATGCTCCCATTTGTACTCCCATTAGTTTGCTTGTCAATTGCTATGCTCTGAGTTAAAATTCTAAAGCAGCAATTTTAGTGTCAATAAAATTTTAAATAAGTTTTCTCATTGTGAAATACAGAGATTGTAGCATTTTAATTTCAGCACTCTTAATGTGCAAAAAATGTAAAAAAAAGCCACAAAAAAAATTAGGCCATTTAACCAACATCTTTGCCTTGTTCACATTGGAAGATTGGTTTCCATGAAACACAGGCTCATCAAAAGAATACCCATATTTTAAAGTGCTATATTTTATTAAATAATTAATTTTTATATTATAACTAAAAGCAATGTAAAGTTTTTACATTTCTTCCTCCCTTACCCACTAAAAAAGGGTGAAAAATCTTCTAAACAGTAAGAGCTAGGAACACTAAAATAAGTAAACTTCTTAAAGCAACCTAAGGGGTTGAATACCCAACCTCCACTGCCAAAAATGGACAAATGCATAAAAAGATTGCAGAGTTTATTAGGTTATATCTCAAATGACAACTGCTGACAAGGCAGGATCATAATTTAATGGGCTACCATAAAATATGATCCTGCTTGTCTTCATTGCTGAAATTATTATTATTATTACATTTCTTAAGGGAAGAAATATAATTATATTACCTAAGACATTAACCTTTTACATGTCAAGTTTAAAGAACAGAATGCACTGCAGATGGATTAATTTTGAAGTGCTTCCACCCCCCAAAAAAGAACAACTTTAAAACTTTATCCTGAAATAACTATAAGATATAAATAGGTTATGCCATATATCAAAATCAAAAGCATTTTATTGTGAATTTTTCAGAAAATAAACATTTGAGAAAAACAGCACACACATTAGTTTTTACAGTGCTAATATAAAATGGTCTGTAAATGGTAGCTAGGTAGTCACTGGAAGGAGAGCTATGCACCAATCCCCTATGATGATGCATAGAACCGGCCAGGCCTAGCACCTAATGTCTGACTCCGCCTTCTCGTGGTGCAGACCGTTAGTACCTTTCAAAATAGATACTCTCTTGTGGAAGTGAACGGAAGGGGAGGGCTGCCAGATTAGTGTGGCCTACTGATCTGGACAACTATGGCTACTTTTCCTTTTTTTCTACCCTGTAGAGGAGTGGTCAACCACACAGGGTCCTAGTGCTGACAATATAAACCCACTGGACTGGACAGATATATGGCTCTGAGCTTGATTATGGATCCTGATTTTGCTGCACTGGTGGGCTTCTGTGGAGGGAAAATCTTATGCTGTGTTTTCTGTTTGTTTGTGGGTTGACAACCCCAAGTGAATAAATTCACAGGATATGTTTATCAGCTGGTGGATAATCCTGAGCAGAAGTCATCGCAGGCACCTGAACTCTTTGCTTCTATTGGCATCGTCAAATTCTACATTGGAGAAAGTCTTCCAGTGTAGATGGCTTAAGCCTTTAGTAGTGGGGGAACGGGTCTTTGCCCCATGTCTGCGATTAGGGGGCTGTTTGATATTGTCGGCATTCCCAGGGCATATAGGGGAGCTGAAATTGGATCTGACCATTACCTTGTTAAAAGTGTCTTGCAACTTAAACTTAAAAAGTGTTGTGCTAGGGTTAAAAAATTTGCTTTTAATACTGACGCTCTGAAAGACCCAGTTATAGCCAAAGCTTACCATGATAGGTTACTTAGTCATTATGACAGTCATGGTATGCTTACTACTGAAGTTGAGGAAGAATGGGATCATTTTAAACAGGCTTTTTTTGGACACTAACAGTACTCTTTTAGGAAAAAAGGAGCAGAAGAGACAGAATTATTTGAGTGATAAGGCACTTGAGCTTATTTCGGAAAGAAAGAACTGCAGGAATGTCCTTAATCAATACCCTACTAGTCCTAATAGAAAGCATTACAAAGAACTTAATAAACAGGTAAAAGATCAGTTAGCTGCTGATAAGAATTTTTGGCTTGATGGTTTGGCTGACAACGCCGAGGAAGCAGTTAGACAGCACAACAGCAGAGAGCTGTACCAGATACTTAATGTTTTGTGTGGTAGAAAACAGACAGGTATACAAGGATTGAAGGATAAACAAGGTAAGGTTATAGAAGGTGAGGATTCTGTCATGGCTAGGTGTGCTGAGCATTTCAGTGATGTTCTAAACAATGTAGTTAGTTCTACTCCCATTGTTTGCAATGATGATAGATGCATTGGTGGCCCTATAACACAATCTGAAGTAATGTTGGCCCTATAACACAATCTGAAGTTATTTTGGCTGTTTCTAAAACTTAAACTACATAAATCCCCAGGGGTAGATGAAATTACTACCGAAATGCTTAGAGCTGGGAATGTTTCGGTTACCACTTGGATGACTGAAATTCTGAATATCTTTTATGATAAAGGCATGGTTCCTAAGGATTTTACTAGAGCTGTTATTATCCCTATTTTCAAAAAAGGTGATCGCAGTTCTTGTGATAACTATAGGGGTATCAGCCTACTCTCTGTTCCAGGGAAAGTTCTTTCCATGATTGTGCTTAATAGAATTAAGAATCTGGTTGACAGTCAATTGCGTGATGAGCAATGTGGATTCAGAAGTGGTAGGGGATGTGTGGATCAGATATTTTCACTCAGGCAGAATCTTGAGAAATGTTTAGAGTTTCAGAAACCTTTGGTTGCTAGCTTCGTTGATTTCAAAAAGGCTTTTGACTCTGTTGATCATCATAATTTGTAGTTGATTGTGATATCATATGGTATACCAGACAAGTCATTTAACAATGAAAGCTCTCTATAATAACACTGAGTCGTGTGTGAGAGTTGGTAAGTCTTGTAGCAATTGGTTTAGCATTACTTCTGGTGTTCGACAAGGGTGCATTTTGTCTCCTTTTCTCATTAGTTTGGTTATGGATTTTGTTATGCGAAATTCACTGCAAGGGAAAGATTTTGGCCTTAAATGGTCTGGAGATACAAAAAATTTCTGATTTAGATTATGCTGATGATTTAGCCCTTTTGGCAAATGATGTTGATGAGATGAACTCTTTCATTCGAGCTGTTGATGAGACTGGTAGTAGAGTAGGTTTGGTTATAAACAGAGAGAAAACTAAAGTGATTAAAATTGGTCAGGCAGGCTGTGATTCAGTTAATCTGAATGATTGCAATCTTGAGCAGGTGTTACAGTTCAATTATCTTGGGAGCTATGTAACAGATAATGGTGATGTGCAGCATGAGATTAACAGACGAATAGGGATTGCTGCCAGGACTTTTAAGAATCTTTGGAGAGTGTGGAGAAATAGGCGTATAAACCTAAAGACTAAAATTACACTGTATAATAGTTTGGTTCTTTCTAGGGTTAGTTATGGTAGTGAAACTTGGACACTTTGTAAACAAGATAACAGGAAACTAGATGCTTTTGATTCCAGAGGCTTACGCAGTATCTTGGGCATTAGGTGGTTCAACTTTGTAACTAATGATGAGGTTAGGCAAAGGAGTTTGCAACCTCCTTTAAGCAGCATATTGTGCAGAGAGAGACTCCGTTGGTTTGGCCATGTTGCCCGTATGAATAATTATAGATTGGCGAATAGGGTTATGAACAGTGTGCCTAAAGGCCTCAGAAAGAAGGGGAGACCTAGGATGCGGTGGGCAGACAATGTCAAACAGGATCTTGTTAGAATTGGTGTGCAGTGGCCAGATGCAGTAGATGTAGCTCAGGATAGACTTGCTTGGGGAACTAAATTGTATGGTCTGGTTGGACCTCCGTAGCCCATGGCTGCTTGAGGATGATGATGATGATGAATATAAAATATAATAAAAAAGAGTAATTTAATTGGATTTGTGTCTAATTTTAAAATAACTAATGAGCAGAATATGGCATATTATATCTTAAAAGAAAAAGCTTTTAGTTCTACACTGCCACATACAGAGATTCACCTGGAGCAGATTAATTATAGATTTCCATTTTTTTTTTCTTGTACAATACTGCTGAAAGTTTCACCAGAGTCACTATACTGTTCACTTTCACTTCCAGTATTGACATTTACTATTAACCCATTATACAGGTTATTTTAAAGGGAATTTCAAAAGATTAAGGGTTGAATGGCAAAGGTTCAAAAATGCACTCTGCAAGGAACTTTATTTTGGGAATATTACAAAAAGGAAACAATTAAAATGCTACAATGTAGGGGGAAAAGTTACAGCAAATGCTTTCTTTCCTCATATTTTGAAACTTTATTAGACATCTAAATCATCACATATATTATCAAATTTAGTTTGTAAATCTTCATGATAGATCAAAAAAATTAAAAATAGCCAATTTACATTAGGAAAAAGAAAACACTTAGAACATATTATCTTGAAACTGTAGTTCCCAATGGATATGATACTGCACTTAGCTCTGGAAACAATAGTTACTTCTGGCAATTTAAGGGTTAAATAATGGTTGCCAAGCTCTAAGAAAAGCACTCGCTCTTTTTTTTTTCTTTTCAAACATAAATGAGTGTTATTCATTGACATGGATACACAACTAGACCACTAAATGTTCACATGCTTGAATTCCAAAAGCAGGATAACAATTTTTTTTTCTCCAGATGTACCACTCTCCAAGCATTTAATGATAGAAAGTTGCACTTCACTTGTTTGAAGTTTTCATCATCCTATGCAAGTTACCATCCTATACAAGTGGTAACTTGTGAATATAATTTGTCATCAGAATTGTTACTCTTATCAGTTGCAACATAAAATGGAGATCTGGGTTGGCAGTTTTACCTCTGAATGATACTTTTTCGCACACAATGGACTAAAAATGGCCAAGTTGTAAGGACGCCAAGGCTCAGAGAAAATTGGGGGAAGGGGACCCACCGGACAGCTGTTAGGAGATAGATGGAAGCTTTCCATCAAGCCCATCCAGCATGTTCTTTAACATGAACAGGGTGCTCTCCTGTACACAGTGGCCACAAATTTACAACCCAACCAACTGACACTGGCATTTCCAAGCACTTTAGTATCCCCTTTCTGACTGAGGGCATGGTAGGAATTTAGCAGAGATAAATCTCAAAACCAGCACAAACAGAACTCAAACATGGAAATTGCAGATTATGACCCTAACATGCTACCAACTGAGCCAATCTCCACCCCAAAATAGGGAGAAATTTTTATAGCACTATTTTTTTCTGTGTAGCTTGTAGCAAGTCCTTGAACAATATTTGTTTTGTTCCAGCCATATACATATTTACTCACCTCAGCCATATTAGAAAGCATCACTTTATGGAATGCTGATGACATGATCGGAAACTGCTAATGAGATGTGCTTCAGAAAAAATGTTTTAAATAAGACTTCAGCATTGATTAGTTGATTGACAACACACACACATATACATAAACACACACATACATACATAATCATAAAGCATCCAAGGGTTACAGAGTTCCAACCAAACCATGTAATTTAGTTCCTCAAACGTGTTTGTCCTGAGCTACAGCTGCTTCATTTGGTCACTGTACACTAATTATAACAAGATCCTGTTTGCCATTGTCTGCCTACTAAATTCTAGGTCTCCCCCTCTTTAAGCACACTGTTCATAACCTTATTCGCTAATCTATAGTTATGCATACAGGCAACATGGCCAAACCATTGCATTAATATGCTGCTCAAAGGTGGTTACTGACTACTTTGACTAATCTCATTGTTACTTACGAGGTCAAATTACCTAATGCCCAAGATAATGCATAAACATAAGGAATCAAAGGCATCAAAAGTACCTGGTTATCTGGTTTATAAAGGGTCCAGGCCTTGCTACTATAACTAACTTTAGAAAGGACAAAACTATTGTACAGCTCAATTTTAGTTTTTAGGTGTAAATGACTTTTTCCTCACTCTCCATTGATTCTTAAAGGTCCCAGTAGAAATTCCTATTCTTTTGTTTATTTCATGCCACACATCACCAGTATCTCTTACATGGCTCCCAAGACAATTAAACTCAAGCAGAACCTGCCTGACCAATTTTCATCACTTTAGTTTTCCCTCTGTTATCACCAAACCTACACTATTACCAGTCTCATCAACAGCTCTAATGAAAGAGTTCAGCTCATCAATATTATTTATCTCTTAACTATTTAAAGCCAAAATCTTCCATATAACAGAGAATTCCACATAACTAAAGTTAATAACCAAACTAAAGAGAAAAGGAGACATAATGCATCTTTGTCTAACTCTGGTAGCAATGCTAAATCAATTGCTACAAGCCTTCGAAACACCTACACAAAAAACCAGATTTAAATGTTGAATAATTTAGCATATAGCATGCCATAATTTTTTTCATTAGTTATTTGGCAAAAAAACTGAAAATTTCTTTTTTTTTGGTTGAGCACAATGAACAAATACCTATGCCTCTGGATGTAAACCAATTTTTTTTTTGGCTAAAAAATCAGCACTTTAGCGTCGATTTAAATTTTAGATGAAAAATTGTCTTGAGCTGGGTGGGATACGAACCCACGACCTCCTGATAACATGTCGTGGGTTTGTATCCCACCCAGCTCAAGACAATTTTTCCTCTAAAATTTAAATCGACACTAAAGTGCTGATTTATTAGTTGATATGGAATACATCGAGCTTATTTCATTATTTATTTTTTTGGCTAAATTCTGAAAGGGTAAATAAACACATAAAAAGATCTGTTAACAACTGATAGGAATCTTTGGCTTGATAGCAAGCAAAGGAAGCAGCTAGACAAACACATCGCAGAGTTGTGCCAGATAGTTAATATTTTATGGAGGAAAAAACAGACTGGTATACAAGTATTGAGGAATAAACATGGTAAGGTGAGGATTCTGCCATGGCTAGGTGGGCAGAGCATTTCAGAGATGCTCTAGATAATATGGTAGGCAGAACCTATAACTAGGTTCTCAGATGTAAAGCACTCTCTCACTTTTGAGACTTGCTCCCAAAAAAACCGTGCTTTTAAATGTTTTAAACTATCTACCACAGCACATTCATGATTAAATCTTATTAGTTCTACTCCCAATGTTTGCAACGAGGATAGATGCATTAGTGGCTTTAATATTAGCACAATATTACAATCTGAAGTTAGTATGGGCATCTTTATATTAACATTTTATAACCTCCAGGAAGAGATGAAAGCATGGGTATCTGCAGAGGGGGGCAAACGGGGCACTTACACCCCCCCCCCCCCCCCGGATTGAGTAAAAAAAACCACAAATTATAATCGTAATAATTTAAATGTAATTAATTTTTATACATTATGCATGTGTTTTTGCATTGATGCAATACTGTATTCTGTAATCTACTTGTGAAAAAAATCCTAAAAAATTAAATAATTAAAAATTTATTGATGTAATTATTTGTCTCCAAGCTTTGCCCCCCACCCCCCTGGAAAATTTTCTGTGGACGCCCATCGATGAAAGTATTTCTGAAATGCTCAGAGCTGAGAATATTGCTATATGGCTGATTGAAAATTTTTTATATTCTTTACGATTATCCTATTTTTTTACCTTTCTAGAGCAATGTTAATCAGTTCATATTTCGAATTCTAGTGACCTAGAAAGTAAACTTCAGTGTCACAGTAAAAGGTTGTAAAAAAATTTTTTTCGGATAAAAATCAGCAGTTTTTTTTAACTGTTTCTAATCAAATATAAAAAAATAACATTTAAATCTATGATATATATATATACCAGGTGATCCAAAATAAACAGAAAAAGTAAAAATGCAATAATTCGAAAAGTATAGACAGTAGCATGATGCAGTTTTCACAGAAATGCACAGAAAGATATGGGATTTTTTTAATAACGAAAAATTTTATTGCCATAGTTACACTTGTCACCAACAGGTGGTGCTGTAGCTATCCCGCAGCTGCTGCCTGTTTAAACAGATCTGCTGGCCGCCACTCCTCAAACGGTGCGAGACTGTGAACATTGATCAATCTGACTTTGCCATGAGGTACGTAAATTTCAGATGTAGTGTAGCTGCGCCACTGTACAAACTACTGACACAACTGAAGTGCCACCTGTCAGTGGCAAATGTAACTATTCTGGCAATAAAATTTTTTGTTATTAAAAAAATCCCATGTCTTTCTGTGCATTTCTGTGAAAACCGCATCGTGCTACTGTGTATACTTTTCGAATTATTGCATTTTTACTTTTTCTGTTACTTTTGGATCACCTGTTATTTATTTGTTGATTCCACTTGAAAAAATTAGGATAAATTTAAAAAAATAAATCTGAGTCTGCAGTGAATGTATGCAGATGTTCAGTCACCATAAATAGCATCAAGTAAGTTAAGTCTCCATAATAAAGCGACTCATTCTAAAATTCAGTCCTTCAGTTAAACTTTAAATGTTTTAATACATTTTAGTTATTTTTTCATAGTTCTTTATCACTTTTAAGAAATATTTTGAGATTTTTTATTTAAATTATCTTGTTTAAAAAAAATTATTTTTTTTATGACACTGCTTTTCTTAGGACTGGAGTTTACCAATTGTCAGAAGTCTATGAATATGCATAAACAAATAAAAAATTTAGAAAAAACTAAATAAATGAAAGATTCAATCATTAACAGAAATGTTATGAACTGTTTACATTAGAATAATAAAATAATTTAGAAAAAAGAGGGGAATTTTTTATTTTACTAGAGTAATAAACGTAAAAAAAATGCAGTAGCATAACTTTATTAAAATCTCTATGACAATGTATATCATTAAAACGCAGTGGGATAAAGCAGTAAAATCTGACAAAAATGATAACATTTAAGTATCAGCTCTTAGGTAGACATGTTAATGCAACATGGATGCCTATGTAAGATAAGAGTTGCAAATCGTTCTTACAGGTACAGTACTGTCTTAAATATTTATATTACTGATTCTGTTATACAAAATCAGTAAACGGGGCATAATTTATGATTATTTATAGAAGAAACTCAACAAAAATACTCAAAGTAGGTAAGGATTTGCCATGCAAGTCAGAAGATTACATATTCAGACCTGTGTAGCATGCTTGGCTATTGATCTAAGGGACCTGGGTTCGAGCCCCGGGTACAGCATGGATGTGTGTGTTGTTTTTCTGCTGAGGTCCTGCCATCCTCTCAGACCTACTACTCTGACATATAAACTGACAGGCTCCTGTCAGACCTCTGTGGCAAACAGCTGCTTGAGGGGGGTATTTATATATATTTTTTTTATTTTATTACTTCAAAGTGTAATTACCAGAGCGTTATACATTAGAATGTCATTGGCATAGCTTTAAGTGATAGGCAATTTTGCTGTGCAAGGCGAATTGTGCTAGTTATGCGACATTTCAAAGCTTATTTAAAAGCACATTCACCACTAACCTATGAGGTCAATAGTAATAATATTAATGTCCAAACCTATGAGGTTCAAACTGACCACATAGGTTAGCTATGATTATGCTTTTAAATAAGCTTTGAACTGTCACATAACTTATAATACAATTCACCTTGCACAGCAAAATTGCATGTCACTTCCATGCTTGCAATTAGGGGGCTGTTTGATATTGTCAGCATTCCCTCTCTCAATAAACATAGTTTCTTTAAACATCCCACTAATCATTTTCTCTCCATAGGTAGTTGGAATGTGAGGACTCTGCACAGAGATTATTCTCTTAATGTCCTCACACAAGAATTCCACCATTATAATTTAGATATTCTCGGCTTGAAAGAGATCAGGTGGACAGATAAAGGTCAGATTCTTAATAATAATCTTAAATTTCTCTTTTCAGGGAGGGACGACAATAAGCATCACCAAGGCGTGGGTCTGCTTTTCAGCAGAAACACTAGTGATGCTCTTCTAGGATATGAGTGCATTAATGAAAGGTTTCTTACAGCAAAATTTCAGATAACAGTACTCTTTTAGGAAAAAAAGAGCAGAGGAGCCAAAATTATTTGAGTAATAAGGCACTTAAGCTTATTTCAGAAAGAAAGAACTGTAGGAATGTCCTTAATCAATACCCTACTAGTCCTAATTGAAAGAATTACAGAGAGCTTAATAAACAGTAAAGTATCAGTTAGCTGCTGATAAGAATCTCTGGCTTGGTGGCTTGGCTGACAAAGCCAAGGAAGAAGTTAAACAGTAGAACAGCAGAGAGCTGTAAAAGATAGTTAATGTTTTGTGTGGTAGAAAACGGACAGGTATACAGGCATTGAAGGATAAACAGGTATAGTTATAGAAGGTGATGTTCTAAACAATGTGATTAGTTCTACTCCCATTGTTTGTAATGATGATAGATGCATTACTGGCTTTAATGTTGGCCCTATAACACAGTCTGAAGTTATTTTGGCTATTTTTAAACTTAAGCTACATAAATCCTCAGGGGTTGATGAAATTACTATGGAAATACTTAGAGCTGGGAATGTTTTGGTTACCATATGGATAACTGAAATTCTGAATATCTTTTATGATAAAGGATTTTACCAGAGCTATTATTATCCCTATTTTCAAAAAAGGTGGTTGCAATTATTGTGATAACTATAGGTATATCAGTCTATTTTCTGTTCCAGGTAAAATTCTTTGTTTGATTGTGTTTAATATTGATCTTTCATTAACTTCAATTTGTTAAACAGGAAGTTGAACAGAACAACTTCTATTGCTAAATATTTACTTTTCATTGAAAAATTTCATAGTTGCAAGATTACAGTTCTTAAAAAGAGCAGCTACCAGTTATTTAAACATAAGCTTTCAACATAGTTAAAATCATAAAAACAATCAATTAACAAGTTCACATTCAAATATCTCTTAAAACATAATTTTTAAATGATTTTTTCAAGCTTGCATAATCCACTGATGCTATTACTGATATGCATCAAGCACAAGCAATACATTACCTGCACTGCTGGCACTCTGATGCCAATCGCTAGAGCTGTCAGAATGATAATCAGAGTTAATGCTTGATGGTGATCGTTTTGTAAATGGTTTAGCTGCATGTTTAGTAGAGGATGGGGAGCAGGAAGATGAAGAATTCTGCTGATTTCTGAGTTGCAATCCTATGTTATCAGATGGACTTTTTGAGGGATGAGAACAGAGAGCAAGATGATGTGAATGAGACCTTGAATGAAAAGGAGTTATTTCTGCTAGTGATAGTTCACTACGGGCAGCTATCATACCACCAACATGAGTTAAACGTTGATTCATACTGCTACGGCTGTGGTCATGGAAGCTTCGATGAAGGTGACTTTGCGAGCTGGTATGAACTGGTATATTGTGATCATGAGAACTGACACCTGTACATCCCGGAGAAGAGCGAGGTGTCGGAAATGAATTTTGTTGCTTTGGTGGACTACTGTGTTTTTCTAATGAAGATAAGTTGTTCACACCACCATAACTAGATCCCAAACATGAAGAAAGCACTGCAGATGAAGAATCTTGAATTGTTCTCATAGCCAGCACACAATGGTGTTGCTGATGACTCTCTCTTCTGGACTCGCACGGAATGTTTTGTACCTGAAAATACATCATTTTAAGTCCTTTTTTCTCTCCAGAAATATATCCCCAACAGCAATATCAAATTTAACACTAAAAATACATACAACAGAAGTTCCATATACCAACAAAAGTTTAGTTCCATATTGGAGAATTCAAAATAATTAATATTCTCATCCAAGATGATGAAGTTTTGAAAAATACAATCTCTTCCAATTTGAAGATAGTTCATTGAATATTGTTTTTCATTTTGAAGTAATTCACACTGAAGATTTCCATTATGAATGAACTTACAGGTTGGCAGGTAAGTTTTGTGAGCTTCTTCCCTGGAAATAACACTTATGTGTTTATGTGTAACTGAAGTTACACATAAACTGAAGTTATACATTAGTATAATAAACCATTATTTTAAATCACTGGAATACAATGCATATTTTACTACATTCATTATATTCCAGTGATAATCAAAACTGCCAATGTTACATCAATGGTAAGCCTGTAACTTTGAAAATAAGTTTATTATGAACTTTTTGAAAAATATATAAGTGAAGAAACGTAATATAAAGATCTCAATTAAATATATATATATAAATAGTCCCTTGTTATTTAGCTAATAAGGATACAGCAATATAAAGTGAAATATAGTGCTTTATTGGCATAATGTTGTAGATGGCAAAATAAATTTGAAATGTAAATCACTTATTTGGGTTGTTTTAACCTCTGTACACAAGTGGCTAAATGGCCAGGTCACAAGGACACTGAGGGCTCAGAGCAAGTTAAGGAAAGGGGACCCAGTGTACAGCTGTTAGGAGACAGATGGCAACATCCTGTCAAGACCATCCAGTGTGTTCTTTTACCCTTTCAATGTTTAAGTCGTATGTATATGTTAACAGAATCTGAAATGAGAGAGAGAGGATGTATATAACCGTTTTTGGCAAAAAATTTCGATTTAAAAAAAATAAAAACTGCTGTTCGAAATTTTCTTATACAGTAGATTCTGATAATTGGGGCACATTGGGGCTAGAACACTTTGGGTCCAATTAAGCAGTTGCCCCAATTATGCAAAGTTCCACATAAAGATATTCTCAACAAATTTTTCCTTAAAGGTAGAAAATCTCATGAAAATTAACAAAAAAATGCTATTTTTAAAAACCGAAGATTTTAAAAGTAATTACACAGTACATTCGTCCATTTTTTCCCCCATTTTACACTCATTTCTGCCTTAAACCTATTTCAGTAATTTTAGAATTATTTTTATCATTTATATCATTTATTCAAGCATTCTATGAGTCTTTCCTGCTCTTCAAATTGAAACTATAAATAAAAATATCCTTCTTAGGCTCCAAGACTGGGTGCAGCTGCACTAATTATGTTACAGCTCACTGCCCAAGAGCAGGCAGGTGGTTTGTAGGTGGATCGCACGTGCTATCTCTGTGCTGTGTGTTATAAGTAACTCTGCAATTGCTTGTTTACAGTGTTGTTCTAATATATCATTTACCCTTTTTTTCAGTTAGTATTTACTTTTTTATATTTAAAACTTAGATTTCATTTCAGCAGATTTATTTTATTTCTACAAATTCTCAAACTTTTAGTTGGTTAATCTATAAATCGATTTTTCAGAGTCAGTGTTATATCAGATGGCTGGCTTACAGCTTGTTGCTATGGATATTTTATTTACGATTGCATTAGGTTATATTTGAAATAATGAGTTGAAACAATTGGTTGTCCTGATTGGGATTTGAACCCAGGTCTTCCAGAAGCATGCCAGGCATTCCTGGTCTACAGGACTTCTCCTGTGATAATTTATTACTGATTAGGTTATATATTAATTTTTCTTTTATTATTTCTTTGTTTTCAATATAATAACTTTGATTATGTATTGTTTCCTGAAATTGAATTAGGTCTAGGATACAGAAGCGAAAAGGACTTCCTTGGCATGGAAATCAGTCCTGTTGGGGAAGGACGAATTCAACATCGAATTTTACCCCCCCCCCCACTCCCACTACACTCACTGAGGATATTTTATCTCCCCCCCCCACCACTGGCAAAATCTCAATAATAAAAAATATTAGTTTTTAAGTTTATATTCAATGGTTCTAAAAGATTTTACCCCTCCCCCTAACTTGGGTTCTGTTGTCTTTTTTTCTGCTTTGGTGCACTTAACTAAGATCCCCAAAATTCAACACACAAAGAAAAAAAAACATGCTGTTTAGTAAAAAAAAGCAACCAAGAAAATATTTCTCCATTTCATAACAGAACAGAAAATTTCATTAATGCGAGCAATCCAAGTCACTTTGTATAACACTGGCCCATGGGTTTGGTTGTTTTACCTCTGAGTGGCAATTTTTGCACACAATAGGCTAAATAACCAGGTCACAAGTACACTGAAGGCTCAGAGAAGATTGGTAGAGGGGACCCACTGGAACAGCTGTCAGGAGACAGATGGTAGGCTCCCGACAAGGCCATCCAGTATGTTCTTTAATGTACACGGGTAGGCTCTCCTGCACACAGAGCCATGGCTTAATGTCTTATCCAATGGACAGCAACCTTTCCAAGTTAATTGTCCCCTACTCACCGTGGGCAGGGTTGGGGAGTTTTGTGGAGATAAATCTCAATGCTGACCCAGCTGGAGCTCAAACCTAGAAACTACAGATTACAATGCTGGCCCATGTTCCAAATTATACCACAGTGAAAGGAATGTTTCAGGTAAATATATAAATATATTACTTGAGAAAAATTTACTTTTAATTAATATATAATTTAAATGTTATTCATCACATTTACCAAAATTACACCTTAATTACATAGACCAATTTATTTTTTCATTACATTATTGTGATAAAGTCTTATTAAAATTAATACGGTTGTAAATTTGTTTAAATAAAAAATAATTTACTACACAATATGCTGTTTTCATCAGAGTACAATTCTTAGTCTACTGCAACCAGTTACCAAAATCCATAGTTTAGGTATGAGCTACTAGACGTGGTAAAAAGTTAACTTAAGGGATTTTTTAATCTAGTTAAAAAGTCCAAAGTAGAGTTGTAAAACATTTACCCATTTATAAAAGCCCAGCTGGCTTCAGCTACCATTGCACATCTTGATTAATTCTCGAAGCTTTTGGCTGAGTGGTTAGCGTGCTTGGCTGCAAATCTAAGGGGCCTGGGTTCGAGCCCCGGGTTAAGGCATGGATGTATGTGTCGTTTTTCTGCTGAGGTCCTGCCATCCTCTCAGACCTTCTACTGTGGCATATAAACTGACAGGCTCCTGTCAGACCTCTGTGGCAAGCAGCTGCTTGAGGGGGCATTTATTTTTTATTTCCTTCATGCTGATACTTGAAGCACTGATGATAATACTTAAGAGGATTTCGCAATATAATTGCCATGCACCATAGATACCAGTCCGGATTATGTTTAGTGATGTTATTTCCCTTGATATTTCATCAATAATGATAGACTACGTAAGGTCACAAATCCGTTGTGTATTAACTTTTTACTATTAAATTTTTTAAATTATTTGGAGTTAAATTCTGTTTAATTTGGTATACAAACATAATCTATTTCTGTTGATTGTTTTTTTTTAAGTTGACTTGTTTATCTGACTCAGCACAATTAGTGAAAAGCCTGGACTTTTCTCAAAGAGTGGTGCAGAGAAAAAAATTATGAAATGGGAGAAATATTTACTTGAAACAAGAAAATTATTTTTTTTTTGTTATTCAGAAACAAATTGCCTTTTTATTCATGAGCATAAATAATCATTTACACTACTTTTTTTTAATAATTTTTATTTGCATTGCCAGATGCATTTTTTTTACTATACGACTCTAAAAAAAGTCATTAAAAAAAAAATTTTTTTTTTCTAAAATATTTTATTTTCAGAAAATTCAGAATTAAATACTGATTAATTTGGCACATATCATGCTATAATTTCTTTCATTAGTTATAGGACAACAAAGTTCAATTTTTTTTTTTTGGATGAGCATAGGGAGAAAATAGCTTGGTCTCTGGATGTAAACCAGTTTTTCAGGCTGGATACTGGAAGGATTAACGTGCACAAGGTGTAACGCTCCAAAGATTAATAACTTTTAAAAGTTGACCTTTTATCTGATCCAATTTATTCAAATTCCAGATAGCTCTATCGGTTAATCAAATAAAGTTGAAATAGGGTTTGTTGAGGTATTTGCCAAGCGTTACTTATCGAGTAAGAATTCGAAAATGATTGTCAAGTTTAAATACGATCTAATCAAAGTATCATTACGTTGCTCAAGAGAAAAAAATAGCTACATCTCGAATAAAAATTCTGTCTACACTAATTCATAAAAACTCTGCTACTACATCCACACAATCTAAATACTACTTCATCACTATCTCAATAACTTCAATACTAACTCTGTGACCTAACGTCACCAAGTTATAACAAGCGGTGTACAAAGCAGCACATCATGTTGCACGCCGGGAAAGACGTGCATAAATTGACAATTGCGCGCAAGCTATGATGGAAGAGAGGTCATGTCCTATCACGTGCTTTAGCAGTTGTCAATCAAAAGGTGGGGAGTCACGCATGAGCAACTCCTGCAGCTCGGAAAGAGGACTGAGACAGTCCACAAAATGAATTAAAATCAACAAACTGATAAGTATTACGTAAATAAAGCAAAACTGGTTAAGGAAAAGTAAAAGTGAATGGGTGAACTATCACAAGGGTATGGCTTTCCTGTACATGGAGCCACAGCTTTATGTCCCATCTGATGCATGGCGGCCTTTACAAGCTCATTGGTGTCCCCTACTGACCACAAGCAACCAGGGGAGTTTTACAGAGAAAACTCACAATGATGGCCCAGGCAGGACTCAAACCTGGGAACAGCAGATTACATGCTTAGCACACTACTGACTGAGCCACCTCCACCCCTGTAAATCACTTATGAATTAAAGATAATTTACTTAGGCATAAAAGTGATTACATTTCACAAGTTATCAATTTCATTTCTACAACTGAAACTTTGTAAGACTCATAAATTAGTCTTTGGATTAGGCTCCAAATTATATTTAGTATAAAGTGAATTTTTTGTCTTGAATTATGTTAAATAATAATAATTGAAATAATTTTCAGATTGCAGAAAAGACATAACAAAATTTTAAATATGAAGTATCTTCAGTTTTTGCAATTTTTTGAGTACGCCTTTCACGGGTATGATGCAAGGTAATGATTTAAACATCAGTGTTCTTTGCTCAAAATCATTTTCTTCAAAACTGATAAAAAGTGAAAAAATCATTAAACAATTTCTAAAAACACTCATACTATATAACATACTATGATATATCAGGACCCTAAGCAGTATCTTGTACTTCAACTGTAGATAGGTAATAGTGCAGAATTTACAAATCATAGCCAGGCCACAGATAGGGATGCCAGGCATTCTGGAGTCTGTACGACTGTCCCACAGAACATCATTTTGTTTTGCATACTCCAATCAGCCTAATTTGTATCCCCTCTTGCCTAGTTTTGATTCAATTTGTAGTCTGGACTCAAATTGTAGCAAAATCATCATCAAAATCATCCTCATCATCCTCAAGCAGCCATGGGGTACGGTGGTCCAACCAGACCGTGCAATTCAGTTCTCCAAGCAAGTCTGTCCTCAGCTATATCTACTGCATCTGGCCACTGCACACCAATTCTAACAAGGTCCTGTTTGACACTGCCCACCGCATCTGGCCACTGCACACCAATTCTAACAAGGTCCTGTTTGACATTGCCCACCGCATCCTAGGACTCCCCCTCTTTCTGGAGCCTTTAGGCCCACTGTTCATAACCCTATTCGCCAATCTATAATTATTCATATGGGCAACATGGCCAAACCAACAGAGTCTCTCTCTGCACAATATGCTGCTTAAAGGAGGTTGCGGACTCCTTTGCCTAACCTCATCATTAGCTACAAAGTTGAACCACCTAATGCCCAAGATACTGGGGAAGCATCTAGAATCAAAAGCATCTAGTTTCCTGTTATCCAAGTTTCACTACCATAACTAACCCTAGAAAGAACCAAACTATTATACAGTCTAATTTTAGTCTTTAGGTGTATACACCTATTTCTCCACACTCTCCATAGATTCTGAAAAGTCCCAGCAGCAATACCTATTCGTCTGTTAATCTCATGTTGCACATCACCAGTATCTGTTACATAGCTCCCAAGATAATTAAACTGTGATACCTTCTCAAGACTGCAACCATTCAGATGAACTGAATCACAGCCTGCCTGACCAATTCTCATCACTTTAGTTTTCTCTCTGTTTATAATCAAACCTACTCTACTATCAGTCTCATCAACAGCTCGAACGAAAGAGTTCATCTCATCAACATTACTTGCCAAAAGGGCTAAATCATCAGCAAAATCTAAATCAGAAATTATAGTATCTCCAGACCATTTATGACCAAAATCTTTCCCTTGCAATGAATTTCGCATAACATAATCAATAACCAAACTAAAGAGAAAAGGAAACAAAATGCACCCTTGTCGAACACCAGAAGTAATGCTAAACCAATTGCTATAAGACTTACCAACTCTCACACACGACTCAGTGTTATTATAGAGAGCTTTCATAATGTTAACTAACTTGTCTGGTATACCATATGATCTCACAATCAACCACAAATTATGACGATCAACAGAGTCGAAAGCCTTTTTAAAATCATCAAAGCTAGCAACCAAAGTTTTCTGAAACTCTAAACATTTCTCAAGAATCTGCGTAAGTGAAAATATCTGATCTACACAATATGCTGTCAACCAGATTCTTAATTCTATTAAGCACAATCATGGAAAGAACTTTACCTGGAACTGAGAGTAGGCTGATACCCCTATAGTTATCATAAGAACTGTGATCACCTTTATTGAAAATAGGGATAACAATAGCTCTGGTAAAATCCTTAGAAACCATGCCTTTATCATAAAAGATATTCAAAATTTCAGTCATCCAAGTGGTAACTGAAACATTCCCAGCTCTAAGCATTTCCGTAGTAATTTCATCTACCCCTGGGGATTTATGAAGTTTAAGTTTAGAAATAGAGCAAAATGCAGGCAAGAAATTGCAAATTGTAGTTGGATAAAAGCAAGAAATTTTAAATTGCAGCCCATGCTATTATTTGAACATTTATGGTATTTTAATAAGCAGTTACTATTTCCTTTAAATTTTGAGAAAAATTCTTACTTCCTAAAAATTTTTATTTTCTATAAGCGAAACAAAAAAGAACTCTGCTATGTATATAACTTTCAAACCTAATCCAAAGTTTCATTTCCTGAAAGGAAATCAATAACTCATTGTGTGATTACAGAAAACTGTAAAATGTAAACACCACCATTCTTAAGAAGAATGATGGTGTAATCAATAACCAAGCTAAAGAGAAAAGGAGACAAAATGCACCCTTGTTGAACACCAGAAGTAATGCTAAACAATTGCTACAACACTTACCAACTCTCACACACAATTCAGTGTTATTATAGAGAGCTTTCATTATATTAACTAACTTGTCTGGTATGCCACATGATCTCACAATCAACCACAAATTATGTCGATCAAGAGAGTGAAAAGCCTTTTTGAAATCAACAAAGCTAGTAGCCAAAGTTTTCTGAATCGACATTTTCAATGGGGGCATAACAGCAGATAACATTAAAGTCTTTAATGCTTGCCTGAAATTTAGCTGAGAAACCTGTATACATTCAGTAGTTTTGTTTTCAGAGATATATGTTTAAAATTTTTTATGTCGGATAGGAATTAATGAAATATTATGATTCGCACTTTTGTCATTCCCTAATAGTTTAAACTGTGTCCTCTAATGGTGGAAAAAGTTGAAAATTGCAAAATTTTAAACGAATATTATAAACAGTGTATTATTTAGCTAGAAATTCGAATTTTTGGCTTTTTGAAATTTTGGTTGGTGGAAAATTTAAAAATTATTTTTGCATTGCATGGCTACTAAAATATTATGATTCACACTTTTAAATTTTGCAGTTTCCACAGAGCAACTAACACACATGTGGCACACCACCACTTCTTGTCACTGTAAGAACCCCATAGCACATGGCACAACTATTTGTATGACACGTTTGTTACTCGTGCGCCCTCTGTTGCTGTCGAATGGAAGTAACCCTCTTACGGCAGGAGATGGCCAATTTTTTGTCCGGTGAGCTTATATTGCACCAAATAAATCCTCTCAAAGGAAAACATCTCTTTTATTTATGTTGATAACTGGCAAATCATAATAAAAAGTCTATAAAAATCAATATTTACCTCAGTTTTTGCATGAATACGATCAGATGAAGGACTGCGATTATTCTGGTCAGAAGCTGGATGCATTTCATGTCTGTAATAAAATATGATACAAATCAGTGAGAACTTTTATTTTACATTTTAAAATATTTAACTACACAATTTCACTTTCAAACTTGCAGGGGGAAAACAGTAGGGATAAATGATAATTCACATTTTCAGTTTTCAATCCTTAGGTAGCTTTAATTTACATCATTAGAGGTAACTAAATATGGAAAAGGCAAAAATTTTAGACAACATTGCAAGTGACGTTTCTGGTAGAAATCTGAAATTTCGGTGGTAGAGTGTCGAGAGATATTCCACTGACAGCAACAATGTGTCTCCTATTCTCAGAGGGGTGTGAGAAAAGCAACATTTCAATTTTACGGAATAAAAGACATACTTTTTATGTTGTAAAAGCACTAATAAAATACTACTCTTTGTATTTTCTGAATCATATATTAGTTCGAAATGAAACTTCTAAGGGAGGCAAAAGTAAACAAATAAAGAACTCTAAGCCTGCAATATCGACTAAACTCCTTTTTTCTGAAGAAATGTTTATTGAACTCTATATCAACTTCATTCTCTTTGAAAAGTATTCCCATTTTCATGTATTCTAATTTTAACTGATTCTAATCAGATATCAAAAATAACCTTTAAATTTATTGCATTTAGATATATATTTTACCTATTTTATTCTGCATGAGAAAACTATGATAAAAGTTCAAAATTAAATCTACTTGAGCTGCAGTGATCTTAAGTACACGTTGTATCACTGTAAATAGCATCAAGTAGCAACAATTTAGTTTATGCTTTCCTCTGGTGTACTGTACATATATTGATCAATTTTCATTTCCCGAATTTTGACCTATATTTTGCTCTAGCAGAGTTGTAATGCATTCCAAACTTTTAACATAAGATATAGATTTTATTTCTACCAGAAGTTGTGTCATCCAAGAACTATGCACATCACTTTTAGTCAATATTTTGGTAAACTTGAAATTTTAAAGTTTTTTTACCCTTCTGCTTCAAGAATTATTTTTTATTGCTTCTCAAGTACATACATGATTAGAAAGCATAATTTGAAACTCAATCAAAAACGAAACTGCAAGTAACCTGAAATGGTGGCTTACACAAATATCATAGGATAAGGCAGAGTTGCTACTCTTACATTACCAAAATTATGAATTTGGGGAATGAAAATTCAAAGCAATTGTGGGAACTTATACAAACTAATAAATTCCAGTATTTGACCTAATCTATATAATATATAGGCTATTAATCAATGCATAATGAACATACCAATTATTGGTTACTAATTATTAGCAATAATATCAAGAAGTACATGTCACAGATTTCAGCTGTGGTTCCCAGAAACCACTGCTTCTTGTGCCACATACTGGGAAGTGAGAGTAGCAATTGCTGGTCAAAGCACTTTTGCAAAAAAATATTCTGGGCAATTAGTATTTCTAGCCATTCCTCTTGTACTTTAATGTTAATTTAGGCACTATTTAGTTTAATTGATTATTAACCCTTTATACACCAAGGCCTGATTAATTTTTTTCAAAATCTAGTAACCTGAAAGCAAAACATTTCTGTAGCCATAAGGCTGCATTTTTTTTTTGAATGGAAATCAGCAATATTCTTCACTTTTTTTAACAGTTGAAAAGGACACATAAATCAATATATTTTTTAAACTGTTGAATAGCTTGAAAAAAATTATCAAGTTAAAAAAAATCCATTTGCACTTATGTAGCATTACACTCACTGTTTGAGTCACAGTAAGTAGCATGAAGATGTGATTTAAAAGTTCCATGAATTTTATCCTACTATTCTGTCAAGCAAAGTTGTAATCCTTTATACACTTTCAGCATAAGATATTAATTTATATTATTTCATCCAGTAACTATGCACATCGCTTTTACCAATATCATATAGACTTTCAATTTTTAAAAACAGCTTTTTCTTTTATTTTGCTACTTCTAGAATTTTTTTTAATCACTCTTCAGATATTTACTGTGATTAAAATATAAAATAATGATTTTAAAAACTATTGGAAATAAAACTATATGTCAAAAATTTTCTATCTTCAAAATGTGGCTGTTTCAAATGACATCAAATATCAATTTTGTCGTAAAACTTTATTTTTAAAAGGCATGACTTACTTGACTGATATTTTTAACGAACTGAAAAGTAATTAAATTACATGACTAGCATTAAGAATTTTCAATTTTTAAATGAAATATTTCCATTGTTTGAATTTAACTTTTCTGTAGCATTATATAATGTAACTTCACCCAAAAGTAAGTCATTCTCAATTTCAATACATTATCAAACTTTATATGTTCTGAAATATTTTTAATTTTTTTCACAGCTTTTTACCTGATTTTAGTTATATATTTTCCAGTTCTTAATTATCTTGTTTTTAAAGCAAAATAATTTTTTAGGCAGTACTTCCTAAGTCTTCAATTTGCCAATTGCAAAAAGTTTAAGCATATACATTATGCGTTATTTACATGACTAAAAAACTTACTTTTACAACATTCATTAGATTATGAATCAAATTTCCTATCTGATAACCAGGAAACCAAATCTGTTATTTACATTTCTACAGTAGTAAGTCTGTGGGATGCATACTTTTTAATATTAACAAATATTAATTTAATAACTAATATAATCAATCAATGCATAGGCATCATTCAATGATTAATAATAGATTTATCGACTTATTGCAAAAATTAATATCACAATACAGAGCGAATAGCAACAGATTCCATTACACCCCTTTCTCCTGTGATGATTTGGAGAAAGTTCATGCAATCACCTGCATTTGCAGATCAGTATGTGGTGGCTACCTGCAAATAATAATCGTCTACAGCAGTGGTTCTTAATCTTTTATGCTTCATGTACCCCCTGGAAATGTGTATGTAACTGGCATATCCCTTATATAGATAGATAAAACTATAGTTGTAGTATAATAATGCCAACTTAGTGATTTTGTTACTAGATCTAGCGACTTTTGAGCTCTCACGGTGTACCCTAAAAAATTTTACCGCACACACCATGTCTGGTCTACAGTATGTGTACATTTTAATATTAATCAAAACAGCAGGAACTATTGTATAAGTTAGCTTATAAGCACTTTTGTGGATGATCAAAACTTTAAAATTTAAGCCTTTAAAGCAAAAACAAAAAAACTGCATGAACTACAAATATGCCAACCTAGATAATATATATACATGAAACCCATTCCCATTGCAATGCCAATCATGATTCACAGATCATGGGAGTTTCTAAACTATGTGTCTCACCTCCCTCATTCTTAAGCTTCAAGGTACAAAGGTGCTAAGTAATTGGATTTCAATTGTCTGTCCAGAGCATGGTGGATAGGGGTGGGGTGGGGTGGGGGTGGGGGGGGGGGTAGAGGTTCAAATTGTATACACCATTTAGATACATATTTGCAGCTTTCAACTCTGTAAAAGAATTTAGGTGTGATCTTTGCCTAATATTTTCTAGAAATTGTCAACTGAAATTATGTCTGATCATCAGGGCATTAATGTGAAGGTGAGTACCCCTAGTAGGCAAATATTCAGAAGTGGGGACAGAGGCTTATCAATAATGCAATTAAAGAGCTTGAATGAAAACAATTCTTTGTTTAATTTCCTTTTGCTAAAAGGTGAAATAATTAAAATTTCAGAGCAGATTGTATTAAAAGAGTAAAAATAAAAAAACTCAAAATTCGGATTTCCTATTGTAACGCTCCAAAGATTATTAACTTTTAATAGTTGGACCTTTTGTCTGATCCAAATTTATTCAAATTCCAGATAGCAGTATCGGGCGCCAGGCAATAATAACTTGCCAAATAAGGCTGAAATAGGGGTCGTGATTGTATAACATCAGGTGTTACTTATCAAGTAAGAATCCAAAAAGGATTGTCAAGTTTAATTAAAGTTTAAATGTAATCAAAAATCAATCAACGTTGCTCAAGAGAAAAATAGCAAAAATTCAAGTTTCTATAACAAAGTTTATTTCCAAAAAATTCAACTCACCAAACTCAATGGCAGAACACAAAATTTGGAGACTAACAACTCCTTCTATCTACACAATACATACTTCTAACTCCTACATCTCTACTCCACTTCTCACAACAACTCAATCCACTAACTCTCATTCTCAATCTGACGTTCTAACTAACTCTGTGATCTCACATCACCACTATAACAAGTGGCATACAAAGCTGGCATGTGTCTATTGCATGCCGGGAAAGACATTTGCAAAATGACGATTGCACTAGCTATGACATATGAGAGGTCATGTCCTACACGTGCTTTAGCAGTTGACAATCAAAAGGTCAGAGTTGTGCATGCACAATTACTACACTCGGAACGAGGATTGCGATGTCCAAAAAATAAAATAATCCCCAAAATGATAAATATAATGTAAATAAAGCAAAACTGGTTAAGGAAAAGTAAAAGTGAATGGGTGGACCATTACACTATGACCATTTCAGATTTTCGAATTTTAAATCAAAATTCAAATAAAACCTGAAAAAAAATTGGAGCTGTTTGCACCTATGGATTAGGCAAAAAAATAATTTTTAAAAGGCAGTACTTATTTTAGCAATATTTTAATTACATGTTAACCAAATATACTAATTAATGTTATGAAATTTTGATTTTTAAATGATATTCTGCTGTGATTTTCAAATTAAACTTGCCCATAGCAGTTATGCAGCTTCACATCAAAGTGATTCATTCTGAATTTCAATCCTTCAGTTAAACTTAAAATGCCTTCAAATATTTTTATTCTATTTTCTTACAATTGTTTACCTGTTTTTATATATATTTTTCAGTTTTTATTTAAATTATCTTGTTTTTAAAGCAAAATGAATTTTTAATGACACTACTTTTCTCAGGCTTAGAGACTGCTAAAAAGCAAATAATTGTATTATACCATAAATGACTCGTTTACTTGGTTTTTCTAAATTTTTCTAAAGATTTAAACATTAATAGAAATATTAACTATTTATATTAGAGTAATAATTTAGGAAAAAAAGGGGAAAATAATTTTTTTTCACTCAAAATATTTCAGGCAATCAGACATCTTATGTATACTAACATTTTTGCCAAAGATCACTGAAATCTGTGATGGGCAGTGAACTGATCTGGTTGAATTGACATGGAATGACTATTTTTGTCAGATTTTACATACAATGTATCAGTGTTTGATGGTAACTTTTTATCTATTTTTTAAAACCACCTTAAATAAATCCATCCACCACAGTGAATTCAGTTTCAGAAATAAGACACTGTAAGGGTTAACAGCATTTACTTCAAAATAATTTACTTTTAGCATTTCACACATATACATACCTTGTTAATATTCTCTGAGAATGGAAAGTAGCTTGTTGACGAGGTGTGTTAACTTTCTGATGATTTTCATTAGGATCACAAATACTAATATTTTCATAATCTCCCACAGAACCACCTGAGAGATAGCTGCAGTTATGCAAATTACAACCCCTGCAATAAATACTTATTATTAGTTACTGAAAACTTATGATAGTTTGAGCATTACCACAAATTTAAAACAAGGAACACTCACTCAAATACTAACACCACTGTTACAAACATTTCAGCTTACATCAAAATGATTATCTTAACCTATAAATTACCACTTTGAAGTCGATTTAAATTTTAGAGAAAAATTTGTTTTGAGCTGGATGGGATATGAACCCAAGACTTCCTGATAACATGTCAGGTGCTCTGGACCACTGAGCTACCGGCTGCCGATCAAGATCTCCTCTAATTAATGACATGAATATTCTCAACCAACAGTACATATTCCATTATGTCACATATAGGCGCTGTTCAGGCGATCTTAGTCACAATCGGCAGATAAATGCCATATAGATGGAAAGTATATCCCACCCGGCTCAAGACAATTTTTCCTCTAAAATTAAATCGACTTACAAAGTGGTGATTATTTAGTATATACCAAGAAAGTAGAGTTTATTCAATATTTAATTGGTGATGAGCGGCATGAGATTAACAGACGAATAGGGATTGCTGCCAGAACTTTTAAGAATCTATGGAGATTGTGGAGAAATAGGCGTATACACCTAAAGACTAAAATTAGACTGTATAATAGTTTGGTTCTTTCTAGGGTTAGTTATGACAGTGAAACTTGGATGCTTTGTAAACAGGATAACAGGAAACTAGATGCTTTTGATTCTAGATGCTTACACAGTATCTTGGGAATTAGGTAGTTCAACTTTATAAGTAATGATGAGGTTAGGCAGAGGAGTCGGTGACCTCCTTTAAGCAACATATTGTACAGAGAGAGACTCGGTTGGTTTGGCCTTGTTGCCCATTATGGATAATCATAGATTAGTGAATAGGGTTATGAACAGTGTGCCTAAAGGCCCCAGAAAGAGGGGGAGACCTAGGATGTGGTGAGCAAACAATGTCAAACAGGACCGTGTTAGAATTGGTGTGCAATGGCCAGATGCAGCAGATGTAGCTCAGGACAGATATGTTAGGAGAACTAAAGTACATTTTTTTTAAGGTAATTTTTAGGGTAAAGTACATGGTCTGGTTGGACCTCTGTAGCCCTAGGCTGCTTGAGGATGAAGATGATGATGATGATGAATATTGATGAGATAAACTATTTCATTAGAGCTGTTCATGAGACTGGTAATAGTGTATGTTTGATGACAACAGAGCAAAAACTAAAGTGATGAAAATTGGTCAGACAGGTTCTGCTTCAGTTACTTTGAATGGTAATGGTTGCATTCTTGAGCAAGTATCTATGTTTATTATCTTGGGAGCTGTTTAATAGATACTGGTAATGAGTGGCATGAAATATAGAGAAGAATAATGATTGCTACTGGAACCATTAAGAATATTTGGAGAGTGTAAGGGTTCAATCAAGTTAGGGTGAAGGGGGGAAGCCATGAGCGCTATTGTGACAGACCTCTTCATCTAGCAAGAGCATCAAAGTCTGTTCTGTTAGGGGCAGGAAATGAGAAATGTACCTAAGGACTTCTGTGTTTGGGAAGTTTTGGCAGCATGCAGAAGATGTGGACATACCTCATTGGCTATCAAACTCTTGCATGCCCAGTGGACATCACATGACCGTGCTTTGTCAGAAGTTTCAACACACAGAGAGTTGCGAGAGAGCTCTGGGGGTTACAGCGGTGATTGTTGTTTATTTGGCTTCCTGTAAGTGGTTCCTTTGTGAACCTGAAGGCTTGGTTTAGCCTTGTTTCAGTAGAGTGGGAACTCTAAGTGTTTGGTGATTGGCCAGGTGACAGTTGCTGTTTAGTCACATTTTCATGAAGTTGACAAATAAAGCTGTATATACACAGTCATATCAAAATAATATGACCACCTACCAAAGGCATTATTAGGTAGGTGATCATATTATTGTTATGTGACGTATGTACATAGTACATTTGTAGTTATCTACCACTACAATGAGTTATCTACCACTTGAGTATATCCTGACATATCTGGGTGAAAGAGTTATCAACTCAACTGATATGAATCTTTTTAACCTATGTTACATCATATATAGGGTGTGTTCCGGCAATTTTCGCCACAAGCGACAGACACATGCCATATAGATGGAAGTATTTTCTTACAAGTAATACAGTTGATAAGTAATAAATAAACTCGACATAAAAAATGCCAAATAGTGTATAATGGCAAAATGCATTGCTTGATTGAAATTTTGAGGAGCCTGCACTTATGTTGTTTGTTTTTTTTAAATGTTTTAGATTTCAAATTTTAATGTGCAGTTATAGTATTTAAAGTTATTTATATCAGATGGCAAAGTTAGTGTCAAGCAATGTGGCTTGTATCTATAATCTGGAGCCAAACAAGCAGTAATATCAGGAATGTGAGATTGCCAAGTTGAACATCATAACCCTAACTTAACAATGTTATCATGGACAGTGATATATGCTAAATTCAACAAGTATAACCATAACAATCGGATATCTGCAATCAACTAATAGTTTAGTTTCATCATAAAATCTTGAAGATAACTAAAAACTTTAGGTTCTTCAGTATTTGGCAAGAAAGACTACATCAACTGTCTTGTATAGAAAACATCATGGAAAAGCAAACCATCATAGAAGGACTGGTAATACAGGATATACAGTGATTACAAGGTACAACCGTGATTGTTACATAACAGACTTTAACAACTTGTAGAATGGTTCCTTTTGCCGTTGTACCAGCTGAATAAGATGGGTAAATACTTTTTGTTTTAACTTAATTTCCTTTGAATAGATGCAAAGGTATTAATATTTGAGTTTGTTGGATTGTATGTTAGCTACTTAGGATAGTTTCTATGCCACATATTAACCATAGGGCTGCAATTTGTGGCCTTGTAGCCTGTCCAGGATTGCTTACCTAATCTTTGCTAGAGTATATGGATATACTTTTTTTATATATTACAGCTTATATCGTGTATTAAATGATGATCATTTATCTGTGTAGTAACTCATTTATTAAACTCGATATATCTGGTATTAACCTATAAATTACCACTTTGAAATCGATTTAAATTTTAGAAGAAAAAATGTTTTGAGCCAGGTAGGAATACAAACCCTGGTGGGTTCATATCACACAAGGGCTGTATGGCATTATACCCAGACAGGAAAGGTAAGCGAGTCCTTTCCCATCTGCAAAAACATGGCATGAACATTGGCTAGGAAATCTACAAACTTTTATCTTGACCTGGGCAAAGAAATCACTGTAATGGATGACTGAACCTAGCAGTTGAACCCAAAAACCAATTGAATTTGTGAAGGCTACCCCACAACTTCCCATTTACCTGCGTATTCCAAAGCACCTCCAAACAGCTACTGAGTCCTACAACTAACAGAATCTGGCAAAATAAGTCAAAGAGGACCTCACCAGTCACTGCCAGGATTCAATTTCCAGGTATAATGCTTAAAATGCATGGCACACATGGAACAAAGTATAACCATAACAATCGGATATCTGCAATCCATGGAATGGAAGGGTTTGTTAAGAACTTCTGAAGGTAGTCAAACAAGCAGAATCTTCAGAGGTGGTGTCTAACCACAGACTCTTGCATTAAGGGGATATCAGAGAAAACTAAAGTGATGAAAACTGGTCATGTAGAGGTATACACCTTCTTTCGAATTGTTGTGATCATAAGCAAGTTTCTCAGTTAAATTATTTTGGGAATCATGTGGCAGATACTATAGAAAATGAGGTAAACAGGAGGCAGTGCTGCAGGAACTTTAAGATTCTAGTGTGGTAAAATAGGCCAATACAACTAAAGAGAAAACCATGATGATACATTAATTTTGTATCTCTAAATTTGGTATGATAGCTTAGACTTTTCATAAACAAGGTAACAGGAAGCTGGTTGGTTGTTTGGGGTCTAATGGTGCAATGGCAAATAAGGCCATATTGTGCCAAACATGATATATAGTAAAAGATAAACACATAAAAGTTGTAGAACCCTCAACCAAATTTAAAAAGAGCACATGAAAGGGGAAAATGAAAAAAAAAATACAGGACACACACGAATGAAAAGCCCATAAACAAAAGCAATGCCTAAAAATAACCATGGTAAAGTGACAGGAAGTTTGAAGCTTTTGATTATATGTTTATGCAGCATTTTGGATATTAGTTGCACGTCCTAACCAATACACCAACCTGCATCCAGGCTTTTTAATTCACATTAAAAAAACTAGAATCAGAATAAGCAAACTGTTCTTAATTTTGCACAAATTAATCTGCAAAATGTCAAAATAGGCTATAGACATTAAACCAGACATACTTGCGAGGTGATCCTTCTGGAAAGGGGGGTATTACAGTGACAGTTACAGTCATAGATGTCTTCAAAAGATCAACCATTTGGTCATAGCTTAATGTAGATACAGCCACTTTGCATATCTAGGTAGAGGGAAAATCTTTTATAATTTTATAATACCAACACAAATATGATACTTAAAAAATGCCAACTAAATTAGTACATATTACAGAAAAACTAATGTTTATTTTTAAAAAAAGCTTGACTTTTGCAAAATTGTAATATTTTTTTCATCACAGAACATTAAAAATTCTAAACAGTGACCTATAACACTAACCTTTTAGTATTATAATATATTATTAGTATTAGTACATTAAACATTAAATGATATTGGGAAGGAAAGATCATATAAATTGTTTGTGGAAGCAACACAACAAAGATTTGGTTGGTCTTTATGCTATAAAATTACCATAAAATAGACCAATGATTGAGGCTAATTGCAGGAAAATAATATCTTTACCTGGGATTGTGCAATAGTTTCTTTGCACTACAGCCAAATATATCAGCAGCATGTCTACCAAAATGTTCATGGTATTTCCTTTTTATATAGAAGGAAGACATTACAAGAAAGAGGAGCCAATCCACCACTACCTAAATCAGCAAAAATTTAGATTTTTTTACTGATTAAAAATGTTGTACTTTTATATAAGTTTATTTTAATATCTGCCTTGAACAAAGACATCTTTGTTTGAATTATATCAGAAATGAAGTTTTAAGAAATTTTTATGCAGGTTAAAATATGATGCCTTTATGTGTGCAAGGTTAGGCCAAAAGTAATGCACAATTAGCTTGTAACAGCTTTACTATTTCAGATAATGTAAACATTCTGCACAAAAGGAAAATACAATCATCCACCTGTGTGAAAATATGTCAATGCATTTTTTTCTTGCATTCTTTCCATGCATTAAATGCACTTTGGTAAAAATCAGATAACTGGGCACACTACTCTTTCACACACGAAATAGTTCCTTATCACTCTCAAACATCTTAAGGAGGATGACTCATTATACTCCACCTGAGCTTTGCAATCTTTGCCAGTGTCATATGAGCTGTGTGAAGCTTTTGATTATATGTGTGATCATAAGGATACAAACCTGATGAAACTGGATGATAAGATCTGGTCATTTATTTTCAGAGTTCCATTAAGCTTTTCCAGGGACAAGCAGTATTTTTCTTTGTCAACGGTTGTTTCATGCTCCAAGAAATTGATAAAAATTATTCCATTGTTATCCCAGAAGAAAGTGGCCTTGAGTTTGTTTAATGATTTGAAAAGTTTTGGCTTTTTCTTTGCTGGTGAAAACCTGATGTTTCATTCCATGGATTGGCTCCATGACATAATGATGAACACACAAACAGCATAAAAAAAATGGCAAATGCAAAAACAGCGGCAACTAAAGGCAAATGCAAAAACACCGCAGACTAAACAGCAAATACAAAAATGACACCTGAGCAATATGCCATAAACAAAAACCCCCAACTCTAGATAATGCTGCCAATAAAATAGCACATACAAAATGCTGCAAACAAAAAGGCTGCTAGCAAAAACGAAATATCGCCTATGCAAAACAGCATACAACATGCCCTACCCAACTATGCACCCTTATTTTCCTTTTGACCTGGTGTTTAAGCCCATTGTATGCAGAAAAGTTCCATTCAGAGATAAAATACCACAAAACAGATAAAATAGTTTTTTTTGTTCAATGCAGATAGAACATCATATGCAAAGGATGGGCAATAAGTAATGCACAATTAGTCACAGACATGTATGCAAAAGAGGGGGTGGAATTAATGGAAATTACTTCTTATACTGCTAACTACCTAATCCATACTGAAAAAATTTTTCTTATGTTCATAGGTAGGAAGATATTGTGATGGTCCACCCATTCACTTATACTTTTCCTTAACCAGTTTTTCTTTATTTACGTCATATTTATCATTTTGGGGATTTTAATTCATTTTGTGGACTGTCTCAATCCTCGTCCGAGCTGCAGGAGTTGCGCATGCACAACTCCGACCTTTTGATTGACAACAGCTAAAGCGTGTGTTAAGGACATGACCTCTCTTGCGTCATAGCTTGCGCGATCGTCAGTTTATGGAAATGTCTTTCCCGGCATGCAACATAACACTTGCAGGCTTTGTACATCACTTGTTATAACTTGGTGACGTTAGGTCACAGAGCTAGAGGAGCAGAGATTGTCGAGTATTAAGTATGAAGTGATGAGGTAGTGATGATGTAGTAGTGAAGTGATGAGTTGGGTTGTTTTACCTCTGAGCGGCACTTTTTTGCACACCATGGGCTAAATGGCCAGGTCACATGGACCCCGAAGGCTCAGAGAAGGTTGGGGGAGGGGACCCACTGGAACAGCTGTTGGGAGACAGATGGTAGCCTCCCATCAAGGCCATCCAGCGTGTTCTTTAACATGCACAGGGTATGGCTCTCCCACACACGGGACCAAGGCTTAACGTCCCATCCGACGGACAGTGGCCTTTCCAAGCCCATCGGTGTCCCCTACTGACCGTGGGCAGGGTAGGGAATTTTGCGGAGATAAATCTCAACGCTGACCCAGCTGGGACTCGAACCTGGGAACTACAGATTACGAGCCTGGCGCACTACCGACTGAGCCACCCCCATCCCAGTGAAGTGATGAGATAGAGATGTAGTAGCAGAGTTTTTGTGAATTAGTGTAGACAGAATTTTTGTTCGAGATGTAGTCAAGATTTTCACTTTGAGTTTGGTGAGTTGAATTTTTGGAAATAAACTTTGTTTTAGAAACTTTTGAATCTTTGCTATTTTTTCCCTTGAGCAACATAAACTGATATTTTGATTAGATTGTATTTAAACTTGACACATTTTTAATCCACTAATCAGCACTTCGACGTTGATTCTAATTTTAGAGGAAAAATTGTCTTGAGCTGGGTGGGATACGAACCGACGATCTCCTGATAACAGGTCAGGTGCTCTGGACCACTGAGTTACCGGCCGCTGATCAAGATCTCTGGATGACTGTGCAATTTGCAGAAGAAAAAATGGCAACAACAAAAATGCCGACTCTGCTATTCACTGATACCAATGTTGGTTGGTTGTTTGGGGTTTAATGGCGCATCGGCAACAAGGCCATAATGCGCCAGACAAAAGACAATATAAAAGATAAAAGACATAGAACCCCGTAACCAAAAGTTAAAATACATTTTCTACATTGTAAAGTGGTAAAAATAACAAAAAACAAGTGTATATGAACAGAGTAAAACAACTGTAGAATTATTAAATAAAATAATCCCAGGTGTAAGAGACCTGGGAGAAATAATGCATAAAGTTAAGGTAAAATCAAATTCGCTTAAAATATCCACAATATTTCAAAAAGGTAAAAACTGAAGATAAAATGCAATGATCAGATAAAAGATGTCCGAGTGTAAGAGGCTCGGACATAAAATTATGGAAATTAAAAATCATACATCGTTCAAAGTTAAAAGCAGAGCATGAGATTAAAATATGTTCGATTGTTAAAACGGTGTCACAAAACTCGCACTTAGGTACGTCGTCCGCCCGAAGAAGAAACGAATGAGTAATAAACGAATGACCTAAGCGGAGCCGAGCAAGTACAACTTCCTCCTTGCGATTCCTGCGGTAACAAGACTGCCATGGTTTGATGATAGGTTTGATCTCAAAGAGCTTGTTCGTAAGCTGTTCTGACCAAGATCTCTGCCACTGTGCCCGGAGCTCGATGGTAAAACGCTGCCGGAAATCCAGATAGGGAACCGGCAACGGAGAGTTGGACAGGGGCGTGGCTGACCTAGCTGCAGAATCTGCCAAATCATTGCCCCTGATTCCGACGTGACCGGGCACCCAACAGAAATGGATGGTGGTGGTGGCTGCCAGACGATGTAGCTGCTGGCGGATCTTAGTAAGAACTGGGTGAGGGCGATGCCTCACCGAGATCAAAGCCTGTAGCGAGCTAAGCGAGTCGGTGTAAAGCACACACCGACGATGATGCTTAGTCGCCACGTGGTCCAAGGCGAGGCTGATAGCGTGCAACTCTGCGGTGAAGATGGAACACTGCAGTGGGATCTGGTCTGCAATGATTACATCACAGCAGACCATGGCTGATCCCACCGAAGTGCCGGACTTCGAGCCATCTGTAAAGACAGGCAAGAAGTCCGGGTGCTCAGCACGATGGCTGGCAAAGTTGCCGGTACACACAGTCAGGTGTAAAGGCCTTCCCCGTCCTGCACAGGGAAAAATCGCAGGAAGGGGAAACAGCGAGCCATGGTGGAAGTGGCTCAGCTGTCGACTGTGCAACGCTATCGAGACTGGTGTTGATGTCTCTGAGGTAGCCTCGGACTCGCAAACCAAAAGGACGAATGGCAGTCGGCCGATTATTGTAAAGCATTTCCCACTTCGGACTGAAAACGCAGTCCCAAGTGGGATGGCCAGGCAGGGATCGCAATTTAGACGCATATTGTAGGGACAACTGCTGACGGCGAAGAGATAAAGAAGGTTCGTCGGTCTCAACGTAAAGACTCTGGACCGGTGAGGTGCGGAAGGCTCCCGTGCAAACACGGAGGGCCTGATGATGGAGGGGGTCCAGCACCTTCACCACCTAATCCCGGGCCGAGTCGTACACCTGGGATCCGTAGTCCAGTTTCGATCGGACAAGTGCACGGTACAGGCAGAGCAAAGAACATCGGTCTGCCCCCCAAGAAAGGGAGGAGAGGACCTTGACGATGTTCAATGCCCGCGTGCACTTGGACCTGAGATGACGTATGTGTGGTAAAAAGGTCAATTTCCGATCGAATATGAGACCGAGAAACTTGGTCTCCGCCACAACTGGAATGATGTTACCCCCGAGCCGCAGCTCGGGATCCAGATGAAGATTACGCTTGTGGCAAAAGTGCACACAAGCGGTCTTCTGTGGGGAGAACCGAAACCCGTTTGCCGTCGCCCAAACCGAAAGATTGTTCAGGGCAATTTGCAGTTGTCTTTCAATGACCCTCATGCTGGACGAAGAGCAAAAGATGCTAAAGTCATCAACATAGAGGGCATTGCCTACTGATGGAGGAAATTGTCTAGTTATAGAATTAATCTTGACAGCGAAAAGCGTAACACTCAGAACGCAGCCTTGTGGCACCCCCTGTTCTTGGGGGTACGGCTGCGACAGAGTGTTACCGACACGGACACGAAAAGAGCGTGTCGATAAGAAGTTGGAGATGAAGATCGGCATGTGACCTCTTAAGCCGAAACTGTGGAGGTCACGAAGAATGCCGAATCTCCAAGCCGTGTCGTACGCTTTTTCGATGTCGAAGAAAATGGACACCAGGTGCTCTCTACGTAAAAAGGAATTCCTGATCGCCGATTCGAGGCGGATCAGGTGGTCTAAAGTAGACCGGTGCCTGCGAAAGCCACACTGGGTGTTGGAAAGAAGGCCGTGATGTTCTAAATACCAGATGAGTCTGGCATTTACCATTCTTTCCAACACCTTGCACACACAGCTCGTCAATGCGATGGGACGATAATTGGAAGGAATCTTGGGATCTTTGCCTGGCTTGGGGAAGGCCAAGACGGTGGCCTCCCGCCAGGAGTCCGGAAACTGCTGCTCGAGAAAAATGCGATTGAAGAGATGGAGCAGCCGATCCTTACTCGATGGTGAAAGATGTTGGAGCATGGCATAATGGACATTGTCCGGCCCTACAGCAGAGGCACGAGAAGAGTGCAGAGCAAGGCGAAGCTCCTCCGCTGTGAATGGCCTGTTGTAAGGCTCCAGGCCATTCGAGTGGAAAGACAGCGGAGAGCGCTCCGCCCTGCCCTTCTGGGCCAGAAACTCAGGGGAGTAAGAGGAAGACGAAGAGATGGAAGAGAATGACTCCCCCAGAGTGTCGGCAATTGCTTTGGGATCAGCAATTGCCTGTCCATTGTGCTCCAGGATCGATAACGAGTGGGACGTGTAGTTCCCACTCATCTTCCGGACTTTATCCCACACGACCTTAGAAGTAGTCGTGTGGGTGATAGAAGATGTATACTTGATCCAAGATTCCTTCTGGCTCTGGCGTCGGACGAAACGAGCTTTCGCCCTGGCGCGTTTGAAATTTTCGAGGTTGGGGGTTGTCGGATATCTCCGAAACACCCCCCAAGCCTTGTTCTGAGCCTTACGAGCTGCGGTGCAATCTGGATTCCACCACGGTTTCGGAAAGCGAGGAAACCGTGTAGAAGTTTGAGGAATTGTTGATGCAGCTGCATCTACGATACAGTCCGTTATCTCCGCTACTGCCACATTGATTGGCTCCTGGCTGACCGAGTGGTCGTCGAGCTCAGAGAGCAGCTCGAAACCACACCCCAGTCAGCCCGATCCAGCCTCCACCGCGAGACGCGTGAAGGGCTGCAAGGCCCCCCACGCGAGATGGCGCACACCACGGGGAGGTGATCGCTTCCATAAGGGTTGTCCTCGACCTCCCATGTAAAGAGTGGAAGGATCGAGGAGGAGCAGATGGTGAGGTCAATGGCAGTGAAAGAGCGGGTTGGGGAGTGAAAGTAAGTACTGACACCGGTGTTCAACAGGGAGAGAGAAGGATCCAGGAGCCACTGCTCCAGGACCCCGCCCCTCCCGTTGGTGTCAGCACTGCCCCAAAGTGGACTGTGTCCGTTGAGGTCCCCCATAATGAGGAAGGGGGACGGCAGCTGCGAGACGAGATCATCAAGGTCTTCCTGGAAGACGATGCTCCCAGGTGGAAGATATACAGAGCAGACAGTCAGCGAGAACCCCACGAAGAGACGGATGGCTACCGCCTCCAAGTTGGTGGGGAGGGGTACAACCTGGAATGGAGAATGGTTGCTCACGAGGATGGCGACACCCCCGCGAGCTGGACCATCTCCATCCCGGTCCCAGCGAACTAGTGAAAAGTGCCGGATCGTGGGATCTGTGACTGGCTGCAAGTATGTCTCCTGCAGGCACACACAGATGGGCTGGTGCGCCTGAAGGAAGGCCTTGATGTCGTCAAGATTCCTCTGGAATCCACGACAATTCCATTGTAGGAGTGTGGCCATCTCAGGACTTAGAAGAGTGGGCGGACGACGTGTTTCTATTCAACTTAACCGCCGCAGAGGACGGTTTAGTGAATAGGGGACGGTCGGTATCCATGTCCTCGGAATCATCCGAGGGGCATGGATCAGTGACCGCCCTTTGAGGTGCAGTGATTAGTTTCTTTTTAGGCCCCGGTGGGGGCCCCTTAGGTTTGGAAGGTCTTGCTGTCTGAGGTCGGGGAAGGAGGAGGCCTTCCGGTGGAGGTGGAAGGCTGAGCTGCAGGAATGGAAACCGGGGTTGATGTCGAAGTCGACACCACCCTCGGTCTCGCCTGCGTGAGGAGGTACTTGGCAGCTGGCGAGAAAGACTCAGTAGGTGGTACACTGATGTCAGTCTGCACCGCAACCGAAGTCATTGGAACGATGGGCTTTCCAATGACTGCACTGGCATAGGAAACCTTGCCAGGCGGGGCAGGCGGTGCAGCAAGCTTTCTCGCCTCTGCATAAGAGATGTTATTTATGACTTTGAGGCGTTGTACCTCCTTTTCCTCTTTCCACTTCGGACAGTCGTGGGAGTACGCCGGATGTTCGCCACTACAGTTCACACAGCATGCCTTTTCTGCTGTGCAGTCAGGATCGAGATGATCCTTACTGCCACAGCGAGCACAGGTGGGCTTGCCCCTGCATGCTGTGCGGGCATGACCGTATATCTGACACTGAAAACAGCGCAGAGGGTTCGGTATATACGGCCGTACCTCACAATGTAAATAACCTGCCTTGATGGAAGAAGGCAGGTGTGGCGTGTTGAATGTGACGATTAGCACCTGGGTGGGTGTTAATTTCCCATCACGGCGTGTTGAAACCCGGTGGACCGCTGTTACTCCTTGAGGTGTGAGTTCCGAGAGGATCTCCTCCTCAGTGACTTTGAGGAGGCCCCACTCGGTGATCACACCCCAAGAGGAATTCAAAGTTTTATGGGGAGTGACTTCGACAGCCACCCCACCAATTTCTTTGACTTTCAGGAGTAGTTCTGAGTGTTTTGAACAAGCGGCCTCAACTTGTAAGTCGCCAGATCGTAAGCGCTTTACGGATTTCGGTTCTCCCGCAAGACCTTTCAAACCTTTATTAACGAAAAAAGGGGACATGTCCCCAAGTACCTGATCACCCGTGGAGTGGATGATCAGGAACTTTGGGAATGAAGACACAGACACAGAAGACGACGGCAGAGATAACGTAGACAACGAGGAAGATGGGGGCTCACGTCGAGCCCTCTTGTTGGCGGCGATCGCATTATTTTCTTCATTCTCTCGCATGTTTGTTTTTGTGTGGTTCAGTGCCCACTGTCCCCACCCTCCACGGAGCCCAACAAGGGGACGCCCAGTCGGGCGCCAGGGCTACGCAGGCACTATACCCACACAGACAGTGAGCCAAGCCCTCACAAATAAATAGAAAGTAAATAAAAAGAGAAATGTGCAGAACAAAAACGTTCTACACAAATGAAACAAAGCGCAAAAATAAGAATATTGTGACTGCCAAACTGGCTGCACAAAGAAAGGATAACGACAAAAGGAAAATAATCTGTGAGGAAACTTGTAAACCTGTACCCGGACCGTGGGCAAGGTTACTCACCGCTCTGCACGATTGACCCTAGCAGGACCTGCCCACCAGCCGATTGCTCCTGGGGGGGCCACCCCAGGAGCTCCCGTTTACCAGAAGCAGAGGCCAAAGCAGTGTATAGCAGAGACCCCGGAATCCGCTGCCCAGCCCCGCGACAGACGGGCTCCCCAATGGCAAGACGGCCAATGGGGACCACGCCAGTCATGAGCTGAGGAGAGAAGACGGGGACCCCCGAGCAACTACCAGGATCCTCCTTTCCCGGGACACGGGTCTCCGCGCACGGCAAACACGCGGGCGAGCGTTTAGGACCCTGTGAAGGTAACGGAGCCAGCGGAACCTTCACAGGGTGGTCCCCTCACCACGGACAGGCTCTCGCATCGAGGGGCACTGATACCAAAAACAGCAGCACAGCATAACGAAAAAAGTGCCATCACAATATTATGACCTAGAACAAAAATGCTGTTAAAATATTACACTGAAAATGTTGAATGCCGACACTGCAAAATGCAACAACAATAATACGTGCTGCAAGCAAAGCGTTAATGAATTCTACTATTATTAGAATTTGCTACTGCTATTAAATAAATTAAAATTTTCACTTTCTCATCTGTCTGTCCATCTATATTCAGCAGTTTTGTTTTTAGAGATATGTGTTAAAAAAATTTATGTTGGATAGTATTCATGAAATATTACATTCCCCAAAAGTTTAAATTGCACCCTCTAATGGTGGAAAAAGTTGAAAACTGTAAAATTTCAAATAGATATGAAGAATTTTTAATTTTTTTAAATTTTGGTTGGTGGATAATTGAAAAATTCTTTTTGCATTGTATGGGTACTAAAATATAATGATTCATATTTTAAAATTTTTCAGAAGATTTTCTGTTTACCTACTTTTTCACTCCTAAAAGTTTAAATTCGAATTAATGGTTGATTGAGAAAATGAAAATAGTACTATTCATTTAGCACTTAAATATCATAAAAAGTATTTGCTTATTGTTCTTAACATTAAAACATTGCTTTTCTCACACCCCTCTAAGAAAAGGGAGCAGATTGTTGCAGTCAATGGAATATCTTTTGACACTGAAATTTCAAATTTCTATCCTAAACAGATCACTTGGAATATTTGTTAAAGACTTCTTTTTCTGTATTTTGTGACCTCTAGCAATGTAAATTCAAACTACCATAGGATTTCAAAAATGGCAATAATAATATTTCATTAGTAACAATCCGACTAAAAAAAAGAATTTTTGAATTATTTCTTAAAATTTAAAAGGAGTAGCATTTTCCCACCTGTTTTGGGATAACAACCCAACTCATTGTTGCCAATGCAAAACTCATGACCTTCATCATCAAAATTAAAAATTTCTAGTAAATACATCGTTTGCAATATTCATTCGAAATTTTGTAATTTCCAAATTTCTCCACCATTAGAGGTGCAATTAACACTTTTTGGGAGATTTGTAAGGTGCAAATCATAAAACCCACTAGACCTAAAAAGAATTTTTATCTCTTGAAATATTTTACTACATGCACAAAAGAGTGAAAAATAATAGGATGATCAGTAGCAAGCTACTTGAAGCAAATTTTGGGGGTGTTTTTGCTCTCAGTGTTATGCACAGGTGGTGTTTTTGTACACGGCATTTTTGTTTATGGTGTTTTGCACTAGTGGTGTTTTTGTTTATGCATTTTGTAAAGGTGGCATTTTCATTCACGCCGTTTTTTGTAAAGGCAGTGTTTTTGTTCACACCATTTTGCGAAGGTGCCATTTTTGTTCACGGTCTTTGCTTCATTGGCCTGCACAGTCCCCAAATCTAAAACCTATTGAGCATCTTTGGAATGAGGTAGTAAGAACGACACTATGCTGCTGTCCAATTTGCAGCAACTATATGACACAATTAATTCTGCATGGTACAACATTCCTGCACAAAGCATCTTGTAAGTTTTATGCCCTGATGAATTCAGGCTATTCTGAAGGCCAAAGGAAATGCAGCACACTACTAGGTAAGAGTACCTAACAAACTGGCATCACAGTGTATAGTCTACTTTGTCAATAACCTACCCATTCTGAAATATTCCTTTTTAATAAGGGCCAATTCCACTTCTCTAATTCTATTGCCCAAAATAATTTCTGAAACAGAAAATCAGTCAGGTAATGACTAGATGATGTAATTGCTGGAAGATCTCGAAAAGAACAGTGTGAAGATTAGGTCTCAGTGAAATCAAAGCATGTAGTAACTATGTGAATCAGTGTAAAGCACATACTGATGATATTGAGCTGCAACATGTTGCAAGCCAAGAGAGATAGAATGCAACTCAGCTTTGAGTTGGGTTGTTTTACCTCTGAGTGGCACTTTTTTGCACACAAGCCATGCGCTTAAATGGCCAAGTTACAAGGACCCCGAAGGCTCAAAGAAAGTTAGGGGAGGGGACTCAACTGGAACAGTTGTTGGGAGACAGATGGTAGCCTCCCATCACGGCCATCCAGTGTGTTCTTTAACATGCACAGGGTATGGCTCTCTTGCATACGGGGCCACAGCTTAATGTCCCATCCAATGGACGGCGGCCTTTCCAAGCCCATCAGTGTCCCCTACTGACCATGGGCAGGGAGTTTTGCAGAGAAAAGTCTTAACACTGACACAGCTGGTACTCAAACCTGGAAACTGCAGATTACGAGCCAGGCATGCTACCGACTGAGCCACCTCCGCCTAAACTCAGCTTTAAATATGATAGATATTGGCAAGGGTGGGATTAGGTCTACTATGATGACATTAACAACAGACCATAACCAATCCATCCAAAGTGACAGTCTTCGAGCTTAAATAAAGACAGGCATGAACAAATGCACAACACAATGGGTTGTCAAACAGTTGCCAGTACATGCAGTCAGTGTGAAAGCCTTCCACATCCTGCAAAGAGAAAAATCACTGGAAGGGGAAACAGCACGCTAAGATTGAAATAACCTAGCTGATAAATGGGTGATGCTATCAAGGTTGATGTCCTGAAGGAAGACCTGGACAAGTAACCTGAAAAGATCTAATAGCAATTGGGGGATTATGATAATGCAATTATATTTGGAAGAATTAAGTGTATTCTCAAGTCAGATGGCCTGGCAAGCGTACTGTAGAGACATCTGCTGAGAACAAACAGATGAAGAAGATGGTTCGTTGACCTCAGCATAAAAGACTCTGAAAGCGCAAAAAGCCACATGTACACACATAGGATCCAGCACCTTCACCACCAAATCTGTGATCCTTCAGCAGACCTCCAATGTGTAGTGCAGTTTTGACCAAACAAGTGCACAGATACATGCAAAGCAGAGAACATCAGTCTGCTCACCATGAAAGAGCCACCCTTAATGCCCCTGGAAATGTTCAATGCCCATATGAGATAATGAATGTGAGGTAAAAATATCAATTTTGCTCAAAGAACATGAGTCACCATCACAACAGGATGATGGAATCCCCTGAGCAGCAGCCTGAGGTCAAATGAAGATTCTGCTTGTACCAGAAGTGCTTGCAAACAGTCTGTGGGGATAACTGAAGCTTATTAGCCATCACACACAGAGAGATTATTCAGGGCAGTTTTTGTTCAATGGCCATCATATTAAAGTAAAAAAAAAAAGCTGCAAAAACAATCAACGTAGAGGACATCACCTACAGTCAGAGAAAGTTGTCTAGTAATAGAAGGGATCTTGACAATGAAAATTCTACCACTCAAGACACAATCATGAGGGGTTTGAACCTTGAGGTCTTTAGGGATCATGTCCCTCTACAGTCATATCAGTGTACACTGACACAAAAAGAAAAAGATATAAAAATATTGCAGATGAAAAATATCATGTGACCTATTATGTCAAAGTTATACACTGCTCGACAATAAAAGTGCCCCACCCAGCAGGACATGTCGTACAAACATGCAAATAGAAGGATGGGTGTGTGCAGTTGAGATATGCAAACGATAATCTGGAGCCAATGACGTGTGGCTCAAGAGATAAAAGGTGCAAAAAGGAACAGGGATGGTATTGTGTTTATGCAGGTGGAAGTCATGCAAACAGTTGAAATTAGGGGCAGGGGTGGCTCAGTCGAAAGTGCGCCAGGCTCATAATCTGTAGTTCCCAAGTTCGATTCTCAGCTGGGTCAGCATTGAGATTTATCTCCACAAAATTCCCCACCCTGCCCAAAATCGGTAGGGGACACCGCTGAGCTTGGAAAGGCTGCCATCCATCAGATGGGATGTTAAGCTGTGGCCCCATGTGTGGGAGAGCCATACCCTGTGCACGTTAAAGAACACACTGGATGGCCTAGATGGGAGGCTACCATCTGTCTCCCAACAGCTGTTCCAGTGGGTCCCCTCCCCCAACCTTCTCTGAGCCTTCAGGGTCCTTGTGACCTGGCCATTTAGTCCATGGTGTGCAAAAAAGTGCCACTCAGAGGTAAACAACCCAACCCAGTTGAGATTAGGTGGTTTCACTTGGAAATTGTTCAATGAAGGCCGAAAATGCCAGGTACACGCCGTCAGCAATTTTGTCAGCATTTGGATGCTTTTGAGAGAGGTAGAATTAGAGGCCTATGTGAAGCTGGATGCTGGCTCATTTTCCAGCATGACAACACCCATGTACACACTGCTAGTCTCCAGACAATGTTTCCAGCATGTTCAAGTATTGCTATGGCCAGCATAATCTCCAGATTTATTATCCCCAATAGAAAATCTATGGAACCACATTGAATGACATGTGCAATTCTCTCACTGGATGGTGCGGAATCTCGATGAATTATGGGAGCAAGTCAACGTTGCTTGGTGTGCAATTCCTCATGACCATATTCGTTGATTGTATGACACCATGCCATATTGCTGCCTGTATTGCCGTTTACGGCGCTGCAACCACCTATTGAGGCAGTCACATTGTACTGCATTATCTCATCTTCTAACTGCTGTAAGTGGCTGCAAATTAAATCATGGTATGCCAATATGTATTGTTATATGTATGCTACATTTCAACCCTATCCCCTCACTCCTTCTGGGTGGAGCAATTTCAGTCATGTGGTGTATATAATGAAGAATGTCAATTCTGTAAGCTGTGCCATTAGCTTTTTTGAAGTTGAAGAAAATTCACAAGCACTCTCAACACGAAAAAGAATTACTGATAACAGTTTTAACCCATAACTGGTATGGCGGGGTCTACCAGACCCCAGCGCTATTATTTTTCTTGATAGTTCTTGATTGTATTGACTTCAATTTGTTAAATATCTGAAAATCAATAGTAACCTATCAGAAATCAGTGAGATGAGATGCCATGACGTCATGTATTTTGAGCCACTAAGACTCCCTGACCCCACCAACGCCGTTCCAGAAAATGTACCATACCAGTTACGGGTTAAAGCATATCAGATAGTCAAGTTACCCAGGGTGAAGAGAAAGTTCATGAAAAGTTTACTGTGTCTATATCATTAGGGGACTGAGGGCATAAGTGAACAGCCACACAAACCTTTTTGTGTATGCTGTGAGAGCTGTAAAACAACTGAGCTGTAAGGTGATGAAGAACTGATTAGCAAAAGTTCCAAATTGCTATCTACATAAATAAAAAATTTAACATCTTTTATTTTACAGTTTTTTCAGATAAAGTTGATTCAGAATATCATATTTTAAGGTTCCCGGATTAAGAAGTGGGATATTACTGAAAATTATTTTCATTTTGCTACTCCTCAAATATATAATATGATTAGAAAGGAATAAGTTATTTCAAATTTGATTGAAAACAAAATTTTTAGGTATGTATGACCTCAAATGGCTGCTCCATCATGTAATATTGAATTACCAATTTAATCAGAAAACTCTCATTTGAAATGGTAGGACTTAGTGCTCTATTTAATTAAATTGAGAGTAATTTTATAACTAGCAGTAGGAAATTGTTCTTTTTAAATATAGCAGTAAATAATGAAAATTGATCTGGAATGGTTGGATCTCCAGTAAATAGGAACATAACAATGTTCCTAAAAGGTTAATTATCTATATAGGGGAGACCTAGGATGCAGTGGGCAGACATCAAACAGGACCTTGTTAGAATTGGCCTTCAGTGGTCAAATGCAGCAGCTCTAGCTCAGGATAGACAAGTTTGGAGAACTAAACTGCAGTCCAGTTGGACCTACATAGCTGTAAGTGGGTGGATAGATATGAAGAAAATAAGTTTTACATTTTTTATAAAGAATTTCATTGTTAAACCTTAGGCTGCCATGGCCTATATAATCAGGTTCATAAAGCCTATATATGGCCATAAACCATAAACTCACTCTTTAGTATCAAAAAAATTAAATGTTTTTAAAAATATTAAATATCTAATATAAAAAGAAAAAAGTTTGTTTGTCTGTCTGCTTATGCATTTGGTCCCCAGAATAGCTAGAGGCTTTAAACTTTGCATGAACGTTCCCATCACCAGGGGAAGAGTATATGTATTTGCGAACCCACTAGAGTCAACCAAAATTGAGGTAAGCGGGTTTGAATTTCTCAAAATCTCCATAGACTTATCATTAGCAGTGAAAAGCTATTTAAAATAATTGTTGCCACCAATAAATTTGTAAAAAGGAATAATACATCAAACTAATTTCTGATTTTGCATGATTAAACATTAATTGGCAATGGATCCATTAATTGGCAACATAATGGACAATTTTTTGGGCATCTCAGACCATATTTAATTTCCTTTTTTTACAATTGCACATGCCTGGCGAATTGTGTCTGAGGAACTCTAGTGGATATGAAATGATTTGAAAAGTTCGATTATCTGAGCAAGGCAATTCCATTTTTTGGTTTAGAAACTTCTGACATAGGGAGCATCATATGGTGCCTTGAAATGGTTCCATTTCTTTCCTTTCGCAAAAGAGAGGGAGAAAAATTAAACTGGAGATTGATCGTAATAATTTTTATGCCAAATGAAAGTTTACAACATGGGTGTCTATGGTACTCTATATTTTAAAGAATTTCAGACCCAAGCAACATTAGGTAAATCTGCTAGGCTATATTCACGATGTATAAGTTTAATAATTTCTACAGTTTACAATGTATAAATATCAGGGAATATACCTCCTATTGTGAGGTGTCGATTCCTCAGACAGATGTCAGCTGTATTAACATCATACTGGTTTGCCAGCAATAATGCTCATTTCAGATATGCCTTTTACTGCATATAGTACTGAAATCAAATTAACAATAAGCTTAAAACAAGCTATTATACAAGCTTAATAGTAAATATATGACATTATCTTTCTATGCTGAGTAACAGAATTCAGCATATAGATCTATCTGCTATTTACTTTTATATTAAGTTTACTATTTACCTAATTTTTATAAAAAGCAGGAACTTTGTGTTTAAGTTTGTGCTTCCAATCACACAAACTTATCACGAGACTATTGATCATCGAGAAAATATTCTATATGTGTGTCCCACATATCAATGTTTAGGGTATACTTTTTGTGTATCCTAAACATCTAAATTGCCCAAATATATTCCTCCTATTGTTAACACTTTATCAGGATCATTTATAACAAGTTATATACGGTAAGAGTCATGTTTATAGGAACTGTTACTCTAAATTCGTGTAATATTTTACCAGTCGTGCATGTCAAATCTCCATATAATGGACATGCTATAGTATACATGGGTATTCTTAAAAAATAAACATTACCTCCACTAGACGACTTCCCTGCCTCAGACCAGCTTGCCATGCAAATCCATAATTCTCTACTTCAGTAACAATTCCTTCAAACTGAACATGAAAACCAAGTTGTCCAAGACTATTTCTTCGTAAAATTAGCTCCTGAGTCTAAACAAGATTAGAAGAAAGAAATATTAAATATAAATATAATAGCTATTACTTAATGGATTTGTCAAATTCACAGATTTTTTTGAAAAAGTAAAGTAAAAAGAGACATATGGAATATTTTTCTCTAGAAATGAAATTATTTTCAAACTTCCCATTCATACAACTTAATAAAAAAACAGTGTATTCTTACAATATACTATAGATTATCTGTATATGGATTATCCAGTTTGTCAATGATTCATCCATGACTCTTTTTTCTTATTTTACATAATAATTAATTTTCATAAAATTCCAGTCTCTGTTTCTGAGAATATAAGTATGTTTATGTTTTAGTTGGGTTGTTGTTTTGCTTCTGAATGGCACTGTTTTGCACACAATGTGCTCAATGGCAGGTCACAAGGACCCCAAAAGCTCAGAGAATATTTGGGGATTTGGGGGAGGGAACCCACTAGACAGCTGTTAGGAGACAGGTGGTAGCCTCCTGTCAAGGCCATCCAATGTGTTCTTTAACCCTTACTATGCCAGGCCTGAAAAACCGAATTCTACCCTGCAGTCTCAGGCTATTTTTCAATCTCATTCAGTCAAAAAAAAAACAACTGAACTTTCATTAGGTATTTTGCAAAAACGTTCTAAAGGAATTATGGCTTGTTTATGCCAAATTAATCAGCACTTACTTTTGGATTTTCTGAAAATAAAATATTTAGCAAAAAAAGATGACTAGTTTAGTTTTAATGGAGCATGTATAGAGGCATATAGAAAACTAGAAGGGCACATATGAGAAAATCATTTTCAGAGTGAAAGAAGTTTTTCCTTTACCTACTATTTCATTCCTTAAAAGTTTTAATTTGAGCAAGTCTGCTTCTCAGCAGACATACTAATGATGCTCTTCTAGGATATGAGTGCATTAATGAAAGGATTCTTACAGAAAATTTTCAGACAAGCATTAAAGACTTGAATATTATCTGCTGTTATCCCCACTGAGGATGCCAATGATGATGAGAAGGATAGGTTTTATGGACAACTTCAGAATATTTTGAATTCTGTCAAGAAAGGAGACATTACCCTTGTTCTAGGTGACTTCAATACCAAAGTTGGTACTGACTCTGACCTTTGGGAAGAGTGATAGGCCCTTTTGGTATTGGTAGCTGCAATGGGTAACGTCTCCTACAGGTAAGTAAACTCGGTGATTTCAGAATAACTAACACTTATTACAAGCATTGCAACATATGTAAGTACACATAGGTTTCACCAGATGGGCTGCATAAGAATATGATTAATTACATATTAATTAACAGCAAATGGGCTAGTTCTGTTAGGAATACCAGGTCACATAGGGGAGAAGAAATTAGATTCGACCATTACCTTGTTAAAAGTGTCTTGCAACTTAAACTTAAAAAGTGTTGTACTAAGGTTATAAATTTTACCTTTAAATCTGAAGCTCTGAAAGACCCAGTTATAGCTAAAGCTTACCATGATAGGTCACTTAGTCATTTATGACAGTCATGGTTTACTTACTACTGAAGCTGAGGAAGAATGGGACCATTTTAAACAGGCTTTTTTGGAAACTAACAGTACCCTTTTAGGGAAAAAAGGGGCAGAGGAGGCAGAATTATTTGAATGATAAGGCACTTGAGCTTATTTCAGAAAGAAAGAACTACAGGAATGTCCTTAATCAATAATGCACACACTAGTCCTAATAGAAAGCATTACAGAGAGCTTAATAGATATGTTGGTTGGTTGGTTGTTTTACCTCTGAGCGGCACTTTTTTGCACACCATGGGCTAAATGGCCAGGTCACATGGACCCCGAAGGCCCAGAGAAGGTTGGGGAGGGGACCCACTGGAACAGCTGTTGGGAGACACATGGTAGCCTCCCGTCAAGGCCATCCAGCGTGTTCTTTAACATGTACAGGGTATGGCTCTCCCGCACACGGGGCCACAGCTTAACATCCCATCCGACGGACGGCAGCCTTTCCAAGCCCATCGGTGTCCCCTACTGACTGTAGGCAGGGTGGGAAATTTTGCGGAGATAAATCTCAACTCTGACCCAGCTGGGACTCGAACCTGGGAACTGCAAGTTACGAGCCTGGCACGATACTGACTGAGCCACCCCCGCCCCTAATAGATATGTAAAGGATCAGTTAGCTGCTAAGAATCTTGAGCTTGATGGCTTGGCTGACAAAGGTGAGGAAGCAGTTAGACAGCACAACAGCAGAGAGCTATATCAGATAGTTAATATTTTGTGTGGTAGAAAACAGACAGGTATACAGGGATTGAAGAATAAACAAGGTAAGGTTATAGAAGGTGAGGACTCTGTCATGACTAAGTGGGCTGAGCATTTCAGTGATGTTCTAAACAATGTGGTTAGTTCTACTCCCATTGTTTGCAATGATGATAGATGCATTGTTGACTTTAATGTAGACCCTATAACACAGTCTGAAGGTATTTTGGCTGCTTCTAAACATAAAATTATAAATAAATTCATAAATCCCCAGGGGTAGATGAAATTACTACAGAAATGTTTAGAGCTCGGAATGTTTCAGTTACCACTTGGATGACTGAAATTTTGAATATCTTTTATGATAAAGGCATGGTTCCTAAGGATTTTACCAGAGCTATTATTATCCCTATATTTAAAAAAGGTGATTGCAGTTCTTGTGATAACTATAGGGGGTGGGGGGTATCAGCCTACTTTCTGTTCCAGGTAAAGTTGTTTGCACGTTGTGCTTAATAGAATTAAGAATCTACAGAAAGACAAAAAAAATGAAACCAACAGCTAAAGGTTAACAAGTTGAAAATTACTAAAAAAATACAAATGCATATAAAGTGTAGTAAAAACAAAGCAGTACCTCACATCCTTGAGTGACACAGGCCAACCTGCTTACAATTTCTTGAATTTCATCAACATCTGGGTCCTTGGTTCTAAGGACAATGCATTCTCCCTGATGATAAAATACCTTCAAACTACAAAATAAAATTTTTATAGTTATTCTGTGCAAGTGTTTCATAACTTCTAAAGTTATTAATGTACTCAGCTCAATTTGATACTAAGTATAAAAATCACTTTTTCAAGTTGCTATAAACAAGAATATCAAAAAAGGAAATGCATCTTTTAGAAGAGCTTAAGATATATATATCTACTAATTGTTAGATTATTCCTATTTATATCACATGGGAAGCGATTTATAACTTTGGTGTTCCAAGAATTTGCAATGTACTCACTAAGAGCATTAGTTAAAGATATATAAAATGTTAACCAAATCTTATTAAGATATATTCATGGTGTGTTTCTTGTAATGTATTATACATATGTCTCAACTCTACAACTTTTAACACTTATAGTGTCAAAAGCTGATTAATCAGTGTTCAAAAAATCACTACAAATACATCTCCAACTTTTTCTTGTTTACCTACCTTTTTTTTTTCTTTTTTTGTATGTGTTCAGATTAAATTATTTTTGTTCCATATGTGAACTATTTCATTCATTGCTTCATAATAAGGCTCAAAAATTCAGTTGTTTTTTAAAGGAAGCTGTTGAATGGGAAGAAATGAATAGGTATAGGAGATTGAAGAATAAAACATGGTAGGCTTACTGAAGGTGAGGATTTTATCATGGCTAGATGGACTGAGCATTTCAGTGATATTCTAAATAATATGGTTAGTTCTACTCCTATTGTTTGAATTGATCGCAGATGAATTATTGGCTTTAATATTGGCCTTATATCACAGTGTTAGGTTATTTTGGCTATTTCTGAACTTAAACTGCATATATCCCAAGGGGTAGGTGAAATTACTAACTGAATTGCTTAGAGCTGGAAATGTTTCTGTTATCACATGGATGACTGAATTTTGAATATCTTTTGTGATAAAGGCACTGTTCCTAAGTATTTTACCAGAGCTATTATTATCCCTATTTTTTTAAAAAAGATGATCACAGTTTGTGTGATATCTATAGGGATATCATTCTACTTTCTATTACAGGTAAAGTTCTTTGCATGATTGGGCATAATTGAATTAAGAATCTGGTTGACTAACAATTGCGTGATGAACAGTGTGGATTAAAAAGTGGTAAGAGCATTTAGTTAAACCTAAATAAAATGTTAACCAAATTTTATTAAGATATATTCATGGTGTATTTGTAATATTCTATTATACATATAGCTCAACTTTTAACCCTTATAGTGTTGGAAACTGAATAATCAGTGTTCAAAAAATCACTACAAATATACCTGGACTATTTCTTATGCTTACCTATCCCCATTTTTCCCTCTCTTTTTTCTGTTCAGGGTATATTCTCTTTTGTTTGGTCTCTTTTTTTCACTTTTGCTTGTTTTTCACTTACAGAGATTCTTCAGAAATATTTAGAGTCAGAAACCTGTGGTTACTTGCATTGTACATTTCAACAAGGCTTTTGATTCTGTTGACTGTCAAAATCTGTGGTTGATCACGAGATTGTATGGCATAACAGACAAGTTAGTTAACATAATGAAAGCTCTCTATATTAGCACTGAGTCATGTGTAAGAGTTGGTAGCACTTTTAGCAACTGGTTTAGTATTGCTTCTAGTGTTCAACAAGGGTGCAATTTGTCTCATTTTCTCTTTAATTGGTTATTGATTATGCTATGCAGAATTCACTCCAAGGGTAAGATTTCATGCTTTAGAGATCAGAAAATTTTTGAATTAGATTATGCTGATGATTTGCTCTTTTGGCAAATGATGTTGATGAGATGAACTGTTTCATTCGATTTATTACTGAGACTGGTAGTAGAGTAGATTTGGTGATAAACAGGAAAAAAACTAAAGTGATGAAAATTGGGCAGGCAGGTTGTAGTTCAGTTAATCTGAATGGTTGCACCCTTGAGCAAGTGTATCAGTTTAATTATTTGGGCGCTAGGTAACAGGTATTGGTGATGTGCAGCATGTAATAAACAGAAGAATAGGGATTGCTGCTGGGACTTCTAACCCTTAAGTGTCAGAAGTTTATTAATCAGTTTTCAAAAATTGCTACAAGTGACCTTAGAACATGCTTTTTATGCTTACCTATCATTATTTTTTCCTATGTATGTAATCAAAAATAATTCATTCATCAATTGTTTCATGAGTCCTGTGTTATGGTTGGTGGATCACACTATCAATAGGATTAGCATTACTATTGGAATTCAATAAGGACACATTTTATCCCCTTTTCCCTTTAGTGATTATGCTATGCAGAATTCCATAGGAGGGAAATTTTTTTCCTGCTAGGGAATTTAAAATTTCTAAACCTGAAATGGCTTTGATATTTTAAAATTTCTGATTTAGATAATGATGATAATTTAGTTCTTTTAATAAATAATGTTTAATGATATTAAGGGATTGTAATCCTAGGACATCCTTGATTTTCTGATAACTGTTTGGGTTGTTTGGAATTACTGCCATATCCTTGAAATAACAGAATAGGGGAAACCAAAGAATAAGGTTACCTTCATGACTGTTTTCTCAGTCTTCAACCTTCCAATAGAATTCCATTGTTTTGAGTCATCTAAACATTTTCTTTGAGGCATCATGCAGCATTGACTATTCAGACATATGATGTAGAATTTCAATTTTAAGCAACTAATAAAGTACTCCTTTTATAGGGCATCTGTTTCATATATCCCATTACTTACAAAAGATTTTTACATTGATTTTCAAAACCACACATCAAAGGTCAAAACACTTTATTTGTCTAATGATTATTATTTTAATCACATTTTGGTGACTGCTATTGACAACAGCATAATTTATATGGTTAAAAATTATATTTGGTATTTATACGTTGTTGTTTTTTACTCTATTTAATTTGATTGGTGAAACTTGATTTCTCAAACTGTTTATGCAAAAAACATTGAACATGCTTAATTCTGCTACTTACCTACTTGTATGTGAAGACCAACCAATTATGGAAGCACATGGGCACACAAATATCACCTCATTGTTACTTTCTTCAATGAAAACCATTGTATCCACAGAAATTGCAAGCAAACTGTCCACTACCACTGACTGCCCGAAATCTTCTACCTGGAATATTTAGTTCTTTTAAATGGCATTTTACACCTATAATCCAAGCTTACAATTCTAGTAAATAATTAATATATATACATGGCCAAAATGTTAGGCTCATCTGCCATAGTGGGTGAGATTATGCTATTGGGATTGTTCATGCGGCTTTCTATGGATCCACTATTCATTTTGCATAGTAGACTATGCAGAAAGCATTTTCACATCTTGAAAGATTGTGTGTTCCCCACAATCATTATATATAATTATAGGCATATTTTGAACGAAACAGGTATGTGGAGGAGGACAGACAATGATATACATGTGTTTCTTCTAGGTTCTAGGACATGGTGAATCAGTATGTGCACCAGCTAAAATGTGCTACACAAACTAATGACAAACTTTTATTGAGATTTTGGCACCTTGCATTTCCAGACTTTTGACTTATTTGACTCAAAGTTTGGGTGCAGGTGCTTCTTATGTTGACCCATATTGGGCAAAAAGATTGGATCCCTAGCTGCTGTGGGAGGGGATTATTCTTTTTCGAATGTTGGCTGGCCATTTACCATGGCTGCAATGTGAAAGTTATGAATGGAGAATTACATACCAAACTTTTGGCAGGAAACTTTATTGTGGAGAGTTAAGTGCCAACCTTTAGGCAGGAAAAGTTACAAAGGAGAGCAGACAGTTTATGATAATAATGTCACTAATTTTAAGAGTGGATTGTTAACAAATGTTTTGAAAAATATACAGTGAAACATCTCTATAATGGAAAACTTGGATGAAAAATTCTTTTTTTAAATAGATTTCCTTCTTAAGAAATTTTAATTTGAATTAGTTAAAAATATGCTTAATGAAATATTATATAAACAAACATATTTCAAAGTATTTCCTTCCAATTCTTTATTCACAAAGTCATATATATCACAATGTCATATTTTAGCAATTACACTGTAGTGCATTTTAGAGAGTGAAATATTCAATTTGCAACAGTCATTCCACATACACACACACATATAAAAAATACAAGTTTTCACACTTTTTTTACGTGTGATGTGGAAAAAGTTACTTTTTATTTGAATATTGAGATGTGCAACATTTCCCTGAGAATCTCCCAAATCCAATCTCCAAGGTAATCCCCCTTAATGAGAAATTACATGGAAGTTCATCTCCAATCACCCCCAACCCCTCTTTTGAGAGCCTCCCTTTAGATCTATATTGGCTAGTGAGATAAATAGTGGCTGACTGTGAGGATGGGATGATGAAGAATTATGCACTAAGAAAAATCTGCCATAGTGTCTGCTGCAAAGGTGTATGGGGGGAAAGTGAAGTTCTTGGACGAGAGAGATGGTGACTTTCTCTTGATCACCAAACATTGGAGGTCCACCAAACCTACTAAAGTTCAACTCGTTCACTTCTACACAGTACCACCATACTAGAATCCAAAGCAGAGAGGAAAAAAACTTTCAGATTTACAAATCTATTGAATAAGCCATGTATAATGCACTTGTTAAAAACATCAATCAGATAGTTGAAATTATCTCAGGATCATTAAAAAACAATCAAAACACATGAAGCTTTTGATCATTTCATTTCCCAAAATAGGGTTGTCAAACCAATGATCTTTTTCAGCGATGGAGTTTTGAAATTCCCAAAATTAAAGGATTCTAAAAAAGGCCCATACTTCATTAATATTATCTACAGGCTTCTATTCTGGATTTCACATTCATCTTGCTTTTCTTTAGATGATCAACATATCAGTTCATATTGTTTACAATCAATTCACATGTATTATCACTCAGCAATAATTTAAAATATTCCAAAGGTTCCAATTTTACTGGAAGTTTATTAACTGGTCACTTTCATTTTCATGAGCAATCCAGGTCATTGATTCATTTCTGATTGTGTTCATTCATGAAATTCCACTATAGTCACTCCTCTATCATCACTCTGTATAGCAGCAACTCTTTCCTGCTCATTATTCAGAGCAGATGAATTTTCTTCAAATCAAATATCATTTTCTTCTTCAGACAATCTGAATTCATTGTCTTCATTCTTTAAACTACCAATGGCAAATAAAATTAAGAAATTTCCTTTTTCTCCTCCTCCTCTCTCTTTTTATGGAAAGATAAAAGTTTGCAATAGTTAGCTTGAATTAGTTTCAACAGTTTCAGTTTGAATAGTCTGCTGATTATCAGTAAAAAAAAGTGATCTGATCACTTTAGTAAATTATTTATATCACAACAAAATAAAATATGCATCAAATGAAAACAATAAGTATTATTTTTTAAGCTTGAATTATGTATTTTCATAAGATATATGTAAGAAAATTTCAAATGGAAATTGTTATTTGTAAAAAAATTGAAGTTTCGTGTGTTGTACTAAAAACAGATATAGCTGTTTCTGAACTCTCATTTCAGAATCTATCAACATTTATAATCAGTGCAATATATAATAGCTGCAATAGCAATGAGCAACGTCTCCTACAGGTAAGCAAACTTAATGGTTTCAGAATAGCACTTATTATAAACACCCAGTAATAAATAGGCACTTTGACGTTGATTTCAATTTTAGAGGAAAAATTGTCTGAGCCGGGTGGAATACGAACCCACGACCTCCTGATAACATGTCAGGAGCTCTGGAACACTGAGCTACCGGCCGCCGATCAAGATCTACTCTAATTAACGCTATGAACATTCCCTTTATGTCACACGTAGGCGTTATTTTAGGCAATTTTTAGCCCTAGCGGCTTTCCATTTTTGCCAATAGATGGAAAGCATGTCTTACAAGTATGCTAATGATAATAAATATTGAGATAAACTCAGATAAACTCAACAGTTCAACATCCAGTAATAAATAGGCACTTTGACGTCGATTTCAATTTTAGGGGAAAATTTGTCTGAGCCGGGTGGGATACGAACCCACGACCTCCTGATACCATGTCAGGTGCTCTGGACCACTGAGCTACCGGCCGCCGATCAAGATCTCCTCTATTAATTAGAAGGATCTCCTCTATTAATTAGAGGAGATCTTGATCGGTGGCCGGTAGCTCAGTGGTCCAGAGCACCTGACATGTTATCAGGAGGTCGTGGGTTCGTATCCCACCCGGCTCAGACAATTTTTCCTCTAAAATTGAAATTGATGTCAAAGTGCCTATTTATTACTGGATGTTGAACTGTCGAGTTTATCTGAGTCTATCTCAATATTTATTATTATAAACACCACAACATACATAAGTACATATGGGTTTCACCAGATGGTCTGCATAAGAATATGATTGATTATATATTAATTAACAGCAAATGGGCTACTTCTGTTATGAATACCAGGGCACATAGGGGAGCTGGAATTGGATCTGACCATTACCTTGTTAAAAGTGTCTTGCAACTTAAAAAGTGTTGTGCTAAATTTAAAAAATTTACCTTTAATACTGAAGCTTTGAAAGACCCAGTTATAGCTAAAGCTTACCATGATAGATTACTTAGTCATTATGACAGTCATGGTTTGTTTACTACTGAAGTTGAGGAAGAATGGGACCATTTTAAACAGGCTTTTTTGGAAACTAACAGTACTCTTTTAGGAAAAAAGGAGCAGAAGAGATAGAATTATCTGAGTGATAAGGCACTTGAGCTTATTTCGGAAAGAAAGAACTGCAGGAATGTCCTTCATCAATACCCTACTAGTCCTAATAGAAAGCATTACAGAGAACTTAATAAACGTGTAAAGGATCAGTTAGCTGCTGATAAGAATCTTTTGCTTGATGGTTTCGCTGACAAAGCCGAGGAAGCAGTTAGACAGCACAACAGCAGAGAGCTGTACCAGATAGTTAATGTTTTGTGTGGTAGAAAACAGACAGGTATACAGGGATTGAAGGATAAACAAGGTAAGGTTATAGAAGGTGAGGATTCTGTCATGGTTAGGTGGCTGAGCATTTCAGTGATGTTCTAAACAATATGGGTAGTCCTACTCCCATTGTTTGCAATGATGATAGATGCATTGGTGGCTTTAATGTTGGCCCTATAACACAGTCTAAAATTATTCTGGCTATTTCTAAATTTAAACTACAAAAATCCCCAGGTGTAGATGAAATTACTACTGAAATGCTTAGAGCTGGGAATTTTTCGGTTACCACATGGATGACTGAAATTTAAATATCTTTTATGATAAAGACTTGTTCCTAAGGATTTTACCAGAGCTATTTTTATCCCTATTTTTTAAAAAAAAATTAAAAAATTTAAAAAATACCTATTTTTCTATACTGCCCTAAAAAGTAAAAAAATAAACCTAAAGTATATCAATGGTGCAATCAGTCACTGAGTTCGTATTCCTTCAGAGGAAGATAGAGCACTGGCAATCTTTCAAGTAAGTAAATCAACGACCTATCTTCCTTTAAATCAAATGCGAACTCAGTGACTGATTGCATTGTTGATAAGCTTTAGGTTTGCTTTCTACTTTTAGGGCCCTATAGGAAGATAGGCATGTTTTTTTATTTATATATATATTTTTTGTTTTCACTAAAAGCACCTATTTTTAAAAACTTTGATATATGACTCATAAACTTTGAGCACCTTTACCACTCTTTTGGATTCAGGTTTGAGGTAGCCCATGACATTGGAGACATCACAAGCTTTAATTTGAGATATGACTTGTTAAAGTCGACCCCAACAAAAAATCCATACCCATTTTTTCTGTGGGGAATAGTGGTGGCGAAATTGGAAATAGTTTACGACCGTCATTATACGAGCTTTCATTTGACACCTTACTCATAACTGTAGGTCCTCGCATTCCAATGATATAGCCGAACAACTTCCACATTTTTTAGAGGGGAAGGGAGTGTGGGAGGTCATATTTCATAGCCTACACTACTCCCCATGTCACAAGCTTATATTCGACACATAGCTTATTACTTTCAGCACTCGTGTTCAAGAGATATAGAGGAACAATCATTTTCATATTGTCCCTCTTTTTTAGGGGAGAAGTAGGCACGGGGGGTCAATATTTCAGCCTATGATGTTCCCTGCATAAGAAACTTTCATTCGACATATAGATTGTTACTTTCAGCATTCACATTCCGGAGACATAGTGGAAGAATTGTTACACATTTTCCCTTTTTAAGTGGGGGAAGAAAGCAGGGGGATCAATTTTTTCAGTCTGTGTCACTCCCCGCATCACAAGCTTTCATTCGACACATAGCTGGTTACTTTTCACACTTTGCTTGTGTGTTGTGTTGTTTTGCATGTGTGTTGCACCACAGGATACTTAAATTCAGGAGATATAGGATCATTGTCATTCCTCCCACCTTTTTTTTTAGGGAGAAGAAAGCATGGGGAGTCAATTTTTCGTAGTCTGTGACAATCCCTGTGTCAGAAAGTTTCATTCGACATGTGGTTTGTTACTTTTGGCTTTCATGTTCAGGAGATAGAGCTCAATAGTTTTCACATTTCCAGTGTTTTAGGGGGATAAAGAAAGCATGGGAGGGACAGTTAGCCTGTAACACTCCCCTTGTCACAAGCTTTCATTTGGCACATAAACCACTAAGTTTCTCCATTGTGTTCAAAAGATATGTGGATCAATGTTTTGTCAAATCCACAAACCAACAAACTGACCAACCGATAAATGTCAGTTGGTCGTTTGGTAAAGCCAAAAGCAATAGGAAGATTGGCAAAAAGGTGATCACAGTTCTTGTGATAACTATAGGGGTATCAGTCTACTTTCTGCTCCAGGTTAAATTCTTTATGTGATTGTGTTTAACTGAACTAAGAATCTGGTTGACAGACAATTGCATGGCAAGCAGTGTGGATTCAGAAGTGGTAGGGGATGTGAAGATCAGATTTTTTTCCATTTAGGCATATTCTTGAGAAATATTTACAGTTTCAGAAACCTTTGGTTACTAGCTTTGTTGATTTCAAAAAGCTTTTGACTCTGTTCATCATATGGCATACAAAACAAGTTAGTTAACGTAATGAAAGCTCTCTAATAACACTGAGTCGTGTGAGAGTTGGTAAAGCTTGTAGCAATTGGTTAACATTGCTGGTGTTTGACAAAGGTGCATTTTGTCTCCTTTCCTCTTTAGTTTGGTTATTAATTATGTTATGCAAAATTCACTGCAAGGGAAAGATTTTGGCCTTAAATGGTCTGGAGATCTGAAAATTTCCAACTTAGACTATGCTGATGATTTAGCCCTTTTGGGAAATGATGTTGATGAGATGAACTCTCATTCGAGCTGTTGATGAGCTGAATGGTTGCAGTCTTGAGTAGGTGTCTCAGTTTAATTACCTTGGGAGCTATGAAACAGATACTGGTGATGTGCAGCATGAGATTAACAGACAAATGGGGTATTGATCTAGGACTTTAAGAATATATGGAGAGTGTGGAGAATAATGTAAACAGGTGTATGCACCTAAAGTCTACAATTAGGTTATGCAATAATTTGGCTCTTCCTAGGATTAGTTATTTTAGTGAAACTTGGACTCGTTTTCAACAACATAACAGGAAACTTGATGCTTTTGATTCTAGATGCTTACACAGTATCTTGGGCATTAGTTGGTTCAACTTTGTAATTAATGATGAGGTTAGGGAAAGGAGTCAGCAACCTCCTTTAAGCAGCATATTGTGCAGAGAGAGACTCCATTGGTTTGGCCATGTTGCCCGTATGCATAATTATATATTAGCGAATAGTGTGCCTAAAGGCCTCAGAAAGAGGGGGAGACCTAGGGTGTGGTGGGCAGACAACATGAAACAACACTTTGTTAGAATTGGTGTGCAGTGACCAGATGCAGCAGATGTAGCTCAAGACAGATATGCTTGGAGAACTATCCAATGCTATTCTGCATTATCCAATGATGGCTGTTCTGTTAACGATTCCAGCCAATGTGAGTTGCATCTCATCTGTTCAAAGAATCTCAGACAAAAGGGGTATGGGCTATCTGCTAAGGTATTTAGTACCAAACTGCAGAAATCTAAATATCTCTGATGGCCTCCTCACATCAATTAGTAAGGGAGGTATGGGTGTGCACCATGCTTGTGCAGGACTTGCCATACAAGAGCTGATGTTAAGACAGAAATCTCACTGATTGCTATGGTACTGATACTGGGTGGGCAAGGACATATCTCATTACATCTGCTGGAAGCACTCAAATACTCAACCCTGTCAGTCTGCCCTATCGTAGATGAGCCATTATGCTGCCTATCTCTCTGAGCCATAGAACAACATGATAAATGGTCTCCAGAGTTCAATGTGACTTGAATGTGTGGTTGATGAAAATGTGTGGCATACTGCTGTGTAGTTTCCTGGGCATTTCGTTAATGCTCACCATATAGTAGCACTATCACACACTACTGATAGTTCAAGTAGCCCACTATCAGGGTCTTCAACTAGTACAATTACTCACCTACAAGCACTATATCATATTCTGCCATGCCTGAGTTTTAGCTCACTGGGCAGGTACTATATCACTTCCATCATATCACTTATTTGTGGATCTTTCTGCAGTGTATAATGTCAGAGCCAAAAGCAATAGGATGATGGGTAAAAATGACTATAAATGGCTAATGCTACATCAACATTGTTTTCTCCAAAATGGTTAAAGAGTGAATGAGTAGCATCCAACAATATGCTTGTCAAGCGTTCTTTTTGTTCATGACAATGCCAGTACTCCTAATACCCGACAAGTTATGGCCTACCTGTAGCAGGTAAAAATCAGCTATCCCATTCTGCATATTCATCCAATCCTGCACAATGCAATTTTTGGTTGTTTCCAAAAATTGAAAAGGAACTGGCTGGGGAGCCTTTTTCAAGGGTGCAAGATCTCACAAAATGCTTTCATTCAAAGTTGCGGAGTATTCCCCATCAGAAGTACCATGAAGCATTCCAGAATTGGTGTAGACATCAGCAACTTTGCATAGATAATGGAGAGGAGAACTTTGAAGACAGTAAAAGTTTTGTTGAGATAAGTACAATGGTTTTTGTCTGCAGATGCATGTCAAGAACAGTTTGAATGCCCCTTGTATATCAAAGGGTAAAATTCAAAACAGGCATAAAGCAAAAACATTTTAGGGTATTTACCTTTATGCAGCTTTGCAGTTCTCGTTATCTGGTTCCAGTATAATATTTACTGCATAATGGTCAACTCTCTTAATAAATAAAGAAAATAAATTACCCCTCAAGCAGCTGTTTGTCACAGGTCTGACAAAAGCCTTTGGGCTTTTGTCAGACCTCTGTGACCTCTGTGACTATTGTCAGACCTCATCAGTGTTCCTCAAAGAGCACATGATTGGCATCCTGTCATAAAACAATCTCCCCATCTCCCCCCCCCCCCCCCCCACACACACACACACACTTCTCGGCATGTTAAATGATTCCAGAGTGTACTTGTAATACATCTGGGATTTTAAATCTGTGAAAGCTGACCCCGCTGCCCTTACATTTTCCACCTATTGAAATTCACTTATTAGTTTTTATTGTCTTCCCTAATTGTCTCTACAGTGCCCCTTCATATTAGCTTTGTTTTTCCTCCTTTGCAGTTCTTTAATTACTAAATTCAAAGAAAATAGGTGCATCTGTTTTATGTTTTTTTTTGTTTGTTTAGGGTTTAATGGCGCATTAGCAACTAGGGCTATAATGCGCCAAACGAATGTCCAAGATGTAAAAAGATAAAAGTCATGGAACCCTCAACCAATTTTTAAAAATATACTAGGAATTTAACGAGATAAATGTAGAATAATAAAATAACAAGCAGTGAATAACAATAAACAAATGTAGAAATATTTTGTAAAAATAAAAGTAACCAGGTGTAAACAATCAGTAGAGTAAAATTATAGACGAGTAAAATAACCTGTAAATCGTAAAAATTGAAAGACAGCGTTAAAACAACTCGGTTTTATGAAGATTAAAATAAGAAAGGAAATAGATATTAATATACACCTATCCCTCGAATTTGAGGTACTCAGTTTATAGTTTTGCTCAACAAATGCACGTCAAGAACTTTTTGAATACCCCCTCTTATAACATAATCTATTTCTGTTGATTGGTTATTTATTTAAAAAAAAAATTCTAAAGGTGACTTGTTTTTATGACCCAGCATAACTGGTAAAAAGTCTGGATTTTCTCCAAGTATAGCACCCATAACAAAAAATTGCAAAAAGAGACTAATTTTCTTGTTTGAATTAAAAAAAAATACATTTTCTTTCATTCTGAAATAAGTATCTTTTTTATTCACATGCATTATAATTCTTTCTGTCAATTAGTTTTTAAAATATATTTTCATTTGCATTGACAGATGCTTCATTTTTTTACTATAAAAGCCCTATTAAAATAAAATTAGTCATCTGTGAAAGCCACCTAATGCCAGCACCTATTATCTTATGCTATTTTAGGTCAGTGCGCTTTCATGTGGGTTCTTTCCCTGCAAGTTCTAACTGCTGTCAGGAAATCATGCCTAACTGGTGGTTTGAGATCTCAACACAATGACTTCGGATTAAATATTTATTTACAGAACATATATTTACACATATATATATACAATCAGGAAACCAATAGTGTGGTGTCATATCTAATCTGGTTGCCTAACCTAGCAAACCGAACTCAGGCCTATACAGGCCTCCAAGTGGGACACAGCCTCGCTAATTCAAAAAAAGGATATTTCACAGCAGTCCCTGATATGACTGCTGTAGCTAAGTATGAAAAACGATCTCTCTCCTTCAAACTTCCTATCAGGTGACCTCCGCTGACCTCACCAATCATCTGCCACCTCGACTATCTACTTAGACATCAACGGCTCCCTTTAGCCACTGGACATCATCTTTGGCAGCCTAGTTCGAAGCATTGTGACTGGAACAGCCATGCCAAAAAGATTTATGCTGTTCCGTCGATAAGAAGGTGGGGAAGGAGAAATCTGCCCCTTACATTATCTCTTTTGTTAAATATTTTATTTTCAGAAAATCCAGAATTAAATGCTGATTAATTTTGGCATGTAACGTGCTATAATTCCTTTCATTAGTTACTGGACTAAATATTTCTGAAGTTAATTTTGTTTTGGCTGAACACAGTGAAAAAATAGCCTTTGGATGTAAACCAGGTTCTCATGCTGGACAACTTTATAAACTGGACAAGATAAAAGGGGAGGTTTTAAAGACCTGTGATGCAAAAATCTGGGGAATATTTCATATTTTAATTCAGTAATGCCAGTTTAAATCTACAATATATAATATCCACATATTTAACTCATTTCCATTTTTAATATATAACTTCTACATATGAAATGAAGCCTAAATTACCTATATCTGCCTCTTGTATCCAAATTTTTTCTTTTGTTGTTGTTGTTTTACCTCTGAGCGGCATTTTTTTGCACATTATGGGCTAAATGGCCAGGTCACATGGACCCCGAAGGCTCAGAGAAGGTTGGGGGAGGGGACCCACTGGGACAGCTGTTGGGAGAAAGATGGTAGTCTCCCGTCTAAGCCATCCAGAGTGTTCTTTAACGTGCACAGGGTATGGCTCTCCCGCACACGGGGCCACAGCTTAACATCCCATCCGACGGACAGCGGCCTTTCCAAGTCCATTGGTGTCCCCTACTGACTGTGGGCAGGGTGGGGAATTTTGCGGAAATCTTGTATCCAAAACAGCAGTGATAATTTTCAAGTGACACACAACAAGCAGTTATGCCTGAGAGATACAAAGCCTCAACAATGATAAACATTTCATGCAGATATATTTTAATTACAACATTCATGTCTTCCTATAAAAAGCACCTCAAGAGTTAAAATCACAATATACTTGCATAATAAAGACAGCATTATTTATTTTTACTGTATGCATTACTAAATCCAACTGAGCAAACTATTGGTCTGCAAGCTACTAGTACAAACAATTTCAACATAAATGCAAAATATAAAAAAATTACATGAAAGATAACTGACCTGAACTTGCCATGAAATTGCACCTAAAATATAATTATCTGGAATAAACCTTGGTCGATTCCTCTCCTTTTTCTTGCCTCCAAATGAAAGTATTGCTTAAAAACAGAATTAGTCATTAGATTAAATTTGAATTAAATTTGAATAAACTGAACTTATCTGGTTCACAGATTTAAAAGGAAGTACCACTCTTACGTCGATCGAATTTTTTTTCCCCTGGCTCAAAACAATTTTTCCTCTAAAAAAATTGTATAGACATAAGAGTGGTACTTCCTTAATCTGTTAGTCATTAAATCTATATCATCACAAAATATAATCCAGAGTACTAAAAAGAAATAGTTGCCACCCGAGATCATAGATGGTGCCAAAAGGAGGCACCCAAAATTCATGGGAATAGTGATAGTCATTATTAATGGGAAAAAAAAACTGAGCTGGCATTAGTTCAACAGGTTAGAATACTCTGGCATGTTTCTGGAGAGATGCAGGTTCGTATCCTGTATGTCAGCGAAATTTTTCCCACTAAAACATTTATTGATTTATAGACAGTAGTTAATGCTGGGATTATCAATTATTGTTTAGATGAAAAGTTATGTACGTAGTAGATGAACGATGCTACTTCCACAAGTAATAAAGAGCAATTCTTTCATTAAAAGATTTGAAAGCACTGCAATTTTGCTAGATGGAGAATGATGTCAAATGATGTGTATCAAAAAACAATGAACAATCTGTATGAAACAAGGGAAAAGTGTAAATATATGCATCAGCCATTGATGCTACTTATAGTGACTCAAGCATGTTGCTCTAGACACACTAATTAATTTTCAGATTTATCCCAATTTTTTTCAAATGGAATTGAAAGGTTGGGTTGTTTTACCTCTGTGGTACTTTTTTGCACACAATGGGCTAAATGGCCACGTCATAAGGATCCCGAAAGTTCAAGGAAGGTTGGGGGAGGGGACCCACTGGACAGCTGTTGGGAGACAGGTGGTAGCCTCCCATCAAGGACATCCAGCATGTTCTTTAACATGCACAGGGTATGGCTCTCCCACACAGAGAGCAATGGCTTAACGTCCCATCTGATGGATGGTAGCCTTTCCAAGCCCATCAGGGAATTGAAAGATAAAAATTTTATTAACATTTAAAGAGTATATTATAAATTTTATTAACTTTTTTTTTTAAATGCCCATTTCTTTTTTAAAAAAAATTTACCATCTTACATTATGGAATGGACGAATTTTAATTTTTAACATTTTCAATTAACACCACACCCAAAAAAATAATAATAATTATGTCACAGTGTTTATGAAAATAGCGTAACCACCAGAAGATTCTTTTGATTTTGAATCTTTATACTATATTATTATCACTTAATGACAACTTACCATTGTGTGATCAATGATTGTTCCTTGGTGCACTTTTACACAATCTCATTCAAAAGTGCTCAACTGGGTGATATTTTATGATTTATTAAATTGTTAGTAATAGATCTATTTTTGTATCTTTATCCACCACATAAATGAAAATCAAGGATATGTTTTATATAATGAGATATCTTTTAGTACAATATTGGTTTTAGTACCTTCAATCTGTTGAAGATTGAGTTATAACATACTTTTACGGTACATAGTAAAAACATGAGACATCTAATCAAGTGAATTTACACATAAATCACAAAAGCAGAACATTCTAGTGTTTTAGAAAAGAAAGTTTTAGAAAACTGGGTCATATGCAAAAAAATTCAATTTTTTAATATTTTTAAGTCAAAATATTAAAAGAGTAATATCTTACAAAATTTTGGACCTGAATCAATTGTTGTATTTGTGCAATAATTAGCTGCCAGATCTTTCAAGTACTCTTGTCTTGTCCTTTGGGCCATGGTAACAAATTTTTCTGATCTGTGGGCTGCATTTTCTGCATTGATGACTGAAAAGATAAAACAATATTGCATTTCCAAATCACCCCAACTTTGCATGCATCTATTTATTAACGAAATAAGCATACTATAAAGCTAAAGTTTGAACAACTCTCAGTATCCTAAGCCTTCAATGATACATAGTATTAATACGATTAATGATTTTTTTTTAATTACCACTTAAATTTCACTTTTACATTTTCTTTTCCATGAAATGAATGCTTCTTTCAAAATTAGTTTTATATTCAATTGCTACTTGAATTAAGCTACATAAAAGTGCAACCGCCCTGCCCACGGTCAGTAGGGGACACCGATGGGCTTAGAAAAGACATAGTACGTCGGATGGGACGTTAAGCTGTGGTCCCGTGTGTGGGAGAGCCATACCCTGCGCATGTTAAAGAACACACTGGATGGCCTTGACGGGAAGCTATCATCTGTCTCCCAACAGCTGTTCCAGTGGGTCCCCTCCCCTAACCTTCTCTGAGCCTTTGGGGTCCTTGTGACCTGGCCATTTAGCCCATGGTGTGCAAAAAAGTGCCACTCAGAGGTAAAACAACCCAACCCATAAAAGTGCAAAAGTTACATATTAGTTTTCCTTAATATTCTGAAAAAGATATGGAATTAAAAATTGAGTTACGTGTGCAACATCACAAGTGAATATGTAAAATCAGTGGTAAAAACACTTTTCCAAACATGCGAATGAATCATCAGCACAAAAGACACTCTTCTGAGAGGTCTGTGCATATCATTTGCCAACAAATTATATGTATTCCTCACTGTTTGCAGAAAGTTGAAAACTGGAGATTGCCATTTCATTACAAAATTCATAGACATTGTTTAGACAACTTTTAACTGGGGCATACCATTGGAAGAAAGGAGATTGGTCAGTCAGTAGCCAGAAAGTGTTCCAAATGGTAGTCTAAGGCTCTAGGAAAAATTTCAGGATATATGCCGCTAAATTTCACAGCATTATGAGCTAACTGCCAGGTATTATAACACATTCAAGCTCCCCAAATTTCTTCAGAACTTGCTTTATTCACAGGAGAGGGTGTAATGCAAGACAGTAGTTTTCAACTAGTTTCATATACGGAAAATTATTTTGATTTTTATGAAGTGGGTGTTAGAAAATATTTGGTGAAAAGAGACACTGGACTGGCACAAAAAGGGTGAAACTTACTCTAACATGAAGGAAAGGGATCAATATGGAGGTAGTTTCATGGTTTGGACAAACTTGTTGCATCATCAGTGGCTGCACCAATCACCAGATGTTTGGCAAATCTCTTACTACCCAGAGGCATTGAGATGAGTGTCTTAAACCTTATGTTCATTCATTTACAGGTGCAGTAGGCTTGTGGTTAATTTCAATTACAAATTAATTTCTTAATTTTAGTACACTTGGCTGAATATCAAAGGGACCTAGGTAATGCAAGTCTATGACAACTGGTGGAAAAAAATTGGATTGAAGACAACTGGGTGGATGGGTTGGGTTGTTTTACCTCTGAGCGGCACTTTTTTGCACACCATGGGCTAAATGGCCAGGTCACATGGACCCCGAAGGCTCAGAGAAGGTTGGGGGAGGGGACCCACTGGAACAGCTGTTGGGAAACAGATGGTAGCCTCCCGTCAAGGCCATCCAGCGTGTTCTTTAACGTGCACAGGGTATGGCTCTCCCGCACACGGGGCCACGGCTTAACGTCCCATCCGACGGACGGCGGCCTTTCCAAGCCCATCGGTGTCCCCTACTGACCGTGGGCAGGGCGGGGAATTTTGCGGAGAAAAATCTCAACGCTGACCCAGCTGGGACTCGAACCTGGGAACTACAGATTACGAGCCTGGCGCGCTACCGACTGAGCCACTGGGTGGATGACAATAGAGAGGACAACAACTGGGAGAACGACAATTGCATAGACGATTTTTTGACACAAAATAATATTGATAGACAGCAGTTGGGTGGATGCAACAATTTGTAGGGTATGACAATTGGGTGGAAAAAAAGAAATGAGATAATTTGCAATTATTAACATTAATTCTAAGCAAAAAAAAACTTTGTATGTCTGCCTACAAAATTTACAAAACAAAGCTGTTCAAAAATCAGCATAGTCAACGTTTATATAAATTCTCTTAAATATGACCTGGAAAAAGGCTAATTTCTAAACAACTCTATTTCTTCCACATGAAGCACTCCAAAATCAAATGACCACACTACAGAAAGCTAATTCAGTCACTATTGAGACTCACTAATTCTTAATTCAATGAAGGATTCACACCAACTCTCTGTAATCTGACATTTCACAAGGGATTTTTTTTTTCTTTTTTTTTTTTGAGTATATCCCATTCTAACTAAATCAAATGAAAATGAAAGAATGCATTAAGGGAAGCAAAACTGTATAGAACTATCTGCATTCTCACTAATCTGACTTTCAACAAAACATATTTCCTAAACATCACTTCATTCTAAATTAAACAATATGAAATTCAATTAATGCATTATACAATACCAAAACAGCCTCCACATGTACAGGAGATCCAAGAACACACTGGATGGCCTTGACAGCAGCCTACCATCTATCTCCCAACAGCTGTCCATGGGTCCCCTTCCCCAATCTTCTCTGAGCCCTCAGGGTCTTAATGACCTGGCCATTTAGCCCATTATGTGAAAAAAAAACTGCTAGCTCTCCCATGGCCGAGTGGTTAGCACACTTGGTAACTGATCTAAGGGACCTGGGTTCGAGCACCAGGTAAGGCATGGATGTGTGTCGTTTTTCTGCTGAGATCCTGCCATCCTCTCAGATCTTCATACTATGGCACATAAACTGACAGGCTCCTGTCAGACCTCTGTGGCAAGCAGCTGCTTGAGGGGGTATTTAATTTTAAATTTAATTTTTAAATTCGGAGGCAAAACAACAAATCGAAACAGTTGATATTTTTGTCTAATTTTGTCAATCTGATTTTAGTTAAAATGGATTTTTACATTTAATTCCTTTCTGCTCCTTCTATATGAAGAAAATGGAAATCAGAGAATGCAGTGCAGAATGAATACAGTGCAGAACAAAGAAAAACCAAACTGTGAAAGAATATTAGCATTCTCATTAATTTGATATTCAATAAAGGAATTGTTTACACATTATTTTCTTATAAATGAAATAATCGAAAATCAAAGCAGCTCATAACTGAAACAACTCATATTAACACCTGTCCTTGATAAGCAGACTCTGGTTAAAACGGATTTTTACATTTCTATTCATTTCTGCTCTTTTTGCTGAAAACAACTGGAAATCAAAGGAATTAATATAGGAAACTGCAACAGATGATATTTCCATCTTGATAATCTGACACTGGTTAAAATGGATATCTGTTTTCATTTCGTCTCCTTCTGAAGAATCAGAAATCAAAAGGAAACTGAAACAGCTCATATACATCTGTTCTTGATAATCCAACTCTGTTTAAAATGGATTTATATATTTCTATTCATTTCTGCTGCTTCTAAACAAAATACTCAGAAATCAAAGAAATTAATACTGGAAATTTAAATAGTCAATACTTATATCTGCTTTCAATAATTGTGGATGTAAATGAAAATCTGTTTATCGAATTAAAGGTAACCAATGGAAATTTTGGCTGTGATGGTTTCTTCTAGTGTTCATTGTTCATTTGTTTGTGATTTCTTCATTCTTAAAAAAAAAAATCTTTTAAGAAAACTTGTTTTATCAAATGTCTGATTAATGAGGATACTTATATTACTACGTGGTTTGATTTCCTGTAGTGCATTATTTTGGCATTTGAATTTTATGCTCTTAGACAAGAAAATTCTTTACTTAAAAATGAAAATATATATTTCTAATTTATAAAGAAAGAGTTGGGGAGGGAATCAATATTATTAGAGAATCAAATTATCACGAATGAAAAAATTATGTATTTTTAATGAGTACTATGAATTGTAAAAAAGGTTAGTGTCATAAAACCAATTATATATAATTCAATATATTGATAATTGGTTTTAGGACAGGTTTGTCAGGACATACTTGGAAGGAAAATAATTTTAAAAAAGCTATTACACTAAAACCTTCTATAAAGAAAAATACATATAAATGCTTTACTGATGGTGTAAAATGAATAGCAAAGGTGGATTACTGAGAACCGATGTAAATATTGGCTGTTTCAGTTTCCTGTACAAGTTCATTTTTATTCCTTTTGCATCCTTTGGACAACAGGTATGAATAGAAATATAACTAGAAGAATACATATCACCTCTGGTGTATATGGGAATCTCGTTTTCAAAGAGAGTGAAGCTTTTCATTTACCTACTTTTTAGCTACTTAAAAGTTTTAATCAAAGCTAACAGAATTAAATTGAAGTCTTTATTGTTCTATGACAGTGTCGTAGAGCATTAAAGATTTCAATTTAATTTTAATTACTGCACTGTGAACCTCTACTGTAATTTTTGCTAAAACGAACAGACAATGGGGAAAATGCAAATAGTATTTTATTAGTAATGATACTACATAATCAAATAAAAAGGATTTGTCTTTTATTTCTTAAATTTAAAAAGTTGCATTTCTCACACCCCTCTGAGGAAAGTGGGTAGGATATTGATGTCAGTGGAATATCTCTTGAAAAGCTACCACCAAAATTTCAAAATTTTATCATATACAAATCATTTACAAAAGTTGTTAGCAGTTTTGTCATTTCCATATTTAGTGATTCATAATAATATAGATTGAAACTGCCAAAATATTTGAAAAAATTCGAATTATAACATTTCATTAGTACCAATCCCACCTAAAAAGTTTTCCAATTATCCCTTTAAAAATGGAGTTGTGTTTTCTACCACCACCTCCTGGAGGTAAAGGGGAAGTCATTATTGTCAATGGACTTGGTAACCTTCACAAGCAACCCCTAAAATTTCAAATTTATGTTTGCATATTCATTTCAACTTTTGCAATTTTTAAATTTTTTCCACCATTAGAGGGCACAATTATTGCTTTTATGATATTCAGAAAGTGCAAATTGTAATATTTCATCAATACCTATCTAACTGTGATAGTTCACCCATTCACTTTTACTTTTCCTTAACCAGTTTTGCTTCATTTACGTTATAATAATTATCATTTAGAGTTTTTAAGTTGATCCACCATTCTCCCCACCTCTTTCGCTAGAGGTATTGCAATTGTGTAACTCCATATTTTGATTGACAGTGCTAAATGGGAGCGGAAGGACACACCCATTTACATCACATCTAGCATGTGATCATCATATGCAAATGTGGCTTCCACAGCATGATGTCGGACATCAGTTTTACATACCAAGATGTATGGCCAGATGACAGGTCATGAAGTTAGTAGTGCTGCTGCTAGTGTGAGCAGCAGTAAGGGTTAATTGTGAGAATTGCTCAGTGAAAAGCAAGTTAGTTGCTAAGCTGCTAGTATGAGCAGCAATTTAGCTTTTGTCAAGTATTGCTTTCTGGTGAGTCTAGATTTTGAGTAAACATTTATTTCATTTTATGAAATTTATGTTTGATTTTCTTATTTTTTTTCTCTTGAGCAGCTTTTTTTTTAAATATCTGAGTTACATCAACTTTAGCAGACAACAGTTTATTTAAGCTCTTTTTGTCATCTAATGCTATTAAAAAAGAACCCTGGTTCAGTTTCTTGGCAAGATTGACCGTCACTCGAGAATTTCAGTTATCCAGCAAAGATAACATACTTTTGGAGTGTTACACAACCTAAAAAGAATTTTTATCTCTATATAAAGACAATTATCTTTCAAAACAAAAAAAGTTATGTTCTTTCAAAAAATTATTAATACAGCTAGTAAGATAAAAGCTTAGTAAAATCACAATAATAGCTGTACAATAAGTCTGTATAAAATTACCCACTTTCAAACATAAGGAGTGCTTACAAAACATATTGTAATGTTTATATTACAATTATATATGATCCAAATCTAAATGATACCTTATATTGACACAAAGTATACTAGGTTATTTGACAAAAATATTGATATTTACCAGTGATCGTTGCTGGTGCATCTACTTGCATAGGCACTATAGATGTTTAACATGACATGTAATTGTCCTGTCAGAGTTTGTGAGCAATCTTTGATGTTGAAGAATGCAGTTAGAATGACTTTAACAAGAAACCAGTCCCAAGTGCATGCTGTTATAGATATCATTTCTTAACAATGTAGTAGAGGTATAATGCAGATAACATATTACTCCATATGCGTAGTTCTACAGACGTGCTGCTATAATCCTAATAATACCATGCGTCATCTATATTTCTTGTCACTGTAGAGTACTTATTTCTTGTCACTGTAGAGTACTTATAGCTTATTTGTACCTTTATACAAATGTTCTGATGTACAATATATTACATGTTTTGCAGCACTTGTTTCTATATCACTGGCCTATATCACAGATGGATCCACAAAATGCACTTTCACTACTGTTTGAGACATAGATGCGTACTTTTAAACATTTTAAAAAACTGATAACATTGGTATAAAAACAAGATAAAAATGCTCTCATACCCCTGCCTCCAATGTTAAGACAGCGAACTTTTTATCGGCGCTCCAACAATTCATTTGAGCTATGCGCGTTTCTCCGTAGTTACATATTACGGCATCATCAGGCTCTAATGGTGTCACGAGTAGCATGTTTCTTATACGTATCTCAGTTCCTACATTGTAGATCAGGTGATGTTACGTAATGTGTGGTGATTGGGTGTTTAGAAGAAGGTTCCATGCAGATGGAATGGGTGCTATGTCATTGTTGCATAAATTATGACATTGTGTATGGATTAGCATCTTTTCAGCATAATTCAGTTGGAATTAATCCTTGGGGCTATTAAAGGTTTGTATTCTACTTTATTTGAATTTTATTTTCTATTATAGTTTGACTTATAGTTTATCTATATATTGATTTATAGTTACTTATAGTTACTCTAATATAGTTTGACTTATAGTTACTCTAGTATATAAATATTATAGTTATTCTATTATAGTTTGACTTATATAAGCTAATACCACAATTAGAACAATCTATTAACAAAATACCTCATGAATATAAGGATAAAGAACGATTTAAATTATATCGAACTATAAAGCATGTACAAAGCATAAACAGTAACAATAAAGATATTAAAATTTTAAAGCAATTAAAGCAAACAATGATATAAAAATACTCTTAGCTGATAAAACTAATCAAATAGTACTGATAGATAAACAACAATATGATGAGAAAATCGAACAAACTTTAACGCAATTGAAATGTCAACCTATTTCATACAATCCTATTTACAATATATTAAGTAAATTAAGTAAATTAAAAAATTATCCCTATCTACCGAAGGAAGTTGCTAATAAATGTTATCCACCATTATATCCAGACATACCTCAACTGTTCATAAAAATTAAACTCCATAAAAATAATTACCCTTTTCGACCTTTAGTAAGTAAGCGTAAATCACCCACATACCATTTAGAAAATACATTACATAAGTTTTTTCAAATATATTTCCCCCCCACACACAGATAATATCATCACTTCCTGTCATGAAGCAATTTTCAAGATTCAGATTGCAATAGTTAATAGGCACACCACAGTGCATTCTTTGGATGTCGCGTCTTTGTATCCAAACACGTCCGTGTTGGATGCGAATATGCGCTTAAAGGCTGAATGGTTACGGGTGGCCAGGCCCACTGCCCCTGAGCACTTTAGCATACATGAGGCTCTGGACCTGGCCACCTCATCAAATTTCTTCGATGTGAATAAGAGTACATGGCTCCAGACAGAGGGGATCCCAATGGGATCCCCTCTGTCTGGACTCATGTCGGACGTTGTTATGCAGCACGTCAAGGAAACTGCACTTAACAAATCTCAATACAAATCATCACTGTACATCGGGCATGTGGACAACATACTAATTTTTTGGCCTCACGATGTAGATAAACTCACAGATTTTATATATATTAATAATATATTACCCACAATTAAATTTACATTAGAATTCGAACAACAATGACAATTACCCTTTCTAGACATATTAATAAAACGTAATGATAACTATTGTGAAACTACTGTATATTGTAAAAACATATATTCCTACATATATACCAGATGACTCTGCACATCCTTATAGAAATAAAAAATCTAGTATTCTACCACTATATATGTCATGATCAGACTGAAGTGTCGGTGCACTGAGATAACGGTAGTGGCTGACAGCCAGGAGAGACCACTGCAACAATATATTAGGGCATACAGATACTGCTCTGAAGCTTCAACATTCAATACTGAAATAGAATATATTATTAAAATTGCACCATGCCAAACAGTTCACCATCTGCAGAGTACTCACCAATAACATGCAGGTCACTTGGAAAAAGGGTGAGAAGAAAACTGCAAGCATCACCTGTGCCTAAGGGGTCAGTCCCCCCAAACTTCGAACATTTAGGAGCACCGTATCATGGCTGCTTGGAAGTGGCTAACAGAGGTCACGTGAGCGGAAGTGCCCAGAGGGGGGAGAAGAAAGGAAGAAGACGGCAGGCTGCAACCTGGAGGGAGAAAAGGTGTCAGAGGGACTTAGCGTGTCAGCCAAGAGGACAGTGTGGGAAGTACGCTTGGCTCTGAGAGAAGGAGTGCATTGTCTTTGTTCAGGAACGGCGTCAATAACTGCCGAAGCTCGTAGCATCCTGTAAGCAGGAAGTGTTTTGTGTGTTATATGCTGGATGTAACAGTCTGTAATATTAAACATCGGTTAAGTTTATCCAGTACCAGTGTCGGTAGTCCACTCATTCCCGATTCCATGTATGCAAGTGACCCTTTGTTCCAGACTGAAGTGTCGGTGCACTGAGATAATGGTAGTGGCTGACAGCCAGGAGAGACCACTGCAACAATATATTAGGGCATACAGATACTGCTCTGAAGTTTCAACATTCAATACCGAAATAGAATATATTATTAAAATTGCACAAGAAGCAGGTTACACTAAGCAACAATTAAAAAGATGGCAGCATAATGCAAAATTTATTGTCTTAAAAAACTCTCAGCCACTTCCAAACCAGGATGTAAAACAACAAACTTATGCACACAGTTTCCCTTACATGACAGGCATTTCGAAAACATTACATATCACATTAAAAAAATATTAAATTGTATTACCCACAATAGTTAATAATACAATCAAAAACTTACTAATTAATGATCGAGATGCAAAATTACCCACAGGCGGAGTCTATCTACTCGATATACCTGACCCCTTAAATTTACTTGACGGAAAGAATAAACACATAGGTAAAAAAACCCATAGACAATATGCCAAATCGCATGAAAGAACATCAATCAGATTTAAATAAACAAATTCCAAATACAGCTTATGCTCAAACTATAATAGAAAATAAAATTCAAATAAATAAAGTAGAATACAAACCTTTAATAGCCCCAAGGACTAAATTCCAACTGAATTACGCTGAAAAGATGCTAATCCGTACACAACGTCATAATTTATGCAACAATGACATAGCACTCATTCCATCTGCAAGGAACATTCTGCTAAACACCCATCACCACGCATTATGTAACATCACCTGATCTACAATGTAGGAACTGAGATATGTATAAGAAACATGCCACTCGTGACACCATTAGAGCCTGATGATGCCATATGTAACTACGGAGAAACGAACGTAGCTCAAATGAATTGTTGGAGCGCCGATAAAAAGTTCGCTGTCTTAACATCGGAGGCAGGGGTATGAGAGCATTTTTATCTTGTTTTTATACCAATGTTATCGATTTTTTAAAATGTTTAAAAGTACACATCTATGTGTCTCAAACAGTAGTGAAAGTGCATTTTGTGGATCCATCTGTGATATAGGCCAGTGATATAGAAACAAGTGCTGCAAAACATATAATATATTGTACATCAGAACATTTGTATAAAGGTACATTTGGGTTGTTTTACCTCTGAGCGACACTTTTTTGCACACCATGGGTTAAATGGCCAGGTCACATGGATCCCGAAGGCTCAGAGAAGGTTGGGGGACAGGACCCACTGGAACAGCTGTTGGGAGACAGATGGTAACCTCCCGTCAAAGTCATCCAGCGTGTTCTTTAACGCGCACAGGGTATGGCTCTCCCACACATGGGAGAGCCATACCCTGTGCACGTTAAAGTTGACCGTGGTTAAGCCCCCCCCCCCTCCATGGGGCCACGGCTTAACGTCCCATCCGACGGACGGCGACCTTTACAAGCCAATCGGTGTCCCTACTGACCGTGGGCAGGACGGGGAATTTTGCGGAGATAAATCTCAATGCTGACCCAGCTGGGACTCGAACCTGGGAACTACAGATTACAAGCCTGGCGCACTACCGACTGAGCCACCCCCGCCCCGTATAAAGGTACAACTACAGCTATAAGTACTCTATAGTGGCAAGAAATATAGATGATGCATGGTATTAGGATTATAGCAGCACATCTGTAGAACTATGCATATGGAGTAATATGTTATCTGCATTATACCTCTACTACATTGTTAAGATTTGGGTTGGGTTGTTTTACCTCTGAGTGGCACTTTTTTGCACACCATGGGCTAAATGGCCAGGTCACATGGACCCCGAAGGCTCAGAGAAGGTTGGGGGAGGGGACCCACTGAAATAGCTGTTGGGAGACAGATGGTAGCCTCCTGTCAAGGCCATCCAGCGTGTTCTTTAACATGCACAGGGTATGGCTCTCCCACACACGGGGCCACAGCTTAACGTCCCATCCGACGGACGGCGGCCTTTCCAAGCCCATCGGTGTCCCCTACTGACGGTGGGCAGGGCGGGGAATTTTGACTTGTTAAGAAATGACATCTATAACAGCATGCACTTGGGACTGGTTTCTTGTTAAAGGCATTCTAACTGCATTCTTCAACATCAAAGATTGCTCACAAACTCTGACAGGACAATTACATGTCATGTTAAACATCTATAGTGCCTATGCAAGTAGATGCACCAGCAACAATCACTGATAAATATCAATACTTTTGTCAAATAACTAAGTATACTTTGTGTCAATATAAGGTATCATTTAGATTGATTGATAAGATTTGGATCATATATAATTGTAATATAAGCATTACAATATATTTTGTAAGCACTCCTTATGTTTGAAAGTGGGTAATTTTATACAGACTTATTGTACAGCTATTATCGTGATTTTATTAAGCTTTTAAGTTATGTTTTGCCACCCACCCTGGGTTTAAGGGATCAATTCATTTTTACCAATGGAAACTTCATAAAGTTCACATTGCACCACCAAAATTTCAAATTTTCAGCTTGTTTGAAATATTCCTTTAAAATTTTAGAACTTTCACATTTTTTCTCCATTAGAGGGTGCAATTATAGTTTCCGGAAGATTCTGAAAGTGTAAATCACAATATTTCAATTGCTATCTAATCCAAAAGAAATTTTCATTTATTGTTAAAAACAAATAATTATCTGCTAAAACAAAAAAGGTGTCTTTTCCCATCCATCTTGGGTCTAAGGGTAAAACTCATTATTGACAATCAAAACTTTTGTAATCTTTACATTTCACCACCAAAATTTCGAATTTCCAGCATAAATACATCGTTTGCAATATATATTTTTAATTTTCCACCATTAGAGGGATAGCTTTGGGATATTGGAAAGTGCAGATAATAATATTTCATCATTACCTATCCAACACAAAGAATTTTTAATTTAGCTATATAAACAAAAAAGTTTGATGTCTATAGACAGACAAAGCGAAACTATTACATCACTTTCTTTGAAAACGAGATGAAAATTCAATCTAACCAGAGTCAGATTATTAAAAACAGATGTAAATATGAGCTGTTTCATTTTTCTGAATGAGTTACATTGATATCAAATTGTTTCGTTTAGTAGGAGAAGAAATGAATAAAAATATCTTTAAAACTAGAGTCAGATTATCAAAAACAGATATAAATATTGGCTGCTTTAGTTTCTTCTATAAATTACTTTCCATTTTAATCCTTCAGGAATTTTTAATTTTTTAATTTCCATTTTTATCCTTCAGCAGAATGAATAGAAATATGGAACTCCATTTTAACCAGAATCAGATTATTGAGAACAGAAAATATGAGCTGCTTCAGTTTACTGTATGAATTCCTTTGATTTCAGATTCTTTTGTTTAGAAGGAGATCAAATGAATATATTTATTTTAACCAGTCAGATTATCGAGATGGAAATATTGACTATTACAGCTTCCTGTATGAATTCCTTTGATTTCCAACTGTTTCCTGTAAAAGGAGCAGAAAAGAACATAAATAAAAAACTCCATTTTAACATGAGTCAAATTATCGAGGACAGATGATAATATGAGCTGTTTCATTTTATGAGTTGCTTCAATTTTTTATTGTTTCATTTAGAAGCAAAGGATATTTTTAAAAAATCCATTTTATTGAACATTGGATTACTGAGAATACAATATTTTTATGCAGTTTATTTTTCTGCACTGTGTTCTTTGATTTCTATTTGCTTCCTACAGAAGGAACAGAAAGGAATTAAAATATAAAAATACATTTGAACCAAAGTTCAATTAGTGAAAAATAGACAAAAATATTGGGTGGGTTGTTTTGCCTTTATTTGAGCGGCACTTTTTTGCACACCATGGGCTAAATGGCCAGGTCACATGGACCCCAAAGGCTCAGAGAAGGTTGGGGAAGGGGACCCACTGCAACAATTGTTGGGAGATAGATGGTAGCCTCCCATCAAGGCCATCCAGCATGTTCTTTAACATGCACAGGGTATGGCTCTCCCGCATACGGGGCCACGACAACGTCCCATTTGACGGACAGCGGCCTTTCCAAGCCCATCGGTGTCCCCTGCTGACCGTGGGAAGGGCAGGGAGTTTTGCGGCAAAAATATTGGCAGTTTCAGTATCGTGTAATGCATTAATTTCATTTCCCATTGTTTTGCTTAGAATAAAGTGACCTTTAAGATATATGTTTCATCAAAGGTCGGATTAGTGAGAAACAGAGAGCCCTATACAGTTTTGTTTCCCATAGTGGGTTCTTTCATTTCCATTTGGTTTATTTACAACAGATATTAAAAAAAAAATTCATTGTAGTGAAATGTTGAATTACAGAGAGTGGAAATGAACCCTTTATTGAATTAAGACTTAACAACACTGATCCCAAGAGTGGTCAAACTGCTTTTTTTTTAATCATTTATTTATTCAAACAATTTAAAATAAATCATTTCTATTTACAAATGCCCCACAAAGCTAATACCTTATCTGCAGAATAAAATAATATATTGACATAATAGTACTTTACATCTTCGTTCTGTCTTCATCCGCTAATCTTAATACAGTTACATCTTTGTTGCATTTGTTATACTATTTCAGTTAAATATTTCAAACAAAAAATAATTGCCTCTCTTTACAAAAATTTTTACCTTTCTTTTTCATTTCGAATATTTCAAAATAACATTGGGATTTCTATATTCATATTGAGAATGGCATATATTGTTAATATGTGTTCCTGTAGTGCAATCATTTGTTTTTAGTTTTTTGCATTCAAAAGATAGTTGTTTAGAAATTTGCCTTATTCCAGGTCAGATTAAAGAGAATTTATATAAATATTGACCATGCTGATTTTTGAACAATTTCATTTTGTAGATTGCCAAACTGCACAGACTTCCTAAAAAGTGTTTTCTTTGCTTAGAATAAGTAATCCCAAATGATCTCTAACCATTTCTTTTTTTCCATCCAATTGTTGTACCCATCTTCCACCCAGTTGTAGTGCTCCCAGGTAAGGCATGAATGTTTGTATTGTTTTTATGTTGTCTCACCTTCCTCACAGATCTACTATGGAGTATAAACTGACAGGCTCCTGTCAGACCTCTATGGCAAGAATCTTCTTGAGTGTGTTTTTATTATTTTTATTTAATGTACATAGAGCTCACATGGAGAACCAATATCTTGAATGGTGTGTATTGAAAGTAATGCATGCCCTGCAATATCTTTCAACCTCAATCCTATTGAGCATGTCTGGAATGCCATGGGGAGACAGACTGACAGTCTCAGCCCTCATCCCACAAGCCTTCATGGTCTCGAGATAGTTCTTTTGCATTAGTAGACTTTAAAGCTTTGAGAATTGAATGTAGACATTGTTGCCAGCATGAGAAGGCATTCTGCATTGCTATTAGCAGTGATCGATCCCACCACTCATAACAGGAATTTTCATTCACCTATTTGAACTTGCCTTTGCACTTTTATATAAGCATAAGACTTAATCCTACAACTATATATCTTGCAAAGTTTATTCTTTTGCAAAATTTTAATCATACTACAGCTTATTTATATAAATTTTCATTAAAATATATAGCAATTAGTGCTTTTGTGTTTGTACATTAATTTTTGCACTTGATTATAGTTTATTACTCTCGAGTGAAAAGTCTAGAAATACAAAAGAGAAATTAGAAAAGTTGTATTGAGGAACAGAACATACTGAGAATGTTCATAGATTTAATGTGCTAATGCAAAAAAAAACATATCTTAACATAAATGACTTTTTTGTTTCAAAAAGAGGAAAAAGAAAATTTTAATTTCAAATATTCTGTTAATAGATATAAATTTTTGCTGTACAGAAAAAGTATTTTTTGACAATTTCCTCGTGAACTTTTCATTTTTGCATTTTTTTTACAATGCCCTACATTAATTCATCATGTCAGTCATGATGTTTTTTGAATGTGATTTTTGTTTCCAAATTACTATGTACACAAAAAACATACTATGCCTGTGCTACACAACAGACTAAGACCTCCAAATACTTTGAACAGAAATGTTAGGAAAATAAAGGGCTAATTTGTTATGCTCAAGATACACCTCTCCTACACACAGAACATATAAAACATCTTTATTTTTTGTACCATGGCTTTTGCAAGCATATTACTATCTCCTTTATTGATGAGGGAAGAAAACATAGAAGCAGAGGAAATTATCAATGTTATTCAAATTTATTTTATGCAGATTTTGGTTTTGATTTTTCTTAATTTTCTATCACAATTAAACATTGCATTATTTTTATTTCTACAGAGGAAAAAAAATTTTTAATTTCAAATATTCTGTTAATAGATATAAATTTTTGCTGTACAGAAAAAGCATTTTTTGACAATTTCCTCGTGAACTTTTCATTTTTGCATTTTTTATAATGCCCTACATTAATTTCCACTAATACCAATCATTTATGTTTCAGTTCATAATCAGTCATGTTCATAATTTACTTATGCTCTAGGAAGAACATAATATCTTTCTTTATTAGTTCTTACATGCTACACACCTTTGGCTAAAATAAAATCAGCAAATGCTTTCGACTTTGGAAAAACAGCTCCTTCAGGAATAGGTGGGCCAAATACAGACACTTCTTTTGAGCGACTGACTGCGACCCTAAAAAGGAGAAAATAAATGATGCTAACATTTATTCAGTTCACACAATATATTACACATTACATGTTATATATACTGTACAGCAGGGATGTCAATCAAATACCCAGGGGGAAGACAAAATCCTAAAGACCATTTAGCCCATAGGCCAAATTTATTGAGATCACATGAACAGTGGAGTGAGTAGATTGTTTCTGGTTGGTTTTGTAAAAAAAAAAAGAACAGATAAAAGATATCTAACACAAAGGTAAAATTGATCTTATAGACTTATCAGAGGACAGTTGAAATTATATAAGCAAAAATAAAAAACAAAGACAATAAATGACTTGGTGAAATTAACTCATTGTTAAGCAAACATATTGTTAAAAAAAAAACATGTATAAAACAATACATTTATACATCTAAATCAATTTCTTTAAATCTGTGTTTCAATTTAAACAGCAACTACCTCTATTTGACATACAGAAATTTTAAACAGCAGTATTTACCAGTGCCAAAGCTAGGCTTTTGGCATACTTGGCAAATTCTTGGTTCATCACCCTTCTTATTGTGATAATTAACATTTGGTTACATTTGTGTATGTTGTTCAGTGTCGTTCCAATAATGGCAACTGCTCTAATGCTTTGCTGATCTTTACTAACACTTCTGAAATTCAGCTTTCAATTTCCATTCTTCTGAATATTTTGTTAATAACCTTAACTATTTGTGTTGTAAAAAATTGTCATGGGCCATGTGTTTGACATCACTGCTATAGAGTAATTAGAAGCAACGTTATTGTAATGATTTAATTTAACCCATCTCCCATTCTCAGTAACAAGGACTGACTTTTACGAACATGCTATGTAGACATCAGTGTTCTTAAAAGTAAATAATGGTAAGCAATTATTACTTATTTTACTTACTTTAAAAGTAATGTTTTGGGCTTGATTGGATGGTTGTTGGTGCAGGTTGGGTGAAGTTTAAGTGGAGGAGGAGGGGTGGTAGTGATGGAAAAAGTCACTTCCCTTCAAAAGTTTAGATTCCATATCTCGTTAGGTCCTTCCTCTAATGTCAAATCTAATGTGAACAATATAAAAACACATAGAGGCAGGGTAGTTAGCATGGTTGGAAACTGATCAAGAGGATTTCATGGTTTCTGCTCTTGAACATCCCTTTTATTAATTGAATTTAAAGATTTTAAATTGTCTTAAGATTCTGATTTAATGACTCATTTGGAAGGACTTAAAATGAATCAAAAGTCTTTTGCTTTCTTTTACATATCTTTTTATTATAAATTGTATGATAATAGCCAAACTTATTTTATTACTATATGCTCAAGTTTCATAGGTTTATGTGCAGATTTTGGATAAGTTTATGTGCAGATTTTGGATAGGTTTATGTGCAGATATCTCATTCAGTGTATTGGCACTCATGAGATAGGCCAATACTGTAGATCAAGTACAATTTCATTATGAGAGTAAGTCAAAAAAGCAAGTTCCCTATTTAATTTCTGTGAAAGGTAGAAAGTTAAACTGAAGATATTATACAGGAAATGTTCCACACATGTATATTATATTTTTTGCATAATCACCAGATCTGGTAAAATAACTGTGTAATGGTCAAAAAGTTTATCAAAGCCCCCATCGCAAGATGCAGAACGAGTTCATCATGGAGTGAGCTGTGTATCTACATGACAATTTGAAAATTCACAGCACTATTTCCTCACTTGTTGCATTGGCAGGACATCTGTGCCATACTCAACATGGTGTGTTGAGTATGCCAATGTATTTCCAAGTTGCCAATGTATTTCCACTGGTTGAATCTTCTGTACCCACAGAAACCGAATTACTCTCAAACTCCAGCTTCATACAGTACCTTTGCCACTAATAATTTCCACTCTGTAAATTGATTCAAATATTTAGAAGAAAAATTGTCTTCAGCTGGGTGGAATACGAACCCACAACCTCCTGATAACATGTCAGGTGCTCTGGACCATTGAGCTACCGGCCGCCGATCAAGATCTCCTCTAACTGATGTTATGAACATTCTCAACCTACTTTCCTAATATGTAGGGAGTGTTCAGGCAATCCCGCCTCAAGCGGCTTTTTAATGCCTTTTCTTAGATGGAATGCATGTCTTATGAGTATTCAATCTACAAATAATTATTATGAAACTCGACTCATTAAGTATCCACTAATAATTTCCACTCTGTAAATTGATTCAAATATTTAGAGGAAAAATTGTCTTGAGCTGGGTGGGATACGAACCCACGACCTCCTGATAACATGTCAGGTGCTCTGGACCACTGAGCTACCGGTCGCCGATCAATTTACAGAGTGGAAATTATTAATGGATACTTAACCCATTAGCTGCCATGGTCCTCAAATGGGGACCGATGATTTTTTATTTAATTTTTAATTAAATAAATAAATATATATATTTATTAAATACATGAGACCATTGCAGAAGTCTTAATTGTCATTACAAATTTTAGTTTCCTTAAGTTGTTTAGTTATGAAATAATATTGAAGATTATTATTTGAGGTTATGTGAGAAGTTAGCAAGTCGCAGTATTACAAAAGTGTCAACCAGGGGTAGTTATGAATATATTTTGAAATTTACTGTTGTAATTTGAAAATTGAACATTATAGACAAATTTTATGCTAAAGGTGAGTTAACATGTTACAGTATCACAAAGTACCATGGATATTTACATCGGTCCCCATTTGAGGACCTTGGCATGTACAAACATTTTTATTATAATAAATATTGTGATTAGTTTTTGTGGCAATATGACGACAAAAAAATTTTTAATGCTTGCTGAGTTACAAAATATACTTGAAGATGATGAGTTTTTCAAAGATTTGGAAGAGGATGTTGTTGACGTAGTGGAATTACCACCAGAAAGGGTGGATACAGTGTCGGATTGCGAGGATATGGATGAAGATGTATTACAGGATACTATGCCACAAGATGTTTGTGGTGAAGTTGAATTATACATCACTAAGTCAGAAACTGCACCGGAACCAACTACGAAGAAAAAAGAAGGTTACTTTATCTTCATCTTGGAAAAAAATCAGTCCAAGTTTTTCAAGTGGTTCAAGCACTTCTTCGAATGTAGCTTCAATGGTAAGCGACATCAAACAGAATTTGAAAGGGAAAACTCCAGTTGAAATCTTCGAAGAAATTTTTGATGAATCTTTATTAGAGTATATTGCTACTCAGAGTAAAATATTTGCAGAACAGAAAAACTGCCACAATTTTAATTTATCTAGTGGTTGTCTCCGAAAATTTATTGGAATATTCTTATTATCTGGATATCATTCTTTACCCCAAGAGCAAATGTACTGGTGTGAAGACGAAGATATCGATATCAAGTCTGTATGAAATTGTATGACTAAAAACAGATTCATTGAAATAAAAGAGTATCTGCATTTCAATAATAATTCTATGATCTCTCAATCAGATAAGGTAGACAAATTGTTCAAAATTCGACCTGTTATTGATAAACTTAATAATAAGTTCAAAAAATTCGGAATATTTTCGGAACAGTTTTGTGTTGATGAGCAAATGGTCAGATATTATGGCCATCATTTTCTAAAACAATTTATCCGGGGGAAACTTATAAGGTTCGGATTCAAACAATGGGCGTTATGTTCTTCAGTCACCGGTTTTTGCTTTCATATGGACGTTTATGAAGGCAAATCTGAAGAACAAGAAGTTAGTGGTTTAGGATCATCTGTTATAATGAAGTTGGCAAAAATATTACAACATCCAGCAGAGTACGAATTGTATTTCGATAACTTTTTTACAAGTTTTGAACTAGTTGTAAAATTAAAGGAAAATGGTATAAAGACAACTGGTACAGCACGATATAACAGGATGAACAAATGTCCCATAAAAAATGATAATGAAATAAAAAAAGAAAATCAGGGTGTATATGACTATAGATATAACACAAAAAATAAAATTTTTGCTGTGAAGGGAATAATAACAATACTGTGAAAATAATATCGAACCATTTAGGATTGGAGCCTTTAGATCAGGTGAAAAGGTGGTCTAAATCTGAGAAGAAATATATTCAAATAAATCGCCCTTCTGCTATTGGACAATATAACCGCTACATGGGAGGTGTTGATAAATTAGATTGGAGTGTACAAAAATATCGCATAAATTCAGAGGTAAAAAGTGGTATTTTCCATTATTAACAAATGCAATTGATGTTGCTGTTTACAATGCATATGTACTTTATACAATGGCAAATGAAAACATACCTCTTCTAAGCTTTAGAAGGCAAATTACAAGAGTATATCTCAAAAAAGAATCAATTTCTAATCCTAAAAATCCAGGACATCCAAGCGCAATTATAAGCAGTTGGTATACCACATGAAATACAGTATGATCCTACTGGCCATATTTTGGAGAGAACATTAGAGGGTAAACAACGTAAATGTGCTTTATGCAACAGTCATGTTAGAAAACAATGCCGTAAATGCAACGTGGGCCTACATTTAGAGTGTTTTCCCTTTGGCATACTAAAAAATGATTGTATTGTTTTTATAATATATATGTATATAAGTGTAAAATATGTAAATAGTAAATAAAATGCATTAAATGTTACCTGATAATAAAAAATAAATAAAAAATAAATACCCCCTCAAGCAGCTGCTTGCCACAGAGATCTGACAGGAGCCTGTCAGTTTATATGCCAAAGTAGAAGATCTGAGAGGATACTTGTATTAAATTATTAAAACCATATTAAAATTCGAATTCTGAACCGTAAGATTTAAAATAATTGCTTGCTTAATGGTAACACATAACGTTCACTATAACTGCCATGGGCCTCAAATGACTACCAAAAATATGTTATTTTTAATAACATCTGTATGACTTATATTTTTTTAAACATTTTTTAGTACTTACTTAAGATTATATCTAAACAAATATGAAAAAAATTCTAAAAAAAAAATTTGGCAGTCAATGGGTTAATGAGTTGAATTTAATAATAACCTTTGCCACATTAGAAATAACTGTGCCTCACAGAACAGCTGTGTAAAAGTGGTGACCACTGCCCCTTAGTGGCATTATTAAGTACTAACATGTAGTGGAGAGACAACACCAGAAGTTTGTTAGTTTACCAGGGAACAAATCAAAAACCTTACTTTCTCACTTACCATGGTAATTTCATAAGAATTGTATTCATGGCTGTCTTAGAATAAATAGTGTATTATGCGTAAAAAACTTAAGACAAATGAATTCACTTACTTGTGAGTAACTTTCCTTATATTTCAATCCTTGACTGGTGTCATCATCCAAGGAGGAGCATTTTTGGAATTTTTTTCTTTTGTAGTAGTGGTTGTCAGATCATAGGTAACCAAAATCCTTGCACATCATTCATGGCACCATCAGTTGACTGTATTAATAATCCTTCTGCTTTTCTTATAAAAGCATTTTTTATTATTTTATTGCTGTGTTTTTTTGCTGTTTATTATTGTTAGTTTTTTCTGTGTCCGTCCAGTCCTATTTTATTTTGTATGTTTTTTATTGCAGCTTTTTGTTCTTTTATTCTCATTTATAGTGTACTTCCTGTTTCTAATCATAAAATAGAGTGGAACACAACAATAATTAAAAAAGAAAAAAATGCTTTCATAAGAAAAGCAGGATTATTAATACATCAAAAGATTAATACAGTCAGCCATGAACAATGTGTAAGAATTTTCATTACCTATGATCTGGCAACCACTACTACAAAAGAAAGTTGCAAAAAAAGCTGCAACCTCCTCGTATGACGACCCGTCAGGGGTCAAAATATTAGGAAAGTTAAGTGAATCACAAGTATGTGAATCTATTTGTCTTAAGTTTTTTACATATAATACATGGCAATTTATATAAATATATGACTTCAGAGATTAAGAGTGCTATTATTGACAAGACAATCTATTGGAAGTACTCAGTTAAACAGATGGTAAAACACAACATTATAAGAATACCAAATGTCTCTCAAACTTGGAACGCGGAACAAATAATGATGTACAAAGAATCTATCTGCCAAAAACTGAAATTATAAAGGTAACTGTTTGGTATTGGATACAACAGCCCAATACCATAACCAGATAAAGAATCCCAAAAGAGCATATATATGATGCTGAAAGTCATTTTCATGCACAGAAACTCCCACTTATCCACTGGCAGATTATCCAGGGTACAGATTATCTGTGTCCTTATTACTGCAGAATGAAGAAGTGGCAAACATACAAATTTATTATATACTTTTGAACAATATAAAAATATTGAGAAAAAAGATGTTATCAGAGAATTAAAAAGACCAGCTGCATCAGTGAGTTAGAAAAATATAGTATGCACATGTTCTTTTAATCTCATGAAGGATCATAGAATAACTTTAGTAAATATCATCCAGGACTTTCCATTGCACACAATGAGTTAAACAGCCAGATCAAAAGGACATGGAAGACTCCAAGAAGTTTGGGAGAGGTATAATATAACTGGACAGCTGTTAGGAGATAGATGGTAGCCTGAACAGAAGTTGTCAACACCATCCTTGTTCTTTAATGTGCACAGGATATGGCTCTCCCACACACAAGGCCACAGCTTAACATCCTATCTGATGGAAGGCAGCCTTTCCAAGCCCTTCAGCATCCCCTACTGATGAAGGGCAGAGCAGTGAGTTTTGCAGAGATAAATCTCAACACTCACTCAGCTGAGACTCAAATGTGGGAACTGCAGGTTATTAGCCTGGCACATATGCTACTGGCTGAGCTGCCACCATCCTTTGTATGCATAGCTACCATCTACAGACCCTAACAGTTTTAAGGTAGAGCAAATCAACTTTTTCTTCTATTGTTCTTGTGATACCATTTTTGCCTGTTAATGGTGAATCCTAAAAGCTTTGCTCTTTTGATTTACAGCACTGATGCTAAATTTAATGTATTCATTTTTAAGTGTGAAATCAAGAATTTTTATAACTACACTTTTCCAGAAGGTTTAGATCTAGTAAAAATTTAAGTGTTGAATGGTGTCCAGATTGAGCCAGAATGACCTTAACACCATTATGGTATATAATTTTTCCCCTCCGTTTTTTGTAGTTTTTCAAAATTTTCTTGCAAAATGTATGTAATATTCGTGAATAATAAATTTTTTGTCTCCTTTTCAGTTATTATACTAACATTCTGAAATCTGGAAAGGAAGAGACCAATCCCCCCCCCCCCCAGATCTGGCTCTATGCCTTGATGTGAAACACAGCAAAAAGAAACTGCTATGCAGTCTGGTTTGAATATAGGCTCTGCATAAAGCTATAAATTTTGATCTCACTTAACACCTCTTAGGATTTATTCAAGATCAAAATTCATGGTTTTATATGAAAAAGAGCGAGTTTTCATTCCTCTACTGGTTCTTTATTAAAATTCTATTTTTCAATTTAACTTTGTGTGCAATCATTATAAGCTGTACCAAATATATTTATAATCTTTGACACATATATATCATAGCAGATGAGTGTAAAGTAATTACCTTTCTAAATTCATTTTTAAGCATTGAGAAATAACTTTATGAAAAGCCTTTTTAATTATATCCTTTAAGAAAAACCTTACCTGTAACAAGTACCTTCAGAGCATGGATTTACTACTCGAACAACAATAAACACATGCTGGAAGTGTGATCTTATATTTTTAGGAGTAAATGGTAGAGCATCTGCTTCTTGGAAGACAAGAGTAACAATATCATTGCCAATGTGACGTTTCCTTAGTAGCTGAGCAAAAAAATACAAATTTAATTAAGCCATCAAATTCATAATTCAGCAGTTTTTCTATAAATTCTTAATTTTTGATATGAAATTCCAAAAACCTATTTTGCAGGACAAATTAGATACAAAAACAGTACAAAAATACTCCAAGTAAAAAACTAAAATGCAATATAAAATGCAAATTTAAGATAAATTTTAATAATAATTGATTTAAGAATGCAAGTAAATAATGGAGAACAGCATGGCAGGCAATAAATTACAATATTGAGACTCATAACATACCTATTAAACAGTGAGAAGAGAAGCAAGATTTGTTAAATGCAATAAATAGAATCTCTGAGAAGCTAAATATTGGCAAGGTTGGGTTACTTTACCTCTGAGTGGCACTTTTTTTACACCCAATGGTCTAAATGGCCCCAAGGGCTCAGAAAAGGTTGAGGGAAGGGAACTCAGTGGACAGCTGTTAGGAGACAGCTAGTCTTCCATCAAGGCCATCTAGTGAGTTCTTTAACGTGCACAGAGTATGACTCTTCTGCACAAAGGGCCACAGCTTTACATCCCATCCGATGGATGGCAGCCTTTCGAAATCCATTGGGCCCTCTACTGACTGAGGGCAGGAAGGGAAGGTGGCAGAGATAAATTTCAATGCTGACTCAGGTGGGGATGGAGCCTGGAAATTGCAGATTATGAGCCTGGTGCATTACTGAGTGAGCCACCCCTGCCCCCTAAATATCGAATCATTTAATAATGAACAAGTTGAAAATATTTAAAAATTACCATCAAGTTCTTAATTTATTTGTTTATCTCCTTTGCATTCTTACTATGGTTGAAGAAAGTACTTGTTGTTGACAATTATTCAAATTCACAACTATCAAGACTAACTGTACTATCAGAAACAATTCTATAACAACATGCTTAGTACAATTTTATGTTACTGTTTGCCAATTTAGACAAGATTAAGTTATCCTGCTTTATACAAATGCAAAACTAAATATAAAATAATTACATACATGGTGAATTTCAATTATTCCAGTTCCTATGTTTCATTATGGTTCCAAACACTTTTTGCTTTAAGGTAATTGTTCTTCATATTTTTCAACAAACAGAAAATTTGGTCAAAATTTGAGAACCAGTACCTAATAATTTGCATCTCAAAAAGCATGGACTACATACTTAATAAAAAAGAGCAAACATTAACATTGTAAATGTACCTTGTTCTGTTATAGGTACATTTCTAATAAACTATATGGCACATTTCCAAATGATATTAAGATATGTAGATAGATAATAAAAAAAAAGGAGACAGATATTAAGATAATAGTATGTGTGAGGAAGATTGGCTTTTCAACCACCACAACTGCTGAACTGTTGGGATTTCTACATCAGACAGTCATGTGTATATACCAAGATTACGTAAAATATGGCAAAACTTCCAACCAGCAGGAGGAATTTTTTTAAGTCCTTAAAATGATGATAAACTTCAGTTTAAAGTATTATTTACTTGGCTGGATGTTGAAATAATCTTTCTCAACTATTACATCAGCAATTTAGCATATTAGGATAATCTAATTCACAAATTAACTTGGGGTACATGGACCCATGTTTAGTGAAAACTGCTACATTACAAAGTGTTAATTCTGAGAAATAAAGTAAAGACTTATCACAGTATGAATTATCCACATTGTTTCAATAGGTCATATAACTTTACAAAAGCATTGGAAATAATACTGTATAAAGTCAGAATTTAAAGCTAAAAAAATTATGATGTATTGCAGATTTGATATTTACTTTTGCAATTTGCTTCCACTTATACATTTTAGTTTCTATAAGAAAAACAAAAAAGTATGGAGATTTACACTTACTTGCTGTTTATTATTAGGTGTATAAGGCAATAAAGTGGAGACATGGAACATGATTTCACAATCCTGATGCATTGCAAAAACAGAGTACAAGCCAGTGGTATCAGCTGTAAAAATTTCACAATAGAATACAAAAACAAAAGCTTAAAATTTTTAGCATAAGTTCATGTTTCAATTTCATAACTTTTTAACTAGTTTATAATCACAGTAATTACTAATCTAAACTAAATCACACTCTATGCCAGAGCATTTAATTTTGAATAATAAAATTAATCAAATGAAAAGATTAAATAAGTCTTATTAAAAACATATTTTCACATTTCTGATACTTTAAGGAATTCATTACTGGTCACAATATGGTTATTGATGGGTGATTTTTTCATTAATAGAGGTGGCAAGGGGACAGAATATTAATGCTGAAACAATGATGATCTAGAATCTAAATATTTTTATACCCCTTAATCAGTAAAAGTCAATCAATATAAATATCAGAAATAAAAGTTATTATTAGAATGAGATTTATTGATTGTAGACAATCTCTATCAAATAGAAGATTACTGCTTAATACAACATCAAAAACTCAATTTTTATTAAAAATAAATTAATTAAAATTGCTTTTTTTAACAATTGAAAAAAAGAAAAATTAAAAGTTCCCATATATTATTGCATTTAAAATTTGGACAATAAGTACTATATAACTTAATCATTTCTAGAACATATTTCTATTCCTGTACCTACCATTACTAGTCTGCACTGGGCTATTTATCACTGCATCATTCAGCATCATATATGTATGGAGAAGTGTAGGGCTCTCTTGTTTGAGCCAGAAAAGGGAGGTTAAGAGACTGGATTTCCATTGCAACATAAAATTTTCATCTCCATTTTAGAGGTCTTTGGAAATATCTTCAAAAGTGCATGTTTAATTCCCCCCCCCCCCCCCCTCTGTTATCCTTACTCACATTCTCAGGGACAGTGGGTGGTCTTTTAAAGAGGGCAAATAGTTAAACTCAGTTGTGAAACCAAGTTACCATCCCACCACATCATTTGAATATTGGATATGATGCAAGAATAATCACCACTGATAGCACCCACAACTACACCTGTCCAGTAGAGTTTGGAATAATCAGACACATAACACAATGGGCACACATGAATGAATGATATATAGTTTCAGTAGTCTTGATTTCTTCACAATCAATTTTTTTTTCTCAAAATTCTCCATTTCACTGGTTACAGTCAAATGAAGATTTAGGCTAAGTAACAGATCTTCAATTTGTGTTTGAATCAGCCAATCCTGAATAATCAGCCACTCTGAATTGGTGAACCATTCTTTGCAGTTCAATATTATTGCATTTCAGCATGCATTTGTGTAATCAGTTATGACAGATAATATTAAGATTCCAATGGATGGCCATAATGGATTAGTAATGAATAACCTAAAGCACACGATGCACCACTGATTACCAGATTGAATGCTGTGATTGTTCAACAACAAATAATAATGATTACGAAACGAATATAAAAATACTATTATGGTGTTTAAGATAAGACAAATAATAAAAAACATATTTTAAAAAATTAATTATCAATCCTTTGCATTCAGGGTCTGGTTTGATCTTTTTTTAAATTCTAGTGGCCTGAAAATTAAATATAATTTCCATTGCATGAGGTTGCATTTTTTTTAGATTGAAAATCAGCATTTATTTTAACTGTTTTGTCAAAATTAATTAAGTCAATTTTAACTGGATGTTGAAAAGGACAAGTAAATCTGTATATATTTTTTACTTGATCAGTTTGGAAAAATGATGATTAAAAAAATAATCCATTTTCACTCACTGTTTCAAACACCATGAGTAGAATGAAGTGATGCATTAGTTTATGACTGACTTTCCTCAGTTGTTCTGTACGTAATTATGATCATTTTCATTTCCACCAATTTTACCTACTTTTTTCCTCTAACAAAGTTACTTTCTAAACTTTTAATATAAAAAACTTATTTTTATTACTACCAGAAGTTGCACCATAGAGCAACTATGCACATCACTTTTGGTGAATATGTCAGTAAACTTTTCATTTTTAAAACTTTTACTTTGCTCCCTCTAGAATTAATTTTTCTTTGCTACTCAAATATACACTGAGATTGAAATGAGCAATTACCATTTCAAAACTATCAGAAATGAAATTTAATGCAAATTTTTAACTAAACTGAAAGTAATTTCATGACCATCATTAAGATTCTGCAATCTTTGCTGTTGTTTTGAAATTCAACTTTTCAATAGCAGCGTATCACATAACTTGAGATAAAAGTGATTGATTCCCACTACCAATGCTCTAATTAATCTTTATGTGCTTTGAAATATTTTTAATTTTTTCACAGCTCCTTTACCTGTTTCCAATTTATATTTTAAGATTTTATTTAAATTATCTTTTAAAGCTAAATAAATTTTTTGGACAGACTTCCTTAGAATTGAATTTGCCGATTGTGAAAAATTTATGTTTAAAAATTTAATTAATTACAAATTTAATTTATTAATTACAAATAATGCATTTACAGTGCATTATTTGTACTACTAAAAAATTTAGAGAAAACTTAATGAGACTTAAGCAATAGCAAAAACATTATGAGATATTTATTACAATTATAATTCATAAAAAGCAACCAAATAAATTTTAAAAAATTTTACTGAAGTTAAAAGAAAAAAAGTGCAAAAATTTAATAATTAAATGCTTTCCTTTTTGTATGTAACATAGTCCTTCCATATCCAAGACATTCAATTTCAGAAAACGATACAAGCTAAAAGTCTTTTTTATTAAAAAAGCAAGAAAAAATAAAAGAAAAATTACATATAACCTAATGGGATGTTAAATAAAATATCCGCAACAACTTTTAAGCCAGCCTCCAATCTAGCATAACTTGGAATAAATCAGTTGACTGAAAGATTGCTAACTTACAGAAACTGAAAGATTGCTAACTGTAAAAAGCACTTATAGCACACGCAACAGAGATTGCATGTGTCAGCCATCTGCATCTTGTTTGCCTCAGTGAAGTGTAACTAATTAAATGTAGCTGCACGCAGAATTTCCAAGGAGGATGTGTTTACTTTCAGTTTCGATTTGAAGACGGGGGAAAGATGCATAGAATGCTGGGGAAAATGATAAAAATAACTTGGGAATGCTGAACTAGGTTTATGACAGAAAAGAGTGTGAAACGGAAAAAAAAAATGGCGGTACATATTTTGTAATTACTTCCAAAATCTATGGTTTTTAAAAATAGCAGTTTTTTTTGTTAATTTTTAGCAGATTTTCGAAAATTTAAGGAAAAATTAGTTGATAATAGCTAAAATCAAACTTGTGAGCTTAAATCACAAGGTTGCTTCAGCAAATAGGAACATTAACAAGCAAATCAGCAATACCATTTAGTGCTTCTAAGAAATGGCAATCAGATGGCTTCATAAAATTATTTATATTTTAATAAAATATGCATCAAATTAAAAAACAAAATATTATTTTTAAAGCCTGAATTATATATATTTTTATAAGATATATATTAAAAAAATTTCAACAGTAATTTTTATTTTTTTTTAAAAATCGATTTTTTTTTTGTTATACTAAAAATGGATACATATGTCCTTGTCCCTCATTTCAGATTCTGCGAACCTATACAGACAATGTGGACACTGGAAGAGTTAATAATCTAATATATAGAGAAGAAAGTCTGCATGTTTGCTTGTGTCTGTCCACTTATGCACTCAGCCCCCAGAAAAACTAGAGGCATCAAAGTTTGCATAACGTTCCATTCCTTTCACCCAGCCTATGTGCAAACTCACTGAAGTCAACCAATCCTAGGGAGGGGAGATCTGTATATCTCAAAATCCCAATATGCTAAACATTAGTGGTTAAAAACCAGTGTATCTCATAGACTTAACATTAGCAGTTATTAAAAATAACATGGAGAATGCTATCTACTATATACTTTAAGTTTCAGACCTTTCCTAAAAGATGGGGATAAAAATTTAATCAGGTGGGGTTAGCAGGGAAAGGTGAAATGATTGTAATGAATTTTATGCCAAATGAAAACTTCTATATGGGGAGTGCCATCTTGGTTGTTAGGTTGTTTTACCTCTGAGCGGCACTTTTTTGCACACCATGGGCTAAATGGCTAGGTCACATGGACCCCGAAGGCTCAGAGAAGGTTGGGGAAGGGGACCCACTGGAACAGCTGTTAGGAGCCAGATGGTAGCCTCCCGTCAAGGCCATCCAGTGTGTTCTTTAACGTGCACAGGGTATGACTCTCCCGCACACGGGGCCATGGCCTAACGTCCCATCCGAAGGACGGCGGCCTTTCCAAGCCCATCGGTGTCCCCTACTGACCGTGGGCAGGGCGGGGTATTTTGCGGAGATAAATCTCAACGCTGACCCAGCTGGGACTCGAACCTGGGAACTACAGATTACGAGCCTGGCGCGCTACCGACTGAGCCACCCCTGTCCCAGGAGTGCCATCTACTACAGACTTTAGAGTCAAACTAAAAGAGGTGGATAAAATTTTTACCAATGGAGGGTGTGTGGGGGTGGAAAAAACGTAATGAGTTTTATGCTAAATGAAAGCCTGTGACATGGGGAGTAATAAAATAATAATAAATACCCCCTCAAGCAGCTGCTTGCCACAGAGGTCTGACAGGAGCCTGTCAGTTTATATGCCATAGTAGAAGGATCTGAGAGGATGGCAGGGCCTCAGCAGCTATTTACTTTAGGGTTTCAGACCTCCTTTCGTAAAGGGGGATAAATTTTTATCAGAGGGGGATGAAAGATTGCAATGAGTTTTATGGCAAAAAGCTTGAGACATGGGGAGTGCCATCTACTACATGCTTTCGTGGATTTCTGATCTACCCCAAAAGTAAAAGTGGGAATAAAAAATTTTGCCAAGGGAGGGGGAGAATGAATAAATTATAATACCAATGAAAGTTTAGGACATGGGGAATGACATCTACTACATACTTTAGAGTTTCAAACCCAAGTAATGGCAGGTAAATCTGCTAATGATGTTATAATTATAATGTATGAATTTATATAGGTAGTGCATGATATGCAAAACAATATTTAATTTATGAAGTAACGTGCAACCTTGAAATATGTCAACTATTTTAGTCATTTAAACAGCTTTAGCTGTTTAAATTTACATGAAGTAAAAAAAATTAAATAAATTTATTATTAATTTATTAATAATTATTATTATTATTATTAATAAAATTAAATAAAAAATTAAATTTAAATTTACATGAAAGTATCAAATGAGCCTGCACCTGCCAAAGATATGACGGATAATGACAATATTTCACTGCTTAATGACTTGAAACTGCTGCCTGGATGTGACATACTTGAAGAAGACAACATTGAAAAATGGTTAAAAAGTGATGAACAGCCAAAAGTATTTTTTTTAATATCATAAAATGTGGTCTCCTCACATTTTTTTGGTTATGTCATTTTTGTATTTAAAACTCTTTTCTATTTTGCAATTATTTTTATTCATTAGATGTGTCAGTCACAAATCTAAAACAAACAGATTCTGGGAGTGTCACCATGATTAACAATGGATACCTCCTGTGGCTGTGGCAAACAGAAGAGTCAAACAAGAATGAAGGAGTTTATTAGATTCAGGATAGGATCCAATATTTATTTCATGTTGGATACTTCATTTGTTCAGTTAAGTGCTAATTACATATATATTTTTTTCAACTTGAATATTCATTTTGGGTTTGAGAGGTACAGTAGACTCTTATCCAGTCTCGGCTCAACTGGCCTCCGCTTTAACCAGTCATTCCAAGAACAGAAACAAGTCACCACTTGTTTTGTTTATTTGCTTCAGTTCCAAGAAGTGAAAGCAAGTCGCTGTGTGTTTTGTTCATAGTACAGTACATATTTGCTTCAGTTCCTCTTTGTGAATATTACAGTGTACTGTGCACATATATGAGTGTGTGTTGTGATCTATTAATTATTGTGTGGTACAAAATGAGTGGGTGCAAACGTAAGTGTAATATTGTTATGATGGAGATGAATTTAAAAGCGTTAGAACCTATTAACAAAGGTGATCCAGTAAAGCATATTTATGATAAACTAAGTGTTGATAAAGGCACAGTAAATGACTGGAGAAGAAATAAAAAATCTTTACAAGATTTTTAACTCAAGTCAAGTCTGAAAAAACACTTTCTTCTCAGTGCACTCTTAAAAAGTCAAAAAACGAAATTGTCAATGATGTACTTTAGTTATGGTTCATGCAAGAGTGTCGAAAAGGAACGCCAATTAGTGGGCCAATCTTGAAAGAAAAGGCATTAATCCTTCATTCTAAAATCGATAATGGGGGAGATTTTGCAGCAAGAGAGGCTTAGGTTGTTTTACCACTGAGCGGCACTTTTTTGCACACCATGGGCTAAATGGCCAGGTCCCAAGGACGGCAAAGGCTCAGAGAAGGTTGGGGAGGGGACCCACTGGAACAGCTGTAGGGGACAGATGATAGCCTCCCATCAAGGCCACCCAGTTTGTTTTTTAACATGCACAGGGTATGGCTTTATCGCACAAGGGGGTATGGCTTTATCGCACAAGGGGGCCTGGCTTAGCGTCCCATCCGACAGACGGCGGTCTTTCCAAACCCATCGTTGTCCCCTACTGACCGTGAGCAGGGCAGGGAGTTTTGCTGAGATAAATCTCAACACTGACCCAGCTGGGACTCAAACCTGGGAACTGCAGATTACAAGCCTAGAGCACTATCGAGCTACCCCCAACCCCAGCAAGTGAGGGATGGCTTTCTCGCTGGAAAAAATGGCATGGTGTTCATTACCTTGGTGTTTGTGGTGAGAAATTGTCAGCTGATCCTTTAGCAGCAAAGGAATTTTCAGAAAAACATTTAGTGCTTATTGAAGAAGGCCTATGCGCAGAACAAATCTACAATGTAGATGAGACTGTGTTAATTTTAAACTTTTTCCAACGAAAATGTTTGTGACAGCACAAGAAACCTCAGCATCAGGATTTAAAACAAACAAAGGAAGAATCACTGTGACTGTGCATGAATGCTGCAGGTGGTACACACAAGCTTCCTCTTTTTATAATTGGGAAATCAGCAAAACCCTGAGCATTCAAGAATTTAAATTTAGCTCCTCTACCAGTTTACTATAAAGCTCAAAAGTCTACTTGGATAGACTTGTATTTGTTTAAAGAGTGGTTCTTTACAGAATTTGTTCTAAAAGTAAAGAATGACTTGACAAGTCTTAAAGTGCCTGTAAAGGCCCTACTCATTCTCGACAATGCCCCAACACACCCAAGCAGTGTGTTGGGCATCAGCAAGCGAACTCATTTCTGACAACATAAAAGCCATGTTTTTGCCACCTATGCAATATCTTTAGTGCAACCAATGGATCAAGGCATGCTTATAAGTTTAAAAAGGTGATATAGGAGAAAGCTTCTTTCAGAAATTCTACAGTGAATCAAAAATGATGGATTAAGACTTTTAAATTCTTTGTAAACAATAAATATCAAGGATGTGATCTACAAGTTAGCAAGAGCTTTTGAAGAAATGCCTTGTACAATGTTTGTGAAGTCATGGAGAAAACTTTGGCCCGAAGTTTTAAAACTGCATAGAAAGTATCAAAGATGACATGAAAGTATCAAATGAGCCTGCGCCTGCCAAAGTTGTGACGGATAATGACAATATTTCACTGCTTAATGACTTGAAACTGCTGCCTGAATGCGACATACTTAAAGAAGATAACATTGAAAAATGGTTAAAAGGTGATGAACAGTTGGAAAATGAAACACTGAATGATGATGAAATTATCAATGTAGTCTGCCAAGAAGGGAAGGGGGAAGAAGCGGAGAAGTTGGGTTGGGTTGTTTTACCTCTGAGCGACACTTTTTTGCACACCATGGGCTAAATGGCCAGGTCACATGGACCCCGAAGGCTCAGAGAAGGTTGGGGGAGGGGACCCACTGGAACAGCTGTTGGGAGACAGATGGTAGCCTCCCGTCAAGGCCATCCAGCGTGTTCTTTAACGTGCACAGGGTATGTCTCTCCCGCACACGGGACCACGGCTTAACGTCCCATCCGACGGACGGCGGCCTTTCCAAGCCCATCGGTGTCCCCTACTGACCGTGGGCAGGGCGGGGAATTTTGCGGAGATAAATCTCAACGCTGACCCAGCTGGGACTCGAACCTGGGAACTACAGATTACGAGCCTGGCGCGCTACCGACTGAGCCACCCCCGCCCCGAAGAAGCGGAGAATGAAGAGGAAGAAGGGAAAGTTAGCCATATTGAAGGAAAAGAAGCTTTTGACGCTGCAGTAAGATATATTGAACAATAACAGGCCTCATCTGCTATTGATATGATGTTTATTAAAAAATGGCAAGACTTTGCAGGTAAAAAAAGTGTTAAGTTCAGAGAAATAAAAGAAAATCACGTACTTTTTCAAGTGAGAGTGAGTAAATTGTTAATATTGTACAACATATTATTAATTAAAATACAGTACAATTAGTATTTTTGTCATTTGCTGTTATTTATTTATTTTCTGATACAATTTTCGGATTAGCCAGCCTTTCGTTCATCTAGCCAGGGGTCCAGGGTGGAATAAGAGGGAGTCTACTGTACTAACAAAATACAATTGTTCATATTTTCCAGAGATGTTATTCTTCTAATCAAGTATTAGGCTATACTGTATAATAACAGCCAAATATTTCTGACAACAAAGCATTACAATTTGATGCTGTTGAAAAGTTTACTTTTTTTTTAACTCTCTTTTGATCTTATTATCCATTTCTTACTTTTTACAACAAAAAAAAATATTTATATGATTTATCCCCAGACTGCCAGCCAAATCCAAACAGAAAATGCATGGTTTGCACTGAAGAAAACTGCAGTGACATTAATACAGACTTTCAAGTGACCGTGTGCATTCAGACTTTGCCTAGAGGACAGCCATAGTAAAAAACACAATCTGCCTCCCAGATTTGAACACAGAATCTCCTGGTTATATGGCAGTTGAGACGAGGGGTGGCAATTTGTGCTTGTTTAAGATTATAGAAAAAGAGAGAAGTTGCTTAGATGCAATTTAACATGTTATTTAAATGGATATTGAAAATTGTAATACTTTAAATTATGAAAACAAACAGAAGAGAGTATTTATTTAACTGGTTTAATGTATATCACTATATGATAAATATTTTTCATAAGTACAGGAAATAATTTAACATAAAGGAAATGTCTACACTTACTTTTATTGTCAAGACCACCCCGATACTTATCAAAGCCTTTCAATCGTACACGTTCTCCAAGCATATCCAGAAATTCTTCGAAAGCTGGCCCAGCAAACTCTGAAAGGAATTTTTAATTTTAAAATAAACTATATGGTAAACATTTTATAAATACTAATATTAAACTTTTCTTTCAATGAATTAATTTAATATGCATAAACAATAATGAGTACAATCTTGGAACATAACACATTTTTGACATTGGGCTGAATATAATGTAAGTTATCATCATCATCCTCAAGCAGCCATGGGCTACAGAGGTCCAACCAGACCATGCAATTTAGTTCTCCAAGCAAATCTGTCCTGAGCTACATCTACTGCATCTGGCAACTGCACACCAATTCTAACAAGGTCCAGTTTGACATTATCTGCCCACCACATCCTAGGTCTCCCCTTCTTTCTGAGGCCTTTAGGCACACTGTTCAAAACCCCATTCGCCAATCTATAATTATTCATACAGGCAACATGGCCAAGCCAACGGAGTCTCTCTCTGCACAAAAAGTTGCTTAAAGGAGGTTGCAAACTCCTTTGCTTAACCTCATCATTAGTTACAAAGTTGAACCACCTAATGCCCAAGATACTGAGTAAGCATCAGGAATCAAAAGCATCTAGTTTCCTGTTATCTTGTTTACAAAGTGTCCAAGTTTCACTATCATAACTAACCCTAGAAAGAACCAAACTATTATAAAGTCCAATTTTAGTCATTAGGTGTATACGCCTATTTCTCCACACTCTCCATAGATTCCTAAAAGTCCCGGCAGAAATACCTATCCGTCTATTAATCTCATGCAGCAACATCAGCAGTATCTGTTACATAGTTCCTAAGGTAATTAAACTGCGACACTTGTTCAAGATTGCAACCATTCTGATTAACTGAATCACAGCCTACCTGACCAATTTTCATCACTTTAGTTTTCTCTCTGTTTATAACCAAACCTACTCTACTACCAGTCTCATCAACAGCTCGAATGAAAGAGTTCATCTCATCAACATCATTTGCCAAAAGGGCTAAATCATCAGCATAATCTAAATAAGAAATTTTCGTATCTCCAGCCCATTTAAGGCCAAAACCTTTCACTTGAAGTGAATTTTGCATAACATAATCAATAACGAAGCTAAAGAGAAAAGGAGACAAAATGCACCCTTGTCGAACACCAGACGTGATGCTAAACCAATTGCTACAAGACTTACCAACTCTCACACATGACTCAGTGTTATTATAGAGAGCTATCATTATGTTAACTAACTTGTCTGGTATACCATATGATCTCACAATCAACCACAAATTATGACGATCAACAGAGTCGAAAGCCTTTTTGAAATCAACAAAGCTAGCAACCAAAGGTTTCTGAAACTCTAAACATTTCTCAAGAATCTGCCTAAGTGAAAATATCTGATCTACACATCCCCTACCACTTCTGAATCCACATTGCACATCATGCAAATTGCCTGTCAACCACATTCTTAATTCTATTAAGCATAATCATGTAAAGAACTTTCTCTAGAACAGAGAGTAGGCAGATACCTCTATAGTTATCACAAGAACTTGCATCACCTTTTTTGAAAATAGGGATAACAATAGCTCTGATAAAATCTTTAGGAACCATGCCTTTATCATAAAAGATATTCAAAATTTGAGTCATCCAAGTGGTAACAGAAACTTTCCCACCTCTAAGCATTTCCATAGTAATTTCATCTACACCTAGGGATTTATGTAGTTTAAGTTTAGAAACAGCCAAAATAACTTCAGATTGTGTTATAGGGCCAACATTAAAGCCACCAATGTATCTATCATCATTGCAAATAATGGGAGTAGAACTAACCACATTGTTTAGAACATCACTGAAATGCTCAGCCCATCTAACCATGACAGAATCCTCACCCTGTTCATCCTTCAATCCCTGTATACCTGTCTGTTTTCTACCACACAAAACATTAAATATCTGGTACAGCTCTCTACTGTTGTGCTGTCTGCTTCCTCGGCTTTGTCAGCCAAACCATAAAGCCAAAGATTCTTATCAGCAGCTAACTGAACTTTTACACGTTTATTAAGTTCTCTGTAATGCTTTCTATTAGGACTAGTGGGGTATTGATTAAGGACATTCCTGCAGTTCTTCCTTTTCGAAATAAGCTCAAGTGCCTTATCACTCAGATAATTCTGCCTCTTCTGCTCCTTTTTTCCTAAAAGAGTACTGTTAGTGTGCAAAAAAGCCTGTTTAAAATGATCCCATTCTTCCTCAACTTCAGTAGTAAGCATACCATGACTGTCATAATTGAGTAAGTAACTCATCATGGTAACCTTTGGCTATAACTGGGTCTTTCAGAGCTTCAGTATTAAAAGTAAATTTTTCAACCCTAGCACAACACTTTTTAAGTTTAAGTTGCAAGACACTTTTAACAAGGTAATGGTCAGATCCAATTTCAGCTTCCCTATATGCCCTGGTATTTCTAACAGAAATAGCCCATTTGCTGTTAATTAATATATAATTAATCATATTCTTATGCAGCCCATCCAGTGAAACCTATGTGTACTTACATATGTTGCACTGCTTATATAAAAAGTGTTAGTTATTCTGAAACCACCGAGTTTACTTACCTGTAGGAGACGTTACCCATTGCCATTGCAGCTACCAATACCAAAAGAGCCTATTACTCCTCCCCAAAGGTCAGACAGTACCAACTTTGGCATTGAAGTCACCTAGAACAAGGGTAATATCTCCTTTCTTGACAGAATTCAAAATATCCTGAAGTTGTCCATAAAACCTATCCTTCTCAGCATCCTGAGTGGGGGCAGATAACATTCAAATCTTTACACTTGTCTGAAATTTTGCTATAAGAAACCTTTCATTAATGCACTCATATCCTAGAAGAGCATCACTAGCATGTCTGCTGAGAAGCAGACCCACGCCTTGGTGATGCTTATTGTCGTCCTTCCCTGAAAAGAGAAATTTAAGATTATTTTTAAGAATCTGACCTTTATCTGTCCATCTGGTCTCTTGCAAACCAAGAATATCTAAATTATAACGTGGAATTCTTGTGTGAGGACATCAAGAGAAAAAGCTCTGTGCAGAGTTCTCACATTCCAACTACCTATGGATAGAAAATGGTTAGTGGGATGTTTAAAGAAACTATGTTTATTGAGAGAGGGAATGCCGACAATATCAAACAGCCCCCTAATCGCAGACATGGGACAAAGACCCGTTCCCCCACCACTAAAGGCTGAAGCCATCTACACTGGAAGACTTCCTCCAATGTAGAATTTGACGATGCCTGTAGAAGCCCCAAGAGTTCAGGTGCCTGCGATGACCTCTGCTCATGATTATCCACCAGCTGATAAACATATCCTGTGAATCTATTCACTTGGGGCTGTCAACCCACAAACAAACAGAGCAGAAGATTTTCCCTCCACATAAGCCCACCAGTGCAGCAAATTCAGGATCCATAATCAAGCTCAGAGCCTTATATCAGTCCAGTCCAGTAGGTTTATATGGTCAGCATCAGGACCCTGTGTGGTTGACCACTCCTCAGCAAGGTGAAAAAGAAAAGTAGCCATAGTTGCCCAGATCAGTAGGCCACACTAATCTGGCAGCCCTCCCCTTCTGTTCACTTCCACAAGAGAGTATCTCTTTTGAAAGGTACTAACGGTCTGCACCACGAGATGGTGGGATCGGACATTTACTTAAGCTAAAAAACAATGCAACTTAATGCAATTGTAGAACAAAATGTGTAGTTTCTAAATATCCATGCAACAAAGAATAATAAATAAATAAATAAATAAATACCCCCTCAAGCAGCTGCTTGCCACAGAGGTCTGACAGGAGCCTGTCAGTTTATATGCCAAAGTAGTAGGTCTGTGAGGATGGCAGGACCTCAGCAGAAAAACGACAGAAACAGCCATGTCTTACCCGGGGCTCGAACCCAGGTCCCTTAGATCAGTAGCCAAGCGTGCTAAGAGTCAGATAAAATGAATGGAAACTACTAAAATTTGAAAAAAAATTCCATAAAATGCATTAAAGAAATTGCATGGAGTGGATGACAAAAGTAGGTGGAAATAAATTTTGTGTTATGTTGAATCCTTATAAAATTATATTTATCATTTTCATTATCATTAATCATTTATCATTAAATGAGCATCTCAACCAGTACATTCTATCCAAATATTTTGAATCCTGCATTGACTGTACATAAATATATGGATTTCTTAAAATGCATACTGCACTATAATGTGTGGTCATGAAACTTTTTATTGTTCTGATTTTTTAACACCTAAATGACTGGGTTGTTTCTAATCAGATTTTTTTTTCTTGCACACAGTGGACTAAATGACTAGGCCAAAAGGATCCTGAAGGCTCAAAGAAGGTTGGGGGGAGAGGACAACTGAGGAGCTGTTAGGAAACAGATGGAAATCTCCCACCATGGCAATTCAGAATATTCTTTAATATGGTGTCCTGTCAATTCATCGCAGTTAATTTATCACAGTCAATTGATCGCAGCATCAATTCATTATGATGTCAATTCAAAACAGAGATAAAAATAAGATTGTGTTGGCTTTCTACATCTCTGCTCAAATGAACTGTCTATAGACAATTATTAAATTTTCAGTTTGAAAGGTAAAACGTGTCACAAGAATTTTAATCATAAATTAATCTCATAAATTAATAAAACTTCAATAACAAGTATTGTTCGATTTTGTTGTTGTTTTACCTCTGAGTGACACTTTTTTGCACACAATGGGCAGGTCACACTTCAGGTCACAAGGACCCCGAAGACTCAGAGAAGGATGGGGGAAGGGACCCACAGGAACGGTTGTTGGGAGACAGATGGTAGTCTCCCGTCAAGGCCATCCAGCATGTTCTTTAACATGCACAGGGTATGGCTCTCCGCACACAGGTCCACGGCTTAATGTCCCATCCAACAGATGGCAGCCTTTCGAAGCCCATCAGTGTCCCCTACTGACCGTGGGCAGGGCAGGGAGATTTGCAGAGATAAATCTCAACACTAACCCAGCTGGGACTTGAATCTGGGAACTGCAGATTATGAGCCTGGCACATTACTGACCCCACAAGCATTGTTTGAACCCACTTAATAAAATATATATTTTAAAAGTTTGTGCAATTATTATTTCAATATTATGCAATTATGAATTATTTTTATGAAAGATAGTTGATTCTTAAATATTCTAACTTCCCTAACTCTTTAAACACTGAAAGAATATTGTTGAAACTAGAAATTTAAATAGATTTTATTATGACCTTTAATTTATCTCCAGTCACATTTTCCCATTAAATGCATATTTTAAAAGTTAGAGAGCTTCGAAGTTAGAGTCCCATTGACACAACATATAAATTCTCCATTTTGCTAGATTCTAGATAAATTTTTCGGAAATCAATTGTTGGAATGACGACCAATACAGCTGAACTTGATAACATCAACTGGTTTTAACCTCCAAAAACTATATTTCATCAGCAAAACAAAATGCAAAAACCCTTTGGTACATTCTGAACATGGTATAAATATCTTATCTGTATGGCCAAACACATGCACAAAATTAAATATCTTATCTGTACAGCCTAACCCATGCACAAAGTTAAAGTCAAAACCAGATATCTGCTAATTAATACCACACTTCTCTGACGTTGCCAATCACATGATCAGAGAAATGTTGATTTTTTTCTTCATATTCCTTTCATAAAAGATATGATAATAAATATAATTTAGAAATGCTAAAAGTTTTTAATTGTAAAATATACTAAAATGATACAAAAAAAGAGGCTGTATTTTTGTGCAAATTGTTGAAAACCTCAAATAAAAGTGTTCACTTGGCATCCGACTTAATTTTATTGAGAACACAAATTATCGGATGTTTACTAAATAACTCTATTAACTTGCTGAAATTGAAATTTGACTAGCTCATCCAACTAGTGTGAATGATCTAAATATTGAACAACTGCTATGGTGACAGCATAATCTGACACATGAAGTTGAAAAATAAATTGAAAAAATTTGCATTTTTCAGGAGCTATAAAATGTCAATTTACATCTATATATTAGTTCAAATTTTAATATTTTAAATGAAGCGTAATTTTTTTATGGTACTGAAGACTAAGTTTATGATTCATGGCCATATATGCAGGCTTTGTGAATCTGATTTTCAGGGTTGTGGCAGCATGTTTAAATTAAGAGATTAAGAGATTTTTCATTTGCACTGCTCACAGCCATGGTTGGTCTCTAATGGTCTAGTGATTATGATGCCTGGCATACTTTTGGGAGACGCGGGTTCGAATCCCATTCAGGATGAAACCAAATTTTTCTCAGCTAATTATTTGAAGTGTTTCTTGTGAACAGGACATTTTCTACAATATTTTATTACTGAATTATTACATAATGCTGTGAGCATGAGTGACAAATATTACTTCCATCAAATGAGGCAACTTGGTTGTCCAATTCCCAACACAGATGGTGCCAGTAGTAAAATCAACAAAAATGTGGGAATGCTTATATGTCACACACTGTTGAAGAAAATGGTTATCTCTGATGGTCTAGCAGTTATGATGCCTAGAATGCTTCTGAGTGATGTTGGTTTGAATCCCATTCAGGACTAAACTAAATTTTTTCAGCTAATTATTTCATCTGTATAGAATTTGGACTGTAAGGTTACATTGTGACAGTGTTGGAGCTCTGGAGATCTTTCCCACTCTAACTTAGTGAACCTGTGAAGGATGATGATATCAGGAACTTGAATGGCTCTAAGTGCTGGCTAACATGAATAGTCAACTTGGTCAGCATAAACAAAAAATAAAGAATTTTTACTAGTTTCCACTGATATGCCATAAAAGTTAACAATCATCAATTTAATATAAGAGTGAAGATGTGAAATTGCTTAATATTGGTTTTACAATTATAATTTGTCTCTGACAAAGATTTTTAGAACCTTATAATTTTATTTTATGATAAAAATACTTGCCATTGTTATACATTTCTTCTTCTGATGCTTGACCTGCTTTACAATACATAATACCAACTTTGTATGTTTTCACAAGCTGAAATGAAATTTCATTTAAAAAGTATTCAAGATGAAAGAGTTTGCACATTAAAAATTATTTAAAATACTTGAACACTTTTACATAAATACTAAACACTCACTAAAATACATAACTTTTAACTGATTAATGTCTAGTATTCTATACAACAACATAAGAATTGAAATCAATCTTACATTTTCCTAGTCTTACAAATAAGTCAACATATTACAGTACATCAGTTCACAGGGAAGCCTTGAAGAGGTAAATTGTCTTCAGTTGGTGAGAGTTCAGAATTTTGCTGCATCATTTGTGGAATTAGATAATATTAAAAAACTTCTAGGAGTGAAAGCTAAATGGAATCATAGAAAATAGATGATGATAAACATGGTGATCAACTCATGGCCACTTGCACAACTCCCAATCTCATGCCTCTACATACATCAATCACATGACATTTGTACACCATGGGTTGGATTGTTTTACCTATGAACGGCACTTTTTTGCACACCATGGGCTAAATGGCCAGGTCACATGGATCCCGAAGGCTCAGAGAAGGTTGGGGGAGGGAACCCACTGGAACAGCTGTTGGAAGACAGATGGTAGCCTCCCGTCAAGGCCATCCAGCGTGTTCTTTAACATGCTCAGGGTATGGCTCTCCCACACACAGGGTAGCTTAATGTCCCATCCAATGGGCGGCGGCCTTTCCAAGCCCATCGGTGTCGCCTACTGACCATGGGCAGGGAGGGGAATTTTGCGGAGATAAATCTCAACACTGACCCAGCTGGGACTCGAACCTGGGAACTACAGATTACGAGCTGCACACCATGTACATCTCAATTTGCAATACTGGAATTTCTGTTTCATAGCTTCTACTTGCTCAATGTGAAATATTTTGACAAAGGGTTACTATATGTTACTATGTGAAAAGGTTTGTCTGCATTATGATGCCTTTCATGTGAGCAAGTGTCTATACCATGCTTGAAATTAATGGTAGGCTTCATTGTGGAATTCATAATTCCTTATTTACACATGCTCATAGCTTGCAAAATAATATATTTCATATAAAATGATTTAATATAACATAAAATTAAGGAAGATATCACTCTGAAGTTAACGTCGATCAATTTTAGAGGAAAAATTGTCTTGAGCCGGGTGGGATACAAACCCATGACCTCCTGATAACATTGAAGTCACACAGTTCATAGCATCAATTTGAAGAGATTTTGATCGGTGGCAAGTAGCTAAGTAGTCCAGAGCACCTGATGTTATCTGAAGATCATAGGTTCACATCCCACCCGGCTCAAGACAATTTTTCCTCTAAAACTGATCAACATTAACTTCAGAGTAATATCTTTCTTAATATTCATTAAATACATCAAAAATATCTCTTCAATTTAAACAATTGAACACTCAGAATATACTTACCATCTTCCTTACATGATTGTCATTGTTTCTTTAAGTTGAGAGCAGCTGGGACAAATACCTGCATGAAACACAGAGAATTGTGTACTGTGGGCAGAAAGTTCATAGCATCAATTAGAGATCTTGATCGGCGGCCAGTAACTCGGTGGTCCAGAGTACCTGATATGTTATCAGGAGGTCGTGGGTTCATATTCCACCTTACTCAAGACAATTTTTCTTCTAAAACTGATCACATTAACTTCAGAGTGATATCTTCCTTAATATTCATTAACTAGGTCGAAAAATATATCTCTTCAATTTAAATAACATAAAATGTTCTAAAAATGTAAGAATGTTTCATATATCATGATATTATTAGATGATATATCATGTAGGTTGAATGAGGTATTTCAAGACAGGGCTTATAACGATTGTTGGACAGTCAACATCATCACTTGCCTGATGTTGACAAAGCATCTAATAATATTAAAAACTGCAGTTCCCAAAATACTCACTACATGAAACTTCTCAGAAGTATCAGAATGAAAGTGTAGGTGAAAGTATAGTTCAAGAATAAGAAAAATACTCTTCAAGTAGCTAATTCCTTAAATATGCCTGGCAGTAAAAAATTACATCAAGAAAAAATATGAGAAAAGAAAGCAGAAAGAAAACACACAAAGTCTAAAATTTCACTGTTTACACAGATTAGTGCGCAAACAATTTATTAGTTATAACAATGTTGCTGGAGTTATACATACCACAATAGAGTGTGGCAAACTATTGTAATTATATGACCATTATATGAGACAATGGTGGCAAATTAAATTACCTTGCAGTTCCTGTAGCTGAGTGGTTAGCACACTTGGCTACTGATCTAAGGGACCAGAGTTCAACCCCCAGATAAGGCATGGACCTTTGTGTTGTTTTTCTGCTGAGGTCCCAACAACCTAACAGACCTTCTACTATGGCATATAAACTGATACTCTTATCAAACCTCTGTGGCAAGCAGCTGCTTGAGGGGTATTTTTTTTATAGCAGTATATCTAAGGAGAGTCCATTGCAGTTTGAAATTCAAGATTCATAATAAATAATGAGAAAAACTGATAAACTCAACGGTTCAACATCCAGTAATAAATAGGCACTTTGACGTCGATTTCAATTTTAGAGGAAAAATTGTACGAGCCGGGTGGGATACGAACCCATGACCTCCTGATAACATCTAAGGTGCTCTGGACCACTGAGCTACTGGCCGCCGATCAAGATCTCTAATTAACACTATGAACATTCCCTTTATGTCACATATAGGCATTATTTTAGACAATTTTTAGCCCTAGCAGCTATTTATTTGCCAATAGATGGAGAGCATGTCTTACAAGTATGCTAATGACAATAAATAATGAGAAAAACTCAGATAAACTCAATGGTTCAACATCCAGTAATAAATAGGCACTTTGACGTCGATTTCAATTCTCATTATTTATTATCATTAGCATACTTGTAAGACATGCTCTCCATCCATTGGCAAATAAAAAGCTGCTAGGGCTAAAAATTGCCTAAAATAACCCCTATATGTGACATAAAGGGAATGTTCATAGCATTAATTAGAGATCTTGATCGGCGGCTGGTAGCTCAGTGGTCCAGAGCACCTGACATGTTATCAGGAGGTCGTGGGTTCGTATCCCACCCGGCTCAGACAATTTTTCCTTTAAAATTGAAATCGATGTCAAAGTGCCTATTTATTACTGGATTCAAGATTCAGTGAGATAGGAGCTGCAAAATGAAATGGACCATAGTTCGAATTGTGAATTTCACAAACAATGTATTTTTGTAGTATTTCATGAGTAAATTCCACATAAAGGATTGCAGACAATAGTGGATTGTGTTGTATTTGAAATATTGCTGGTTCACTGTGTTGGTAAGGGCAGCATGGTGATAGTGACACTGTTGCATCTTGTTATGGATACCAGCCTACATCAGCAGGATGAATGCACAATGAAGTTCATATTAGGCAGGAACAGTAGCAAATTACTAACAGATCATGGTGTGCATCCATCTCAGCATCAAATGATCAAACTACATCTTCTGACCAACATATGACATGCTTTACTCCCATTGCTTAGGGAGCATCATCAGGTGACAAATAATATGGTAGGGTTCTGGAGTCAAATAAAACTGGCCCCTCTTTCTCCGGCAAGCTAAAGGTATAGTTACAGAGTAGGAGACTCCAAGCCAGGATGGGGGCAGTTTTGGTACTGCGTAAGTCACTATAGTTTGATGTTAATAATGAGACCGAAATGCTTTGAGACGGAAATGTTTGTGTTGTCACATGGCTGACTGAATTTTTTTTTTAATGATAAAAGTTGTTTCTAAGGACTTTTCTAGAGTATTATTATACTGATTTTTTAAAAAATTGCAATTCTCAAGAAAATTGTAAAGGAATCAGTCTAGTTTTCATGCCAAGTTCTTTGCATTATTGCACTTAACCCTCCCAGCATCCACGTCATCTGTATACATTTGCAGAATCCATAATGAGAGGCCAAGGACAGCTGTATATGTTTTTAGTACAACCAAAAAAATCAATTTTTTTAAATAAAAATTTCCATTTTAATTTTTTTTTAATATATATTTTATAAAAATATATAATTCAGGCTTGAAAAATAATACTTTGTTTTTTTCATTTGATGCATATTTTATTAAACAACAATATAAATCTCTTGTTCAAGCCATGTAATTGCCATTTCTTAGAAGCACTATATGGTATTTTTGGGTTGTTTGTTAACGTTACCCAACAAGCAATCACCTGATTTAAGCTCACAGTTTGTTCGAACTATTATTAACAAATTTTTTCCTTAAAGCTTTGATCTCCTGTAAATTAATTAACAAAAAACTGTTTTTCAAAAACAGAAGATTCTGAAAGCAATTGGAAAGTACATACCACCATTTTTTTTTCCTTTTACACTCTTTTCTGCCATAAACTTATTTCAGCATTCCCAGAATTATTTTTATCATTTATCCCAGCATTCTATTCATATTTCCTGCCCTTCAAATTGAAACTGTTACTAACAAAAGCTTTCTTAGAAAGCAAGCCAAGTGGCAGTTCCAAAATTCCCTGCAATCTAAAGTAGGTCACACAGCAGGTGAGGTTGAGTGCAGTGACCTAATTATTGCTTACCCAAGCAGTAAAGTGACTCTATAGTGGATTGTTCACAGAAAGAGTTCCTCTCGAATATAGGATAATGTGACCATGAATCTAGTCAGTATTAACCTTCATTTTCATTTCTATAGATGTATTTTATTTTCACAAATTAATTTCTTTCGTCAGCTGATCTATTGATCTTTTGGGGTTATACTACATCAGATCGCTGACTTTACAAGTCACTGCGGATATCATTTAACATCACATTAGGTTATATGTTAATATTTCTTTTATTATTTCTTTCTTTCCTTGTAAAAAAAAAAACTGTGATCTTGTATTGTTTCCTGAAAATGAATGAGGTATTGGATGTTGAAGCAAAAAGGACTTCCTTGACACAGCAAGTTGTTTACATGGATGATTTAAGCCAAATACTTCCTCCCAACAAATTGAATTATAAACTCTCAAATTTAGAAATTTTTTTATAATTAAACTTTAACTTTCATTTCTGCATATTTACTTTATTTCTGTAAATTATTGATCTTTCCGCCAATTGATAATTATCAATTTTTCAGAGTTATGCTAATTGGGCAGCCGGCTTACAACTTGTTGTTGTGGATATTTTATTTAATATCACATTAGGTTATCTGTTAAATTTTCTTTTACTATTTATTACTTTTCCAGTAAAATGAACTTTGATATGGTATCATTTTCTGAAAATCAATGAGGTTTGGATACTGAAGCAAATTTGTTTCTATCAATTTATTTCATAAATTAACAATATTTCAATCGGCTGATTTATCAATCTTTCTGAGTTATGCTACATTGGATGGCCAGTTTAAAAGTTGTTGCGAATATTTTATTTAATATCCCATTAGATTATATGCAATTTTTCTTTTATTATTTCTTGGATTTTTTAGCAAAAAAACTTTGAACTGGTACCATATACTGAAAGTTAATGAGGTCTTGGATATGGAAGCAAAATGGACTTCCTTCACAAGGAAATCAGTCCTCATGTGGAAGGGCAATTTTAGGAAAAGTTTTTATCCTCCCCCTAAAAGAATTTCATTTTTTTTTTTATTACGAATTTTAAGCTTATTTCAGAAAGAAACGTAAGTGCCTTGTCACTCAAATAATTCTGCCTCCTCTGCTCCTTTTTTCCTAAAAGAGTACTGTCAGTTTTCAAAAAAGCCTGTTTAAAACAATCCCATTCTTCCTAAACTTCAGTAGTAAGCAAACCATGAGATCCAATTTCATCTTCCCTATATGACCTGGTATTCCTAACGGAACTAGCCCATTTGCTGTTAATTAATATATAATCAATCATATTCTTATGCAGCCCATTTGGTGAAACCAATGTGTACTTATGTATGTCACGGTGTTTGTAATAAGTGTTAGTTATTCTGAAACCATTGAGTTTATTTACCTGTAGGAAACGTTGCCCATTGCTATTGCAGCTACTAATACCAAAAGGGCCTATTGCTCCTCCCCAAAGGTCAGAGTCAGTACCAACTTTGGCATTGAAGTCACCTAGAACAAGGGTAATATCTCCTTTCTTGACAGAATTCAAAATATCCTGAAATTGTCCATAAAACCTTCCTTCTCAGCATCCTGAATGGGGGCATAACAGCAGATAACATTCAAGTCTTTAATGCTTGTCTGAAATTTTGCTGTAAGAAACCTTTCATTAAAGCACTCATATCCTTTAAGAGCATCACTGGTGTGTCTGCTGAGGAGCAAACCTATGCCTTGGTGATGCTTATTATCATCCCTCCCTAAAGAGAGAAATTTAAGATTTTTAGGAATCTTACCTTTATCTGACCATCTGGTCTCTTGCAAGCTGAGAATATCTAAATTATAATGGTGGAATTGTTGTGTGAGGACATCAAGAGAAAAAGCTCTGTGCAGAGTTCTCACATTCCAACTACCTATGGATAGAAAATGGTTAGTGGGATGTTTAAAGAAACTATGTTTATTGAGAGAGGGAATGCCGACAATATCAAACAGCCCCCTAATCGCAGACATGGGACAAAGACCCGTTCCCCCACCACTAAAGGCTGAAGCCATCTACACTGGAAGACTTCCTCCAATGTAGAATTTGACGATGCCCGTAGAAGCCCCAAGAGTTCAGGCGCCTGTGATGACCTCTGCTCATGATTATCCACCAGCTGATAAACATATCCTGTGAATCTATTCACTTGGGGCTGTCAACCCACAAACAAACAGAGCAGAAGATTTTCCCTCCACATAAGCCCACCAGTGCAGCAAATTCAGGATCCATAATCAAGCTCAGAGCCTTATATCAGTCCAGTCCAGTAGGTTTATATGGTCAGCATCAGGACCCTGTGTGGTTGACCACTCCTCAGCAAGGTGAAAAAGAAAAGTAGCCATAGTTGTCCAGATCAGTAGGCCACACTAATCTGGCAGCCCTCCCCTTCTGTTCACTTCCACAAGAGAGTATCTCTTTTGAAAGGTACTAAGGGTCTGCACCACGAGAAGGCTGGTTTGGACATTAGGTGCTAGGCCTGGCTGGTTCTACACATCATCACAGGTGATTGGTGCATAGTTCTTTTTCCAGACCCACCCTTTCTAATCCCCATAATTGCCTATAATTAGCTTACCACTGCATATGGTGTAGCATATTTTTGAAATCAGGAGTTTCATAGCTGTTGGAATTCCAATCCCCTTCCACCCTCCACATATCTTCCATAGCCTTCAAAAGTTGAGTCAGAACCACCTGGTTTAGTCATCATTGGTAGGTATTCCTAAACACATGGTCAATGATGACATTGTGGGAGAAATGAAAGCTGGAATGCCTGTCAGTGGTCAATCAGGTTCCACAGTCCTGTCAGCAACTAGGGTGGGGTAGGCCATTGGGTGGCAGAAGTTTAAACTTATAAAGTAAACAAATAACTTACCCCTTGTTCATCTAGTCTGAGCAGCTGTTCTTCTGTTTGTGAACCAGGAACTGCTAAACGAAGGACTGGTAGTTGAATTTCTGGTCCGACGTATTCCACAACTTCTTTAGCATAACAAGTTCTGGGTGTATTTGAACGAACGAGTGTAGGTACTGCTTCCTCTAGCACTGTTCCCCTCATTACCAAGAGCTGTAATGAAATAAATAAATATACAGGTGTCCATAGTCTACAAAAGTATCATCATATTAAGAATAAGTAAATGTAAAAGTACCTAAAGCTAGGCCTTCGGAGCTTAGCTCTTGGCTCCAGCTCCAGACAAATTATGAAATGAGAGTAATACCTATGTAAGCAGATGGCCTCATGAAGAATTCGGTCATAAATTTTGTGTTATATGTTCAACCAAAATCAATATGAGGATGCATGTACTATCAGGGTACTGGAAGAATACATATTGTATTGGTAATCAAAAATGTTAATGCAGTTTTTGAAGGAAAATTAAACCACACATAAAAAGTGAATAAAGATATTTTATTCAGGAAAGGAAGTACCAACACAATCTATAACCTTTCCCCACAGAGATACAAGTTTATAAATGCCACTCCAGTAGAATTCTAGATGTTTAGAAGAGAAGAAAGCAACCAACTCCATTTCCAGTGCTTCTCAGTTTCGAAATTATCGGTTGCACATATGATCATATTCGGATCGTGCAATGTCTGAGGAATACAGAGGGTGGGATAGAATTTCCCAACCAAGGCTATGGAATAAGGTAAAACTAGTTAAGGAAAATTGTCTCGAGACACTTATGCTGTGTGAGGGCAAGCATTGTCCTGAAGAACCGCAATGCCTTTGCGATGTACAAGTGCAGGCTGTTTTTGAAGCAGTGCACCTGCAACCAGTTGTAGCTGTGCCGAGTAGAATCCACAATGATTGCTTGACCACTGGCTGAAAGACAACCAATGATGTTGTAATGGTCCACCCATTCACTTTTACTTTTCCTTAACTAGTTTTACCTTATTTACATTTTATTTATCATCTTGGGAATTATTAATTTAATTTTTGGACTGATCGCGATTCTGACATTGCAGGCATGTTTTCGTCACCCTTCCCAATTTCACTGAACTGCTTTTCACACTTGCTACACATCGACTCAGCATGCCACATGCTTTCAACTGTGTGTTGATGCATGCGCACTATTTGCAACTGTGCTTACATATTTTTCATTGAAATGATAACATTGAAAAACTGTGTGAACTTATTTAGTTACTGATAAAAGGAACAATGAAAGCTAATGATTACATTGAAATACTGATAACAAAATTGTTGCCAACAGCCAGGGATCTTTATGGGGATGAACCTTGGATTTTACATGACAATAATGCTCCTTGTAACAATGCAAAGGTTATTCACAAATAGTTAACAGACAGCATTATTCAACCTTATGGTGCAACAACCACTAAAAACTGGTTCACAATGCCTGTATATATGGCCATAAATGGTGAACTCGATCATTATACTGTCAAAAATTTTAAATTTTTTAAAAATACTATAAATTTTGAGCTAACCTTTGCATTTCTATATATATATATAAAATATACATTTCAGAACTACTAAACGAGGTTAATTTTTTTTTCAATTTATTCCTCAACTTGATGTATTAGAAAATAAGAAGCCTTTTCTCTTGCTCAAACTGATATTAGCACAATGCAGGACATGGCATTACAGCAGGATAAGTTTAAATTTATCACATTTCCATACTAGCTGACAGAGCTCCAATGAGTTGAGTTGTTTGCTAACAACATGTCCATCTTTGTTCTCAATAAAACATAGATTTTCAAAAAAATTATCAATAAAACAAACTTATTCAGTTTTTGATCATTTTCATATATTTTGCAATTAAAAACTATTTTAATATTTCCAAATTAATTTTTTATCTATTATCGGGTATATTTTATGAAAGAAATTGAAAGAATTCTTTGATCATATGATTGGCAATGTGATTGGAGTACAATATGCATGATCAGAGAACATCTGGTTTTGGTTTGAAACTTCTAGTGTGTATGTTGGGCTGTGGAGGTAAATACTTTGTGAATGCAGTGTAAATATCTAAGTATCTTTGCATTTTGTTTTGCTGATTTGTGTGTGATAACATACTTTTTAAAATATAAATTAGTGTTTGCCAAATACTGCAAAGATGTTTTACATAAAGTTGAACTGGAAATTCATGTTTTTTCTTAAATAAAATATTTTATGACTCTGATAATTACTCAGAAGAATTTTTTTTTGTCTCTCTGATTCAGAGCATAATATTACTTATTTAAATGGAGAAGATATGGAACAGCTCTTTTTATATTCCATGGGGAGGGGAATGCTTGGGTTTTCATCACCCCTCAAGTGTCAGTTCCAGTGATTCTGAAAAAATTGATGTAAGCAATGACTTCTTTACAAAATGGGCTGAGGTTGCATTAGCAGATTGCTCTGCTTTGCCAATACAGCATGATTTTGAAGGTAGCTTTGGCAAAAATCTAAATCACCATTGATTTTTTAAAAATTTTATTAGTGATGAGAGTATAGCACTGATAACAGAGCAGATAAATCGGTATTGCCAAACTTTAATTAATGCCCAGGCTAAATAGGCTGCAGCTTTCAGTTACAAAATGTTAGGGGTGCTAGGTTTTGCATTGAATAATTTTCTGAGTTGTGGAGTCCTCCCAGGGCAAAAGAAAACAATAATTTGCAAAATCTTACTGTAAACCAAATAGTAATCCATCAATTTTAAATTACTACATAGATTTCTGGGTTATTTTCCTTATATTTAACTGCATTAGGGATATTTATCTTGTTTTCATATGTTGTTGTTGGAAGACTGATGAAACAGTCAGAGAACTAGGTTTACCAAGGGAACCCTTTACATCTTAAAAGCATTACATGACTATGCATGCTGTCTTTTCGATGAAGAAAGGTTTAAAAAAACAGAGAGACAGTTGTGACTTGGAGACTGCGGGACCTTCTAGACATCAAGTGGATCGTCCAGGCTTTTCTTAAAATATTTTTCACTGTGTGTGATGGGACCACCAAAGCTTAGTGTTTTTGGCAGGTAATGAAAGCCCTGCATTACTTAGTGACTGTGCCCTAGTATGAACAGTTAACTGCATTCTGTATACAATAACTGTGCATTGTACCTTTGTCTGTAAATAAAATATAGGTAGTTTAAATATATGTAAGCATATGTGTGAGTTTTGGCCACCAGAGTATAACCTTAAGTTGATTGTACCCTTTAGTGAATATAACTTGCTCTTATTTACACCTAACCCAAGTCCTGAAAGATACAGTTACAAACAGAATGAAGCCACACCTCACTGATACCAAAGCCTATCAATGTAAAAGCACACAATGATGATGCTTCAGCCACTATATGGTGTAAGGCAAGATTGACTGCATGCAACACTGTTGTAAAGAAGGTACATTCTATTGGGATGAAGCATGAAATTATTATGTTAAAACATCTTTCATTGTCTTTCTTTCTGTCAATCTTTTTCATTTAGAGCATATTTTATACAAAATTGTTATAATAACCTTAATATTTAATAGCACAAAATAACTTGAATTACAACATGGGTTAATTAACATAATTACTGTTACTGTGTGTATATTTCATAAAAATGGATTTTCTGTAAAATATTTTACAGAAAATCCATTACATCACTGATGTTGATGATTTTTTTCACTGATGTTTACCCACTTTTTATAGTCCATTCAGATTTCTATGTCAGAATAGTACCAGATGCATTATTGGACATTCTACTGTGTGCATCGGCATGACATGCAAATTGTTTACATTCATATCTATCACATTTCTCCTTTCAAATCATTAGGTCAATTCTTCCTTTCTTTCTAAGTGAGGTAAATTGAATGATGAGTAGTGCATATGAAATTTTAATAGAATTCTAGCTACTCATTGACAAATATTTGGGGGAAGGGAATTGCAAACAAATAAATTAATATTTTTAAGTTACCTCACTAGTGCGAATAATGAGTCTGTACTGGTAATGGCTTTGGGATGAAGAGTTAATGGAATTTGCTGTTGTATTGATATTATTCTGCTCTACTTTTTCTCTTTTAATACTTATGGCAATTGGACCTAGATTCTCATCAACTCCAAACCAATTTTGATGATCTGCAAATATACATATCAGAAAATAACTACTTCAAATCAAACCTAAACAACAAATTTGATAAAATATAATTTTGAAATATTTGAACCAGCACTATATTAGAATACATACAATTAGTTAAAAATATTGAGTAATAAGGTTATAAATAAAATCTAAAAGTTAAAAAGCTTAAATTATATAAAAAATTGCAAAAAGGGGTAATAGAAAATACAAGCTTTTGCTAAATTGCCATTAGCTTCCTATAACTGTTCCTATAAAATTGTCACTGATATAATATGTACAAGTTAGTAATTTGGACAGATATAACTTTTGCCTACAATTCCTAATGCCATAGTTGAACCATACATTATTAATGAACTATAAGTTTTTTAAATTAAAGCAGTTAAAAGTCCATGGAATGTAGTCTGTTCTTAGATGGATACCCACTGTGCATCTCCAGGGTGGCTAGTACAGATGATTTCAAACTCAAATTTTGAACTAAGATTATCGTGATTGAGCCTGAACATTTCAATATTCCAGTTAGAGACAAAACAAATTGCTTATACATCATGACACATGCAAAAAGAATTGCATGCCAGTACACCATTTTTCAATTCGTCCTTTTATAAGCTTTATAAACTATTATAAACTTTAAAATAATTACCACATGGCATATTAAATAATGGTGCCTAAATAGTAGCCAGTGCTTAAATTGAAACAGAGAAATAGCACAGAATTTGTAAATACTTGTTGTGTCTCAGAGAGGGACACCAGATGTCCTGAAATCTGCAAGAATCTCTGTGATTTGTTTCATATGTCCCTACCAATCTTCAAATGTCCCACAAAATTCATTCCCACTGAATCAGTATTATCTCTTATATAAATGAGCTAAAAGGTGTCTGTTGTCGATGCATCTTTACTATAGATATTTCTGCTGTTCAATCTAATTCAACATAACTTGTTTAGTCTTTTAGAAAAAATACTTGACATTTCCAGGAAGGTTTTAAAATTAAGACTTAGGTAGTCACTGGAAGGAGAGCTATGCACCAATCCACTGAGATGATGCATAGAACCGGCCAGGCCTAGCACCTAATGTCTGACCCCGCCTTCTTGTGGTGCAGACCATTCGTACCTTTCAAAAGAGATATTCTCTTGTGGAAGTGAACAGAAAGCAGAGGGCTGACAGATTAGTGTGGCCTACTGATCTGGACAACTATGGCTACTTTTCTTTTTCACCTTGCTGAGTGGTCAACCACACAGGGTCCTGGTGCTGACCATATAAACCTACTGGACTGATACAAGGCTCTGAGCTTGATTATGGATCCTGAATTTGCTGCACTGGTGGGCTTCAGTGGAGGGAAAATCTTCTGTTCTGTTTTCTGTTTGTTTGTGGGTTGACAGCCCCAAGTGAATAGATTCACAGGATATGTTTATCAGCTGGTGGATAATCATGAGCAGAGGTCATCGCAGGCACCTGAACTCTTGGGGCTTCTACGGGCATCATCAAATTCTACATTGGAGGAAGTCTTCCAGTGTAGATGGCTTCAGCCTTTAGTGGTGGGGGAACGGGTCTTTGCCCCATGTCTGCGATTAGGGGGCTGTTTGATATTGTCGGCATTCCCTCTCTCAATAAACATAGTTTCTTTAAACATCCCACTAACCATTTTCTCTCCATAGGTAGTTGGAATGTGAGGACTTTGCACAGAGCTTTTTCTCTTGATGTCCTCACACAAGAATTCCACCATTATAATTTAGATATTCTCGGCCTGCAAGAGACCAGATGGTCAGATAAAGGTAAGATTCTTAAAAATCTTAAATTTCTCTCTTTAGGGAGGGATGATAATAAGCATCACCAGTGCACCTCCTCAGCAGACACACCAGTGATGCTCTTCTAGGATATGAGTGCATTAATGAAAGGTTTCTTATAGCAAAATTTCAGACAAGTGTAAAGACTTGAATGTTATCTGCCCCCACTCAGGATGCTGAGAAGGATAGGTTTTATGGACAACTTCAGGATATTTTGAATTCTGTCAAGAAAGGAGATATTACCCTTGTTCTTGGTGACTTCAATGCCAAAGTTGGTACTGACTCTGACCTTTGGGGAGGAGTAATAGGCCCTTTTGGTATTGGTAGCTGCAATGGAAATGGGCAACATCTCCTACAGGTAAGTAAACTAAATGGGTTCAGAATAACTAACACATATTACAAACACCGTGACATACATTTTAAATACACATGGGTTTCACCTGATGGGCTGCATAAGAATATGATTGATTATATATTAATTAACAACAAATGGGCTAGTTCCGTTAGGAATACCAGGTCCTACAGGGAAGCTGAAATTAGATCCGACCATTACCTTGTTAAAAGTGTCTTGCAACTTAAACTTAAAAAGTGTTGCACTAAGGTTAAAATTTTTACCTTTAAATCTTCTTTTAATCTCTGAAAGACCCAGTTATAGCTAAAGCTTACCATGATAGGTTACTTAGTCATTATGACAGTCATGGTTTGCTTACTACTGAAGTTGAGGAAGAATGGGACCATTTTAAACAGGCATTTTTGGAAACTAACAGTACTCTTTTAGGGAAAAAGGAGCAGAGGAGAGAGAATTATTTGAGTGATAAGGCACTTGAGCTTATTTCGGAAAGAAAGAACTGCAGGAATGTCCTTAATCAATACCCTACTAGTCCTAATAGAGAGCATTATAAATAAATAAATAAATAAATACCCCCTCAAGCAGCTGCTTGCCACAGAGGTCTGACAGGAGCCTGTCAGTTTATATGCCACAGTAGGAGATCTGAGAGGATGGCAGGTCCTCAGCAGAAAGACGACACACACATCCATGCCTTACCCGGGGCTCGAACCCAGGTCCCTTAGAACAGTAGCCAAGTGTGCTAACCACTCGGCATTACAGAGAGCTTAATAAGCATGTAAAGGATTAGTTAGTGCTGATAAGAATCTTTGGCTTTATGGCTTGGCTAAAAATTTATGGCTTAAAGTCAAGGAAGCAGTTAGACAGCACAACAGTAGAGAGCTGTACCAGATATTTAATGTTTTGTGTGGTAGAAAACGGACAGGTATACAGTGATTGAAGGATAAACAAGGTGAGGATTCTGTCATGGTTAGGTGGGCTGAGCATTTCAGTGATGTTCTAAACAACGTGGTTAGTTCTACTCCCATTGTTTGCAATGATGATAGATGCATCGGTGGCTTTAATGTTGCCTATAACACAATCTGAAGTTATTTTGGCTGTTTCTAAACTTAAACTACATAAATCCCTAGGTGTAGATGAAATTACTATGGAAATGCTTAGAGCTGGGAATGTTTCTGTTACCACTTGGATGACTCAAATTTTGAATATCTTTTATGATAAAGGCATGGTTCCTAAAGATTTTATCAGAGCTATTGTTATCCCTATTTTCAAAAAAGGTGATGCAAGTTCTTGTGATAACTGTAGGGGTATCTGCTTACTCTCTGTTCCAGGGAAAGTTCTTTACATGATTATGCTTAATAGAATTAAGAATGTGGTTGACAGGCAATTTGCGTGATGAGCAATGTGGATTCAGAAGTGGTAATGGGGGGGGGGGGGGTAGATCAGATATTTTCACTTAGGCAGATTCTTGAAAAATGTTTCAAGTTTCAGAAACCTATGGATGAGCAATGTGGATTCAAAAGTGGTATGGGATGTGTGGATCAGATATTTTCACTTTGGCAGATTCTTGAGAAATGTTTAGAGTTTCAGAAACCTTTGGTTTGTTGATTTCAAAAAGGCTTTCAATTCTGCTGATCATCATAATTTGTGGTTGATTGTGAAATCATATGGTATACCACAAGTTAGTTAACATAATGAAAGCTCTCTATAATAACACTGAGTCGTGTGTGAGAGTTGGTAAGGCTTGTAGCAATTGGTTTAGCATTACTTCTGGTGTTCGACAAGGGTGCATTTTGTCTCCTCTTCTCTTTAGTTTGGTTATTAATTATGTTATGCGAAATCCACTTCAAGGGAAAGATTTTGGCCTTAAATGGGCTGGAGATACGAAAATTTCTGATTTAGATTATGCTGATGATTTAGCCCTTTTGGCAAATGATGTTGATGAGATGAATTCTTTCATTTTGGTCAGGCAGGCTCTGATTCAGTTAATCTGAATGGTTGCAGTCTTGAGCAGGTTGTTGGGTTGTTTTACCTCTGAGCGGCACTTTTTTGCACACCATGGGCTAAATGGCCAGGTCACATGGACCCCGAAGGCTCAGAGAAGGTTGGGGGAGGGGACCCACTGGAACAGCTGTTGGGAGACAGATGGTAGCCTCCCGTCAAGGCCATCCAGCGTGTTCTTTAACGTGCACAGGGTATGGCTCTCCCATACACGGGGCCACGGCTTAACGTCCCATCCGACGGACGGCGGCCTTTCCAAGCCCATCGGTGTCCCCTACTGACCGTGGGCAGGGCGGGGAATTTTGCGGAGATAAATCTCAACGCTGACCCAGCTGGGACTCGAACCTGGGAACTACAGATTACGAGCCTGGCGCGCTACCGACTGAGCCACCCCCGCCCCATCTTGAGCAGGTGTCACAGTTTAATTATCTTGGGAGCTATGTAACAGATAATGGTGATGTGCGGCATGAGATTAACAGATGAATAGGGATTGCTTCCAGGACTATGGAAGAATCTATGGAGAGTGTGGAGGAATAGGCGTATACACCTAAAGACTAAAATTAGACTTTATAATAGTTTGGTTCTTTCTAGGGTTAGTTATGGTAGTGAAACTTGGACACTTTGTAAACAAGATAACAGGAAACTAGATGCTTTTGATTCTAGATGCTTATGCCGGTATCTTGGGCATTAGGTGGTTCAACTCTGTAACTAATGATGAGGTTAGGCAAAGGAGTCTGCAACCTCCTTTACGCAGCATATTGTGCAGAGAGAGACTCTGTTGGTTTGGCCATGTTGCCCATATGGATAATTATAGATTGGCGAATAGGGTTATGAACAGTGTGCCTAAAGGAAAAAAAGGGAGAGAAAAAAAAAGGAAAGAGGGGGAGACCTAGGATGCGTTGGGCTGACAATGTCAAACAGGACCTTATTAGAATTGGTGTGCAGTGGCCAGATGTAGCTCAGGACAGACGCCTGGAGAACTAATTTGCACGTTCTGGTTGGACCTCCGTAGCCCATAGCTGGATGATGATGATGATTCATTGAGAATATTTTTCAATTATTTTATTCAAATCACTCTAGCAGGCACAATGGATGTTTTGCTTCTAGAGCATACTGATATAAATTTTGACAGATCTTAACTTAGACCCAAAATGTTAAGATTTATGTGTTATTCAACAGAATTTGGGTACCCATATTTTCCCAAATACTTAACTGATCTATCTCAAATTCTGCACACAAGTATCCCATATATTGTGTTAAAAAATCAAATACCATATATTACATATTAAATATTGGGGCCCAAGTAGTAGCCTATGCTTGGATTGTAGTCGGATACAAGAAGAAACTGTAGCTCAGTCTACTGTTCAAACATTTACAGTATAATTATTTGATGACTAAATTAAAACGTTAATTTTATTTACAATAAAATATACTAGTAATATTTTGTAGAAATTAAAAATTCTCGAGTTTCATCATTATAAATGTGATAAACATATTAAAAGCATGTCATTGACAAAAGAGAGAGAATAAATAAATGATCAAAATCTGAGTGCTACTTATTTTTAATTATGAAACAGTGATTAAATGGTTTAAATCAGTAATTCCCAAATAGGGTACAGGAATTTAGTCCCAGGATTCATTCAAACATAGATTTGCACAACATTGTAGGATGATACAGAGAGCATTCAAATGTTCTTGACACGTGTCTGTAGATTTACATTTGTTCTTCTGTAGTTAACGAGCTACAACTTGTTTGAAAGCTTGTCTAAACTTGTCATTGTGTATTAAAAACAAAGGTGTATCATCATTTATCTCTTCACTGGTGACATGAAAATTTCGGTCTGCAAAATCTGTAGACTGCTGCTATGGAGCCTACTAAAATGGGGGAAAAGGTTTTACATTTTCACAAGGATGTAGCTGGGAGACAAGGCAAAAATATTCTGCTGATTTATTACAAGTATTTGGGGATCATGCCTGTTCATATGCACTCTTATGGGATGGATGCACAAATTCAGAGAAGGATGGCAGAGCTTTGAAAACCTCCCTCATGTAGGAAGACCAAAGGAGGCATGGATGAGAGAACCATCACTGCTGTTCATGAACTCTTTAAGGAAAACCTACACATCAGCATTCCGGTGATAAATTTAGATGTCAGTTTGGGAACAATTATTCATCGACATTTAAAGTTCCAAAAGATATTTGCCAAATTGCTACTCCACAAACTGAAAGAACAGCAAAAAAAGGGCTACAGTCGCACAAGGAGATGTGGCCCCAAATGGTTAACAGATATTGTCCCAGGTTATGAAACTTAGTTTTATTACTATACAACTCCCAGAAAGATTGCCAACTATGTTTTGGGTTGCAGAAGAAAAACCGCATCCTCAAATCATCTGAGAAGACGATTTGAGGATGCGGATCTCAAGGAAGAGGGATGTTCACAATTTTTTTCAATTCCCAACAAGTGATAGTCGTGGACACCTTACCTGAAAAAATGACTGTAAGTAGCCAATACTACACCAACAATGCCAAAAATGGTTAAAGAGCAGCATCCAACAACAGGCATATCAAGGGTTCTCCTTCTTCATGACAATGCCACCACTGCTCATAAACCCAGCAAGTTACTGCCTATCTGGAGCAAAAAAAAATCAAACAACTACCCCATCCTGCATATTAACCTGATCTTGCACAATGAGATTTTTGGTTATTTCCAAAAATTAAAAAGGAACTTGCTGGGAAGATTTTTTAAGGGTACAGAACTTTGCAAAATGTATTCATTCAGAGTTGCAGAGTATTCCCCAATAGGAGTACCACCAAGCATTCCAGAATTGGCATAGACATCTGCAACTTTGCACAAATGCTGGAGAAAAGTACTTTGAAGGACAGTAAAAGTTTTGTTGTGGTAAGTGATTTTTGCTTTGCAGATTCGTGTCACGAAATTTTTGAATGTCCCTCATAAATGCAAGAAAATATATAATTTTTCAATACTACCTATTTTATTCATATATGTTGTTTGAAAATGCTCTTTTTTCCATTAGCAAAATTATGTTTTGTCAATTGATATTTACCTAGTACTGGTATAAAAAAAATTGCTATTTGGTGGTACATAAAAAAAAGTTTGGGAACCGAAGGTTTAAAATATAATTGAAAGAAATTATTCTTTTTCACTTATTTTTTTCATAATTACAAAGAAAATTTAGAACTTTAAATTTTTACTGAGCCCAAGCCCAAACTCATTTCTAGGGACTAGATGTTGTGGAAAGGGGCATCACTTCACCCAGTTCAGGGATGAGACTGAACAATGTACTACACAAATTAAAAAAAAATTAATAGTTAATAAGAAATTAAGGATTACTATATATATATATCAACATACGTTTTTGCATTTTGGGGCTTAAGCTCTTAGTATGGAAAGGATAAAGGTTAAAATGATACATGCACAGGCTCCTGTTATCTGCAACTGGTTGTTGTGTTAGTAGAATGCATTGGGTCTACCCATTGGCAACAAAAGAAACTAATTCTTATGTTAATGGTCAAGTAGCATTTTACAGGCTACTCAAGTTCATAGATTTCTTCATTGTGACATTATTTGATATTTGATAAATGAGTTCCTCCACAATGTTCAACTGACTTATGTCAGTGTTGCACACAATATCTTGTGGTCATGAGGATTGGGTTAAAGACTTTTGGATAGTACTGGTTGGTTGGTTGTTTTGGATTTTATGGTGCATTAGCAACTTACTTAGGCCATAATGCACCAAACAAAGGCAAAATAAATAAGAAACATGAAACCCTTAACCAAAATTAAAAAAAATATCAAAAAACATAAATATAAAAACTGTATAAATGTAGACCAACAAAGATAAAAAAAAAAACAAGCAACAAATATCAAGGATAGAAATAATATGAATAAAAGATATATCACCAATCCCCTGTGATGATGCATAGAACCGGCCAGGCCTAGCACCTAATGTCCGACCCCGCCTTCTCGTGGTGCGGACCGTTAGTAACTTTCAAAAGAGATACTCTCTTGTGGAAGTGAACGGAAGGGGAGGGCTGCCAGATTAGTGTGGCCTACTGATCTGGACAACTATGGCTACTTTTCTTTTTTTTCTACCCTGCTGAGGAGTGGTCAACCACACAGGGTCCTGGTGCTGACCATATAAACCTACTGGACTGGACAGATATATGGCTCTGAGCTTGATTATGGATCCTGATTTTGCTGCACTGGTGGGCTTCTGTGGAGGGAAAATCTTCCGCTGTGTTTTCTGTTTGTTTGTGGGTTGACAGCCCCAAGTGAATAGATTCACAGGATATGTTTATTAGCTGGTGGATAATCCTGAGCAGAAGTCATCGCAGGCACCTGAACTCTTTGCTTCTATTGGCATCGTCAAATTCTACATTGGAGGAAGTCTTCCAGTGTAGATGGCTTCAGCCTTTAGTAGTGGGGGAACGGGTCTTTGCCCCATGTCTGCGATTAGGGGGCTGTTTGATATTGTCGGCATTCCCTCTCTCAATAAACATAGTTTCTTTAAACATCCCACTAACCATTTTCTCTCCATAGGTAGTTGGAATGTGAGGACTCTGCACAGAGCTTTTTCTCTTGATGTCCTCACACAAGAATTCCACCGTTATAATTTAGATATTCTCGGCTTGCAAGAGACCAGATGGACAGATAAAGGTCAGATTCTTAAAAATAATCTTAAATTTCTCTTTTCAGGGAGGGACGACAATAAGCATCACCAAGGCGTGGGTCTGCTTCTCAGCAGACACGCTAGCGATGCTCTTCTAGGATACGAGTGCATTAATGAAAGGTTTCTTACAGCAAAATTTCAGACAAGCGTTAAAGACTTGAATGTTATCTGCTGTTATGCCCCCACTGAGGATGCCGATGAGGATGAGAAGGATAGGTTTTATGAACAACTTCAGGATATTTTGAATTCTGTCAAGAAAGGAGATATTACCCTTGTTCTTGGTGACTTCAATGCCAAAGTTGGTACTGACTCTGACCTTTGGGGAGGAGTAATAGGCCCTTTTGTTATTGGTAGCTGCAATGGCAATGGGCAACGTCTCCTACAGGTAAGTAAACTCAATGAATTCAGAATAACTAACACTTATTACAAACACAGTGACATACATAAGTACACATGGGTTTCACCTGATGGGCTGCATAAGAATATGATTGATTACATATTAATTAACAGCAAATGGGCTAGTTCTGTTAGGAATACCAGGGCATATAGGGGAGCTGAAATTGGATCTGACCATTACCTTGTTAAAAGTGTGTTGCAACTTAAACTTAAAAAGTGTTGTGCTAGGGTTAAAAATTTTACTTTTAATACTGAAGCTCTGAAAGATCCAGTTATAGCCAAAGCTTACCATGATAGGTTACTTAGTCATTATGACAGTCATGGTTTGCTTACTACTGAAGTTGAGGAAGAATGGGATCATTTTAAACAGGCTTTTTTGGATACTAACAATACTCTTTTAGGAAAAAAGGAGCAGAAGAGACAGAATTATCTGAGTGATAAGGCACTTGAACTTATTTCGGAAAGAAAGAACTGCAGGAATGCCCTTAATCAATACCCTACTAGTCCTAATAGAAAGCATTACAGAGACCTCAATAAACTTGTAAAGGATCAGTTAGCTGCTGATAAGAATCTTTGGCTTGATGGTTTGGCTGACAAAGCCGAGGAAGCAGTTAGACAGCACAACAGCAGAGAGCTGTACCAGATAATTAATGTTTTGTGTGATAGAAAATGGACAGGCATGCAGGGATTGAAGGATAGGCAAGGTAAGGTTATGGAAGGGGAGGATTCTGTCATGGCTAGGTGCACTGAGCATTTCAGTGATGTTCTAAACAATGTAGTTAGTTCTACTCCCATTGTTTGCAATGATGATAGATGCATTGGTGGCTTTGATGTTGGCCCTATAACACAATCTGAAGTTATTTTGGCTGTTTCTAAACTTAAACTTCATAAATCCCCAGGGGTAGATGAAATTACTAAGGAAATGCTTAGAGCTGGGAATGTTTCGGTTACCACTTGGATGACTGAAATTCTGAATATCTTTTATGATAAAGGCATATTTCCTAAGGATTTTACCAGAGCTATTGTTATCCCTATTTTCAAAAAAGGTGATCGCAGTTCTTGTGATAACTATAGGGGTATCAGCCTACTCTCTGTTCCAGGTAAAGTTCTTTCCATGATTGTGCTTAATAGAATTAAGAATCTGGTTGATGATGCAATGTGGATTCAGAAGTGGTAGGGGATGTGTGGATCAGATATTTTCACTTAGGCAGATTCTTGAGAAATGTTTAGAGTTTCAGAAACCTTTGGTTGCTAGCTTTGTTGATTTCAAAAGGCTTTCGACTCTGTTGATTGTGAGATCATATGGTATACCAGACAAGTTAGTTAACATTATGAAAGCTCTCTATAATAACACTGAGTCGTGTGTGAGAGTTGGTAAGGCTTGTAGCAATTGGTTTAGCATTACTTCTCGTGTTCGACAAGGGTGCATTTTGTCTCCTTTTCTCTTTAGCTTGGTTATTGATTATGTTATGCGAAATTCACTTCAAGGGAAAGATTTTGGCCTTAAATGGGCTGGAGATACGAAAGTTTCTGATTTAGATTATGCTGATGATTTAGCCCTTTTGGCAAATGATGTTGATGAGATGAACTCTTTCATTCGAGCTGTTGATGAGACTGGTAGTAGAGTAGGTTTGGTTATAAACAGAGAGAAAACTAAAGTGATTAAAATTGGTCAGGCAGGCTGTGATTCAGTTAATCTGAATGGTTGCAGTCTTGAGCAGGTGTCACAGTTTAATTATCTTGGGAGCTATGTAACAGATAATGGTGATGTGCGGCATGAGATTAACAGACGAATAGGGATTGCTGCCGGGACTTTTAAGAACCTATGGAGAGTGTGGAGAAATAGGCATATACACCTAAAGACTAAAATTAGACTATAATAGTTTGGTTCTTTCTAGGGTTAGTTATTGTAGTGAAACTTGGACACTTTGTAAACAAGATAACAGGAAACTAGATGCTTTTGATTCCAGATGCTTACGCAGTATCTTGGGCATTAATTAGGCGGTTCAACTTTGTAACTAATGATGAGATTAGGGAAAGGAGTTTGCAACCTCCTTTAAGCAGCATATTGTGCAGAGAGAGACTCCGTTGGTTTGGCCATGTTGGCCATATGAATAGTTATAGATTGGCGAATAGGGTTATGAACAGTGTGCCTAAAGGCCTCAGAAAGAAGGGGAGACCTAGGATGCGGTGGGCAGACAATGTCAAACAGGATCTTGTTAGAATTGGTGTGCAGTGGCCAGATGCAGTAGATGTAGCTCAGGACAGACTTGCTTGGAGAACTAAATTGCACGGTCTGGTTGGACCTCCGTAGCCCATGGCTGCTTGAGGAGATGATGATGATGATATAAATATATCAACCCTGGTGTAAAAGACCCAAGAAAAAATTACAAATTCAACAGTGGATAAAATGTGGCAGTGTGTAAGGGGCTCAGATGCAAAAACATGAAAGCTAAAACAAAAATGTTCAAGGTTAAAACAAGGACAAACAATTAAAATATGTTTAACAGTTAAAATGGTCTCACAAAACTAGCACTGAGGTTCATCATCCACCAGTAAGAAAAGAATGTGTTTTAAAAGAATTACCTAAGCATACAAGTACAACTTCCTTCTTGCAATTCCTGTAAAAAAATGACTGCATGTTTGACAAAGGGTTTCATCTCAAAGAGATGTTATGAATCTGCTCTGATCAAGATTTTTGCCATTATGCATGGAACTTGATGGGAAAACACTATGGGAAGTCCAGGTAAGGAGTGCTGGAGAGGGGCATAGCTGATTTAGCAGAAGCATCTGCCAAGTCATGCCCCTGATGTAAACATAATTGGGCATCCAACAGAAAAGGATGGTTGATGTGGGTGCCAGACAATGAAGGTGCTGGTATATCTTGGAAAGATCAGGGTGAGGCCACAACCTCACCAAGATCAAGGCCTATTGCTAGCCAGTGTGTAAAGCACACACTGATGATCATGCTTAGCTGCTATGTGGTCCAAGGCAACACTGATAGCATGCAACTCTGAAGTGAAGATGGAACACTGGTGGAACATGGTCTGCAATGATATCACAGCAGACTATGTCGAACCCCACTGACATGCTTGACTTCGAGCCATCGGAAAGTAGCCCTGGTGCACAAGCATTGGCAGAGTTGGCAGCATATGCAGTCAAGCATGTAAACGCTTTCCACATCCTACAAAAAGAAAAATCACAGATAGGGGAAACAGAAACCCATGGTGGAAGTGGCTCAGCTATCAACTCGGTGATGCTATAGACTGAGTTGATGTCTCTCGAATAGCTTCAGACACACAAACCAAAAAGTTGAGTGGGTGACTGGTATAAAGCATTTCACACCTAGGACTGAAAATGTAGTTCCAAGTAGAATGGCCTGGCAGTGATCACAATTTTGATGCATACTGTAGAGGCAACTGCCAACAGCAAACAGATAAGGATAGTTCCTTGGCCTTAACATATAGATTCTGGACTGGTGAGGTATGGAAGGCCCCATGCTTATATGATGGGCCTGATGATGAAGAGCGTCCAATAACTTCACCACCAAATCCTAGGCAAAAACACATACCTGGGATCTGTAGTTCAGTTTTAATAACACAAGGGTATGGTACAGGCAGTGGAAAGAACATTGGCCAGCTCCCTATGAGAAAATGGATTTTGACAATGTCCATGCCTACATGGACCTGAGATTCCATAGATATGGTAAAAAGATCAATTTCCAGTCAAAGATGAAACTAAGAAATCTGGTCTCCACCACAAATGGAATGATGGAGCCACAGCTCAAAGTCTAAGTGAAGATTATGCTTGTGGCAAAAGTACACGCAAGTGGACTTCTGTGGGGAGAACTGAAATACATTGGCCATTGTCTAAACTGAAAGATTATTTAGAGTTTTTTGCAGTTGTCTTTCACAATGAGCCTAATGCTGGATGAAGAGCAAAGAATGCTAATATCAACATTACCTACAGGGCCTTATCTACAGTCAGAGGCATTATCCATAGTCAGAGGATATTGTCTAGTAATAGAATTTCGAAATTATTATCTTGACAGCAAAAAAGCATAATACTCAGGACACAGCCTTGTAATACCATGTTCTTGGGGCTATAACAATATTGCTGACACGAACATAAAAAGGACAAATAAGAAGTTGGAGATGAAGATTGACAAGTGATCTCTCAAGCCAAAGGCATGGAGGTCACAAATAATGACAAATCTCCAAATTGTGCCATGCTTTTCAGAGTCAAAGATACCTGATGCTCTCATCATAAAAATGAATTCCTCATAGCTATTTCGAGGTGTATAAGGTGTAATTAAAGTAAACCGATGCCCATGAAAGCCACACTGGGTATTAAAAGGAAGATTGTGTTCTAAATACCAGATGAGTCTGCCATTTACCATTCTTCCCAACACTTTGCACATGCAGCTTGTCAACAAAATGGGATGATAATTGGAATGAATCTTGTGATTCTTTCCTGACTTGAGTCTGGAACTACTTGGGAAAACTACAGTTAAAAAGTCGGAAGCATCTGATTCTTACTCAAGAGAGATTTTGGAGCATGGCATAATAGATGTGGTCCAACTTGATAACAAATGCACGAGAAGAGTACAGATAAAGGTGCAGCTCCTCTGCCATGAATGGCTTATTGTAAGACTCAAGTCTTTTGCCCTCCCCCCTTTATTTTTTTTTTCTGGCTCAATTGAGTTTCTTGCCCTCCCTTAATTTTTTTTTCTAGATCTGGTACTCTGGTAGCAATATCCCTCTGAAAGTGCTCCAAAATAGGTAGAGAAGCTTCATTACCTGTGAATCAAGTGTTTGACTTCATCGTAATATATGCAAGGAGAGTGCTGAGTCATTTGATTGACATGTCTGTTAGAATGGATTTGGTAGTAAACTTGACTGGGGGATAGGTAGAGATTCTGTTAGATCAAGCTTAGTTTCTTGGCATCCAATGTTACCACTCACTCCCGAGATAGCATTTGGGGGCTGTAAAGATTTCTTAAGAGACTCAACTACAGAATGTCACTAATGGGACATTTTTATAATACAGCTAGTGAGTTCCTTAATCAAATTACAGACTTTGGATCTTCTAGATTAATAGGTAATTTAATAACATAGTAAACTCACATCAACATAACAGTACATAGGCCTGGGCACAGCATTAATGCACTGCCCTAACAAGCCCAGGAGCAGATTGGGGCCCCTGAGACACCAGACAATATCCCAGTGGGTTGGTCATACCTGGGTCACTTAATACAACACATCTTCTGGCTTATAAAAACTTCTTATAAGTTTTTTATACACCCATTCCTTGATTTACATGGTAGATAGGTTCCGGGAAATCACAGTCTAAATTGAAACCAACACTTATAGAAAAAGAAAAAGGGGAATAGATTCTGAAAAAATCCTAGTTATGAATAAAACATACATTGAGAGTTTCATTTAACACATATTTATCTGAAATTTCAGTTCAGCATTAATAATAAGCACTAACATAGCATTATTTGCACAAATTCAGATAAGTTTAGATTATTTTGCACACATTTATTTTGTCACGATAAATACTCATCATTAATGTATTTGTACATTATTGAAATTTAGGCCAAAATTTTAAAGATGGATATTTATGAACTGAATATAAATTAGAAATTATACCTATGTACCAACACTTAGTACTATATTTGTTAAATTATACCACTGGTGGATCAACAGGAATGCTTATATGTCACTTTGTTGAAGAAATGGTCAGTTCCTCGGTGGTCTAGTGGTTATGACAGATATATGCTTCTGAGAGACCTGGGTTTAACACCCAAGTCAGGACAACCAATTTTTTTAAATCCATTATTTCAAGTAAAATTAATATTTACATATATTTTATGAAATATTGAACTTACAAATTAGCTGTATTTAGCCTATATAATAGTCTAAAAAGTTAAACCTTGCTAAATAAGGGTAAAAACATGGCTTTTATTAGTCTAAAATTTTAGTCTAGAAAAGTCAGGTTTTGCTGCCAATTCAAAACAATCTTCATTTCAATAATATATTGTGATACATTCAATCACAATATAATTTTAGTGAAAGAATATAAATACTGTATAACCTGTTATGCATGATGATTTTATTAATATTGAAATTTATTACTTTCTTTATTTTTGAAAATAAATAATATCAGTTAAAACCATTTAATTTATTTTTACTTTTGGATGGATTTACTTTTGGATTATATCTAAATACATAGAAAAAAATCTCGATCTGTACCATGTAAAACCAAATCTGTAACATTTAAAATGAAACTGGTTACATTTTTTTGAACATGTAAAACTGGAGCCATATAAACTGAGTACCTCTAAATTCAGGGATAGGTGTATATTAATATCTGTTTCCTTTTTATTTTCATCTTAATAAAGCAGATGCACCAATATTCTTTCAACTACAAACAATTGAACCTAGAGTTTGTCTTCGAGTAGCAATCAGATGTCACCCTCTTAGTAACTAAAGTAATTTAAGTGTATTAAATGGTGATAAGAAATATTTTTGCCAGGAGAGTTGGGTTTTTTACCTCTGAGCGGCACATTTTTGCACACAATGGGCTAAATGGCCAGGTCACATGGACCCCAAAGGCTCAGAGAAGGTTGGGGGAGGGGACCCACTGGAATAGCTGTTGGGAGACAGATGGTTGCCTCCCGTCAATGCCATCCAGCGTGTTCTTTAACGTGCACAGGGTATGGCTCTCCCGCACACGGGGCCACGGCTTAACATCGCCATCCGATGGACGGCGGTCTTTCCAAGCCCATCGGTGTCCCCTACTGACCATGGGAAGGGCGGGGAATTTTGCGGAGATAAATCTCAACACTGACCCAGCTGAGACTCAAACCTGGGAACTACAGATTACGAGCCTGACGCGCTACAGACTGAGCCACCCCCGCCCCTTTTCCAGGAGAAAGGATAATAATATGAATTTTAGTAAAATTTATTAAGAGACAAATAAAATTTATGGTAGAATAAATGCCATTAGCACAGAATCCATTAGTTGTGACAGTGTTCTAGATGATCCTGAATCAGAATGTTTAAGAAGCATTATCCTTAAGTTAATTATTATGCTTGTGTTAAGATGAACTATGATAGCTGTTTCAATGAAATTGAAGTCTTAAAGATAGATTAAGTTAACTCTATAAACACTGTAGGTGCTTGGTTAGTCATGTGTTATCACGACAATCAGCTCATTGACACTAATGTGGTAACTGATGGTCAGAGAGCAGTGTGCAATGAAGTTTAGGTTAAATAGTAATACCTGCATTTTCTTCGTTCTTCATAGGTAGCTTCATCGGTTGTTGCAATAACACATTCCTAGTCCAGCACCTACAGTGTTTATAGTTAACTTAATCTATCTTTAATTCAGCACACTGTGTTTTACCCTTTATATTTACTTATTGAAAAGTCTTATTTTAATGATAACCTAGATATGGTATTTAATACTAATAATTTGGATCCCAAGTCAGATCTGAATGTCACAAACTCTAGTAGTGAAAATAATGTTTTAAATATGTTGCTACCAGATTTGAACATAAGGCACAATATAACCGAAGAAAATACAACTGAAATTTTTACTTCTGAGAGCATTGAGAAAAATACAAATAAGTTTGTTACTGCACCAAAGGTAAAAATTTATTTGTCAAAATGAATGTAGTTAAATGATAATTTTAGAAAGGTTGATAGTTATATCTGCTCAGGTGCTAATATGGATATATCAATTCAGTTTAACATTTGCTGTACTGAAGATGATGAATTGATGTACTTAAATGATTTTAAAGTAGAGGATAACTGTAAGAAAAAGCTTAAGAAATGTAACAACAAAAATAAATTATCAATTATGGATATTGCAGTTATGATTTAAAACCAATTATAATGGTAAAGGCAGTTTTAGATTAAACAGAATAAGTTTTTTTAGTGCTACGAAACAATGAAATAGCAAAAAAATTAATAATGTGAATATGAATAATGAGTAAAACAATGAATATGTGCAACAAAATTAAGAAGCAACTTAAAGGTATTAAAATTGGTACCACAATTCAACAAATTAAAGCACATAATTTAAAGATCAGAAAGAGTAATGCAAAATCTAAAATTAAGAATTTAAATAGGAAAAGCAATTGGAATATTAAGAGGCTTAAAAATAAGGCAAAATTTAAAACTACTGAAAGGGTTATTGGTCAAACAGATGAAGGAATGTTTCCAGTAACTTTTGGTAAAGATTCTCTCTGTAAAGGAAAGTGTATTATACAGGACTATCCATAAAGTTTGACATTTTAACTGTGGATTTAGTGAACATTTAAACAGCTGTGAACTTTCCAGAAAAACTTGTTTGACTCTGAACTCTGGAGAAGCAACTGATATTGAACATTTTTCAAGAGTCATCAGACTAAATAGTCTAGATAATTCTTTAGGAAGAAAAGGGGTTGTGAGGCTCTGGCCTAACTTTACCATCAACAATCCCCCGACCAGCATCCATTGTAATTATGTAAAAGAGTAATATATTTATTATGTAATTTATATTGATTTCGTGTAGGCTCATCATTGTGCCGTGGCAACATAGGCAAAAGGCAACAGGCAATATATCTCAAAGAGCGACTTCAGGACACTGTCCCTCACCCTTGAAACCTCAAGAGGGTGCGAGTTGGAAGCAAGAATCCAGCATAGGAGAATACCATGGGAATGTGAGAAAAGCAGCAATGATGGTTTTGCTGTTGGAGAGTATGAATGTGTGATGGGATTTTTCAGTGTTCAAAAAACAGAAAACGTTTCTGCCAGACTTAGGTGGAAAGATGATGAACTGTAGAGATTGCTCTTCAGAAAAATTCAGTTATTCTGGTAGTCATTCATTAGTTTCTTTAAACATTCCACTAAATATTTTCTCTCCGTAGATACTTGGAATGTGGACTTTTCACAGAGATTATTCTCTTGATGTCTTCACACAATAATTCCACCATTATAATTTAGATAATCTCGGCTTGCAAGAGACCAGATGGACAGATAAAGGTCAGATTCTTAAAAATAATCTTAAATTTCTCTTTTCAGGGAGGGAAGATAATAAGCATCTCCAAGGTGCAGGTCTGCTTCTTAGCAGACACACTAGTGATGCTCTTCTAGGATACGAGTGCTTTAATGAAAGGTTTCTTATAGCAAAATTTCAGACAAGCCTTAAAGACTTGAATGTTATCTGCTGTTATGCCCCCACTGAGGATGGCAATGAGGATGAGAAGGATAGGTTTTATGGGCAACTTCAAAATATTTTGAATTCTGTCAAGAAAGGAGATATTACCCTTGTTCTAGGTGACTGTCAATGCCAAAGTTGGTATTGACCTCTGATGTTTGGGGAGGGGTGATAGGCCCTTTTGGTATTGGTAGCTGTAATGGGCAACGTGTCATACAGGTTTTAATGGTTTGAGAATAACTAACGCTTATTATAAACACCATGACATACATAAGCACACATGGGTTTCACCTCATGGGCTGACTAAGAATATGATTTATTATACATTAATTAACAGCAAATAGGCTAGTTCTGTTAGGAATACCAGGTCATATAGTGGAGCTGAAATTGGATCTGACCATTACCTTGTTAAAAGTGTGTTGCAACTTAAACTTAAAAAGTGTTGTGCTAGGGTTAAAAAATTTGCCTTTAATTCTGAAGCTCTGAAAGACCCCGTTATAGCTAAAGCTTACCATGATAGGTTACTTAGTCGTTATCACAGTCATGGTTTGCTTACCACTGAAGTGGAGGAAGAATGGGGCCATCTTAAACAGGATTTTTGGAAACTAACAGAATTCTTTTAGGAAAAAAAGTGCAGAGGAGGCAAAATCATTTGAGTGATAAGGCACTTGAGCTTATTTCAGAAAGAAAGAACTGTAGGAATGTCCTTAATCAATAGCCTACTAGTCCAAATAGAAAGAATTATAGACAGTTTAATAAAGGTAAAGGAACAGTTAGCTGCTGATAAGAATCTTTGGCTTGATGGTTTGGCTAACAAAGCTGAGGAAGAAGTTAAACAGTACAACAGCAGAGAGCTGTACCAGATAGTTAACCTTTTGTCTGGTAGAAAATGGACAGGTATACAGGCATTGAAGGATAAACAGCTATAGTTATAGAAGGTGAGGATTCTCTCACAGCTAGGTGGGCTAAGCATTTCAATGATGTTCTAAACAATGTAGTTAGTTCTACTCCCATTGCTTGTAACAATGACAGATGCATTGGTGGCTTTAATGTTGGCCCTATAATAACACAGTCTGAAGTTATTTTGGATGTTTCTAAACTTAAACTACATAAATCTTCAGGGGTAGATGAAATTACTACGGAAATGCTTAGAACTAGGAATGTTTCTGTTACTAGTTGGATGACTGAAATTTTGAATATCTTTTATGATAAAGGCATGGTTCCTAAAAATTTTATCAGAGCTATTATTATCCCTATTTTCAAAAAAGGTGATTAAGTTCTTGTGATAACTATAGGGGTATCAGCCTACTATCTGTTCCAGGTAAAGTACTTTGCATGATTGTGCTTAATAGAATTAAGAATCTGGTTTGCATGCAATTGCGTGATGAGCAATGTGGATTTAGAAGTGGTAGGGGATGTGTGGATCATATATTTTCACTTGGGCAGATTCTTGAGAAATGTTTGGAGTTTCAGAAACCTTTGGTTGCTAGCTTTGTTGATTTCAAAAAGGCTTTCAACTCTGTTGATCGTCATAATTTATGGCTGATTGTGAGATCATATGGTATACTAGACGTTAGTTAACATAATGAAAGCTCTCTATAATAACACTGAGTCGTGTGTGAGAGTTGGGAAGGCTTTTAGCAATTGGTTTAGCATTGCTTCTGGTGTTAGGCAAGGGTGCACTTTGTTCCATTTTCTCTTTAGTTTGAAACAGCTGCTAATGTCTGTTAATGCCTTCTTGTGGTACCAGATAACTTTATTGATTATATTATACAAAATTCACTGCAAGGGAAAAATTTTGGCCTTAAATGGTCTGGAGATATGAAAAATTCTGATTTAAATTATGCTGATGATTTAGCCCTTTCGGCAAATGATGTTGATGAGATGAACTCTTTCATTCGAGCTGTTGATGAGACTGGTAGTAGATTAGGTTTGGTTATAAACTAGGGGTCATGTGACCCCTGCTGCTGCCATGGAGGTAGTGCCAGTGAGGATGCCTGTGCTTGAAGCACAGGCACCTTCTGCTCCCCTTGCTTCCCTGGCCCGTCATTACCCTTCCTGAGGTGATGCCCTCTGTCCCTGTCCCTGAGGCCCCTTGTACTGCAGGTACCTCTATGGTGCAGGAGTCTACTGCAGAGGTTGCAATGGACTCCTGTCACATTCCAGCCAAGCATTTGGTCAGGAAGGTAAAGAGGACTAGGAAGAGCAGGGCTATTTATCAGCCTGACCTGAAGAAGCACTCCTCCTCCTCCTCCCTGACGTATCAGGACTTCAGGAAGGACCACAGGGACACAGTCCTCCTGCCTACCATTCTCTCTCTTCTTCTGGAATCATCAAGGTCATAACTTCCCTCTACTTGCAGAATCTCGACCTTGAACTTTGATGATCCTCAACCTGTTGGCCTCCCTCATATCACACTTTGTGGACTGCTAGACACTGTGTTGATTAGTGTTTTTTTTATGGTTCCTTCTTCCCACCCCGACTATGAGCATGGCCAACAGAGTGTCTAACGTCCCTTCCATCCTTCAGTGGAACTGCAGGGCTTCAGGAGCAAGGCTGCTGACATCTGGAACTACATCAACATCATGCCAGTTCCCATCCATGCTCTCTGTGAGGCCAACCTCCCTGATCACTGTCTTCAAGCCCTATATTGTGCACACAAGCAAGAGTCATCCACTTTCCCGCAATGCGACGATTCTTGTGCACAAGAATATCACCATCATGTTATTGATCTCACTTCCACTGATGCGAACAGTGATTTCGTAGCATGCCACATCTGGCTGAACAGCCATGATATCATCCTGATATCCTGTTACATCCAGCCTTCCACTGCCTTTCCTGTATCCACCTTACAAGATATTCTATCGCAGAGCCCACAACCCTGGATTCTCTGTGGGGACCTTTATGCCTACAGTCCATCCTGGGGCCAAGACATCAGTGATCAACAAGGGGAGGATATTGAGAATGTCATCTTGCAGCACAATCTCTTTATCGCCAATTATGGCTCGCCCATGTTCTACAGACCTTTGAGTACCTACAGCTCCATTGACCTAACCTCTGTTCTTCCAGCATTGGTCAAAGCCTCAGCTGGTCAGTTGATCCTGTCAGTTGGTCAGTTGACACCTGAGGCAGTGACCACTTCCTGCTGCATATCTCCTTGCTTCCCAAGGGACGTGCAGGTATGAGAAGAATGCTGAAGCTTATCAACTGGCATCTTCTCTTCAGGCCATTACCAACTTATTGACTGGCATCTCTTTCAGCAGATCTTGTCTGAAGGACTTGCCACCATCAAAGCTACAGATCTCAGTGCAGTGTCAGAGGCCCTTACTGCTGCCTCTAATGCCTGCTGCACTGTTATGATCTCGACACCTAGGCATCTTCCCCCTCTGGATATCCACTATAAGCGGCTTTGCAACATTCGCCACTGAGCCAAAAGGCACACCCACCACTCTGGTAGATTTCCAGACATTCTTCATGCTAGAAGGCTACATGCTGCAATCAGAAGGAAACTGAATCACTGTGAAAGGTTCAGATGGTGATCCTTCTGCTCCAGCATCAATGTCTTCACCCCTTCTGGGAAAATCTGGAAGTACATCAGAAACCTGACAGGGAAGCCGCAGCCTGCCCTTCCTTTCCATAACCTTGCCCTGTCCCGTGGGGAGGACTTGGTCACCACTGCTAATGCCTTTTTGTGGCACCTCACCTCTTCCCTTCCTGCCCCACCAGTGAATGATCAGAATATGGTTCAGTAGCCCTGCTCTGGGACTGAGCCTTGCTATAATGACCCTTTCACCTTGCAGGAACTCGCCCCTGCAGTTGGGGGTTCTAAGCGCTCATCAGCCCCAGGCCCTGACGGTGTCAGCTATACTCAGCTATCCTGTTCACCTGAGGCTCTGCTTGTGCTTTTTAAAGCCTTCAATCATTCCTGAACCACCTGCACAATAGCTGATTTATGGAAGGCAACATACATCGTGCCTATCTTAAAGCAAGGAAAACCCAACACTGAGCTGAGCTCTTACAGATTCATTGCTCTATCATCTTGCTTCTGCAAGATCTTAGCGAGACTTGTCCTTGGATGCCTAGAATGCTATCAAGAGTCCAAGGGCCTCCTCCCTGACAGCCTCTCGGGTTTCTACAAAGGGAGGTGCATGTCTGATAATTTTATTGACTTCACCTCCGCTGCTAAGGGACAGACTACAGTCCAAGGGACAGATTACAGTTGCTGTCTTCTTCAACATTCAGAAGGCATTCGACTCCCTGTCCCACTCAGATATTCTCTGCAGGCTCCATTTTTGAAATTTTAATGGAGAGCATTTCATATTGTGCTTCATGATCCATAATTAATGGGACAAATAGTTCCCAATCATCATCTATTCCCAAATAATTCTAGAATTAGTCATGTGGGGATACAAGACATATATAATTTATCAAAATTCTTTATTGCATTGGAAATAGAAGGCTCAGCAGGCCTAAATTTTCCTCTATCTTGCTGTTTTTATCTTTATTGCTTTGGCACAAGACATTTCAGATTCTCACTGTATCACACTTAAAAGCATCATGGTTGGAGAAAGTGACATATCTCCAAAATAACTCCCAAGCTTTGTTCAGATCTGTGATGTTGCTTCTTCGTTTGTCGGTCTATTTGGACCACTTAGGAACGTCCCCTCGGTTCGATCGCAATACGCGACGGGTGAAAGAGTCTTTCGGAACAAAAATCAAGGATTTTATCACAATTGCAGGGACTCAATACTGAGGCTCCTCCCCAATAAATTGGTTCAACTTCAGCCTTTACTTTAAAATAACAAATATTTATTGAACCTTCCAAACATACTTGATGGACAAGGACATATGCTCAATTACATAGATTACAACAACACCAGCTTACTATGCCTGTTCAGCTGTGTTCACAGAGCCCAATGTGCCGTTATTACCAGTCAGCATTTCCCAGCTTTACAATTCTACGTCTATTCGTGTTCGTCCTACGTCTGGCTCTCTCTTCCTCGTTGCCAAACCCTTTCTTCCTTTCTCTCTCCGCTCCGGACCATCTGGGAAGTCCCTTAGCCTCCGGGTCAGCGGACGCCAGCGTTTTGGGTGACCTCCGTCCCTCCGGGCACTGCTACTTCAATTACACTCCAGATGCTGGGACAGAGAGCCTCCCATGTAGCATATGCCCATTTTGGTGAAATCCAAAATAACATTCAAAACCCGAACAAAAAAAAATATTTAAAAAGGCCTCTATAGCCTGACACCTCCCTGCCAGAAGTCAGTAGTTAGTCCTGTTAACTGCTGACTAAAAAGTCAAGTTGAATGCTGAAAATCAGAGTTCATTTTCGCGTAAATCTTAGAGTTCAATGCCATAAAATTCAGAGTTCTAAGTCGCTTTATGAATTCTATAAATTCTCTGCGAATTGGCACATCTTTTACACATCTATGTACACTACACTTAAACATAAAAGAACTTCTAGGTATCTCGCGGTGCACTGAGCCTAAATATTGTCTTTTTGCTTCAAACAAAAAAAAACCTGGTGACTGAGGTAGTTGTCCAAGAGTAAACAGTTTATAAATTAATTCTCTCACAAAAAACTGTCTTTGACGAAGGTATGCCGTACTGGCGGTGTTCATTCGTCCACAGGTGACATCCCATGTGAAAGGCTATGCACACCTTTCATGACTACCTAGATATCACCTTCCCGTACGTACCCTCTGACTCTACAGGCTGAAAGTCGTCGACATTGGCGTCGGCCTGACCCATTGTTACCTCTAATTGCCATGTTCGCCCCCTCCCCTGCATAATTTTGATCATCGTGGACATCGAGTCTGACAGATTGCTGCACATGTTTGGGCTGGGAGATAGAATGGCATTGATTGGCGGTCTCCATGGAGCATACATTTCCCTTTTTCTAACTGGAATTCTCTACCTCTTTCATAGCAGCTTCCTGTATTGGCCCACGGCTCGTGGATTTTCCTCCTGGGGTTACCAATTACAGGCCTTCTCTCCTTCTTTCTAATTAACTTACCATATACTTCCACACTCAGAAGTACCTCCTTCTGCAGATTTGCTATTACTGCGCATGGCACTTTAATTTCTCCGCCACTCCCAGTGCTATTGTCTGAGCCATCAGTCAAACTTAAAGGCAGCTCTTTTACCTCTGCCCTTTTGGCATCACCAAACGGTCCATGCAACAACAGATGGTCTTTTACCGGGTGTTTTTCTTCGTTCAGCATCCCCTTTCTGATTACTGTCAGTTCTGCCCCCGAATCCACGACTGCTATAGCTGTCTGGTCGTCACATCTGATTCGAACCTCTTCATAATCTACTGGGATACGTATCTCTCCCTGTCCCATTACTCGACTGCTTGGCTTTGGCTTTGAATGTGTCGTAACCCTTCCTATTGTTGCCTCACAAACATCTTCAGAATTCTGATCCAAGGTGCTAACTTGGTACACCTGAGTTCGGCTCTCATGGTCCACAGTTCTCAGTGGGCAATCTTTCATCAAATGTTCGTCAGATCTACATTTATGGCACCTCCTTACTTTTGTGACATTTCTATATTCAGCTAAATTAACTGCTGACCGATACCTTCTGCTCGAATAATTTCTCTCTGAGTCTATCCTCTGCTGGGGGGAAACAACACGTTCTGCATATTGTCTATGCCTTACCTCTTTAAAAGTTAGGACCTTTTCCGTTTCGTTTACACTGGCTAAATGGATTTCTGCCCACGTGGCTATTTCGTCTGCTTTTGCCCATGACTCCGCCTCTTTCTGTACTACGTAAGCATGAGTGTCTTGAGGAAGGCTATCACGTAACTTATCTGACACATAAGGTCCATAAGCTCCTCAAATTTTGTCACTTTCCTACTACGGACGTAGTAATCCCAGCTATTTCTGAGTCTCGAGGCTAACTGATTATATGACTCATTCGGTTCTTTCGCGATAGTTTCAAACTTTCTCTTGTACGCAGAGGGAGTGAGCTTAAACTCTTTTAATACCGCCTCTTTAACTTTCTTATAATTAGCAAAATCCTCTGCACTTAATTTTCGAAAAACGTGATTTGCATAGTTACCATCTAAAAAAGAAATGATGACTTTGCCTTGAAACTCCTCTGGTACTTCACATATCTTAAATCCCCTTTCCGCTGTCTCAAAGAGATTTATCACCTCTTCTGGGTTTTTAGGGCTTCCGGCTAACATATTTCCCAATAATTTTATATAATTAGCCAGCCGCACATCTGCTGGATTACTAGAAACTGCCACCGTTCGCACATCACCCCTCTCCTCGTTTGCATTCCTCATTTGCAGTTCCAGCATTCTATACTCATGCTCTCTCTCCTTTTCCCTTTCTCTTTCTGCTGCTTCTCTCTCCTTTTCCCTTTCTGCTGCCTCTCTCTCTTCCCTTCTCAGCTGCATTTCTAACCTCATCCTTTCTAATTCAAAATCATCTCCCATCCTTTCTTTAGCTCTCTGCTCTCTGGTCCCGCTCTGCAGCATATCAGTATCGTTGTCATTGCCATAATCCCTCAACCCTCTCATGTCTTCCGCAGCATCAGACACTCTGTCTATTGTCACCTCCTCGCTTCCCCGGTCACTCCCTGAAGCACCACCCTGCGCGCTATCCCTTTCTGTGTCTGTGTAGCCTCGCCTTAACTCATCCCTTTCCCTATCGTGACCGCTCCTAAGCTCAATTTTAGCTCGTACAGGCCTCTGCCGTATCTAACTACTCACCCCTAGAGTAAGAGGATACTTACCTCCGATGTGACGACAGGAACGAACCGCCTCGTCAGTCTGCCACCTGAAGCACACAGTCGGAACACTCTTGGCAGTATCAGCCTTGCGTTGGTCAGCTCCCAGTGGATGTTGAACTTTTCCGTCACCTTCACAGCTTTTTCCACAGTTCGAATGTGATGCACGATTCTTCAGGTACCTTCACAGCTATTCTATCGCCTGAAGCACACCGCAGGACACTCTTGGCAGTATCAGCCTTGTTCTGGTCAGCTCACAATGGATGTCGGAACTCTTCCGTCACCTTTGCCGCTACTTTCACCTCTGTTGCGTACTGTCAGCTGCGCCACTTTGTGATGTTGCTTCTTCGTTTGTCGGTCTATTGGGACCACTTAGGAACGACCCCTCGGTTCGATCACAATACGCGACGGGTGAAAGAGTCTTTCGGAACAAAAATCAAGGATTTTATCACAATTGCAGGGACTCAATACTGAGGCTCCTCCTTAATAAATTGGTTCAACTTCAGCCTTTACTTTAAAATAACAAATATTTATTGAACCTTCCAAACATGCTTGATGGACAAGGACATATGCTCAATTACATAGATTACAACACCAGCTTACTATGCCTGTTCAGCTGTGTTCACAGAGCCCAATGCCGTTATTACCAGTCGGCATTTTCCAGCTTTACAATTCTACGTCTATTCGTGTTCGTCCTACGACTGGCTCTCTCTTCCTCGTTGCCAAACCCTTTCTTCCTTTCTCTCTCCGCTCCAGACCATCTGGGAAGTCCCTTAGACTCCGGGTACTTGTCAGCGGACGCCAGCGTTTTGGGTGACCTCTTCCTCCGGGCACTGCTACTTCAATTACTCTCCAGATGCTGGGACAGAGGGCCTCCCACATAGCATATGCCCATTTTGGTAAAATCCAAAATAACATTCAAAACCCGAACAAAAAAAAAATATTTAAAAAGGCCTCTAGCCTGACAAGATCCTTAAGAGATTTGGTGTATTTGGGATTACACCAGAAAAAGAGGAAACTAATAAAGTCCTTTGGATGGAAGAGACAGTTACTTTTCCTCTACCATGGCACTGATGGACTCCTCGGATAAGACTGACAGAGAAATTCAAAACTATTCCAGATAGCCCAATCAAGCCTCAACCACAATATAAAAGAAGGGTTACAAGGCCCTTTGTAAGAGGTGTTACCTATCAAAGAAAGGTGATCACTTCCCTGTCTATAAGTTTCCCTTGATCTTCCATATGGAATGAAAGGATAAAGGAAGAACAGATGGTAGATCAATGAAAATCAAAATATTCGTAGGGTGTGAAATAAACTAACCCTGATGTTCAACAGGGAATCCCCAAGCCAATGTTTGAAGATCCAACTCCTCCTTGTGGTATTAGTACTACCACACATAGAGGTGTGTACCACACAGTAGGTGATTGAAGTTATCAATGAGAAATTAAAACTTCAAGATGAGATCATCAAGGTCAGTCTGGAAGATGGCATTTCCAGATGGAAAATAGGTGAAGACATTCAACAAGAATCGCATGAAGAGGCAAATGGCAACTTCATGAAACTGAAGGTGGTAGTGAGGGGTATGTTCAGTAATGGGAACAGCTGCTGTGAGGAGGGGACGCCCTGTGAGTTGGGCTATCTCCATCCCTGTCCTATAAAACAACTACCTGCTAGGCACACACAGATGGACTCATTGTGTGTGCCTAGCAGATGACCTCGATGTAGATTTTATCAGAATACACAACAATTTCTGTTGTAGTAATATGGTTCAATCAGGTCTTTTAGAATCGGATAGAGGAAATTTTTAGTTAAAAGTGTCATTGCTGATGACTGTTTTGTAAATTTAGGGCAATCAATGTCCATGTTGTCAGATCTATTCATTGGATATAGACCTAAGACCACTATGCAGAGTCAGTTAAAATTTTAAAAAAAAGTTTGCATTCAATGCCAATTACCATTCAATTTTTTATGTAACAAACAAAATACTGGAATCATATCAGGTTAAATAATATTCTGTAATCATTGAATTGAAAACTTTAATATAGGAAGTTTTGTGATTTGAAGATATTTTCATTTGTCCTAAAAGAAAAACATTTAGTTGCAGTAACCATCACTAGAGCATTTGTTTCATAGGTTTCACTGTTTTTTAATAGACCAAGCTCAAATGAAAGCTACAGTAAGATTTTTATTTAGCAATAACATTAAACAAAAAAAAAATAAGTGCAAACCCATCATTCATGTGGTGTTAAAAACTAAAACACAGGTTAATAAATTACGTATCAGTGTAAAGTATTAAACCTGTAACTAGTAAATCGATAATCATCTAAGTTCCTCAAACTGAATTTGGTTACACTTTACAATACAAACTTTTACAAAAGAATGAAAATATTACCTTGGCAGTAAAAATATTGTCTGTAACAAAGTGCTCCCCTATCCACTTTTTCCATACATAAAGATGGACGCTGATAAGGACACAGCTTCTGCTTCCACCTCGTACCACACACATTCTCTAACACTGATAAACCATATGCCATATTTGGTTTATGCAATGTAGGAGAACATCCAAACACATTTTCTGGAGTTCGCTGTTTCTTGGAGGTCATCCTATTCAGGCTAATTACTCTTTCTTCCTCACCACCTAATTCATTTCGAAAGAAAGGACAGCTGAGAATAAGATCACTACACCTGCCATCACCTGCATCAGCTTCTTCTGGAATCAAGTTTTCTGTACTGCTTGTTGGAGTTCTGTTTAACATCGAAGCAGCTGAGGCTCCAGTTGTAGTGTTACGTCTTTTACTCAGAACACTTCTTAGTCGAGAAACATAACTTAGATTAGCAGTGATGCTCTGACAGTCATAATGAGCAAATGCTTTTTTCCTCAGTTTCTCTTCCAGCCTAGTTTCCACATCCAATGAATTATCAGATCCTTTACTACTTGTTTCAGAAGTGTCAGACTTATTGCCTCTCAATTTTTTAAAGATAGATGGTTCAGTACTCAAGATTTTTGATTTAACTTTGCCTTTATCTTTAATATCCCACAGTTTGTGAAATTTATTTCTGATTTTTGGACTTTGAGAGTCTTCTAAAGAATCTGTACCATTTGCTAAAGCATTTGAGGCATTCTGAGAGGATGGAGTGGGATCAATTTTTCCTTTCAAATATTCAGTTATTTTTGCTGGACCGGGACTTCTCTGATCAAAGTTGTGATTTCTAAATTCTCTGACCATTGCAAAAAAACTTTCTCCAGTTGTACTAATGACATCTAGTGATGAAGCACTTCCATAATCTCTCCTTAATGCACCAGTCCTATCATCTAACATTTCTTCACTGTGTTCCAAATCTAGACTGCTGTTGCTACGATAGAGTCCAACTTTTGTTAATGATGCATTTTGATGATTAACTACTCCCTGAATAATGTTGCGACCTCCAAGAGACTTATTTGCTCTTTCACTATGTGTGCGATGTGGACGATCACTTCTGTAATGAGGTGGGGGTGGACGGGTTACATTGCCGAGATTCATGCTATGACCATAAGGGCTCTGTTCAGATTTAAATGACTTTGTTCCATTAACAAAGCCATTAATGTGTGTCATACTACCACTTTTATGAACTACACTATTCTGAAAATTCTGTCGAGAAACATGAGGATGGCAGCTATTATAGTATTCAAATGTCCTTGCACGTAAGACATCCGAGGTTAGCCCATTTCCTATCATTGATCCACCACTGCTTTCTGCAGGCCTCAAACTATCTCCCATGGCTGTTCTGTGGGATACTACCTCTGACAAACCACATGACAGGCAACAATTAGAAAGACCATGCTTTTCAGAACAGTTTTTCCATACAGATCCAAATGAAGTAGGTTCTTGTATGCCCCATCACCTGTAATATTAAAATACTTAATTAGCTACTTATTACTTAACATTACTTTCATTATAGCTCACTACAAATACATTCCATAATACAGGGATGTGCAATCTGCAACCCTCAAAAGCTTATCCAACCTAATTGAGTGATGATATTAATATTTTCATGTGGTTGGCAAATAGTATTAAGTTTAAAGCATGTTTATTCTTACACAAACACTTTAGAAAAGATCTTGAATTCAATCAACATGTTCTTGACATGAAAGGCTTTGATCATTATTCGTAACTGTAAATATGATAGTACTGTTTTACCTCTGAATACCTCTGAATCTCGAATTCCAGACTGATCTGAATGTTTTACCTCGATTTTTTTTTTGCACAAAATGAGCTAAATACTCCAGTCACAAGGACCCCAAAGGGGTCAGAGAAGGTTAGGAGAATGGGATCCACTGGATAACAGTTAGGTAGAGATTAGTCTCGTGTTCAAGTCCTCTAGTGTGTTTTTTAACAAACATGAACAGAGTATGAGCTCTCCTGCATATGTAGTTTAAAGCCCCATACAAAGGCTGGCAACCATTTCAAGCCCATCAATGGCCCCTTTCTCATGAAGGGCAGAATGGCAGAGTCTCAACACTAACATAGTAGGAACTGCAAATTATGAGAAACTAAAAAACGAAACTGCACTTTTCCCTAATATTTTTATACTATTAAATCTTTCTATGATCACTATTGTCTACAAACGTTGATAAATTATGAAGCCACAGGACACATATGGACATGGTTTTTATTACAGTATACAATAATTCAAAAGTTTAGTGTGCGATATACATATAACAGTTCAAAAGTCCCAGTGTGTGAAATGTATAATACAAGAATAATAACATCTTAAAAACTAGTATAGACTGATGTATATTGTGAAAGTTTCTTTTTATTAGAAGTGCACAGATGAGATATGCTGGACAAGTCAGTTAAGTTCAGTTTAATGAAGCAGTATTCACACTTACAGTTAAAATAGATGGGGAAAAAAAGTGGCTTCTTGATCAATAAACTTGATGATAATAATTCAAGAATATTGTAGAATCACTTCGTTGTAAAATTGCACACAATAGTAATAATTCTTGAAGTACATCATGTATTAGAAGGATCTATTATATTTATATTATATTGTATGTTTTATAATATTAGCCATCCCGTGGCCGAGTGGTTAGCACGCTTGGCTATTGATCTAATGGGACCGGGTTTGAGCCCCGGGTAAGGCATGGATGTGTGTCATTTTTCTGCTGAGGTCCTGCCATCCTCTCAGATCTACTATGGCATATAAACTGACAGGCTCCTGTCAGACCTCTGTGGCAAGCAGCTGCTTGAGGGGGTATTTAATTTTAATTTAATTTTTATAATATTAATATTGTATGTTTTGAAACATACAATATGTTCTTCAGCAAAATGGTAATAGTTCCTATGTTAAATTACATTGTGAGAAGGTGTATTTGAAAAAAACATTGATATAAGAGATATTAATGAGATGTAGTATCAAATGACATGCATGATGGCACATTTTTATTGTTGTATCTTAATAGAAAATTGGTGGTACTGTTTGTTGTTAATGAGGTAGTTCATCATTACTGCAGAAATCTTTGTTGAATAATTTGTGAAATATTAGTTTTTCACTATATTAAAGCTTAAATTGAGTATTTGGATTTGAATAATTCTGGCTTCTTCGAAGATTGGAGTTGCATTGTGGTTGATAATGGTGCTAGATAAAGCTGTTGTTAATTTTTTTCTTGATATCGTATTGATGTTCTTTAATTCTTTTTGGTAAGTTTCTTGAAGTCATACTGATGTTGTGACTAAACTCGCTTTTTTCCAATACCAAATTCCAAACATACTGAGCAAACAAATGTTACATCTTCCATAAATCTCTCAAATACACTCAATAAATCCTCTTCAAATATCTTCTCAAATCATCTCTACAAACTCAGGGCTCAACATCTTCAATGGTGAGGCATCTTACAATGTGAAGTAGAAGGAAGCCATCTGAAGACCTGTAACTGTACTAACTTTTTATTCTGGTCACATGGTTGTGACTGTCCTCTTCTTTTTACAAGGTGAGTTCTGATACAGTCTTCTTTTTTCATGCTGCCATCTAGGCATCCAACATCTAAATTCAACTCATTAATATTTTTTTTTCTAATTAATTCTCGCATGAGAGCAATATTTTCCAAATCCCCAAACATACTGCTTATCAACCAAATCAGACTTAGGCAGCTCCACTCAGGGAACACATCATGTCGAGATGAGGCTTCCCACTGATGGGATCGAACTGGGGACCCCAAAGGAAGTGGGCAAGCACTGCTGAGAAGTGATGACTTAATCCACAACACCAAGAGGCTAGCCTCAAAGGGCATCATTACGATTATGTACATATGCGTTCTCGGTCATAACACTGGACCGTTACAGTGTATCCAAGTGGTGATTTCACACAGAAACTACCAGCATTTTGTGATAATTTAAATTATTAGGAATGTAATTTTCTTTTAAAAGAATCAGGTAAACACCTCCTGTAGGAATGTAGTGGTCTCTGTCATTCAAGATGGATTTTAATAGAGTGGGGGAAGGTTTGAAAGATACTATATAAAAAGTCAAAGTGTGAAAACTAATCATTTTTCACTGATTTAAAATCCTGGGATGACAGTGTGAGTAACAATGGCAGAGTAATTGAAAACATAATAACATAACAGACCAACAACTGCAAATAATTTAAACAATTTATTTAAAATATATTACATATATTCAATGTGTGTGTGTGTATATATATATATTATAAAAAAAAATATATTATAAAATCTTACAACTATATAGTATCTATCAAATCTTCCACCACTCTATTAAGATCCATCTTGAATGAGAGAGACTGCTACATTCCTACAGGAGAGGTTTACCTGATTCCTTTAAAAGAAAATACCACTCCTAATAATAACATCAAATTGCCACTTGGATACATCAGTATGACTTCAAGAAGCTTACCAGAAAAAATTAAAGAACATGAATATGATATGAAGAAAAAATTAACAACAGTATAAATAATTAATGAAAGAGGTTCAACGTATTTCAAATCCTCTCGTAATAAACAGGCACTTTAGCATCGATTTACATTTTAGAGGAAAATTGTCTTGAGCCGGGAAGGATACGAAACCACGACTTCCTGATAATATGTCAGATGCTCTGGACCACTGAGCGCTTGTTAGAAGAGATCTTGATCGGCAGCCAGTAGCTCAGTGGTCCAGAGCACGACATGTTATCAGGAGGTCGTGGGTTCATATCCCACCCAGCTGAAGACAATTTTTATTCCAAAATTTAAATCGACGCTAAAGTGCCTATTTATTATGAGTTGAATTGAAATACGTCGAGCCTATTTCACTAATTATTTATTATCCGCATACTTGTCGTACATGCTTCCATCTATGGGCTAATATAAATGATGCTTGTGACTAAAAAATATTGCCAGAATAGCACCTATATGAAACATAAAGGAATGTTTATAATGCTTGTTACAGGAGATCTTGATCGGCGGTTGGTAGCTCAGTGGTCCAGAGCACCTCACGTTATCAGGAGGTCGTGGGTTCGTATCCCATCCTGCTCAAGGCAAGTTTTCCTCTAAAATTTAAATCGACGCTAAAGTGCCTGTTTATTACGAGTTGATTTGAAATACGTCGAGCCTATTTTATTAATTATTTATTATCTGCATACTTGTCATACATGCTTCCATCCATGGGCTAATATAAATGCCATTTGTGGCTAAAAAATATTGCCAAAATAGCGCCTATATGAAACATAAAGGAATGTTCATAGCGCTTGTTAGAGGAGATCTTGATTGGCAGCATGTAGCTCAGTGGTCCAGAGCACCTGACATGTTATCAGGTCGTGGGTTCGTATCCCACCCGGCTCAAAACAATTTTTCCTCCAAAATTTAAATCTACACTAAAGTGCCTGTTTATTATGGGTTGAATTAACAACAGCTTTATCTAGCACTGTTATCAACCACAATGCAACTCCAATCTTCAAAGAAGCCAGAATTATTTCCAATCCTAACACTAAATTTAAGATTTCATATAGTGAAAAAAATAACATTTCAGATCAACAAAGATTTCAGCTGTAATGATGAACTACCGCTTTTACCCACAGCTTGGAAACTCCTACTAAAAGATTACCTTAATACATACTCATTAACAACAAAGAGTACTGTTAATTTTCTAATAACGTACAATAAAAATGTGCTATCATGCCTATCATTTGATACTACATCTCATTAATAATATCTTTTACATCAATGTTTTTTTTTTTAAACATACCTTTTCACAATGCAATTTAACAAGAAATTACCACCATTTTGAAGAACATATTGTATGTTTCGAAACCTAGATCCTTCTACAATGTTACATGATGTACTTCAAGAATTTCTTGTTACTATTGTGTGCAATTTCGCAATGAAGTGATTCTGCAATATTTTGATTATCATTAAATTCATTGATCAAGAAGCAACTTTTTATTTCCATCTATATGAACTGTAAGTGTGAATACTGCTTCATTAAACCAAACTTTACTCACTTGTCTTTAGCGTATCTCAACTGTGCACTTATAATAATAAGAAACTTTCACAACATACATCAGTTTTTTTTCAATATGTTAAAGACTTCTGTCAGACCTCTGTGGCAAGCAGCTGCTTGAGGGAGTATTTATTTAATTTATTATTTTTATTATATATTACAATATATTCCATTCTATATTTATATATATAATTTAAATACATGGTTTCAGTTTTATATATATATACACACACAAAGTCAATATCCACCTATGACTCCTCTCAATTTCTGATGCTTGGGTTTTTTACCTCTGAGCGGCACTTTTTTGTACACCATGGGCTATAAGGCCAGGTCACATGGACCCCAAATGCTCAGAGAAGGTTGGGGGAACACTGGAACAGCTGTTGGGAGATATATGGTAGCCTCCCGTCAAGGCCTTCTAAGCGTGTTCTTTAACGAGCACAGGGTATGGCTCTCCCGCAGACAGGGCCATGGCTTAACGTCCCATCCGACAGATGGCGACCTTTCCAAGCCAATCGGTGTCCCCTACTGACCGTGGATTTTGCGGAGATAAATCTCAACACTGACCCAGCTGGGACTCGAACCTGGGAAGTACAGATTATGAGCTTGGTGTGCTACCGACTGAGCCACCCTGGCCCCTCTCAATTTCTGATGCAAATTTATTGCACAATATGACTGATAAGTGAGTTTTTTGTTGAACGTGGAAAAAACAGCTGGGTCGCCATATTCATTCCAGTTTTTTGGGCTGAACCTTGCTTGGAAGGGTTAATCAACAAAATGCATTAATGTTCTGCTCCACAACTTGTCTGTGTTATTTAAAAGTGGCTTGCATGTTGCTTCTATGGGGCAATAAAGTAATAAAGGCTGAGCATATCTGCTGTACAATGATATGTTGGGTTTTTTGTACCTTAGAGTTACTCCGACTTGAAATATTTGCATTGATCATTTTAATATTGTAAGGTTTTTGCATCAAAAAAAACTCTGGCAATCAAAAATGGCTTAAACAGTAAAAAGGCAATTAGAACACAAAACAACACTCCTGGTTAACAATGAGTAACATACTTTTTATGGAAAAAATGAGTTTTGCCAATGAGTGGGATTCGAACCCATGTCTCCCAGTTACATGCTAGTTGCTCTAGCCACTAAGCTATCAGCTATAGAACAAATTATATATTATAGTAATGAGCTACTATACTGGAAGAGATACTTAAGATTTCATCTGAGTATTGGAAAGGTGAAGATTATGATCTTATCAATACTTTCTCCCTCAGCCTGAATTCCCATGTAGGGGAGGGGGTTAATTTTTAGGGTAGTGTAGCAATGTAAAGTTGTGTCAAAATATAAATTTTACATTGAATATACATGCCATTTTTTTATTGTTCTATAAGCTATTTGTTTGCAGTTGTTGGCCTGTTATGATATGTTTTCAATTCTCTACCATTGTTACTCACACTGGCATCCCAAAATTTTGAATCAGTGAAGGATGATTAGTTTTCACACACTGATAATTGTAAATGAACTGTCAGAACACTCGTGACAAGTGTGATTATTTAATGATTGAATTCTGCAGATTATTTAATGATCGTGACAGCAAGTCAACTTTTAAAAGGACTCTAGATATAGCTGTCACTAGAGCTATCAGACTTAATAGTCTGGATAATTCTAGAGGAAGGAGAGAGCTCTCAGTATGAAATACCCAGATTCTGATGGTTAGGGTCATTATTTGACGACCACTTCAGGTCGAAAGTCATGGCACTGTCTTAAACAAAATGTCACAAGTCTTATGCAAAACTTGTGCTGATTATCCAAACATGAGGCTAAAGCACATTTTTTGCATGTTGGAGAGTGCAGTGGAAACTGTGTGGATTCACATGTATGTGCAACCATTATTTGTATGTTTTAATGTTAAGTGCCACTGTCATTGTTATAAATAAATGTTGGGTTTCATTAATAGCTGCATCTGCATTTAATTCCATCCAAGTTATTGACATAACTCACAATGGACATTTCACCAATGATGGTCCGTGAGATTTATGTTGAAAATGAAGTATACATGAAGTGGGGGGTACCAACGTTAATATATCGACATGAGAACCGACTTATAAATTTAAAAATAAACAAACTTCTCAAACTGTCCATCTGAGAACACCTTCAATAAAATAATTATTCAAAGTGAGAATTTAATGGCTCATGACAATGAGTGCCCACCTATTCAATGTTTTAATTATTGCTTACCTAAAAAATTGCTAAATTCAATATACAAAAATCAGTGTAGAACTGTTAAATATTTTAATTTTTTATATTTTAGTTTTTTTAGCATAATAACTGTGAGCTCAACTACACAATTGCTACATAATATGTTTACATATAAGTTTTCCCTCTAACATTATATCCCTAAATAGGTAAGGCTGCCACCTTCTGTCATTAAAAAATCTGGATCATAAAGTCAATATAAATCCCCCCCCCCCAAGGTACAAAAAAAGTAGCAGATAATAATATACCTATGCAAAAATAACAGAAGAATCGTTTTTTGGCTCCTAAACTTCATTAATAATTAGATCTAGTGCTGTGTCTTGACATTAATTGTTGATGCTGGTAGTAATTTAAACTCTGCTATGGCCGAAAAAAAAAAGCACGTAAAATCGAAGAAACGTATTCAATATTAAAACTATTAGCTTATTCTCAAAATATAAACACAACTGATATACCAAACATTTACTTCTAACGTAGCTTTTACAAATTAGGGTATCGATTTTTTTTAGTTCTTTTCAATTTACGCATAACTTTAAACAAATATTATTTAAAGGTCATATATATACAGATTATCGTGGTCATTTTTCTCACGAATCGCTTTATCATACATTTTAAGCTTCCAAAGTTTTGCCATTGACAGAAATATTTGATATCAGACCAAACTACACGTCTGTATATTACATCACTTACCTTTGCAATGAGTTTTCCAAACATCACATGCACGACAAAAAAACAGTGACGTCAGATTCCATACAAGTCTGATCCACGCTACGCCTGAATTTCCAAGCGAACAATAGATGCAACTAACTACTTGTCACAAGCTTGCTGCGTCCTCATCGTTCGTACAAACTGCAGAACACCAAGTAATTTTACTTGTCACAATAAACATTCATAAACGCGATCATCTCAAAGTATATCCAAGATTACAAAGCGTGTAAAGGTTGAATGAAAATTGCGCGTATCGTAACTTTCCGAATAGAAACACACCTACACTTTCAACCCGTGTTAGTAAGAACATCCTGTAACGTTTCCGGTCACATGACGCTATCTTTCCGCACGGAAAACCGGTCTCAAGTCTCACTTTAAAGCACCGTAACATCAGCGGCAACAGGGCATGCTGGGACGAGCATGAGAGATGTAAGTTGCCCCACCTGTCAGGTGGGTAGGCTCGTCTGAACCAGCATTACAAGAACTTTCAAGGGCTGAGTTGCATAACTTTCCATTAGACCATAGCAATATGCAGTAAAATGGATTCTGGAGCAATGACCTGGATTTTAAAACGATCTTCACATATCCTACAATAGTTAAACTCTCCTCTGATAAATAGACTAATATCTTTCTTAGATACTTATTTAAATTCGTTAATATGTCGACGCAGTTTACATTACTTTATTATTAAAAAGCATCAAAAATGTTTAAACTTAAGTGATTCAACTGATCACTGGATCAATTTCACCCTTCACCCAATTTTAATAAAAATATTCGTTTGTTGTCTTCCCTAAAATAAAAAGTAAAATAATATTTTGATTTCATTATTCTGGAAATGTGGATTTTACCCTGGAAAAATGGTTTTACCTCTGAGCAGCACTCTTTTGCACAGGATGGACTAAATGGACAGGTCATAAGGACCCCGAGGGATCAGAAAAGGTTGGGGGGGGGACCTACTGGCCAGCTGTTGGGAGAGAGAAGTAGCTTCCCGTCAAGGCCATTGATCGTATTCTTTAACGCTCATAAGTGCACAATAAAATGTTTAACATTTTTCAGCTTTTTCACAATTTTCCAAATTCTAAATGAAAATATTCCCATTTTGCTCGGGTTTTTTTTTTTTTGATACAAAACAGTAAAACGATTTAACAATTTTATACTTCTTCCTCGCGCTTGTTTAGGAGATATATATACAAATTACTATATAAAAATGATCGACAAAAATCCGAAAACAACTTAAAAATTAAATATTGGAATGAAATATGCCCATACACATATAGTAGCGCGACTGTGTTATTGTATGATACGACACATAGCGTGAAAATTTTACATCATATATTGTGAATAGAACAAAACAGAAAAAAGTCAGTTGGGTTGCTTTACCTCTAAACGGCACTTTTTGCACACAACGTCTAAATGGCAAGGTCACAAGGACCCCGGAGAAGGTTGGTTGGTTGTTTTACATCTCAGCGGCACTTTTTTGCACACCATGGGCTAAATGGGCAGGTCACAAGGACCCCAAAGGCTCAGAGGTTTGGGGAGGGCCTCACTGGAACAGCTGTTGGGAGACAGATGGTAGCCTCCCGTTAAGGCCATCCAGCGTGTTCTTTAACGTGCACATGGTATGGCTCTCCCACACACGGAGCCATGGCTTAATGTCCCATCCGGAGGGCGACGGCCTTTCCAAGCCCATCGGTGTTGCCTACTGACTGAGAGCAAAGGGGGCAGTTGTGCGAATATAAATCCCAATGCTCACCCAGTTGGACTCGAACCTAGGAATTACAGATTACACGCTTAGTGCGCTACCAACTAAAACACCCTAAAACCACACCCTAAAGCCACCTAGGCCATCCCTAACCCCAAAAAAAGAAATTTATTTACTGAATTATATTCTATAATAAATTTATTGAATTATTATAAAATTCAGTAAATGATTTCCGCTGTTTGTGAGAAATGTTATCCTTATCGGGCCCATCGTGTATTAAATCAAACATCATTGGTAAGAATCGGTATTATGATTTATATGTAGAAACTATTTTGGTTTAATTTCAAATGTTTATCCTTTGATATTGATATATGGAAATAGTAATTAACGATTAGGTTAGATAATCCATTTTATTTCCTAAATCATTATAATCAATTGCTTTATTTAATAAATATATTCATTTACTATCTTGTCGGGATATTTCGAATTCACACACGGTCTTGTCAAATATAAATATTTCTAAAAATCTGTAACACTATGTACACACACACACGTGTATCAAGAAAAATATTTTATTAACACATTAAATAGACTGCCATTTTTTTAATTCTTTTTGGAATAACAGGTCACGGTATTTACACTTTTTTGAATTTCCCTGACTTTTTTTTTGAGTAACGAGGTTTGAACACAGAAATTTTAAAGGAAAATGAAATTCTCTTAGTCTTTCCACTTATGATCAGACCCACAAAGCTACTAGCTTATCTGCAGGTTATAACAGAACAAGTGACTATGTTATTGTTACGACAGATGAACGTGCTGCAGTGACTTCATGAAAAACGTGACACGAACGCTCGCTTATACTTTGTGCCTGAGAATTATACAACAAACGAATTTGAATGTAAAACCGACCTGAAAAAGAGAATGATAGAATTTCAATGTTAAAAGTTGTGCAGATCAGAAAGGAGGCATAAAACAGACTGAGTCAGTGCACAATAAATCAAAAACACGAAATATTTTTTGTGTAGTATGGGTGCGGGTGGTTGTTTTACTAGTATGATAAATCTAGTGAGCTAACCAAAGAAAAAGGATTGTTTACGCCTGAAGTGAAGGTATTCAAGAGATATGGCAAACAAAATGAAGAGGTAGTAATTTAGTAGAACAGACAGAGCTGATCTTGACTGTCCTGTAGAAAAAGGTTATTAATTTATGTACGAGAGTAGTTTGTTCAGAAGTTATTTCATCCACATTTTTTGTAATAATTTACACTGTAATTTGTATTGTAAAAAAAATACTTATTATACTCATGCTCAGTGTCATCCATTTAAATTTATAACATTATCCTAGAACTCAAATCCAGACCCCGGCAGTTGCAATGTCAACATGAACCAACGCGATTATCACTGGGCCAGAGAGGGAGTAAAAGTTTCTTACGGTTGCCTCGATGTCGACCTTAAGAAAAAGGAACGTAGGTTGGGTTCTTTTACCTCCGAGAGGCATTTTTTTTCACACAATGGGCTAAACGGCCAGGCCTCAAGACCCCGAAGGCTCAGAGAAGGTTGGGGGAGGGGACCCACAGACAGTTATTGGGAGACAGATGGTCATCCAGCAAGCCAAGGAGCTCAGTATTAGCAAAAATTTTCATAAACAATTATTACATTCTTATTGTAGATAGGCTGCGTTTTTTTTTAGATAGGCTATAGTCGTTTCTTTTTACTGTTCTGTAATGTTCTTACTATTGAAAGAAATAACAAAGACAAAAACCCCGCCATTAACACCGCAGATACGTTCTTCGAAAAATTCGCTGAGGTTGGGTTGTTTTACCTCTGAGCGGCACTTTTTTGCACACCATGGGCTAAATGGCCAGGTCACAAGGACCCCGAATGCTCAGAGAATGTTGGGGGAGGGAACCCACTGGAACAGCTGTTGGGAGACAGATGGTAGCCTCTGGTCAAAGCCATTCAATGTGTTCTTTAACATGCACAGGGTATGACTCTCCCGCGCATGGGGCCACGGCTTAATGTCCCATCCAATGGAAGGCGGTCTTTCCAATCCCATCGGTGTCCCCTACTGACCGTGGGCAGGGCGGGGAGTTTTAAATTCGCTGAGGTGAAATCGTGTTAGTTGAATACGAATTTCTCGTAGGAAATGATGTTGGGTTGGGTTGTTTTACCTCTGAACGGCAGTTTTCTGCACACCATGGGCTAAATGGCCAGGTCACATGGACCCCGAAGGCTCAGAGAAGGTTGGGGGAGGGGACCCACTGGAACAGCTGTTGGGAGACAGATGGTAGCCTCCCGTCAAGGCCACCCAGCGTGTTCTTTAACGTGCACAGGGTATGGCTCTCCCGCACACGGGGCCACGGCTTAACGTCCCATCCGACGGACGGCGGCCTTTACAAGACCATCGGTGTTCCCTACTGACCGTGGGCAGAGCGGGGAATTTGGCGGAGATAAATTTCAACGCTGACCCAGCTGGGACTCGAACCTGGAAACTGCAGATTACGAGCCTGGCGCGCTACCGACTGAACCACCCCTGCCCCATGTTTAGTACAAGACCCGTATCTGAAATAAAAATAAATTTAACTTTTTTTGTTTCTTTTACCCTTACTCGCGTTCTAAAATGGTCTCTTGCCTACCAACCCTATATCCGACCCTATTTAGTAGTACCTTGTGTATTTGCTTCAAACAATGGTTTTTAATAACTATTAACAATATAAGACCAACTATAACAATTTTTATTGGAGGAGAAACCTTTTAAGATCACAAAAATACTGCGAAATATAAAATAAATATGAAGAAGCCCAGATCTAAAAAAATTTAGGGGGGGGGGGGGAACAAGAAAAGCAATCGAGCTGGGGGAAAAGTAAAGGGGGGCAGGTGGCTGGATTTCCATTATAGTATAGCATTTGTCTCCTTTTTAGGGGCCTTTACAAAATTTTTCTTGAAAAATTAATAATTTCAACGTTGTTTTCCCCTCTATTTCTCTTTCCAGTATTTCCAAAGTTGGGGGGGGGGGGGGGGATGTCTTCTTAGATCCGGCCTGATGAGACAATTTCATGCTCCAGAGATGGTGTTTATTAAATTTTGTGAATATTTTTGCAAAATTCTGATTATCCTCTCAATTACAAGAGATGACTAATGCAATAATTTTCCTTCTATATACACTGAGTACTCATTAAATTACGACCACTTAGCTTCATGTTATGCGCCAGGCTCGTAATCTGTAGTTCCCAGGTTCGAGTCCCAGCTGAGTCAGCTTCGAGAAGGCTTGAAAAGGCTGCCGTCCGTCGGATAGGACGTTAAGCCGTGACACCGTGTGCGGGAGAGCCATACCCAGTGCACGTTAAAGAACACACTGGATGGCCTTGACGGGAGGCTACCATCTGTCCCACTGCAGCTGTTCCAGTGGATCCCCTCCCCAAACCTTCTCTCAGCCTCTGGGGTCCTTGTGACCTAGATCTAACCCATCGTGTGCAAAAAAGTGCCGCTCAGAGTAAAACAGCCCAACCAAAATCTTCATGTTATGTCAGCGGAAGATAATTTCAAGCTCTATAACTTCTAAAGCCGTCCCGTGGACGAGTGGTTAGTGCACTTGGCTTACTAGTCAAAGTGGCCTGGGTTCGAGCACTGGGTAAGGCATGGTTGGTTGTTTTTCTGCTGAGGTCTCTCCTTCCTCACAGATCTATTACGGCGTATTAAACTGACAGGCTCCTGTCAGACCTATGTGACAAGCAGCTGCTTGAGGGGGTATTTTATTTTCTTATATAACTTCTAAACTAAGCATTTTATGAGAAAATGCAATGGATGATAAATTTAAGCCTTAATGAAATCTATCTAAATCTCAATTTTCTATAATGTTCGCTTTGTACTTAGAGCTATGGACTTTGAATATTGAACAGACACATTGCAAGTCTTAGGAAAATTGAAAAATATTTATAAATTATTCACATAAACTTTTTAAATATACGTCTGTTGTGTTAAATAGCGGGATTTGTGTTGGGTTGTTTTACCTCTGAGCGGTACTTTTTTGTACACCATGGGCTAAATGGCCAGGTCACAAAGTCCCCGAAGGCTCAGAGAAGGTGGGGGGAGGGGACCAACTGGAACAGCTGTTGGGAAACAGATCGTAGCCTTCCGTCAACGCCATCCAGCGTGTTCTTTAAAACATGCACAGGGTATGGCTCTCCGGCACATGGGGCCACGGCTTAACGTCCCATCCGACGGACGGCGGCCTTTCCAAGCCCATCGGTGTCCCCCTACCCACCGTGGGCGGGGAATTTTGCAGAGATAAATCTCAACGCTGACCCAGCTGGGATTCGAACCTGGGAACTACAGATTATGAGCCTGGCGCGCTACTGACTGAGCCACCCCACCCCATAATTTCATTGGGGTTGGGGGTCAAAGAATCGATGTATTTTGCTGTATCCCTAATTAAAAAATCCCATTTCTAACACTGTGCAGAATGCTTCTCAGTTACTGTTCAGCGTTCTAGACCTGCGTCACGTGACTTTTCCCTTGCAGGTCGGACTTTAGGCCGCTACCAAATGGCGTCATGCTCCGTCTACCTGTATTACTAGTCTATGATCTTTACACGTTACGACTACATTACATAGATTTTAATTTGGTAAACAAAATCCAAACATATCGATGTTATTGAAACTGGGTAGGAAAACGCAGTTTGTTGTTTAAAGAGATGAATGAAATATGTTCATTTAGGTTGGATAGGTTACTAATAAATAACTACCACTTAACTTTTCCAAATCAACCTTCGTGTACGTAAACGAAGGTTACCAGATCACTAATTTCTAAAAATATCATTGCCAGATATTTATTCTGAATTCTGTTATCGACCATAGTGTTCGGATATTTTTTTGAGCTACTGTACCCCAGTTTGAGAACCCCTGTTATAGATTATTGCAAACTTTTAAACGATGCTAATTATTCGATAGCAAAATTAAAATTTTAATATTATTATCGAACGAATAATAATAGAAATAAGTCGTAAAACTGAAAATTCTTGAGTAACATTAGTATAAACTCTAAGAACCATTCATTAATGAAAGAAAATACATTTTTAAAAAATTCAAAGGCTCAATGGTGCTTTTTTGTTACTAAATACTGATTAAAAGGTTTAAATTGTAATCAAAAGATTTTTTTTTTACTATTTTGTCTCACAATTATGAGAAATTTTTGATTGAGCTCAAAACCATCTGCTCAGTTTTGATCCCACCGGCAGATACACGATATTACTCAAAAATAAAAAATCGGCCGACAGTACAATACACCATAGGCGATCAGTTGCAATACAAGAAAGAAAAGTGCAATACAAGAAAGAAAACATCCATGCCTTATCCGGGCCCCTTAAATCAGTAACCAATTATTCATATGCTTTCTAGATTTATTTTTTACACCTCAACGTTACTGGTTTCTTGCGGTTTGCATTTCCAGCTCTTAACGTACGACAATAATTTATCACTGTTCTTGGTTATACCAAGATCACAATGTGTCACGGTGGCGACTACGGAACACACAGGATTGGCCGAGGCTGACTGTGAGCTGCTTCGGTATGTTCCTATAATCGAACTCAACACTTTCCGTCTCTTGTGAGCCTCATTTTTAAGAGGTTAAATTTATCCTAAAAAGATATTTAAGATGCTATGTATGAACAATATAATATACAATTTTATGTAACTTTAATTTTCGAGTTTTATAACTTCCCTCTGGTATACTGTTTAGGTCTGCGCCTGCATATCTCTAATATGTCCATTTTACAAACAAGGACGAACCAATCCCGTCGCTTATGTTTAATTTTGTGTTTTACCTCTGAGCGGCACTTTTTTGCCCATCGTGGGCTAAATGGCCAGGTCACAAGGACCCCGAAGGCTCAGAGAAAGCTGGGGGAGGGGACCCACTGGAACAGCTGTTGGGAGACAGATGGTAGCTTCCTGTCAAGGCCATCGAGCATGTTCTTTAACGTGCACAGGGTATGGCTCTCCCGTATACAGGGTCACGACTTAACGTCCCATAGGAAGGACGGCGGTCTTTCCAAGCGACCGTGGGCCCCTAGTGACTGTGGGGAGGGCGGTAAGTTTTGCGGTGATAAATCTCAACGCTGACCCAGCTAGGAATAATTTACGAGCCTAACGTGCTACCGACTGAGTCATCCCCGCCACGGTTTGTTCCAAGTCCCGTCACTTGTGTCAGCCCATGAAACGTGAAATTTTGGTCCATGTGCTCGTCATCCTTTGGGGTATTGTTGAGATCATTTTCATTTGCTGTTTCTCTTGTGTCTTGCAAAAAAATGTGATTAATTCCTTTACCAAAGCAATAAGCAAATTCATTTGCCAAAGTTTCATTATATTCTGTTGTACTGACTTGAAATATTTTCATTAACATTCTTCATAAATATCTGCAGATTTTTTCATTTCTGTTGTTAGTGTTGTTGTTTTTTTTGTGATTCCTTGAAAATTTGTTGAATTTGCAATTATTTAACTTTCTTTTAATCTTATGGACACCAAGAAGAGTGGAAAGGCCATCGTCCGTCGGATGGGACGTTAAGCCGTGGCTCGTGTGCGGAAGAGAGATACCCTGTGCACGTTAAAGAACACGTTGGATGGCCTTGACGGAATCCTACCATCTGTCTCCCAACAGCTGTCCAGTGGGTCCCCTTTCCCCAACTTTCTCTGAGCCTTCGGGGTCCATGTGACCTGGCCATTTAGCCCATGGTGTGCAAAAAAGTGCCTCTCAGAGGTGAAACAACCCAACGTTAAAGAACACGATGGATGGCCTTGACGGGAGGCTATCATCTGTCTACTAACAGCTGTTCCAAAGGGTCCTCTCTCCCAACCTTCTCTGAGCCTTCGGCGTCCATGTGACCTGGCCATTTAGCCCATTGTGTTAAAAAAAGTGCCGATCTGAGGTAAAACAACCCAACGTCCCGGTGGATGGCTTGAAGGGAGGCTACCATGTCTCCCAACAGCTGTTCCAGTGAATCCCTTCCCCTAACCTTCTCTGAGCCTTCGGGGTCCTTGTGACCTGGCCATTTAGCCCATTGTGTGGAAAAAAGTGCCGCTCAGATGTAAAACGCTCCATCCCAACCAGGAAGAGATACGATTGGACAGTGATCACTTCCCATGGTATCTGTTAATGTATTACACGGGAAGTGCTCACTAAAATTATTAGCCCCCCCCCCCAGGCGTTCTGTTAATGGCAAAGTGCTTTTGGATAGAGTCAAACTAGATCTGTGAGGGAAGCGCCAAGTCCGTAGTCTGCATCTGGACTTCATTTGCAGCCTCATACTTATGACGCATCCAACTGAATCATCCTTTTCAATTTTTTTAGCATCAATCTGTCTGGCATTTCCTGAATAACCAGAAAAAAAGCCCCAAAATGACACAAAGTGACCACAGGTAAACCGGAAGTGACCCCAAAAAGTAGTTACAACAAGACACTAAAACGCTCCTCGAAGCCTCCCTAATTATCCAACACCATCCGGAAGTGACCCCTCCTATAGAGGTCAATAAGACACACCCTGACATGTGACACACCGGAAGTGACCCGAAACATCCCAAAGTGACCCTGATTGCCCCAGTGGTACGCAGTATAAAAAAAAAACCAAAAGGTCCTGGATTTTTTAATTTTATTTGTTCTCTTTCTACCTTCATCCGTAAACTGGACTGCTAACACTCTGTCATTGATTACAGAATCTAATTTCTTAAGATTACTTCTGTCAAAACATCTCTCATTTCCGTCTCTTATCACTCCTATTTACACAATCCTCAATATCACCCTCGTTCTTATGTCTACAATCTAATTCCACAATATTTAGATCTCCGATCTTAAGTAAATTCTCAGTTAGATTCTTATTTTCAATTACAGTCGCTCAAAAAAATATCCGAACACTATGGTTGATTACAGAATCCAGAAAAAACATCTGGAAACGATTTTTTTTAAATATTAGTGATCTGGCAACCTTCGTGTACGTTGCCAGATCACTAATTTCTAAAAAAAAGTTGCCAGATAATTTTTCTGGATTCTGTAATCAATCATAGTGTTCGGATATTTTTTTGAGCGACTGTATCTATCTAATTTCCTCTGAGCTGCCTTTTATCTACTATGTCTGTATATAGGTATTTATGAAATATTACTATGTGCACTTTCCGAATCTCTATAAACCTGTAATTACGTCATCTAGCGGTGGAAATTGTTAAAAATGCCAAAAGTTCAAATGAATAAGGCAAACTATGTATTTATGCAAGAAATTTTGCTGATGGAATGCGAAAGCCACGAAGTTTTCATTGCCAACAATGAGTTGGCCCCTTAGGTTGGGTTGTTTTACCTCTGAGGTGCAATTTTTTGCACACCATGGACTAAATGGCCAGGCCACAAGACCCCGAAAGCTAAGAGAAGGTTAGGGGAGGGGGACCCACTGAAACAGCTGTTAGGAAACAGATGGTAGCCTCCCGTCAATGCCATCCAGCATGTTCTTTAACGTGCACGGGATACGGCTCTCCGGAAATGGGGCCACGGCTTAAATTCCCATCCGATGAACGGTGGCCTTTCCAAGCCCATCGGTGTCCCCTACTGACCGTGGAAAGGGCGGGAATTTTGCAGAGTTAAGTCTAAATGCTAACCCAGCTGGGACTGTCGGCATCCGAAATGAGAATTTTATACAAAATTTCTCAATATTTCCTCTATAATCATAGTCAAAATGCACAAGACCGATTTCTGCGACCCTTCACCATCTTCATAAAGTTTTTGGATATTAAAAAAAAAATAAATACCCCCTCAAGCAGCTGCTTGCCACAGAAGTCTGACAGGAGCCTGTCAGTTTATATGCCTTAGTAGGTCTGAGAGGATGGCAGGACCTCAGCAGAAAAACGACACAAACAGCCATGCATTACCCGGGGCTCGAACCCAGGTCCCTTAGATCAGTAGCCAAGCGCGTTAACCACTCGGCCATGGGTAGGCTTAAGACTTCAATTATTGTTTATCACAGCGCCATTGTCCCTGCCCACGATCAGTAGGGGACACCGATGGGCTTGGAAAGGCCGCCATCCGTCGGATGGGACGTTAAGCCGTGGCCCCATGTGCAGGAGAGCCATAACCTGTGGACGTCAAAGAACACGCTCTGTCTCCCAATAGCTGTTCCAGTGGATCCCCTCCCCCAACCTTCTCTGAGCCTTCGGGGTCCTTGTGACCTGCCCATGGTGTGCAAAAAATTGGCTCTCACAGGTAAAACAACCCAATGTTAAAGAACACACTGGTTGGCCTTGACGGGAAGCTACTATCTTTTCCCCAACAGCTGTTCCGGTGGGTTCCCTTCCCCAACCTTCTCTGAGCCTTCGGGGTCCTTGTGACCTGCCCATTTAGTCCATGGTGTGCAAAAATTTGCCGGTCAGAGGTTAAACAACCCAACGCATGCCATTGAAGGTTCTAACAACGCTCTTTTCGCGATTTAAACTAAAAATGCATGTTTTTTTAGCGTTAAATGCTGATTTTTAAACTATAAATCAAGCAACAAATATTTCCATTTCAAATCTTCTGCAAATATTCAATCTTCCGCTTTTCAACTTTTGGATGAGAGCAAGAGTTAAGGAAAAAAGAACTTAGAAATCCTCTAAACCATCTACCGACGAATATAGAAATACCTGAACGAAAACCAGCAGAGCATTCATCACATAATCAGATTAAAAAAAGATACATGTTGCTCGTTATGAGATGCTGCCTTTCAGTGGCAAAGGCAACGACTTATTATACACAATGCCAAAAGTAACCTTTGTTAATTTCTCACACGCTTATTAAAGACGTTTTCCCATTCCAAAAATAATAAACAGTGAATACTGAAGCTCAGTGTCTATTCTTTGGGAAATACAAAAGCTCTCAAGACGCTTTCAGCTGTTCCATGAACAGTACTCTCAGTTAATGGTCAATATTCAGCTGATTAGTCAGGCGTGAGCCATGACGCAAAGCCGTCATGCGCAGAGCCCATTTACTATTGCCAATTTTTTACGCTAACATGAACTTTATTCAACACGGGTCAACGGTTAAAGGTCACTGCATATGCATCACAGGATGGTTTATAGTAAGTGATAAGGTTATCCATTACTAATAACTGTCGATTCAGGTAACAGCTGTAATAAAATTATAATTTGCAAGTTATATTTAAATGCCTATGATAAGATATACCTTCATTAAAAAGCAAAACTATATGAATTTTAAAAACATGTGATTATTTACAATTAAAATAAATATTAGCCAATAGTTTCTATACAATATTCCCAAGCCTTAAAGATATCTATATAACAAAAGAAGGTGTCTTGTCTGTGGCAGCCATAACTCATCGGGAAATCAACGTACACGCTCCAAATTTTCAGAGAATGTTTCAGGTTGTGATACGGATTGCAGTGCCAAATTTCAGTTTGGAAGTCCAAAAGGGCGGCTTGCTAGAACCAAGAAATATTTGCCATGTTATTCCTACGGGAAACGAGAATCGCTGTCAAATTTACTTTACCCTAACTGTGAAAGTGTTAAAATAGCATTTAAATCTTCTTCTGCAAATCTGATACCTTTGCCATATTCCCCACGTTTCCAAAAGCTTTATTTCGGCGTTCCATTGCAGCTAGGGACTTGACTTTCTAACCAAACATGGATAATAAGGGAATTATAATTTGTATGTACTTTATCATGATATGCCGTCCCATGGCCGAGTGGTTAGCGCGCTTGGCTACTGATCTAAGGGACGTTCAAACCCCGGGTAAGGCATGGATGTATGTGTCGTTTTTCTGCTTAAGTCCTGCCATCCTCACAGACCTTCTACTATGGCATATAAACTGACAGGCTCCTGTCAGACCTCTGGGGCAAGCAGCTGCATCAGGAGGTATTTATTTATTATTATTTTTATCATGATAAACACACAAAAGGAACGACACTTGTGAAATGTAGCAAAACAGTCATCTTCAATGCTATTGTATATAGTTTGTTAGATCCATGGCTACAAACTGATCCGATGTTTTTGGAAATTCGGTTTTCTCTTTCTTTTAAATCTGTCTCGAAAACTTTATCGTATTTCCTCCTTTTCACAAAATGGAATAAAAGGATTGTTTCCATTTTAGCTCTTTAATTGCACTAAAGGTACAGTCGCTCAAAAAAAGTATCCGAACGATATGGTTGATTACAGAATTTAGAAAAAATATCTAGCAAAGACTTTTTTTTAGAAATGAGTGATCTGGGAACCTTTGTGTACGTACACGAAGGTTGCCAGATCACTCATTTCTAAAAAAAACCGTTGCCAGATATTTTTTCTGAATTCTGTAACCAACCATAGAGTTCTGAAATTTTTTAGAGCGACTGTACGTAATGGTAAGCTTCCACACAAACGTATGGTAAGCTGAAGACCAAACTGAACGTCTGGTGTGAGCCTTAATGATTTGAAAAATGAGAATTATATTTCATTAGTACCAATCTAACTAAAAAAGGTTTCTAATTATGTCTTTAAACGAAACAGTTACGTGTTCCACCATCCCTGGACGTAAGAAGTCAATTCATGGCTATCAATGTCAACTTCATGACTTTCATTTTTCTCCACCAAACTTTCAAATTTCTAGTGTAAATATATCATTTGCAATATTCATTAAAGGGTAGGATTTTTTTGATAGTTTTCAAACAATAGATGGCGCAATTATAGCTTTTGAGATTCAGAAATACAAATCACACCAAAAAATAATTTTTCTCTCAAGAACAATTATCTCTTATAAAAGTTGCATTTTTCATTCCTGGGGGGGGGGGGGTAACTCATTGTTGCCAATGGAAATTTCGTGACCTTCACATTCCGCCTCCAAATTTCTACCTTAAATACGTCATTTGACAGAATTTTTTTTATCTTTACAAACAAAAAAGTTCGAGGTTTACACTTTTTTTTTGAAAATTTTGCACACTATGGGCTAAATGGCCTGGTTACAATGACCCTGAAGACTCAGAGAAGGTTGGGGGAGGGGACCCACTGGAACAGCTGTTGGGAGACAGATGGTAGCCTCCCGTCAAGGCCTTTCAGCGTGTTCTTTAACGCTGGGTTGTTTTACCTCTGAGCGGCACATTTTTGCACACCATAGGCTAAATGGCCAGATCACATAGACCCCAAAGGCTAAGAGAAGGTTCGGGGAAGGGATCCACTGGAACAGCTGTTGGGAGACAGATGGTAGCCTCCTGTCAAGGCTATCCAGCGTGTTCTTTAACGTTAGATTGTTTTACCTCTGAGCGGCACTTTTTTGCACACAATGGCTAAATGGCCAGTTTACAAGTACCCCGAAGGCTCAGAGAAGGTTGGGGGAGGAAATCCACTAACAGCTGTTAATAGACTGATGCTAGCCTCCCGTCAAATCTACCAAGTGTGTTCTTTAACGTGAACAGGGTATGGGTCTGCCGCACGCGGGGCCACGGCTTAATGTCCCATCTAATGGACAGCGACCTTTCCAAATCCATCGGTATCCCCTACTGACCAAAGTCAGGGAATTTTCCCGATGTTTCTCTCAATGCTGGACCAGTTATGACTCGAACTTGGGGACTACAGCCATGTTCTCCTGTTGTTGGTCAAAAAATCTGGTTCCTAATTAGACCGTGGCTTCGATTTTATACAAATTATCTCTGCCTGGCTCTCCCTTTTAATCTGCATAATATGTTTTTTGAGTTCTGCCCTCTGGCCCACCACTCCCTCCACACTTTAACACAGATTCAACACAAAGTATTGCCCGCTGTTGTTGACGTCATCGCGCTCGCTCACATAGCTCATGTTTTCGTCGCAAATTATCGAGAAATTTTATTTCGACAGATTTTGATACTCTGTAGTTCTCGATCTACTACGCCGAACGGTCCCAAATTTTGCACGCGTGTTCCCCCTACATGATCCCGTGTTGGGTTAAAACATTAGGTCTTTAGCTGCAATGGGACGCATTAATAATTCGCTTGGAAATGTGTGGAATCTGGCAACGCAGATTTATATGTTATTACTATTCTTACATTCCCAGTTAGGGAACACTAAATGGCAACAATAAGTTTGACAGCTATTATATTGTCGATTAACGTACCAACGTTCCTAGCAAGTCTCCCTTTTCAAATTTCGACTTGAAATTGGTCACTGCAAACCAGAAACATTCTGTGAATATTTGGAAACGTTTATCACGATTTTCTAATGAGTTATAGCATAAATTTATGGTCCATGACATAAAGAGAAGCTTCTCCCTAATTCATAACAAGAATATGAAAATTTTCATTTTATATTCGGATAAATACATTTTGTGTACTCTTTTTAAAATATCGAAGGAAATTATGAGTTTCCAAGTACAGTTTATATTGTTAAGGACGATTTGAATTGGGTTGTTTTACCTCTGAGCGACACTTTTTTTCACATTATGGGCTAAATGGCCAGGTCACAGGACTCCGAAGGCTCAGAGAAGGTTGGGGGAGGAGACCCACTGGAACAGCTTTTGGGAGACAGATGGTAGCCTCCCGTCAAGGCCATCCAGCGTGTATGGCTCTCCCGCACACGGAACCACGGATTAACGCCCCATCCGATGGACGGCGGCCTTTCCAAGACCATTGGTGTCCCCTACTGACAGTGGGCAGGGCGGGGAAATTTGCGGAGATAAATATCAACGTTGACCCAGCTGGGACTCGAACCTGGGAACTACAGATTACGAGGCGCGCTACCGACTGAGCCGCCCCTGTTAAGGACGAAGAAATGTTTAAATACTAATATTTGAACACAATCGTTTGTTTTTTTTAAATAATGGAAAGCAAACGCCGCAGAAAATTAAATGCTTAAAAACACAATAAAACATAATTTAACAACTGGTCGACATCACTTAAATTTGTCAAAAAAAACTATGTAAACATAACTTCACGAAACCAAATATCACGGCCGGACTTTCAACATTGAAGGTCAAAAACCAGAGATCCAACACACTGTCCAAAAATTACCCAGGAAAATTGACTGCTTGTGAAAGACACAAAATCCTTAGAGCACAACGATATCCAGATTGAATTCCTCTGAGGTTACATAAGTCGAGGTGCTAGGCAGACGACCATCTGCTTGAAAAGAAGCAGGATGTCGGCATGGCCACCCGCCCGAAGCAGTCTTCCTGGCCAGATAAGGGCGACCCCACCCTCTCCAACCACCTGACCACACGGTGAGGAATAGACGGATGACTCATGACGTTCAAGATCCAGTACCTGTACACTCTGTGTACGGCTGTCTTCTTGTTCCTCTTGCAGTAGGAAGGCGGGATTATGCATATTACATCGCAAACATTGTGCTACAGTGTCTCACCATCAAACCATAAGCATGCTCTTGTTTATCAGTGAATTGTTTCTTCCTTGTTTTTCATCTTCCTTATAAAAAACATATGTGGACTTCTTGTAAATTTATCTGAGTTAACCTAATTATCGCTAGAAATAAACCAGCTCAAGTGATGAGGTTGACTGGTTGTTTTACCTCTGACTGACACTTTTTCACACAATGGGCTAAATAGCCGGGTCTCAAGGATCTCGAAAGTTGGGGTCCCTGTTAGGAGAGATGGTAGCATCCGGTCAAAGCCATCCAACATATTCTTTATGGCACAGGGCATGGCGCTCCCGCACACGGTGCCATGGCTTAACGTCCTATCCGACGGACGGCGGCTTTCCAAGCCTGTAAGAATTATATCTTGAAAAATATAATAATAGCAACATTAATAAGCTAAGCTCATTAATGTTACTATTATTATATTTATCAAGATGTCAAATCTTATTTTCTGACCAAACAATTTTAGGTGCATAACTATAATTCATAGCACTCGTTCAAAAAGTATATTTTTGTTTTTTAATAAAGACATTTTCTCATTTCTTTAAATCTTTTTTTACTCTTCATGACTCGTTAGAAACATGCTTCTCGCTTTTACGTAGATAACTTTTCCCTGAGGTTCTTTTACGAAAAAAAAATTTCTTTTTATTAGTGGATTTTTACTGAATTTGTTTGGGAAGTGCCTGTGTTAAATGTGAAATTTCATTATGCTGAATCTAATGTCGGAAGGACTGATTAGATTTTGGCTGTTTTGTGCAGTCGCTCAAAAAAAAAATGTCCGAACACTATAGTTGATTACAGAATTAAAAAATATATATCTCACAACCTTCGTGTACGTACACGTAAAACTATTTTTTGTGGAGAATATTCAAAATTTGCTCATGGAAAAATTCTGTTCTACCCAAAATCACCAGGTATCCACGGTTGCTCGCGGCAATCCAGGGGGGGTCGCTCGATCAGGTGGGCGGGTCTACAGCGCCTGAATTGATTACTAACTTGGGCAACTAAGTTGGTAGTTGATTCGCAACCAAGGGGGATTCGATTCCAATTACCCCCCCCCACACACACACACACACACCTTATAAATATGCACCTAGAATACAGTTCAAATTGGAGATTTCGTTTTCACAATTGGAACCAGGCCAAACTTTAGTGTAATTGTTGGAATTTCAGAAGAAACTGATGCACAGTTTGAAACAGGAGTACTATTTAATTTGCGAAAAGGGTTGGGTTCGGTTGTTAACTCTGAGCGGCACTTTTTTGCACACCATGGGCTAAATGGCCAGGTCACAGGGACCCCGAATGCTCAGACAAGGTTGGGGGAGGAGACCCACTGGAACAGCTGTTGGGAGGCAGATGGTAGCCTCCCGTCAAGGCCATCCAGTGTGTTCTTAACGCGCATGGTGTGGCTCTCCCGAACACGGGCCACGGCATAACGTCCCATCCGACGGACGGCAACCTTTACAATGCGAAAAGGGAGAACGCCATGAAAGTACAGTAACAATTGATTTCTACAAAAACAAATTTTGAATATTCTCCACATAAAGTAGTTTTAAATTCCAAACCAACAATAAGCCTCCTAATTCACTCTATCATCCAATTTTCCAAAATGTTTTGATCTTGAAACAGTTTTTAATTAAACAATGACACGTCATAAACAATTTTTTAACAATTTCTTTTTTCTAGATCAAACACAGATTTTAAAAATCCAGTGGATTTTCTGCGGATTTTTATCATGGAAAATTTCATCTCCCAAAAAATATTCTGTACGATTTCAAATTTCTTCACCCACATTTATTCTTCCAGACACCAATGATTCCAAATCTCATAACTTATATTTTTTACTCCCACACACCGATTCACCCATATTTTCTCTATATCACACACACTACGTTTTTAAATTTCTTCCCTTATTTTTTCTCAGACACACTCATTCACCCAGTTTCTCATAGGGGCGGGGGTGGCTCAGTTGGTAGCGCGCCAGGCTCGTAATCTACAGTTACCAGGTTCGAGTCCCAGCTGGGTTAGCATTGAGATTTATCTCCGCAAAACTCCCCATACTGTCCACGGTCAGTAGGGGACACTGATGGGCTTGGAAAGGCCGTCGTCCGTCGTGGGACGTTATAAGTCGTGGCCCAGTGTGCGGGAGAGCCGTACCCTGTGCACGTTAAAGAACACACTGGATGGCGTTGACAGGAGGCTATCATTTCTCTCCCAACAGCTGTTACAGTGGGTTTCCTCCCCAACCTTCACTGAGCTTTCGGGGTCCTTGTCACCTGGCCATTTTAGCCCATTGTGTGCAAAAAAATGTCGCACAGAGGTCAAACAACCCAACATTAAAGAACACGCTGGATGGCCTTGATGAGAGGCTACCATCTGTCTCCCAACAGTTATTCCAGTGGGTTCCCTACCCCAACTTTCTCCGAGCCTTCGGGATCCTCGTGATCTGGTCATTTAGCCCATTGTGTGCAAAAAAATTGCCGCACAGAGGTCAAACAACCCAACATTAAAGAACACGCTGGATGGGCTTGACAGGAGGCTACCATCTGTCACCTAACACCGATTCCAGTGGGTCCCTTCCCCCATTTATCTCCGCAAAACTCCCTGCCCACGCTCAGTAGGGGACACCGAAGGGCTTGGAAAGGCTGCCGTCCGTCGGATGGGACGTTAATCCGTGGCTCCGCATACGGGAGAGCCATACCCTGTGCATGTTAAAGAAAACACTGGATGACCTTGACGGGATGCTACCATCTGTCTGATGCTACCATCTTCTCTGAGCCTGAAGGCTCAGAGAAGGTTGGGGGAGGCCATTTAGCCCATTGTGGCAAAAAGACCTGGCCATTAATGACTAATGAATTAATCCCATTAATTAATCACAAAAAGGCCTGGCCATTAATGGGCTAAATGCCCATTAATAGGCAGGGAGGCTACCATCTGTCTCCCAACACCTTCGGGGTCCTTGTGATCTGGCCATTTATCTCATTGCGTGCAAAAAAGTGCCGCTCAGAGGAAAAACAAACCGTTAAAGAACACGCTGGATGACATTAGTGTTTGTACCAAGTTAAAACTTCTCCGTTTTTACAATTTTGTGACATATCTGCCACTTTTTTGTCTATAAAAGCTTCCATATTTTATCAATGCCTCACTGCGCTGCATTTGGTGTAAAATTTTCTTTCACTCAAAGAAATTAATGACATGACATGACAAAACAAATCGACAGATGAATATTCCCACGAGGAAGAGGGGATCCTCGCAGACTCATTCAGTAAAAATTTTTGGGTGACAGATTAATGCATATAAATACAGTTAAATAACATTCAAAAAATTAATCTTCTTCAAGAATGATACAAAAGAGAGTAAAAAATAGGTTTCAGGTTGATCTTAGTAGGCTCTAGAATATTTTTTAAATTGAAAGTTGAAATGTTAAATTTTTTGAGTTTATCAAAATATTCTTTCATCATTAAAAATGGTACATTCAAATATTATATGTTCAATTGTGAGAGTGGAATTGCAGAAATTACATTTAGGAGAGTCACGTTTTCTAATTTTGAAAAGATATGAGTTTTCCACAATGGGCAGGAACCCATTGTAGGTAAATGCAGTTATTTAAAAGTAAATGATCATATATTAAAATGTAGATATCATTTAAAAATATTGAAAAATTGGAATATAACGGATTATTAAGAATTATTTCCAATGAAGATTTACTATCTATTAGTATTACTATTTTCTTATTTTTAAATTTTTTGGCCCGATTAATGGCTAAAACAATTGCCGTGAGTTCTGTGATAATGACAGGAGAATAATTTTTAAATTTAAATTTATATACAAATTTTTCTGAAGGGCAGATAAAGGCTCCTGATGATGTAACTTTGTCACAATCAACAGAGCACATCAGTGTAAATATGTATAAAATTTTGATAAAAATTATTAAGATGTATTTCTGATAGATTTTTTAAACAGGATTTGTCATATGAATTTTTTTATTCTATACCATAGATATCCTTTATTACAATAGGAACAGATGATATCCAGAAAGGGAAGCTTGGAAAGTAGTTTCCACTAGTTTAGTTTATAATTTCAGTAACTTTATTTTTTTCGGGAAAATTATTAGTAGTAGTGTCTTGAAAATTATTAATGAATTTATCTATAATTGAATGTGTTCTATTTTTTGTTATGATTCTAAATATTAGATTGGATAATAAGAATTTTTTATGCAATTCCAAAGGTGGAATTGCCGTTTCAGCGCAAACATCTAAATTAAATGAACTTTGTATAAGACCTAGACAAAATTTTAATATTTTAGCTTGAATGCTTTCTAGGGATTTCAATTTAGTTTTTGATATTGTATTTAGTAATTCGATGCCATAAAAGGATTTTGGTAAAATAATCGATTTATATATTAAAAGTAAGTTTTTTGGGGAACATCCACATTTTGAGTTTCCTAAAAATCTTATAAAATTATATAGTTTAGATGATTTTTCCCTAGCTATTTTTACATATTGTCCCCAAATTAATTTAGAATCAATATTTAATCCTAGAAATTTAATATTATTAACAAATGTTTTTTTGGTTAATTTTGAGATTGAACTCTTCAGGAAGACTTTTTTGTGGAAATATATTTCCACAATAGAATATATTTTCCTTATAGAAATTTTAAGATTTATATTATTTAAAAATACATTTAATTTATTTAGTGTATGTTGCAACATTTATTTAGTGTATGTTGCAGTCTTTTTTGAATTAAATTAATATTTGCATCAATAGTCCAAAACATGATGTCATTTGCATAGGTTCCGAAATAAATTCCACGGTCAAATATTTTATCTAAATCTTTCAGATATAAGTTAAAAAGACATGGTGACAAAATGTCCCCTTGAACAATTCCATTTTGAAATTTGTATATATTGAATAATGTTTTTTTAATATTTACTTGGAATATTTTTTCCTTGATTAGATGGAAGAGAAAATAATATAAATTTCCACAAATTTTAAGTTCTCTAATCTTAGATAATAAGATGTTGAAAGAAATAGAGTCAAAAGCTTTTTCTATGTCAACAATGACATCTACCATATATAATTTTTTTTAAAGCAAATTCTGCGTCTGAAATTAGATTAAGTAACAAGTCTTTAGTTGAACTTCCAGTACGAAAACCATAAAAGTTATAATTCAAAATATTATTTTTTTCTATGTGCCAATTTAGGCGATATCTGATCATCCTTTCAAAGAGTTTCAAAGTATTAGAGCTTAAACAAATAGGACGGAAAGAATTGAGGGAGTCAGATGGTTTATTTTCTTTCTTTATAAAGACCATGAAATTATGAAACCAGTTTGCTGGGTAAGTTCTTTTCGTCCATATATTGTTTAGTATATTCAATAGATTTTTTAAACAACTCAAGGGTCAATTCTTTAGAAGCTTGTTTGTGATTCCATCGGGTCCAGCCGATGTTTTTGGTTTAAGAGCATTGATAGCACATTTCAATTGAAAAAGTGAAAAGGTTAAGTTTAAATATTTGGTTTCTTTTGCATTCAAAAGTTTTATGAAAAATATTTGAGTTAGATAACCTTTTATCTAAGTGATTACTTGGTGTGTAAGTAGAGTCAATAAAGTTTTGAGCTAAATCTTCAGAAGTTTCATTAAGTGATTTATTACTTTTTAAAGCATAAGATTGAATGGGTTCGGATGGATTTATTTCATTAGTTAAACTTTTATAGATTTTCCAAAGACTGGATGTAGATGATTGGGGGGGAAATTTGTTCTGTAAATAAAATCCAATTTTTTTTTGTAGGTTTTTTTACCTTTTTCGAAATAGCTTTTTCGAATCTCTTAAAATTTTGGCTTGCTAAAAATGATTTTTTATTTTTCATATTTCTTTCCGTTTTTCTTCTAATGGCAATAAGCCGATTAATGAAGATATGAATATTATTATTGGGTAAAATCTTTATTTGTTGAGTGTTTTCATTTTTTTGTAGTTCAATGTAGTTAAAAAATTTATGATAGTTGTTTTCATCTCATGGATGACTAGAGGTTGTTTCTTTAAATTTATTCCAATCAATAATTTTAATTTTGGGTTTAGATAACGGAAATTTTGAATATGTACAAAATATGGGGTAATGGTCAACTTTCATAACTTTCTGTGGAGATGGACCATTGAATTTTTTGGGCTAATAATTCAGAACATAAAGTTAAATCTATAACAGAAACATTATTAAATTTATTAATACGTGTACAAAATTTTTGGTTAAGAATTATTAATCTATTATTCTCAATAAAATTAATAAGATGATTTTTTTGTCATTTTTATATGAGTGCCATAAGGAGTTGTGAGTATTAAAATCTCCACAGATAATAAATTCGCCCTTAAGATTGTTCAAAATCTTTGAATATTGATAATAAGTAATCACTTTACCTGGGTTATAAACATTTATAAGTTATTAAATCAAAAATTCTTATTTGAATTATAATTACCTCCAACTTATCAGAGATTATGTCTAAATTAATTTGTCTCTAAGGTATCGATTTTTTGATATAAATTGCGATACCACGAGTATTAAGAGAATTTTTTTTGTTGATATAAAACATAGTCACTTATTTTAGGAAGCTTACCCATAACGGTTTCTTGTAGGCATGCTATCTGGATACCTTTGGATTTTAACATATGTTTTAGATGATGTGATTTATTTTGTAGACTTCTGCAATTCCATTGAACTAGAAGGAAGGTTTTCCCCATGAAGAGCTGTTCAGGATAGATAGAAGAATATCTTTTATAAGAGAAAGTTCTGGACCACTAGGAAGTATTAAGTCCAAAAGCTTAATTAGTAAGTCAATAATTTGTGATTTTGAGGCGGGACATCCAGCCATATTCGTTGACAAATGCTGAAAGTTATTATTTGTAGAGTCCGTATTTTCATTTAATTTGTGAGTTGGTTTAGTAGAATTTTTTGTTCCTGTAATATTTTTTTTGACAGATTGAGCATAGTTCATCGTAGTTTGTGAAGTTGAATGATCACAGTTAAAAAATTTGCTGTGGAAACGCTGAAGACAAAGATGGGAAGACAGGGAATTCTTCCGAATTCTGATTAGTTAAGAGATTTGCAGAGCTCACTGTTAGGTCCTCATGAATCGGTGTTTCAATCCTAGCAAGATCCATTTGTTGTGCTTTAGGAAGTTCGTAGTGAGACATTCCAATCATTATTCTGCAAACTAGAACCGTTTTTAAAGAATAATTTAGCTTTGATAAATGCTTGATTCCAGTTAAGGCCCATCTCAAACTGAAATTCTCTGGCTTTGCATGCGACTGATCTGATTTTACAACCTGACCATGTCGCAGGGTGGGATCGCCGACAGTTTGGGCATTTGAGTTCCGTAGATTTACATTGTCGATGATTATGTGAGCCGCTACATCTTTTGCATTTAACTTTTCCTCTACAAGTTGCAATTGTGTGTCCGAAGACCCAACATCTCATGCATAAATTAGGTGGGAGATAGTATTTTCTGACGGAGTGGCGGCGAAAACCAACCACTATGTAAAAAAAATAAAAATAAATACCGCCTCAAGCAGCTGCTTGCCACAGAGGTCTGACAGGAGCCTGTCAGTTTATATGCCAGAGTAGAAGGTCTGAGAGGATGGCAGGACCTCAGCAGAAAAACGACAGTAACAGCCATGCCTTACCTGGGGCTCGAACCCAGGTCCCTTAGATCAATAGCCAGGCGTGCTAACCACTCGGCCACGGGACGGCACCACTATGAAGGGAGGTAATATCTCTCCTTCGAACTCTAAAACCACTTTATGTATGGGAGTACATGAAATATCTTTTTTGTTGAAGTTTTTTTCAAAGTGGAGCATCCTTCTAAGGCTAATGACGCCTTGATCTTCAAGGAGCTCTAACAACTCATCATCTTTTATTTCGGGGAAATGCCTATGATAGTTCCAAGAATCGATTTTTTGTAGTCCGGATATTCGACCTTTACTTTAGTAGCAAGTATTTCAGTTAAATTTAATATTTTATCATGCTGATCCTTTGTGTTCGGGAAAATCAAAAGGCGACCAAGAGTAATGAACTTACCCACAAGGTGTTCTCCTGTAAGTTTGAAGAAGAAAGATGTTACCTTGTTCAAATCTAGGTCACTAAGTTCACCTTCTAGTGCTGTTATAACTAGTGAATAGTCTTCGATCTTTTTGGTTGACTCTGAAATTATTTCTAGTAGTTTAAAATTCTCTGTATCCAGTGTTGTAATTATAGCATATTTCTTTTGCTTTATTTCATCCTTCTCAGTAGCAGTTTGCTCATTAATTTTTTTGTTATTATTTTCTTGTATATCCTTCACTGTTTTTTGGGTTTCAGTTGCTGTTTTATCTTTCTCTTTCACAGGCGTAGAAATATTAAATCCTGTGATTTTTCCTGTATCAATATGTGTGTTACAATTCTCCCTGAGGTCTACACTGTCCTCTGATTTAGAGGGCGAAATCACTAGAGTTTTAGATCTTTTGATAAGATAGAAATTTCTTTGGTTAACATATCAATTTCTTTTTTTTTTGGATGTTGTTAGATTATAATTTTTATTTCTCTTTACTCTAATACGAGTTGACTTTAGAGGAGATTCTTTTTCCTTTTTTTTGTGCCGTTCGTCATAGTACTTAAGTCCTCAGGACTTCTTTTTAACTTGTATTCAATAGTCACACCAGGAAATATAAAATTTATTCAAAATACTAAAGCACAGGTTAAAGTAAGAACACTCCAAGACACGACAACCTGTATCGATGATCAACAGCTCTTTTCAAAAAAAAAATATTAATCAATGAATATTTTTTTCCTAGAAACTCCATCAGAAGACAGCAATCGGCTGCAAAAGTAAAACGAGCTAACTGAAAACCAACAAAATATTTCTTTTAAGGGTCGTTTGAAAAACGAGCTAATTCTTCCACTTTGTCGTCTGCCTATGCCAATATTTGTTCGTCTGTCTGTCCGTCTCTCTGTTAACTGTTGTCTGTCCATGTGTCTGGCATCTAAAAACAAAACATTTCTACTTTTAGAGATTAATGAAAAATTCCTTTCGGGTTGGATAGGTGTCGAACAAATATTAATAATAATAAATACTCCCTCAAGCAGCTGCTGGCCACAGAGGTCTGACAGGAGCCTGTCAGTTTATATGCCATAGTAGAAGGTACGAGAGGATGGCAGGACCTCAGCAGAAAAACGACACATACATCCATGCCTTACGGGCGGAGGTGGCTCAGTCGGTAGCGCGCCAGGCTCGTAATCTGTAGTTCCCAGGTTCGAGTCCCAGCTGGGTCAGCGTTGAGATTTATCTCCGCAAAATTCCCCGCCCTGCCCACGGTCAGTAGGGGACACCGATGGGCTTGGAAAGGCCGCCGTCCATCGAATGGGACGTTAAGCCGTGGCCCCGTGTGCGGGAGAGACATACTCTGTGCACGTTAAAGAACACGCTGGATGACCTTAACGGGGGGCTACCATCTGTCTCCCAACAGCTGTTCCAGTGGGTCCTCTCCCCCAACCTTCTCTGAGCCTTCGGGGTCCATGTGACCTGGCCATTTAGCTCATGGTGTGCAAAAAAGTGCCGCTCAGAGATAGAACAACCCAACCCAACATCCATGCCTTACCCGGGGTTCGAACCCAGGTCCCTTATATCAGTAGACAAGCACGCTAACCACTCGGCCACGGGACAGTTCGCAATTTTGAAAATTTTCAATAGCTTTAATAGCGCCTTCTAGCGATGGGAAAACATGAAAAATGCTAAAATTTCAAATGAATATTACAAACTATATACACTGGAAATCTGAAATTTTGGTAGTAGTGTTATGGTCAAAAGGTTTACAATAGTAACAAGGCTTTGCCCTCTTAGCCAAAGGGGGTGCGAAAATGAAACTTTTTATTTTAAAAGATAAACGAAACAATCTTTTTTTTCAGTTTTACAGATACTAACAAAATATTAATGTTTACATTTTTCAAATCCCAATCAGTTGCAACTTCCACTGTTAGAAAGTGAAAGGTGGTAAATAAAAACTCGAAAGGCGACCTATAGCGGCAGAAAAAAAGCAGGAAAATACCAAATATTTAAAAGAATATTGCAAACGATCTATTTATGCTACAAACTTAAATTTTTGGTCATAGGGTGTAATGGTCACGTGATTTACACTTAATAGTAATTCTTACACTTTTCTTCTTTAAGAGATAAATGAAAAATATTTTTTGTGTTTTACAGGTACTAATAAAATATTAATAGTTTATTTCCCCAATTCTGCAGTAGTTCGAATTTTCACTGTCAGAGGGTACTGAATGTGTAAAATGACTAGAAGAACGCATATCGCTTCTGAGATTCTCGTTTTCAAAGTTAATAAGTTCTTCCTTTTCCTACTTTTTCATTCCTTAAAAGTTTTAATTATGGATGTTCGTGTTGTTTTCCTGCTGAGGTCCTCCCATTTTCAGGATCTACTATGGCATATAAACTGACAGACTCCTGTCAGACCTCTTCGGCAAGCAGCTGCTTCAGGGGTTATTTATTTCTCTTCTTTTAATGTATGATGAGGAAAATGCACATAGTAGTATTTTATTAGTAATTATACAACATAAAAAGTATTTGTCTTTCAGTTCCCAAATTAGAAAAGTTCCTTTTCTCCCACTCCTCCGAAAATTGTGGGCAGATCATTGCTGTCAGAGGAATTTCTACCAAAACAGAAAGCTATCGCCGAAATTTCTACCATAAGTAGATTACTTGAAACATTCGTTAAAAGTTTTACAGTTTCGATATTTAGTGATCACTAAATGATATAAATTAAAATTACCTTTGAAAATGCGAATTACATTTCATTAGAAACCAACTAAAAAAAAGAGATTTCCAATTATCTCTTAAAACAAAACCGTTCCGTTTCTTACCTACCTAGGGCTTAGGGTCAACTCATTGTTGTCAATGAAATTTTCAAGACGGTCACATTCCACGACCAGAATGTCAAATTTCCAGCATAACTACATCGTTTGTAATATTCGTTTTAAATTTTGAGATTTTTTCAATTTTTTTTTCCACAGTTAGAGGGCGCAATTATAACTTTTGTTAGATTCGGAAAATACATGTTGTAATATTTCATCAATCCAAAAAGAATTTGTAATTTATCTCTAAAAACATAATTTCCTGTTAAAACAAAAAAAGTTGCATTCACTTCCCTCCCCCCCCCCCCGGGTCTAAAGGGTCAAGGGATTGTTGCCAATGGTAACTTCGTAACCTTCACATTTCAAAACCAAAATTTTAAACTTCTAACATAATTACATCGTTTGGAATATTCGTTTGATATTTTGGAATTTTCAACTTTTTCCACCGTTAGAGGGCGCAGTTATAACTTTTGGGAGATTCGAAAAATGCAAATCATAATATATCATTAATTCCTATCTAACACAAAAATAATTTTTTATTTTCTGTATAAACAAAAAAGTTCGATGTTTACAGACGGACTAGACACAACAAAGCGAAATTATACTTTAAAAAAAAAAACCCTAAAATTTACTTTCCCTTTTTTTAGCCGTTTTCTAAAGTGCTTCCAATCATGAACAGTGAAATCTGTATCAAATATTACCCTACCCTTTTCCGGAATCCATAAGTATCTGTGCAATACCATTCAGCTGTGCACGCTAAACAATCCGAGCGACGACAAAACATGGCTTCCAATATTGAGACCACCTATATCCTCAAGCCCGAAAATCTCGGTGAAGAGTTGTCTTAAATTAGCGAAAAAAAGACAGAGCTGGCATTAGTTCAATGGTAAAATACTCTGGCATGTTTCTGGAGAGTTGGGTTCTTTTACCAGACCTTTTTTGCACACCATGGGCTAAATGGCCAGGTCACAAGGACCCCGAAGGCTCAGAGAAGGTTGGGGAGGGGACCCACTGGAACAGCTTTTGGGAGACAGATGGTATCCAGACCATCAAGGCCATCCAGCGTGTTCTTTGACGTGCACATGGTATGTTTCTGGAGAGATGCTGGTTCAAATCCCGTATGTCGAGGAAATATGGTAGCTAGGCGTAAACTGGAAGAGCTGTGTACCAATCCCTAGTGATGATGCACAGAACCGGCCAGGTCTAGCACCTAATGTCCGATCCCGCCTTCTCGTGGTGCAGGCCGTTAGTACCTTTCGAAAGAGATATTATCTTTTGGAAGGGAACGGAAGGGGAGGGCTGTCAGTTCAGTATGGCCTACTGATCTGGTCATCTATGGCCACTTTTTTCTTTTTCAAACCTGCTGAGGAGTGGTCAACTTCACAGCGTCCTGGTGCTGACCATTTATACCTACTAGACTGGACTTGTTTATGGATTTGAGCTTGATTATGGATACTGGACTTGCTGCACTAGTGGGCCTCTGTGTTGAGGGAGAATCTGCTGCTGTGTTTTCTGTTTGCTTCTGGGTTGCCAGCCCTAAGTGAACAGAGGCATGGGATACCTTATATCAGCGGGTGGATAATCCTAATCAGAGGCCATCGCAGGTACCTGAACCTCACTTAGCTAGTTGGGCATCGTCAAGCCTAAACTGGAGTAATGCGTCTCAGGCAGACCATATGGCTCTCAAAAACGTCCACTTGAAAAGGTGGTGCCTGATGTTACTACCAGCATCGGTGACTTCAGCCTTTAGCAGAGGAGGAACAGGTCTTTGCCCCATGCCTGGGATCAGGGGTCTGTTTGATAGTGTTGGACCTACCTATCTCAATAAACCTAGTTTCTTTAAAAATCCTACTAATCATTTTCTCTCTGCAGAAATGTGGAACGTGAGGACATTATAGAGAAATTATTCTCTTGATGTCCTCACGCAGGAATTCCAACACTATAACCTAGATATTCTAGGCTTGCAAGAGACCAGATGGACAGGTAAAGGTGAGATATTTAAAAATAACTTTAAATTTCTCTTTACAGGGAGGGAGGATGGAAAGCATCACCAAGGCGTGGGTCTGCTTCTCAGCAGACACGCTAGTGATGTTCTTCTAGGATATGAGTGCATTAATGTAAGGTTTCTTACAGCAAAATTTCAGACAAGCGTTAAAGACTTGAATGTTATCTGCTGTTATGCCCCCACTGAGGATGCCGGTGAGGATGAAAAGGATAGGTTTTACGGACAACTTCAGGATATTCTGAATTCTGTCAAGAAAGGAGATATTACCCTTGTTCTTGGTGACTTCAATGTCAAAGTTGGTACTAACTCTGACCTTTGGGGAGGAGTAATAGGACCTTTTGGTATTGGTAGCTGCAATGGCAACATCTCCTACAGGTAAGTAAACTCAATGGTTTCAGAATAACTAACTTATTACAAACACCGCGACATACATAAGTACACGAGTTTCACCTGATGGGCTGCATAACAATATGATTGATTATATATTAATTAACAGCAAAGGACTAGTTCTGTTAGGAATACCAGGTCATATAGGGGAGCTCAAATTGGATCTGACCATTATCTTGTTACAAGTGTCTTGCAACTTAAACTTAAAAAGTGTTGTGCTAAAGTTAAAAAATTTACCTTTAACACTGAAACTCTGAAAGACCCAGTTATAGCTAAAGCTTACCATGATAGGTTACTTAGTCATTATGTTAGTCATGGTTTGCTTACTACTGAAGTTGAGGAAGAATGTGACCATTTTAAACAGACTTTTTTCGGAAACTAACAGTAACCTTTTAGGAAAAAAAGGAGCAGAGAAGGCAAAATTATTTGAGTGATAGGGCACTTGGGCTTATTTCAGAAAGAAAGAACTGCGGGAATGTACTTAATCAATACCCTACTAGTCCTAATACATTACAGAGAGCTTAATAAACGTGTAACGGATCAGTTAGCTGCTGATAAGAATCTTTGGCTTGATGACTTGGCTGACAAAGCTGAGGAAGCAGTTAGGCTGCAGAACAGCAGAGAGCTGTACCAGATAGTTAATGTTTTATGTGGTAGAAAACGGACAGGCATATAAAGATTGAAGGATAAACAAGGTAAGGTTACAGCTTCAATGAAAGCGTTCATCTCATCAACGTCATTTGTCAAAAGGGCTAAATCATCAGCATAATCTAAATCAGAAATTTTCGTATCTCCATCGAATTTAAGGCCAAAATCTTTCCCTTGAAGTGAATTTCACAAAACGTAATCAATAACCAAACTAAACAGAAAAGGAGACAAAATGCACCCTTGTCGAACACCAGAAGTAATGCTAAATCAATTGCTACAAGCCTTACCAACTCTCACACACGACTCAGAGTTAGTGAAGGTGAGGATTCTATCATGATTAGGTGGGCTGAGCATTTCAGTGATGCTCTAAACAATGTGATTAGTTCTACTCCCATTCTTCGCAATGATGATAGATGCATTAGTGGCTTTAATGTTGGCCCTATAACACAATCTGGAGTTATTTTGGCTCTTTCTAAACTTAAACTTCATAAATCCCAAGGGGTGGATGAAATTACTACAGAAATGCTCAGAGCTCGGAATGTTTCAGTTACCACTTGGATGACTGAAATTTTGAATAGCTTTTATGATAAAGGCATGGTTCCTAAATATTTTACCAGAGCTATTATTATCCCTATTTTTAAAAAAGGTGATTGCAGTTCTTGTGATAACTATAGGGCAGTGTCTCGCAAACTGTGTGCCGCGAGAGATTTTCAAAGTGACACTAGATATTCGAAAGATTTCATTTTGACTTGACTTGTGTTATCGACGTTCTTTAATATCGACGTGCTTTAATAAAAATCTCTCAGATTTTATCAACTGGGATCTTGTAAGTATTTATCAAGCTTTTTCCAAATTTTGGTATTAATTTTTGATTATTTGAAGCCATAGAATGGACAAATATTTAAAACAAACACCGAGTTATGAATTAAAGAATGAGAGGAAATCTTCAAGTAAAACCAGGCTGATGACTTCAACAGAGCGCAAATATAATGACGATTATATAGAGTTTGCTTTTATTCTTTTTTAGGTGTGCCGCGGAAAAAAAATCAGATTCAGTGTGCCGCAGAGTAAAAAAGTTTGCGAGACACTGCTATAGGGGTATCAGCCTACTCTCTGTTCCAGGTAAAGTTCTTTCCGTGATTGTGCTTAATATAATTAAGAATCTGGTTGACAGGCAATTGCGTGATGAGCAATGTGGATTCAGAAGTGGTAGGGGATGTGTGGATCAGATATTTTCACTTAGGCAGATTCTTGAGAAATGTTTAGAGTTTCAGAAACCTTTGGTTGCTAGCTTTGTTGATTTCAAAAAGGCTTTCGACTCTGTTGATCGTCATAATTTGTGGTTGATTGTGGGATCATATGGTATACCAGACAAGTTAGTTAACATTATGAAAGCTCTCTATAATAACACTGAGTCGTGTGTGAGAGTTGGTAAGGCTTATAGCAATTGGTTTAGCATTACTTCTGGTGTTCGACAAGGGTGCATTTTGTCTCCTTTTCTCTTTAGCTTGGTTATTGATTATGTTATGCGAAATTCACTTCAAAGGAAAGATTTTGGCCTTAAATGGGCTGGAGATACGAAAGTTTCTGATTTAGATTATGCTGATGATTTAGCCCTTTTGGCAAATGATGTTGATGAGATGAACTCTTTCATTCGAGCTGTTGATGAGACTGGTAATAGAGTAGGTTTGGTTATAAACAGAGAGAAAACTAAAGTGATGAAAATTGGTCAGGCAGGCTGTGATTCAGTTAATCTGAATGGTTGCAGTCTTGAGCAGGTGTCACAGTTTAATTATCTTGGGAGCTATGTAACAGATACTTGTGATGTGCGGCATGAGATTAACAGACGAATAGGGATTGCTGCCGGGACTTTTAAGAATCTATGGAGAGTGTGGAGAAATAAGTGTATACACCTAAAGACTAAAATTAGACTGTATAATAGTTTGGTTCTTTCTAGGGTTAGTTATGGTAGTGAAACTTGGACGCTGTGTAAACAAGATAATAGGAAACTAGATTCTTTTGATTCTAGATGCTTACGTAGTATCTTGGGCATTAGGTGGTTCAACTTTGTAACTAATGATGAGGTTAGGCAAAGGAGTCGGCAACCTCATTTGGGTTGTTGTTTTACCTCTGAGAGGCACTTTTTTGCACACCATGGGCTAAATTGCCAGGTCACATGAACCCCGAAGGCTCAGAGAAGGTTGGGGGAGGGGACCCACTGAAACAGCTGTTCGGAGACAGATGGTAGCCTCCCGTCAAGGCCATCCAGCGTGTTCTTTAACGTGCACAGGGGTATGGCTCTCCCGCACATGGACCACGGCTTAATGTCCCATCCGACGGACGGCAGCCTTTCCAAGACCATCGGTGTCCCCTACTGATCGTGGGCAGGGCGGGGAATTTTGCGGAGATAAATCTCAACGCTGACCCAGCTGGGACTCGAACCTGGGAACTACAGATTACGAGCCTGGTGCGCTACCGACTGAGCCACCCCCGCCCCATCAACCTCATTTAAGCAGCATATTGTGAAGAGAGACTCCGTTGGTTTGGCCATGTTGTCCGTATGGATAATTATAGATTGGCGAATAGAGTTATGAACAGTGTGCCTAGAGGCCTCAGAAGGAGGGGAAGTCCTAGGATGCGGTGGGCAGACAATGTCAAACAGGACCTTGTAATTGGTGTGCAGTGGCCAGATGCAGCCGATGTAGCTCAGGACAGATATGCTTGGAGAATTAAACTGCGCAGTCTGGTTGGACCTCCGTAGCCCATGGCTGCTTGAGGATTATGATGATGATGAACGTATCCGGCACTACCCGAGTATCACTTTTAATCTGTATAATCTTATTTTCACTGCACTAAAGATAAATTTTGTAAGTACCCCCCTCCCGAAATACCTTAGCAGAGATTTTCAACAGGAAGAAATTTGGCTGGTGTTGGTTTGGACCGTTGTTGATGTCAACGAGCTCTCTCATAAGCCCTTGGCTTAGTTTCTGTTTAAACCATCGAGAATTTATTTCCATTAACACAAATTTTGCTGCTGTATGGCTCCCGTTATATTCGTCCACGCTGTCCAAAATTCCTGCACAGTGTCTCCCGTGTGCCCCAGTATTTGGTTTAAAAATCACGTTCCCATTTGGCACGTGGCTTCGTTTCTACACAAATTGTGACAGCTCGTGTCTGACTTTTAATCTGCATATTCTGTTGTTTCCGGCACTAATGGTTAGTTTTGTTAGTATCCCCCCCCTCGACATTTTATCACAGTTTGAACACGAAGAATTTCCCGGTGTTGCAAAGGTCATTGCTGACTCGGCGCGCGCTCTCGGAGTCAGTGGCACACGATAGATATTTATTTCGTCAGATTTTTGTATTCTGTAATTTCCGACGTACTTCATCGAAAGATCCAAAATTTTGCAGGCGGGTTCCTTGTGCCCGACTCCATGTTTGGTTAGAAAATCAAGTCCCAAGCTGCAATGGAACGCCTAAATAATGCTTTTGGAAATGTGGTGAATCTGGCAATGGCATCATATTTGCAGGAAGATTTAAATGCTATTTTAACACTTTACTTTCACAGTTAGGGGGCAGTAACTGGCAACAGTAAATTTGGCACCGATTCCCGTAGGAATAGCATGGTAGATATTTTTGGTTCTAGCAAGCCTCACTTTTGGACTTTCGACCTGAAATTTGGCACTGCAATCCGGACCACAACCAGAAACGTTCACTGAAAATTTGGAGCGTGTATGTTGATTTCCCGATGAGTTATGGCTGCTACAGGCACACACAGACAGACACCTTCTTTTATTATATTGATTTATCGAATATGTGATAAGCCACTTCAACGTTTAAATATCCAAAATTACCTGTACCTTGGCAGGGGTTACGGTAAGTAACCCCTTGCATGAAATAAATTATTATATTATTACAAGTCTCAAACGGATTGTTGGGAAACAAAATACATTTAAACGGAATTTGTTCATTGTCATCATTATCAAACAATTTGAAACCGCTTTTTCGAGGGAATTTCTTTCCATTTTATGTCCTGCGTTTCAGTGTTGGGTTGTTTTACCTCTAAGCGGCACTCTTTTTTTGCACAACATGGGCCAAATGGCCAGGTCACAAGGACCCCAAAGGCTCAAAGAATGGGTTGGGTTGTTTTACCTCTGAGAGGCACTTTTTTGCTTTGGGTTGGGTTGTTTTACCTCTGAGCGGCACTTTTTTGCACACCATGGGCTAAATGGCCAGGTTACATGGACCCCGAAGGCTCAGAGAAGGTTGGGGGAGGGGATCCACTGGAACAGCTGTTGGGAGACAGATGGTAGCCTCCCGTCAAGGCCATCCAGCGTGTTCTTTAACGTGCACAGGGTATGGCTCTCCCGCACACGGGACCACGGCTTAACTTCCCATCCGACGGACGGCGGCCTTTCCAAGTCCATCGGTGTCCCCTACTGACCGTGGGCAGGGCGGGGGAATTTTGCGGAGATAAATCTCAACGCTCACCCAGCTGGGACTCGAACCTGGGAACTACAGAATACGAGCCTGGCGCGCTACCGACTGAGCCACCCCCGCCCCACCCACTTTTTTTTTTTTCACACCATGGGCTAAATGGCCAGGTCACATGGACCCCGAAAGCTCAGAGAAGGTTGGGGGAGGGGAACCACAGGAACAGCTGTTGGGAGACAGATGGTAGCCTCCCGTCAAGGCCATCCAGCGTGTTCTTTAACGTGCAAAGGGTATGGCTCTCCCGCACACGGGCCACGGCTTAACATCCCATCCAACGGACGGCGGCCTTTCCAAGTCCATTGGTGTCCCCTACTGACCGTGCGCAGGGCAGGGAATTTTGCGGAGATAAATCTCAACGCTGACCCAGCTGGGACTCGAACCCGGGGAACTACAGATTACAAGCCTGGCGCGCTACAGACTGAGCCACCCCCGCCCCAGCTCAAAGAATGTTGGGGGTGGAAACCCAGTGGAACAGCTGTTGTGAGGCAGATAGTAGCCTCCCGTCAAAGCCATTCAGCATGTTCTTTAATGTTGGGTTTTTTTACCTCTAAGCAGCATTTTTTGCACACCATGGGCTAAATGGCCAGGTCACAAGGACCCCAAAGGCTCAGAGAAGGTTGGGGGAGGGGACCCACTGGAACAACGGTTGAGACAGATGGTAGCCTCACGTCAAGGCATCCAGAGTGTTCTTTAACGTTGGGTTGTTTTACTTCTGAGTGGCACTTCTTTGCACACAATGGGCTAAATGGCCAGGTCACAAGGACCTACAAGGCTCAGAGAAGGTTGGTGGCCTCAGAAAGAGGAGGAGACCTAGGATGCCGTGGGCAGAAAAATGTGAAACAGGACCTTGTTAGAATTGGTGTGCAGTGGCCAGATGCAGCAGATGTAGCTCAGGACAGACTTGCTTGGAGAACTAAATTGCATGATCTGGTTGGACCTGCAATATTTTCAGCCAAGCGATATTGCAGTTCTTGGCATAATTCGGAAAAAAGCAAACACATGCATCTTTTTGTTAATAGTTGAAAATATTTCACGCCAGTTGAAGAAGCTTAATTAAATGAATATCTCTATTAATGCTCTGCTGTGGAATAAGATATGTCGTGGAGAGTGTGCAGAAATAGTTGTAAACACCTAAAGACTAAAATTAGACTGTAAAATAGTTTGGTTCTTTCTAAGGTTAGTTAATGTAGTAAAACTTTGTAAACAAGATAACAGTAAACTTGATGCTTTTGATTCTAGATGCTTATGCAGCATCTTGGGCATTAGGTGGTTCAACTTTGCAACTAATGATGAGGTTAGGCAAAGGAGTTTGCAACCTCCTTTAAGCAGCATATTGTGCAGAGAGAGACTCCGTTGGTTTGGCCATGTTGCCCGTATGGATAATTATATATTGGCGAATAGGGTTATAAACAGTGTGCCTAAAGGCCTCAGAAAGAGGGAGAGACCTAGGATGCGGTGGGCAGAAAAATGTGAAATAGGACCTTGTTAGAATTGGTGTGCAGTGGCCAGATACAGCAGATGTAGCTCATGACAGACTTGCTTGGAGAACTAAATTGCACGGTCTGGTTGGTCCTCCCAGGTTCGAGTCCCAGCTGGGTCAGCGTTGAGATTCATCTCCGCAAAACTCCCCGCCCTGCCCACGGTCAGTAGGGGACACCGATGGGCTTGGAAAGGCCGCCGTCCGTCGGATGGGACGTTAAGCCGTGCCCCCTTGTGTGCGGGAGCGCCATACCCTGTGCACGTTAAAGAACACGCTGGATGGCCTTGACGGGAGGCTACCATCTGTCTCCCAACAGCTGTTCCAGTGGGTCCCCTCCCCCAACCTTCTCTGAGCCTTCGGGGTCCATGTGACCTGGCCATTTAGCCCATGGTGTGCAAAAAAGTGCCGCTCAGAGGTAAAACAACCCAACAACCCAACCCAACTGGTTGGTCCTCCATTGCCCATGGCTGCTTAAGGATGATGATACAATATTCTTATTTTAATTTGTTAGAACTGTGCAAAAAAACGCTTTTTAGAGAAACCATGAAATTATCTCTAAAAATTTTAAAAATCCCTTTAACTTCCCCCAAAAAACTTACACCCCCCTGGATTACACCCCAAATGCTAAAAAAAATCTAGATCAAGGGGGAAACCCCCAATCTAGCAACAATACCTCAGCGGCACTGTTAATGCACGTGTTCCCCATGTCTGCTGACGAGAAGGGATATATCCTTCCATCAATCAACTAACAAGAATATAACCGAGAGCACCGGAAATGAACCGGAAGTCGTATTGTCATAAAGGACGTCCGCTGCCTGATAAGAGCTACAAAGAAAAAAAAATCAAAAATCAGCAAACACTTAGAAAATCCTATTCCTGGTTGAGGTTGTTTTACCTCTTAGCGGCACGTTTTTGCACACCATGGGCTAAATGGCCAGGTCACAAGGACCCCGAAGGCTGAGAGAAGGTTGGGGGAGGGGACCCTCTGGAACAGCAGTTGAGAAACAGATGGCAGCCTCCCGTCAAGGCCATCCAGAGTGTTCTTTAACGTTGGATTGTTTTACCTCTGAGCACGTTTTTGCACACTATGGGCTAAATGGCCAGGTCAAAATGACCCCGAAGGCTCAGAGAAGTTTCGGTGAGGGGACCCACTAGAACAGCTGTTGGGAGACAGATGGTAGTCTCCCGTCAACGCCATCCTGCGTGTTTTTTAATGTTGGGTTGTTTTACCTCTGAGCGGCACTTTTTTGCACACCATGGGCTAAATGGCCAGGTCACAAGGACCCCGAAGTCTCAGAGAAGGTTGGGGGAGGGAACCCACTGGAACAGCTGTTGGGAGACAGATGGTAGCCTCCCGTCAAAGCCATCCAGCGTGTTCTTTAACGTGCTCATGGTATGGCTCTCCCGAACACGGGGTCACGGTTTAACGTCCATCCGACGGACGACGGGATTTCCAAGCCCATCGGTGCTCCCTACTGACCAAGGGCAGGACGAGGTTTTGCAGGAATAAATCTCAACGCTGACGAAGCTGGGATTCGAACCTGAGAACTGCATATTACGAGTATGACGCGCTACCGACTGAGTCACTCCCGCCCCTTACAGGCCAGGTGTTCTAACAGCTAAACTTGACATGATTTTTTCCTCCCAGCAAATTATGACTACATAGCTTACCATTTTTTGTCGCTCATAGCGACACCTATGATCAGCAGCGGGCAAGCTAACTAGCTTTCCCGCTGCTGATCACAGATGTCGTGCTTTTTCTATTTAATATTGAATTTATTATGCTGTTAACGTGGTATATGATAATTATTCCATCATTTTTTGAGCAAAAGTATTTATTGAATTCTATGTTTACAAGTAGTTATATGGCTCAAAATTCAAAATTACTCTCAAAAGCAATGCATTTAGCATCTTATTGCTTTAGTTGGTATGTAAAAAAATCAGAAATCAGGATTGATGGATATCAAATATTTAAAATTAACCGTGAAGTGAGCTAAAAACACAAGCAAAATTTTGCTAACATAAAGTCCAGCAGCGGGTAGAAATTTAATTTTTTCTCAAAATATATTTTCTTAAGTAATTTATAATAAAAAAAAGCCCTTTTAACGGAATTGGGTTTCGAAATGTGTTTTTATCTCGCTTTAGAAATATAAAACCCATATAGGTAACCGTTTCGCTTTGTGATCTCTGTCTGTCCATTTGGAGATATCAAACTGTTTTTCGTTCATAGAAATAAATTAAAAGTTCCTTTCATGTTGGATAGGAATTAATGGAAACATATTTTTTATTCAAGTTCAAAATTTCACACATACTGATAAATAAATCCAAAAAAATTTCATACGTAACAGAAATTTTATAAAAAAAAAACGTCAAATGGAGGTTAAAATTAAAATTTCCGCGATTTCATTTTCACGTTACAGTTTAAATTCTGGCAACACCTTAAAAAATTATACTCTTTGGTAGTTAATGCAGTCGTCTTTCCACAAAAAGTCGCATGATACGTTCCAAAAAAAAAAATGTGACTGAAGGTAAAGATCTCAATCAAATTTTTCTAAATCTCGATTTTCCGATACCATTCATTTAGTAATTATAGAGTTATAGAAGCCAGAATTCTAAGGTACAGTCGCTCAAAAAAGTATCCGAACATTATGGTTAATTACAGAATTGAGAAAAAATATCTGGCAACGATTTTTTTTTGAAATTAGTGATGTGACAACCTTCGAGTACTGTACAGTCACTCAAAAAACTATCCAAACACTATGGTTGATAAAAGAATTCAGAAAAAATCTCTGGCAACGATTTTATTAGAGATTAGTGATCTAGCAACCTTCGTGTCACGTGACACGAAGGTTGCCAGATAACTAATCTCTAAAAAAATCGTTGCCAAATATTTTTTCTGAATTCTGTAATCAACCATAGTGTTCGGATTTTTTTTGAGCAACTGTAATTCTTTGAGTGGTATTGCTTTTGTTAAATATTCTGTTTTCCAACGGTCTAAATATTGAACGTATATTATTAAAAACCGAGCTTTAGATTTTCTGATCTGACTTCAGTCTAGTAAGTAAAGTCCTAAATGATAGTGTTATGTTAACTATTAAATCAATGGGCATGTCCTTTTAAAAATTCGTAAATATTTTTTTTTAAAAGTGGTTTTGCTCTGGTTTTGAGCTCAAATCACACCATATTCAATTTTTTTCGGGATAATTCTTTACTGTGTTTTATATTGATTAACAAGGTATGCAAAGCTTCTTTTCAAGTTATGTTCCACCGCTAGTTCTCGAATTATAAAACGAAACTTTTTTTCGTACCATGGACACATTTAGAAGAGGAAAAACTATTTGAAATTGTTCTATCTTCAGAATTACAAAACAAACTAGCAGCTGCAACTATTTTAATAAAACTACCACTACGAAAGCAATTTTGTTGACTATTATTGAGTTTTATGGGTGACACGAAAAGCGCGACGAATTCAATCCTGCCGCTGTTGCTAGTATTTATTGTGTAATGAAATATTTGTAACCTCAATCGATTCCAGCCCCTACTGCTCCTAAACAGTCATTAGAAAAAACGGATGATGTTGCGGTAACTGTCAGCAGCGTGCTTGGAGAAGAGAGCCCAACTGGAGTCTGGAAGGTAATCCCAAGAGTGGCCACAAGAGCAACTTCAAATAGGAGCGATGCAGCAGAAGAGACGTGTTTGTCATATAGATCATGGCAAAAGCTAATTTCCTGAAATAGAATTTCCTCTTACACCCTCCTCAGTTTCATTTTGAGTTGTTTTCTTCTTTTATTCACAAACTCGAAAGAGAGCAGAGATGGAAATAAAGAATTGAATATGTAACTGCATTAAACCTTGGGAACAAACACACCGTGATGTATTTATGTAAATGTTTGCGGGAAAGTTTCTTGCATTTTAAGTAGTAGAAGTTTTTTGGAGACTTTTAGGTGAAAGAATTTAATGTAGCTGTTCGTTTCACAATTAAGGAAAATAGATTCCAAATGTTAAATTATTCTACCCTAGCTCAGTTCACTAATTCAGTTAACTAAATAATGAATTATAACTAAACGCATTGTATTTATCAGCACGTTTCACTTGGATTAATGGAAAGCAATTTCGTACATAAATTATATATCGTAGATATTTTAAATCCTTTTTTTTTTTGTTAATAAAAATAAAAGATGTAAAAAATTCGGGTTTTCGAAAAATATTCCGTTTGCTATGTATAAAGCTGCATTTCTAGCTTCTTAAGAAATTTTTTAAAGAAAATAAAACTTTATAATTAACTGTATTAGAATTTGTAATGCAAATTTTGTTCAGAAAACTACATATTGTTATACAAATACATAATATTATACAAACTATTAATCATCATTATAAGTTAGAAAATTGACCCTTGAATTTTACATATTTTTATAATTAATTAATTAATACTTCCAAATATAATTTATTTGTGGATAATTAAGTTATATTTTCGACAAATTAATGAATAAAAATTTCATAAAGATTAACTTTAAATTTTTATGATGAACTCTCGTATTTCAAAGGTATATTAAAGTGTCATCGTCTAATAATATTTTTATATTAAACTTAACCTAAGAAAAAAAAATTTTAATTCTATTAATATCTGGGCACTTTGTATAAAAACGTAATAGTAGTTTTCGGTAAAAAAATGTTTTTTAGCCGTCAGATTTCTCTTTCTGTTTACATATATTAAAATTCTAAAATGAAAAATTAATTTTTATAAAGTTTATTTAACAAATACGTAAACAACGAAATCGAACTTAACAGCCGTTATTTTTTTAAAGAAACATTTAAATAAAATTCTAAATATCGATTCAATGAACTGATAATTAGAAATCTTTTAAAACGAATGAAATGTTGAAACCACTTTTAAAAATACTACTCTTTTTCTGTAAAAGCTGATTGCGTTATTTTTAACGTAAAGAAATCTTCAAAATTCTATAAATTTCTGAAAGCTTTTCTGTTGTCCACGATCAAAGAAAGAGCAGTTTTTCTTTGCTCTAAAGTACCAAGTGCTCTGCCAACGTCTAGAAATATTTTAGTCTTTTTATGTGCAGCATATGCAGACTCAACTAAAACGCTTACACACTGAAATAATTTTCTGATCTGACTTTCCATGAAAAAACAATATTCTTTCACTATTTAATTATTGAAACTGGAATACTTAACTTAGAAAAAATTTTCTTAGAATTCCATCTTCTATACTTCTATAAACAATGACTAAATATTATAGAAAATATCGAAGTTTTTCAAATACAAAATTTTATTACAAAATTAGATTCAGAATTTTAATCTACCTTCAGTCACATCTACTAATTTCGAAATCAAAAGTTTTTGAATTCTAAAATTAAAAATAATTGAAATCTAAAGAAATCAATGCAAGTAACTTCCAAGCATATTTACTTTAGTTAATGATTTGCTATAACAGTTCTTTATGTTTCAACTGATATTTTGAGTATATTCTTAAGAGCAGCAATGTTGCTATTAAATGCTCCACCTTTCACGGGTTGGGTTGTTTTACCTCTGAGCGGTACTTTTTTGCACACCATGGGCTAAATGGCCAGGTCACAAGGACCCCGAAGGCTCAGAGAAGGTTGGGAGAGGGGACCCACTGGAACAGCTGTTGGGAGACAGATGGTAGCCTTCCATCAAGCGTGTTCTTTAACGTGCACAGGGCCACGGCTTAACGTCCCATCCAACGGACGGCGGCCTTTTCAAGCCCATCGATGTCCCCTACTGACCATGGGCAGAGCGGGAAATTTTGCCGAGATAAATCTCAACGCTGACCCAGCTGGGACTCGAACCTGGGAACTGCAGATTACGAGCCTGGCGCGCCACCCACTGAGCCACCCCCATAATTAATTATTTTTATAATAAATAATTAGTTATTAAGAGTTCATCGAGATTTAAACGTAATTAATATTCCTTTAAAAATTTCCACCCACTCTTTGAAATATACCTATGGTCACTATAAAATGACGGCATCAAATATAAAAGGAAGGGTAATCGGGGTCATAGATCTCGGAAAACACCTGAAATTTCATCTCCGGTGTGTTCTTTGAAGTTAAACCGTGATCTATGAGGCGTGAAAATTCGTGTCTAGTGGTGTTTTGGGTTGCAGATCTCGAAAACGTTACGAAATTTCGGATCCGGAGGGTCCTAGAGGTCAAAGGTCAAATTGAGATCTTTCCGTGCTAGAGAACAAAAAATTGGTTCCTGTGGGTGTTGTCAGTTGCAGACCTAGGAAATGTTGCGAAATTTTGAAGGCAATGGGTCTTTCGAGGCAAAGATGAAATTCGGTATAGCAGTACTGCAGAGGTAATTTTTTGGGCAGTGCAACTCAGAAATGAGAGGGTTGGGTTTTATCTAAGAGCGGCACTTTTTTGCACACAAAGAGTAAATGGCTAGGTCACAAGGACCCGAAGTCTCAGAGAAATGTTGAGTGAAGGGACCCACTGGAACAGTTGTTGGGAGACAGATGGTAGCCTCCCGTCAAGGCCATCCAGCGTGTTCTTTAACGTGCACAGGGTATTGTTCTCCCGCACACTGGGCCACGGCTTAACGTCCCATCCGACGGACAGAGGCCTTTCCAAGCCCATCGGTTTCCCTTACTGACCGTGGGCAGGGCGGGAGCTTTGCGGAGATAAATCTCAACTCTGACCCAGCTAGGACTGGAACCTGGGAACTGCAGATTACGAGCCACCCCCGCCGTTTTCTGCAGCAAGCTACAAGAGAGTGTTGATAGTAGATATCAAGAATGAAGTGTAGAAGATACCAGGATCACCCACCTTTTTGCCAATAATAACAGCTGGAGGTGTTTCAGCGTGATCGGATTGCAGAGTTTTGTGAAGCCAGTTGGTCCATCCACTGTATTGCTCCACATGTGAGCTGGGATGCAAGTAGTTTTGATGTTATTGGCACCATCATCTCACAAGATATTCACAACCATCACAGAGGGTCAGGTGCTGCCAGACAATCAACCACTGAATTTGCAGGTATTAGCAGATCCAATCGCAACTATATCTACCTTTCGATGAACTATAATTGCTGTTATGGAAATTCTCATCATGACTAGGACAATTTCCAGGAGAGTGGTTGTAGATTTAACACCATTGCATAAACTGACTTTGACTACTATGCATCACTGTCCGGCTTGGGTTAAAACCTGGAATGAGAGATGGCAATGCTGTGTATTCAGCAATGAATGACATCGCCATTCTTCATTCTGAGTAGCTCTAACTACATCCAATTTAATATTCCCAATCATCAAACAGTCAAATGCCAAACAGGTTAGAAATTCAGGCACTAGACAATAATCTGTTTGCCAAAAATTAAGGTCAGAGGTCCTACTGAATGTTTAAGGGGCATATTTTATCTGAAATGAATGCCCATTAAAAAACTTAACACAAACTAAACTTTAGTTACTTATTATTCTGCACAAGAATAACTGATTCATATCAAATAAAACTATTTATATCAAACTCATTAAAAAATCATAGTAGAAAACTCATTAGTAGAAAACTCCATAAATTCAGCATTAGCTAGAAAACCATAAAATAAATACCCCCTCATGCAGCTGCTTGCCACAGAGGTCTGACAGGAGCCTGTCAGTTTATATGCTATAGTAGAAGCTCAAACTGAACCACTGACTCTCGCACAGAGTTGAGGTCCACTGAGCTTAATTACTAGTAGCTAACTGCTCAGCTAGAGTTTCTAACAGCAACTGTTTCTTAAGAATGCTGGCTGACAGGTGCCTGCAATCACGTCAGTAAGCCACATTATATAACTGATTGTGGTGTCATGGATGACACCAGCATTTGTGACCTAAGCACTCGCACTGCCAATGGCAGTTAGCATCACTCAACCGAAATAAGTTTCGGGGTGGCTCAGTCGGTAGCACGCCAGGCTCATAATCTGTAGTTCCCAGGTTCGAGTCCCAGCTGGGTCAGCATTGACATTTATCTCCACAAAACTCCCCGCCCTGCCCACGGTCAGTAGAGGTCACCAATGGGCTTGGAAATGCCGCCGTCCCACGGAAGGTACGTTAAACCGTGGCCCTGTGTGTGGGAGAGCCATACCCTGTGCACATTAAAGAACACGCTGGATGGCATTGACTGGAGGCTACCATCTATCTCCCAACAACTGTTCCAGTGGGTCCTCTCCCCCAACCTTCTCTGAGCCTTTGGGTCCATGTGACCTGGCCATTTAGCCGATGGTGTGCAAAAAATTGCTGCTCAGAGGTAAAACAACCCAACCGAAATAAGTTGATGCAACTTAGAGCTGATAAGAAGGGGAATGGTAACTGGTTTAATAAAAAGGGTAAGAACCCAAATAATAATTATAATATAAATAAAATAACTGGTTAAGTAAAGCAAAAGTGCCATAACAACAGGTGCAGCTGAGCCTCACAGTGGTGTTTGGTTGTGGTTTTATGGCACATTGGCAACTTAGGCCATAATGTGCCAAACAAGGTGCAAAGAACATAAGTAAAAAACAAAGTCATGCAATCCACAACCAAAGTTAAAATGCAAAGACAAAACAATAAAACTCAAAGGTAAAATACAAAAAACAGCAATGGGAGTATAGTACCCATAGATGACAATCACAGCGTCACCTGCTGACTTTTTGAAGATGATAAATCAATAAATATTTTGCGGAAAAAATTTTCGCCATTACTCAGTGCAATATATAAAGTAATAGTTGCCACCGTAGATCATCGATGGTGCCAACAGTTCGCCCGAAGATCTCGGTGAAGAGTTTAGTCTTAAATTGCGGAAAAAAGACAGAGTTGGCATTAGTTCAATGGAGGAATACTCTGGCGTGTTTCTGGAGAGATGCGGGCTTATGTCACGTATGTCGGCGAAAATTTTTTCCGAAAAATATTTATTGATTTATAGTACCCATACAATAAAAAAAGCAACAAATGAAAATATCAAAAACATAAAAACGTTAAATGCAATTAAAATACCCAGTAAAACGTAAATAGGAAAAGAAGTCAGAGGATAAAAAATGTACGAGTGTAAGAGGCTCGGAAGGTGAAATGGAAGTTAAAACTGACATTCCATGTTAAATGCATGGCATTCAATTAATCTGTTTCATGGATAAAATGGTGTCAAGAAACACATTTAGGTTCTTTGTTCGCCCATAGGAAAATGAATGTGCAATAAACAAATGACCTAAGCAGAGTAAAGTACAACTTCCTTCATGTGATTCCTGCAGAAGCATGACTGCCACGGTTTGACAATAGATTTTATCTCAAAAAGTTTGTAATTATTCCAACCACTATCTCTGCCACTGTGCCTGAAGCTCAGTGAAAAAACACTGCCGGAAGTTACAGTATGGAACTGGCAATGGAGCATCAGATAAGGGGTATGGCCGATTTGGCCGCAGCATCTACCAAGTCTGCCATGTCTTGGCCTAACGAATCGTTTGGCAGCCACTACCATATGATGCAACTGCTGTTGGATCTTGAAAAGAACCTGGTGAAGTCGCTTCCTCACCAAGATCAAAGTCTATAGTGAGCTAACAGAGTCGATGTAGAGGACACACTAACGATGCTTAGCCACTATGTGGTCTAAGGAAAGGCTGATAGCATGCAACTCTGGTTGGTTGTTTTACCTCTGAGTGGCTTATTTTGCACACAATTGACTAAATGGGCAGGTCACAAGGATACCGAAGGCTCAGAGAAGGTTGGGGGAGGGGACCCACTGGAACAGCTGTTGGGAGACAGACATGTCAAGGCCATCCAGTGTGTTTCTTAACGTGCACTGGGTATGGCTCTCCTGTACACAGGACCATGGCTTAACGTCCCATCCGACTGCAACCTTTTCAAGCCCATCGGTGTCCCCTACTGAACATGGGGAGGGCAGGGAATTTTGCGGATATAAATCTCAACGCTGACCCAGCTGAGACTCAGGAACTACAGATTACAAGCCTGGCACAGTACCAACTACCCCCATCCCATACTAGAGATGAGTTTGGCTCAGGCTTTGATGAGCTGAACCTTAGCCTGGATGACAGGGTGGAAATAAAAACTTTCTAAGGCTTTAAAAATTAAAACTTAATTTACAAGAAAGGTAATTTTTTATTATACTTTTCATACATAACATCATAAGTTTTTTGGATCAACTGATTTTACCACTTATTTCTTCTAAAAGTAAGCCGCACAAGAAAAGAAAAAATGTGTTCCACAATACATATCGAAAGAGTGCATAATCAGTCTCAGCCAATCTTATTCTCCCATAGTCCCCACCATGACACATTGTGGTAATCTTGGCATAACCAAGACAAATAGATTATTCTCATACAAATAGAGTTCAAAATACAAACCAAGAAATTTTAAGAGATAAAAAAATTAGAAAATATAATATTAATAGATATTGCACAAAGTAAGATATATTTTATGGGTAAGCTCTCAAAGGTTATGCTGTGGACTCTCTCTTCATCTGCCTTGACAGGTGAGCTCAAACATAATTTAAATTTCTAATCTTTCTCATATGATTAAAATGTGTTAAGTAGTTAAAATAGTGTCCCCAAACTCACGCTTAGGTTCGCCATCCACCCATAGATGAAATGAATGTATAAAGAAACAAATGATCTAAGCGGAGCTAAGTATAGCTTCCTCCTTGCAATTACTGCAAAAACAGAACTGCCAGAGTTTAACAATAGGCTTGATCTCGAAGAATTTGTTAAAGATCTGTTGCAACCAAGATTGTCATGTGCCTGGAGCTCAGTAGAAAAACACTGCCAGAAGTCCAAGTATGGATCCAGCAGTACAGAGTCGGACTTAACAGCAGCGTCTCCCAAGCCACTGCCCCCGATTGTGATGTGAGTAGGTGTCCAACAGTAGAGAATGGTGGCAGTGACTAGCAAACAATGGAGCTGTGAGACCAATGCCTCACCAAGAACAAACCCTGTAGTGAGCTAAGCGAGGCAGTGTAATGCACACACTGACGATGATGCTTAGCCACTATATGATCAAAGGCAATACTACCTTGATTGAAAGCCACCCAACCTTTGCACCATGTCACAATGGTTATCCTAGTGAGCCATGTCATGTGTGCTACCTTAATGCTGCTGAGTGTAGCCCACGTATAATACACGTTTGGAATACCTATAAACTAGGGCACTTTTCTACATAAAAGATTAAATTATTCAGTAATTTACACAGTAAGCTTTTGAATGATATTGTGTGGAAATAAACATACATAAGTTGTCTTAAAACTAGGCTTAAATTACTTTTGCTCGTGAAGCTGAGGACTTGAGTAGCTAAATCAGTTAAGAGAAATTAATGTCCATTAGGTGTATTTCTAATGTAAAGCTGTGAATAATAATAGTAATGCACATATAAAAATTGTTTCAGCAATTATGCAAATAGTTTTCTGAAAATAAGTTCACAGAAAATTAATCTTTTCAAATGTTGTGCTCGGGGTACTTTTGATCAAACTGATTTTTATGCAGTGTTAACTACTTATTTTTTTAGTCATTATATATATACCTATTTTCATTTTGCATGTATTTAAAATTAAATAAAACAAGTGAAATATTAATAGCAATATTTAAAAGCTATGGCATAATTACTTTGTATTAATTTCAGTAAAATGTAATATCTAAACTACATATAAATTAGGCAGAATAAGTGGTAGGAAATTTCTGTGAAAATGTTTATATGGAAAGCAGCTGAATGTTTTTAAATTCCTCTTAACTTGAAATTATCGGCACCTTCCACTATGTACATGTCATCACCATCAATATGATTCATTTGAATCACAAATTTTGATAAATTCTACTTATTTATTCATATATCTACATATCTAGTAGTATCTATGTATGTGTCATTACTTGGTTTAATGTCTACCAAATATGTGAATTACTAATTTTAGCATTTACTTCTTGCACCTATACTGGATATGCTATCACTTTATTTTGGTGTCTACATTTATTAACTTTAATAACACTTTTCAATTACATCCAAGTATTTATGGTTTGTCATTACTTAATGCATACATTTATTTGAAATTACTTAATTTCAGGAAATCATGATGCACATGACATAGTTTTGCATATATCAGCAAATATGTATAAGTTGCATGATGAACATTTAGATAACTCAATATTTCTAAACAAAGCAATGATATAGCAAACATATTTTCCTATATAAGATTTATTTAGATTAGATACATCTCTAGACAGGGCCGTGCCGTGTTATGATACAGAGAGGCGACCGCATCAGACGGCACAGTAAGGGGGCGGCATAAGCAGCGATATCAAAATACAATTTGAACCATTCAATAATTAAAAATCTTTACGCAACGCTTTTCTATATTGGTATATGTTATTCCGATATTAATGTATACGATTTATGATTTATCGTACGCCTCTGCCTAAGCGCTTTCGGTACCCTTTGATCTCGGTTTCTGGTGCATCGTTGGCGAGCGCTCGACGAAAGACTTTTGATCTGACAGCGCGAAGCTATTATTTTTGTTTGTAATATACCGCGGCCGCTCCTAAAAGCTGAGGCGGCAATTATCACAAAAGACAATTGCACGTGTTACGTGTTGATAGTTCTGCTTTGAGCTTATAATTATTGACAATATTTGATTTTAATGTTAGTTTGTCATGAGAAGTGGCAAGTGGCTGTGCTGTATTTAAATCAGATATATATCTGTATCAGTATAATATTTGTGCATTTATACTAATTCAGTTTTTTTGTTTAAAAAGTAGATCACGTAAGAGAACGTATATGAATATAATATACATATATTATATATATTATATTCATGTACGTTGAAGTGGAGACAATACAATAACAAGTTAAAGAAAGGCATATGTCAAAACGGCTGCTAGCTGTCAATTTGACAGATATTCGTTATCTATTTGTTATGTTCTGTTACCTACAAATCTTACTAGCTTTGCAACTCATTTCTATCGTTATTTTATCTACCTTATTTTAATAGCATGATAAGCATCAGTATATTTAATCATTTTCAATGACCCCCCTCCCCCTCCCGTTGCATCTTTGCGAAGGACTGTGAATTTTTATTTAATATTTTTATTACAGTATGGAACAGAAAAGGAAAAATTGTCTGGAAGTCAATATAAAAAGAAACGCTTAAAGAAAGAGGAACACGGAAGAAAGCTAAGCTATGTTATGAAGGAATTCTTAGTACAAAAGTCCTGTTTAGATGAGCCGTCAACATCCACAGCGACTGCTTTGGATTTGGCAAATAAAAACTCAGTGCCGCCCCAATCACTTCCAGAAGAAGTTGTTGAAGACAGCCAAGAAATAACACCATCAGAAGTTCATCCAGAGCCGGGTAGCAGTAGCAGCCAGCAGATATTAAACGAAATTCCTTCTGATCCTGCATTATGGAATGCTTTCTGCATGTCATCTGAAACTCGTCAAATACTGGTTGAGAGGGGTCCACATCAAATTAAAGAATTCGAGTTTCCTATTAATAAAGGAAGGCGTAGATTTTCCCCCTCGCATTATTTGAAAGTGTTGAGCAATAGTGAAGTCGTTGAGAGAAGTTGGTTGATTTACTCTGTTGCTTTTGTTGTATATTATTTGATAATTCGTCTGCTATTAATGACTGACCCAAAAAAGATTATTCTGACTGGGGAAATCTTATAAGAGCCCTCACAATGCACGAAAAGTCTGTAAATCACAGAAATGCTTTTAGAACATGGAAAGAATTGGACATTCGATTAAAGCAGAAAATAACTATTGACGCTGAATATCAACGAATTATGGATATGGAAATTCAGCATTGGAGAGGAGTTCTAAAAAGAATTATGTCAATAATTAGACTATTGGCCTCACAATGCTTAGCTTTTCGTGGAACAACTGAACATTTGTTTCAGCCTAATAACGGAAACTTCCAAAAGTTGGTAGAATTGCTTTCCGAGTTTGATCCAGTTATGGAAGAACATATCAGGAGAGTTCAACGTGAGTCTGATAAATGGTCTGTGTCTTATCTAAGCAATAATATACAGGATGAATTGATAAATTTGATGGGAAATGTATTTTTAAGCAAAATTGTCGAAATAACAAAAATCGCTAAATATTTTTCGATAATTGCCGATTGTACCCCAGACGTAAGTCATTGAACAGCTCTCATTAACAATAAGAGTTGTCACTTTAAACTCCATTCAAAATAAATATTATGAAATTGAAGAATTCTTTATTGGTTTTTTTGAAGCTAGTGATTCAACCGGAGGGGGTTTGACAGAACTTATTCTGACACATTTGGAAAAGTTAGGTTTTGAGTTAAAGTGGCTTAGAGGACAAGGCTATGACAACGGAGCTAATATGAAAGGAGTAAGAAAGGGTGTACAAAATAGAATACTTGAAAAATATCCAAGGGCGTTTTATGTGCCCTGCGCATGTCATTCTTTAAACCTAGTTGTGAATGATGCAGCGTCTTCTACAGAAACAACTTTTTTTTTCTATTGTACAAGAACTTTACACTTTTTTTTCTGGTTCTACAAAGCGTTGGGAAGTGCTAAAAAATATGTTTTACAATTAACTCTAAAACCATTGAGTGCTACTAGGTGGTCAAGCACAGTAGATGCGTTAAAACCTTTACGATTGCAACTTTGCGAAATCTATGATGCATTATTCCAAATAATAGAACACATCAACAGAGATGCAGAAACTAAAGTTAAAGCAAGAGGGTTAGCAAAAAATATTAAAAATTACAAGTTTATATGCGGTGTAATTCTTTGGTATGATATTTTATTTGAAATAAATTCAGTGTCGAAGCTATTGCAATCTGTAATTATAAATTTGTCAGATTGTGTAAGGATGTTATCAGAAACCATACAAAAAGTGAAAAGTTATAGACAATCTGGATATGATCAGATGAAAATTGCTGCTAATGAGATTGAGAGAATCTTGAATGCAGTGCAGAATTTCCTGCCGAAACTGAAGTTAGAGCCAGAAGGAAAAAGCGTCAATTTGACTATAAAGAAGCTGTCGATCATCCCTTAACATAGGAGAATAAATTTATAATAAACTTTTTCAATTATATTCTGGACATTACCCTTAATTCTCTGAATGAACGATTCACGCTTCTGGAAACCCATAGCAAAAATTTTCAGTTTTTATGACATTTTAAAACTCGGGGATATAGATGACAAAACGCTAGAAAATTATTGTACCAGTCTCCAGTCTCCAGTCAGATATAAATGCAAATGATCTTCATGAAGAATTACGTGATGTATCCCGAATGCTACCATATTCTATGAAACCTTTGGATGTTTTAAATTATTTGTGCCAAAATAAATTAATTATTTTGTATCTGAATACTGTTGTAGCTCTGAGAATTTTATTAACACTCCCTGTCTCTGTAGCTAGTGGGGAAAGAAGTTTTTCCAAATTAAAATTAATAAAACACTACTTAAGAAGTTCAATAAGCCAAACAAAACTTAGAAATCTGTCATTAATTTCTATTGAATCTACATTGGCTGCCACTCTAGACTACACATCCCTAATTAACGAATTTGCTAAAGTTAAAGTTAGAAGGGTAAAATTGTAGTAGATTGTTGTAGTTGATATCGTTATTTTAAAGTAGTTTATATTTTCAAATTAAGAACAATATTCGTACATTTTGTGCAGTTTTTTTTTAAATCACAATCGGAGGTTATTTTAAAGAAAAGAACATTTAAGGGGCGGCATTTCGAAGACTTGCATCTTAATGAGAAAATCTACCGCACGGCCATGTCTCTAGATATTATGTGTGTTTTTCAGAATTTGTGAATGTCTAGCCATTCTGTGGCTGAGTGGTTAGTGCACTTGGCTACTGATCTAAGGGACCTGGGTTTGAGTCCTGGATAAAGAATGGATGTTCTTGTCGTTTTCCTGTTGAGGTCCTGCCATCCTCACAGACCTTCTACTATGGAATATAAACTGGCAGGCTCCTGAAAACCTCTGTGGCAAACAACTGCTTTGGGGGGGGGGGGGGGTATTTATTTATATTTGTGTGTATGTCATCAGTCTACATATTTATCTGAATCCCCATTTTTTGCTATATTCTGTTTGTTTATTGACGTATCTGGAAGTCTATCTCCATGTGTTAGTGTATACCATTTATCTGAATCCCTAGTCTTGGTCAGTGTCATCATATATAAAAAGAAGAAAGTTTGTTTGTTTGCATGTTTGGGTGTCTATCGGCTTATGCACTCAGCCCCCAGAAGAGCAAGAAGCACCAAACTTTGATATATATAGACTATGTACAAATTCGCTGGGGTCAACCAACATTGTGGTGGGTGGGTTTGAATTTTTCAAAATCCCCATAGACTTAACATTAAAGCATGAAATTTATTCAAAATAACCATTGCCACCAATAATTTTGAAAAACGGAATACATCAGACTAAATTAATATCTAATTTCCCGTGATTAAACATCAACTATTGAAAGTTATTGAAAATAACTGTTGCCACCTTTAAATTTAAAATAATGAATGCATCAAACTAATTTCTGTAGGTATCGAAGTCATTCTAATTTAGCACGAGCAAACACGATTCTTTGTTGAAATGAAAGCTTCAAAAACTAAATTCGTATCGGAAGTTGAAATCATTAACTTAATTTGAAAAATATTCAAAAGCTAAGTATATACATATAATTAATAAATGATTTAAATATTACGCTAATAAATAATTTTATTTAATAGTAATTTTTCAGTACCTTTACTTTTTTATGCACCTCAGACCATAGTTAATTTTTTTTTGCTATAAAGTTACATATGCCTAGCAAATTGTATCTCAGGAACTCTGGTGGGTAAGAAGTGATTTGAAAAGTTCGATTATCTGAGCGAGGAAATTTCCCTTTTTGGTTTAGAAACTTGACGTGGGGTGGATTATGGGTACCTCAAACTATGTCAATTTCTTTTCTGCCCTAAAAGAAAAATTTTAACCCGAGGACCTGGTTTGGCTGTTTTACCTCAGAGCGGCACTTTTTTGCACCCAATGGGTTAAATGGCCAGGTCACAAGAACCCCTAAGGCTCAGACAAAGTTGGGAAGGGGACCCACTGGAACAGCGGTTGGGAGACAGATGGTAGCCTCCCATCAACGCCATCCAGTGTGTTCTTTAACGTGCACATGCTATGGCTTAACGTCCCAGCAGCCTTTCCTACACCATCAGTGTCCCTTTGACTGTGGGCAGGGAGGGGAGTTTTCCGGAGATAAATCTCAATGCTGACCCAGATGGGACTCGAACAGGGGAACTACAGATTACCAGTCTGGCACACTATCGACTGAGCAACCCCCCCCCCCCCCTCCCCCAGGAGGAGATCTATTTTAATGCTATATATGTGAAATTAAAGCTTATGACTTGGGTAGTGCCATCTACTCTACATTTTAGAAAGTTTCAGGTCCCGGGCAACGCCGGGTAAATCTGCTAGTATGTTAAAAAACACTTCTCATTTTTTGGAAAGCACTTAGTTTAGAAACTTGTCAGAGTGGCTAGTGTGCTTGGCTACTTGATCTAAGGGACTTGGGTTCGAGTCCCGGATAAGGCATGGATGTATGTGTCGTTTTTCTGCTGAGGTCCTGCCATCCTCTCAGACCTTCTACTGTGGCATATAAACTGACAGGCTCCTGTCAGACCTCTGTGGCAAGCAGCTGCTTGAGGGGGTATTTTTTTTTCCTTGTTTTCTTTACTTATTAAAAGTATATGTCTCTCTGATTACGCTCATTTTGTGTTTTATTTACTAATCTTTTGTTCAGTCACTTATACGTTGTTTGTTTTTTCCAAGTTATTTGAGTATGTGATTTCAATAAATCATTCCTCTTGCTAATATTATTTAATTTTCAATATTTTTCCTTTACCTTTAAGAGCATTATATATTCTTTCATTTGAATAAGTATATATAATTTAATTGAATTACTCTTAATTTAGTTTATATTTCACATTTTGCCATCTTACCTTTAGGAGCTTTATGTATTTCTTTAATTGGTTAAGTATATACAACATAAATGAATCATTTCACTACTTTTACCTTTTTTCCATCAGATGGGCTGTATAATAATATGATTGATTATATATTAATCAACAAGAAATGGGATAGTTCTGTAAGGAATACTAGGTCATATAGGGAAGCTGAAATTGGATCTGACCATTACCTTGTTAAAAGTGTCTTGCAACTTAAACTTAAAAAGTGTTCTGCTAAGCTTAAAAAATTTACCTTTAATTCTGAAGCTCCTAAAGACCCAGTTATAGTTAAAGCTCACCATGATAGGTTACTTAGTCATTATGACAGTCAAGGTTTGCTTACTAATGAGGTTTGGGAAGAATGGGTCCATTTTAAACAGGCTTTTTTGGAAACTAAAAGTACACTTTTAGGAAAAAAGCAGCAGAGGAGGCAGAATTATTTGAGTGATAAGGCACTTGAGCTTATTTCAGAAAGTAAGAACTACAGGAATGTTCTTAATCAATCCCAACTACTCCTAATAGAAAGCATTACAGAGAGCTTAATAAACATGTGAAGGATCAGTTAGCTGCTGATAAGAATCTTTGGCAGAGAAAGCCAAGGAAGCAATTAGACAGCACAACAGCAGAGTTGTACAAGATAGTTAATGTTTTGTGTGGTAGAAAAAGGGCAGGTATTCAGGTTTTGAAGGATAAACAAGGTAAAGTTATAGAAGGTGAGGATTCTGTCATGATTAGGTGGGCTGAGCATTTCAGTGATGTTCTAAACAATGTGGTTAGTTCTACTCCCCCACTGTTTGTAATGATGATAGATGCATACTGGCATTAATGTTGGCCCTATTACATGGTCTGAAATGCTTTTGGCTGTTTCTAAACTTAAACTACATAAATCTCCAGGGGTAGATGAAATTACTACCGAAATATTTAAAGCTGGGAATGTTGCAGTTACCACATGGATGACTGAAATTTTGAATATCTTTTATGATAAGGCATGGTTCCTGATTTTACCAGAGCTTTTTTCTGCTGAGGTCCTGCCATCCTCTCAGATCTTCTACTGTGGCATATAAACTGACAGGCTCCTGTCAGACCTCTGTGGCAAGCAGCTGCTTGAGGGGGTATTTATTTATTTACTTTTTTATTATTATCCATATTTTTAGAAAAGATATCACAGTTCTTGTGATAACTATAGGGGTATCAGCCTACTTTCTGTTCCAAGTAAAGTTCTTTGCATTGTATTTTCTGTTCCAAGTTCTTTGCATGATTGTGCTTAATAGAATTAAGAATCTGGTTGGCAGGCAATTAATTGCATGATGAGCAATGTGGATTCAGAAGTGGTAGGGAATGTGCAGATCAGATATTTTCACTCGGGCACATTCCTGAAAAATGTTAAGTTTCAGATATTAGCTTTGTTGATTTCACAAGGCTTTTTACTCTGTTGATCGTCATAATTTGTGGTTGATTGAGAGATCGTATGGCATACCTACGGTGACCATACACCCTTTATTTAAGAGGACAGTCCTTTATTTCACTGCACTATCCTTTAGATTTATTTTTTTTTTCTAAAATGGCCATTTTGCCCTTTATTTTGTGAAATTATAGGTTATTATAGGTTTTTACCTATAAATACTAAAAAATATTCAGATTTAGAAAAAAAGCCAAAACATTGATGGCAACATATTTATAAATGCAATTCATAAATTTTACCAAAACTGCATTAATTATTTAAATAACTGGGACATCTCTTTCGTGGAAATGGAAGTATTTGAATGGATCCTACTACCAGTAACTGGAACTTAAATATCAATGACAGCGAACTATTTGATAGTTTCGTGTATTAAAAGTCATGTCACCAGTAAAAAGATCGACGAATGGCAACAAAATGACGAGTCCTGCCGACTAGATGAGTTGAAATTTTTAAATATTTCACAGATAAATACATATCTTTTAAAAATATTTTAAAAATCGTTGAATTTTGCTTATGTCTCCCTGGATCTAATGCCCGCACTGAACGAGTATTTTCATTAGTGAATAATATGTGGACCAGTGAAAAAACTCAATTAAAAATTGAAAAATTGAAAGCATGGATTTATATCAAATGCAACTTTGACATGAATTGTATACAGTTTTATGAATTGTTAAAACACAAACCTGATTTTTTTAAAAAGTTCATTCTTGCGAAATGTATCAAAATTAAATTTTTTAAGTAATAATATGATTGTTTAAAATGCTATGTATGTGCTTATATTTTATAATAAATGTTATGAAGCTTTTTAGTTTTAGTGAAACAAATAAACGCAACCTGCTTTTTTTTATTTTGAAACAATTTCTGATTTGTCCTTTATTTTCTCCAAAAAAATATGATCACTGTAGGCATACCACAGACAAGATAGTTAACATAATGAAAGCTCTCTATAATAACACTGAGCACATATGTTAGTTGGTAAGGTTTGTAGTAATTGATTTAGAATAACTTCTGGTGTTCAACAAGGGTGCATTTTGTCTCCTTTTCCCTTATTTATTCAGTATATGGAAGATGATGAACTGTATTTAATCAGGGTATGTATGTATTATTAGTATGATATTATTAGTTTGGTTATTGATTATGTGAAATTCACTGCAAGGGAAAGATTTTCATCATCCCTTGCAGTGATCAATATTTTTTTTTTGATTACTGATTGATTTGCATACCCTGATTGATTTGCATATCAATCAGGGTATGTATGTATTAGTAGTATGATATTATTAGTTTGGTTATTGATTATGTGAAATTCACTGCAAGGGAAAGATTTTGGCCTTAAATGATCTAGAGATCTGAAAATTTCTGAATTAGATTATGCTGATGATTTAGCTGTTTTGGCAAATGATGTTGATCAGATGAACTCTTTCATTCGAGCTGTTGATGAGACTGGCAGTAGAATAGGTTTGGTTATAAACAGTGATAAAACAAAAGGGATGAAAATTGGTCAGGCAGGCTGTGATTCAGTTAATATGAATGGTTGCAGTTTTGAACAGGTGTCACAATTTAATTATCTTGGGAGCTATGTAACAAATACCAGTGATGTGTGGCATGAGATTAACAGACGAATAGGGATTGCTGTAGGGACTTTTTAAAATCTATGCAGTATGGAGAAAAGGCACATACACCTAAAGACTAAAATTATACTGTATTTCTAGAGTAAGTTATGGTAGCTTCACTACCATAACTATGTAGTGCAGGACAGATATGCTTGGAGAACTAAATTACATGGTCTGGTTGGACTCCCATAGTCCATGGTTGATTGATGATGATGCATTTTTCTGCCTGGTATAACGAATAAAGGTTGAGTCCTCTCCATTCCCTTTATATTTTATAAAACTCTAATATAGTATATAGATATATCTGTATACATTGTTGCTTTGTTTAGCAGATATGATTTATCCAAATCACTTTTGTTCATTTTATACATGTTTGCTGACATGTGCAAAACTATATCATGTGTGTCATGACTTCATTTTACTGTGAATCATATATGTAATAGAAATGTATTGAAGTATAATTGTTAATTGCATTATCACAACTTTTTTTTACGCAATTTTTGCCTAAAATCATAGTCCATAAATTGCACATACTCTTATCATTGTATAGTGCATATTTTAGGGAATTTGTACTTTTCAATTTAAAAATGTTCCACTTATTCTTTGCATTTTCAAATCATATACTGCCACATATTTCACCACAGATGATTCCACTGATGTACCAGACTTCAAGCCATCTGTGAAGATGGGCAGGAAGTCAGGTTGCTCAAGCACAGAGGCTGGCAAAGAGTTGCTGGTACACACAGTTGGGTGTAAGTTTGGGTGGAAGATGGTCTGGGCAGAATCGTATAACTAGGATTGGTAGTTCAGTTTTGACTGGACAAGTGTACAGCAGAAGCAGAGCAAAGAGCACTGGTCCACTTCCCAAGAGACGGAGGAGAGGGCCTTGAGGACATTTAATGCCCATATGTACTTGGACCTGAGATAATGTATATATATAAATATAAATAATAATAACCCCCTCAAGCAGCTGCTTGCCACAGAGGTCTGACAGGAGCCTGTCAGTTTATATGCCACAGTAGGAGATCTGAGAGGATGGCAGGACCTCAGCAGAAAAACAACACTCACAACCATGCCTTACCCGGGGCTCGAACCCAGGTCCCTTAGATCAGTAGCCAAGCGTGCTAACCACTCAGCCATGGGACGACACTGAGATAATGTATGTACAACAAAAAGATCAATTTCAGGTCAAAGAGATCAAGAAACTTGGTCTCCTCCACAACTGGAATGATGGTACCTCCGAGCAGCAGTTCAGGGTCCAGATAAAGATTACATTTGCAGCAAAAGTGCATACAAGTGTTTCCTGTGAGAAACACCCATTAATCATTTCCCAAACTGAGAAAATGTTCAGGGCAGTTTACAGTTGTTTACAGACAACAAACGGCAGTTTACAGACTCTATTGCTGGATGATGAGCAAAAGATGCTAAAATCATAAATATATAGTCAGATGAATTTGTCGAGTAATGGAATTGACCTTGACAGCAAGAAGCATAACACTCAATACATTGCGATAGAATGCTGTTGACATGCACACAAAAGGACAAGAAGACAAAATTTTGTAAATGAAGATCAGCATGTGACCTCTCAAGCTAATGATCACAAAGAATGCCAAATCTCCTAGCCATGTTACACAATTTTTTGATTTTGTAGAATATGGACATCAGGTGTTCTCTATGTAAAAAAGAATTCCTGATTGCTGATTTGTGGAAGATTGGGTGGTCTGAGGTGGACTATTGCCTGCAAAAGTCACACCAGGTGGTGAAAAGAAGGTTGTGGTGTTCCAAATACCAGAAGCATCTGGCATTACGATTGTTTTCAAAACTTGGCACATGCAGTTCATCAATGCTATGGGATGGTAATTTGAAGCAAACTTGGGATCCTTTCGCAGTTTTGGGAAGGCTGAGACGATGGCCTACCACCAGGATCTGGGTACTATTCCTAGAGAAAAATGCAGTTTAAAAATCAGAGTAGCCGATCCTTAGTTGATATTTGAGAATGGCACAATGGACACTGTCTGGTCTGACAGCAGATGCACAGGAATAGTGCAGAGCAATGCAAAGCTCTTCTGGAGCTCTCCATTCATGTGGAAAGACAGCACAGAACATTCACCCTTTGCCACCAGGCAAGTCACACACAATGCTCTTCAGGTAATACTTACCTGAAGAGCATTGTGTGTGACTTGCTCTTCAAGTAAGTACATACCATCTTCATTCTCTAGGGAGTATGAAGATAAAGAAGAGATGGAGGAAAAAGATTCCACCAAAGTGTTGGCAGTTGCTTGAGGATCAGCAATTGCCTGTCCATTGTGTTCCATGATCGATAATGAGTGGAAAGTGTAGTTCCCACCCATCTTCAGACTTTATCGCACATGACCTCAGAATTGGTAATGCAGGTGATAGATGTACAATTTGATCCCAGATTACTTCTGGCTCTGCCACCAGACAAAATGGAAATTCACCCAGGGTGCTTGAAAGGTTCAAGGTTAGAAGATGTTGGATATCTCCAAAACATACCCCAAGCTTAGTTCTGGGCCTTACAAGCTGTAGTGCAGTTGGGATTCCATCGCATTTTTGGAAATCATGGAAACTGGGTCGAGGTTTGAGGAATAGTCAAGGCAGCTGCATGGATGACAAGAAATCATCATCTCCACCACTGCAGCATTGGTTGGCTCCTGGCTGACCGAGTGTTCATCAAACTCATAAAGGAGTTTGAAGCCACTCCAATCAGCGTAATGAAGCCTCCACTGGGAGATGCATGAAGGGTTGCACGAGTCCCCAAGAAAGATTGGGGTGGGGGTGGCTCAGTCAGTAGTGCACCAGGCTCGTAATCTGCAGTTCCCAGATTCGAGTCCCAGCTGGGTGAGCGTTGAGATTTATCTCTACAATAATTCCCTGCCTTGTCCACGGTCAGTAGGGGACACCGATGGGCTTGGAAAGGCCGCCATCTGTCGGATGGGACATTAAGCCGTGGCCCCCATGTGTGGGAGAAAGAACATACTGGATGGCCTTGACGGGAGGCTATCATCTGTCTCCCAACAGTGTTCTAGTGGGCCTCCTCCCCCAATCTTCTCTGACCTTTCGGGGGTCCTTGTGACCTGGCCATTTAGCCCATTGTGTGCAAAAAAGTGCCGCTCAGAGGTAAAACAACCCAACCTCATTGGGAGATCATACAGACCACAGGTAGGTGATCACTTACACATGGATTGTTCTTGGTTGCAAATAGAATCAAGGAGGAGCAGATGGGGGGGATCAATAGCATTTAATGTGCAGGTTGGGGAATGAAAGTATGTACTGATCCCAGTGTTCAAAAGGGAGAGTGAAGGATTCAGGAGCCATTGCTTAAGGACTATACCCCTCCCATTAGTGTAATTGGAACATACTAGTGTAAGTACTGCCCCAAAGTGGACTGTGTCTGTTGAAGTCTTCAATAAGAAGGAAATGGCAGCTGCAAGATAAGGTCAACAAGGTCTTTCCAGAAGATACTTCCAGGCAGTAGATAAACTGAACAGAGAGTCAATGAAAACCTCACAAAGAGGCAGGTGGCTACCACCTCTAAGTTGATAGCAAGGAGAATGAGTTGCAATGGAGAATAGTTGCTCATGGCAATGGCGATATCCCCACAGGCTAGTCCATCTCCATCTCAGAGAACAAGGGAGAACTGCTGGATTGTGGTATGATTGGCTATTTGCAAGTACTTCTCCTGCAGGCACTCGCAGATGGGCCTGTGTGCCTTCAGGAGGACTTAGATGTCATCAAGATTCTTCTAGAACCCATGACAATTCCATTATGGAGTGTGGCCATCTTAGCATTTAGGAGAATGGGTGGACAACAATTTCCAATCCATCGCCAGTTTTGGAAAATTGGGGAAGCCCATGTCCATGTCCTCAGAGTCATCCAAGGAACAAGGATCAGAAACCACTGCTCAAGGTGGGGTCATGGCTTACTTCTTCGGTCCCGATGGGGGCTCCTTGGGTTTGAGGGTCTGGCTATCTGCAGACAGAAAAGAAGTAGCCTTCCAGAGGTGGAAGGCACTAAATCAGGGATAGAAACTGGTGTGGATGTCAATGTTGACCCCAAATTCGGTTTCATCTGCATCAGGAGGTACTTGGCAGCAGGTGAGAAAGATTCTAAATGGTGGGATGCTATCAGTCTGCACCATCACAGAAGCCATTGCAACAATGGACTTTCCAATCACTGCACAGGCAAAGGATACCTTGCCAGGTAGGGCAGGCTTTCTCACCTCTGGATATCAGATGTTATTGATCATTTTGAGGTGTTATACCTCCTTTTCCTCCAGTCACAGAATGCCAGATGGTCACCATTACAATTCATAATTGCTTTTTCTGCTGTGCAGTCAGGATTGAGGAGATTCTGGCTGCCACAATGAACATAGGTGGGTTTGCCCCAGCAAGATATGCGGGCATGGCCGTACCTCTGGCACTGAAAGCAACACAGAGGATTTGGAATGTATGGCCCTACTTCGCAGTGAAGGTAACCTGCCTTGATGATCATAATCTGTAGTTCCTAGGTTCGAGTCCCAACTGGGTCAGCATTGGGATTTATCTCCGCAACAATTCCTGCCCTAACCAAGGTCAGTATGGGACACCGATGGGCTTGGAAGGGCCGCCATCCATTGGATGGGATGTTAAGCTGTGGCCCCATATGCAAGAGAGCCATAATGTGTGCAGATTAAAGAACATACTGGATGGCCTTGACGGGAGGCTACCATCTGTCTCCCAACAACTGTCCATTCTGTTCCCTCCCCCAACCTTCTCGGAGCCTCCAGGGTCCATGTGACCTGGCCATTTAGCCCATGGTGTGCAAAAAAGTGCCACTCAGAGGTACAACCTAACCCTGCTTGATGAAAGTTGGCAGACAAGGCTTGTTAAAAGTACGGATTAGTACCGGGTGGGTATTAACTTTCCATCATGGCATTGTGAAACCCAGTTGACTGCTGTCACCCCCTGGGATGATAGCTCCGAGAGGATTCCCCCCCCCCCCCCCCGACCTTCTCTAAGCCCTCAGAGTACATGGCCATTTAACCCATTTTACACACAGGTATGCTCATTTGCATACCTGTGTGCAAAAAAAGTGTTGCTCAGAGGTAAAACAACCCAAAAAACCCAACCCATTTTCCATACAACTTCAATGATGTAACTGTTGTTTATGCATTGGCTAATGACTAAGAATGTCATTTAAATACAGTAATTGATCATTAGTGTCATTTTTTCATATTTAGGTACCATTCCATTTAGTAGTAAGGTGAACTTTTTATGCTTAGTGAAAAATTTTTGAGTTCTGGAACCAATTGAAATTTATAACATGAAAAATAATAGGAAATTTTTGTTTTAAGAGCAGTTTTGGAGGAATGAATAAGCTTGTAAACTGAGGGATTACTGTATTATATTAGTACTTATCAAACACAAAATAATTTTTTATGTATAGAAACAAAAAATTTCAATGTCTACAGACATTGGACTTTCCAACATTAAACAATGTTTACAAACATTTAGCAAATATTGTTGAAAATCCAGATTTAGATACAACTTAGATCTTTATCTTCAGTGGCATATTTAGATAGTTGTGCTATTATCTTCATAAAAAGCATATTTTAGAATTTGGTGAGCTTCAAGTTTGCTCCCTACTGTGAAAACACAGTGAAACAATTGCTTGTTTTTCAAAAATGAGCTAAAAAGAAACCTTTCTGTATAATGTCTAAATAAGTAGCTCTAAAATGATAATATCATTAGAACATCTATCTGAAGAAATGGAGATAGTTGAGGGGAAAGGTTATGTTAAATAGCCTGTTTACTATTAACAATATTAACTTCCACCATTCGAACCCTCTGTTTTAGTTTCTAATCATTTGAAATTTTAAGCAAATTTATTTCTAGTTTCTTTGCTCTGGAAATAAATACTAAATTACCAAAAACGTTTTGACATTTTAATGTTGTGCAAAAGGGAAACTATTCAAAGCTCCCTAGCACTGAATTAAACATTTTCCAGCCAAATGGTTACATGAAATGGTAAACCTAAAGAAATTCAACAACTCTTCAAGTAAATCAATCAAATAAGAATCTACTTCTTAATTTGAGCAATATTTCTTTACTATTTAAAGAGTTCTGAAAACAAACATTTAACATCAATGATGCTCCTTATAAGAACTTACCTTAAAATTATAACAAATTGTTTACTGAAATAAATATCAATTTAGAAGTTTCATCTTGCATCAATTTTGAAACAGTGTTCAGAATGAATATAACCAGTAGCACCTGTGGCATTGAAAACAACACAGAGGGTTTGGAATATATGGCCATATCTTGCAGTGAGGGTAGCCTGTCTTGATGGAAGTCAGCAGGCATGACGTGTTAAACCTAAGGATTAGTACACGGATGGATATAAACTTTCCATCGTGGCATTGCGAAACCCGGTGGACTGCTGTCACTTCTTCAGATGAGAGCTCCGAGAGAATTTCCTCTTCAGAGGAGGAATTAAGTGATTTGTGACTGTCACAGAGACACTCCACCAATCACCATAACCATCTGGTGGAGCTCTGACTTTCAAGGAAGAGAGCAAACAGTTTCCACTAACAAGTTGCAGATTTTAGGTGCTTGACTGATTTTGGAACTCCCACTAAAATGGGAAACTGTTCAAAGTTTGAACAGTTCCATTAAAATGGGAAACTGTTCAAATTTTGAACAGTTCCCAAGTTGTTTAGGAACTCTAAACAGTTCCCAAGTTGTTTAGGAACTTTGAACAGTTTCCCAACAAACTAATTGTTCAAATCCCCACAATTGTTGCTCAAAAACATGCCGGAGTGTTCTAAGACCACTATACAAATGTTGGCTCTGTTTTTTCTCTACTAATATGACATATCTGTCTTCCTGTGATTTCTGCACCTGGTCTTGGCACTATCTGTGATCTGGGATGGCAACTTTGAAAAGAGAGTAATTTTTCTTAATGGATACTTACAACTAGTTAAAATGAGAAAAGGACTTTTTTTTATTGTTATTTAAATAAACAAACTGTAGCTGTAAATGTTGGCGCACCTAATGACCGTAAATATTGGTGCACCTAATAATCTGTAAGTGTAAGCTAGTGCTTAAAGGGAAATCTGGGCTGTTTGTATCTTTAAGCACCAAATATTATCAAAAATCCAGATTTAGACACAACTGAAATCTTTATCTTCAGTGGCATATTTAAACAGCTGAGATATTATCTTCATATAAAGCACATTTTAGAATTTGGAGAGCTTCGAGTTTGCTCTCTACTGACAAAATACAGGGTTAACTTTTGTGTATAGCATCCAATGGCCCAGTGGTAGAGCGTTTGGCTATATGGTGGTAGCGCGTTTGGCTACTGATAAAAGGGACCTATGTTCAAGCCTTGGATAAGGCATGGATGTTTTGTAGTCTTTTGCTCAGGTCTTGCCTTCCTCACAAACATACTATGGCATAAGAAACTAACAGGCTACTGTCAGACCTCTGTGGCAAGCACCTGCTTGGCTTTTTTTTAATACCAATGTATATAACATTATTGCACGTTTCAAAAGAGCTTATTTAATCAATAAATAATAATGGCATGTATCTGGAAAGATGGTTTGAATACCGCATATCAACAAAACATTTTTGCACAAAACTGTTTAGATTTATTGACTTTAAAGTCAACAGATAACTCTGTGGATATTATTGATTAAATCATTAATAAGGCTAATAGCATGGTGACTTAATTATTCATTTACATCTTACTCACTGCAACATTAAAAGAAATAGTTGCTGTTTCCAATCATAGATGGTGCCAAGCCCTGGTGCAGAAATCACGAGAGACTGATAAGTCATATTAGTGGAAAAAAGGACTCTTATGTTAGTTTAGTGGTCTTAGAACATTCTGGTATGAATCTGGAAAGATGTGGTTTGAATCCTGCACATGGGTAAAACTTTTTTCCATAAAACTACTTATTGAGCTTTTTATGAGAATAGTTACCGCCCAGTAAATTCTAAATAGGCAGTCAACTAATATGAATTCCATTAAAACATATAAATAATATTGAAAAAGAAAGGGGAAAATTACTCTTTAACCTTTTGCAGTGGCATTAGAAACTACAGATTTGAGTGCAGTATTCATCTGAAACACTTAAGATTTTTTACTGTTCATTAGTTCTCATCTGTCAAACATAGGGAACAAAAAAATTCATATCGTAGTTTTGAAATATCTTAGTTACTCAAACAGCTTCCAGCACTGGGCCATTTTGCGAACCAGCCAAAATAAAAAAGTGACCAGCCAAATATAAAAAGGAATTTATTTTTAAACAACACTATGAAAACCAATCATTAATTTTGTTTTTTGCTTTCAAATCATAGCTTTCTTTTAGCTCATTTTCAGAAAAAACTAGCCAACATTATCACTTTGCATTTGTCTGTCTGTAGACATCAAACTTTTTGTTTTTAGAAATAAAAATTGTTTTTTGGGTTGGTTAGGTACTGATAAAATATTATGGTTTGCACTTTTGGGATTATCCCAGAGCTAAAATTGTGGAAAAACTCCAATAGTGGAAAAAGTAGAAAATTGCAAAATTTTAAACTAATTTTTAACTAATATTTATGCTTACAAGTGATGTAATTATGTGAGAAATTTAAAATTTTGTTTGTGAAATGTCAGTGTCATGAAGTTTGGCCTGACAACCATTATTTTGACATTTACCCCAGAGGAGGTTGGGAAAATTCAATTTTTATGTTTTAAGAGAAAAATTTTTAAATCCTTTTTGGGATGGATAGGTATCGAAAAACTATAATGAATCACACATTTAATATCCCCTAAAAGCTTTAATTCCACCCACTGAGGGAGGAATATTTTGAACATTTAAACAAGTATTGCAAATGATCTATTTGGGTTAGAAATTTGATATTTTACTGGTGGAGTATGATTATCAGGAGTGTACATTGGCAGCAACAATTTGTCGCTTCACCCCCAGAGTGGGTGGGAAAATACAACTTTTCGTTTTGAGATTAATGAAAAATTATTTTTGAGTTCAATAGATACTAATATAATATGATCATTCATAATTTACAAATCTTCCAAATTGGCCTTAATTTATCATTGTTAGAGGATGCTAAAGTAGAAAATGTAAAACTTGAAGTAATATTGTAAATTATATATTTATGCTAGAAATTCTGATGATAGAATGTGTTGATGAAGAAGGAATAATTGATAATCATATTTTTTTTAAATAAAATTACAATTGGTTAAAATCTGACTGATTGTGGACCTTATTTGTAAAATGTTAGCATTTCATTTTAAAATTTTCAATAATGTTTTAATATAGTAACAATAAATGATTTTATACACACTAGATGATTTGCACCTTAATGCTAGGGAATCGGAAAATCTTTTACATTTTAACCTTTCCAGGGTCAAAGACATCTACAGTTTTTTGTACAACACATGAAACCTGATTTAAGGTCAAAAGTTTGATATCAACATATTTTTTCTTAAATTTTAAAAATCTCCAAAAAATTAATAAAAAAAATGTTATTTTTCAAAACAGAACATTTTGGAAGTAATTATGAAATATGTACCTTTTTCGGTATACCACTGTCAAAAAGTGTTATTAATATTAATATGTTACTATAACGTTCATATTTTTTACTTCAATAAAATTCAGAATTAAATTCTCTTTAATTTGGTATATAACATGACCTATTTCTGTTGATTAGTTATTTATTAAAAATATTCTAAAGTTGACTTGTTTTATTGGACTCTGCAACCATCCTGGACTTTCCTGAAAGTATGGTATAAAAAAAATTGCAAAATAGAACAAAATTCAGAAATAAATAGCCTTTCTATTTATGTGCATTATAAATCATTTCTTCTCATTAATTTTTTTAAAATAAATTTTTCTTTGTTGCCAGATGCATTTTTTTTACTGCACGACTTCAAAAAAAGTTCCATTAAAATAAAAATAATCTTTTTTTCGTTAAATATTTTATTTTCAGTTAATCCGGAATTAAATGCTGATTAATTTGGTATATAACATGCCATAATTCCTTTCATTAGTTATTTGGCAAAATAGTTCCAAAGTTATTTTTTTTGCCTGATCAGAGTGAAAAAATAGGTGGACCTGGGAAGGGTTAAGGGATAAATGAGATATGCTTTTTATGATTTATAGGGCTAATAAAACATTACTATAGAAGTACGAATTACTACTGTTAAAGGGTGCAAAATTCAGAAAATGAGCATGCAATATTCACCAGATGCCACATGTTATCTTTCTAGTTAATTAATTATGAATTACTTGCAATACAGGTTCATTGAACTTAGGGACATAACAGTACTTTTACATTAAACAGTTCCATGTATTATTAAAAAAAACTACTTGTCAGATCTACTTGATTTTGAAGCCTATAGATTATAAGAACTACTTCCTGTTTTCATTAGGCATAACCACTGATGTTATGGATATATGTACTTCAATGATCTATCAATCAAATGCAATTTGAATAGGTTTCATCAGGGGTTTTTTTCTTCTGCCAGAAAGCCATTCCTGACATTGTTTTCATTAATAACATTTAAAAAAAATCAAGGAACTTCTAAACTGTTTGTGATTTTACATGTTTTGGGGTTTAAGCCCATTGGGTCATTTAACCCCTGGGATTTTTTCTGAGTAAGGATTGGTGGTGTGTTATTTATGATTTTGGTGGGTTTTCTTGACGATGTTTTGTTTAGAATATCACATTTGGTGTGTTGAAATGTAGTAAGTTTTGGGTTTCTAAAAGTAAATTTGATTCTTTTACAAGCTTTTTTTTTTTAAGATTAATTTTCCTAAGTTTTACATATTTTTTAACCTTTTTTTCTACATAGCATTAGTGAGGGTTATGGAATGATTATTTTGATTTTCAGGATAGGATGAAAAAAATGGGGCTGACTTTGTAAAAGAAAAAAAAAATAGAGGCAGCACACAATTCTAAATAACTATTTTAGAAAGGCCACTTTTATGTCGTCGTTTTTTTTTTTACCAGCTGCCATTAGGAGTCAATTTCAGCATTTAGTCAAAATGCAATACATCCTTACAATGCATAAAAAATGACATTGTATTGTGAACTGCAATATTGTCAATTCTTTTACTATAAATTATGAACTGCTTCATCTAATACTTTAAGATTTTTTGCATTGTTCATAAAAAGTGTTGCTGAAGTTTTGTTGACACCCTGCTGGAAAATTTTGCAGTTTTTGAAGCATTTCAATGTTTGCTTCCCATTACTTTTTTGTAAAATATTTTTATTAATGCTAACATATGTTGTTATTGATATATTGTCTTTAATGAGATTATTCAGTTTAGGTGCTTTTCACATCATAAAAAAAGATATTCTACCAACAGAATCACACAAAATGAGAAATCGTGAATGTACGATTGCACCTGACTGATTCACTCTCTCTACGATGACTTTATAGTGTTTGGTGGATCTTGTACTGTTTCCTGAAAATGAGTTTCTTGGATACAGAAGCAGAAAGGACTTCCTTGGCATAGAAATGAATCCTCCTGCAGGAAGGCAAATTTGTCAAGAGTCCTCCCCTCCCCCATGACAATTTTTAATATTCCAAATTTATATCGGTTTTAAGAGTTTACCCCCTCCCCCCTAATATCTTGAATGCATCACACTGATGATATAGATATTTGCTTCTTTGCCTTGGTGCATTAACTTTTCAGCAGAATAAAAACATCAGCAAGAAAAAATAATTTTAATTTTTTAAAGTAAAACAAAGGAAGCTTATGGGAAACATGCAAAATAAAAGACAGAACAGCAACACAGACTTTGAAATTGAATATACTTTTAATTTGGATTTTCTGTTCACACTGTGGCCACATTGGAAGTTTGCCAGAAGTTGAACTTTGGGAAAAAAAATTGATAACTTTGCAGAAATGAAGGTTAGAAAGAATTTTAAACAAATACATCATAATGCCTACTTCTTAACTTTTTACAATTATTGTTTCTTTCTTAGCATTTAGTGTACAATTTTGATTTTACTTTTGAAAAATTACAATAAATATCCTTGCAATATACTACTCATATAATATTTATTTTTTTAAGATCTACATTTTGCAACTAACTTACTCAAGGTCAATGTCACTCAAGGATGGCATTTTCTTTTTTTTTTAGGGAGAGAGGGTGAGGCTTACCAAAAATATTATTTGGCAGCCCCTCCCCACCATGCCAGTTGTTACACCACTGCCTTTTGGTTTTGATTTTACTTTTTTTGGCACTTAGCCAACATCCCCAAAATTCAACACCTAAAGAAAAAAATTTGTAATGTTTAATAAAAGCAGCAGCCAAAAAAATGCTCCTCCATTTCCTAAACAATACAGAAAATCTCATTCATGTCAGCAATTCAAGTCACCTTATATAATGCTCACCCATGTTTTAAAATATACCAGATTGAAACATAATCATTAAAAGAAATAAAAATTATGTTTCAGTTAAATATATTATTAGAGGAAAAATTTAATTTCAAGTAACATATAATTTAACTGTTTTTATTCATCACATTTTCCAAAATTAAGCCTTAATTGCATAATCTGATCTATTTTTTCACTATATTACTGTTTTATTAAAATTAATTTGCTTGTAAATATGCTTATTTTTTTAATTTCATAAAATTTAAGTTAAATTCTGTTTAATGTGGTATATAACATTACCTATTTATGTTGATTGGTTACTATTTTTTTTTAATCTAAAGCTGACTTATTGATATGACAGCAATTGGAGAAAAAGCCTGGCCTTTTCTCAAAGTGTTGTACAAAGAAAATAATTACAGAATGGGACTAATTTTCTTGTTTCAAATAAATATTTTTTTATTCAGAAATAAATGGCTTTTCTGTTCATGTGCATTATAATCATTTCTGTCTATTAGTTTGTTTGTTTTTGTTTTTTTCAATAAAATTTTATTTGTATTGGCAGATGCATATTTTTATTATGACTCAAAAAATACCTTATTAAAATAAAACTAGTTTTCTTTCTTATAAAATATTTTATTTTCAAAAAATATAGAATTAAATGCTGATTAATTTTGCATATAACATGCCATAATCCCTTTCATTAGTTATTTGTCAAAATTTTTTTTTTTTGTCTGAGCATAGGGAGAAAATAGCATGGCCATATATGTAAACCAGCATTTCAGGCTGAACAGTGAAAGGGTTAATGGGAATAATAATCTATTTAACATTGTGATAAATATTGCAAGTTGGAATAATGGTGGGTTTATGTTTTTTTTTTTGCTGTCTTTGATAGTATTGTTAGTTTCGGGGGCTTTTTCATAATTCAGATTGGCAATGCACTGTTTCTGATTTTCTTGTTTTCAGATATATTTTGTCTATTGTGAGATTACCCAATGGCATTAGGTGGCCAGATGCAGCAGATGTAGCTCAGGGCAGACTTGCTTGGAAACTAAATTGCACGGTCTGGTTGGACCTCCATAGCCCATGCCTGCTTGAGGATTATGATGATGGTGAGATTATTTAGTTCTCCAGGGGCTTTTATGCAATGCTGATTGGCAATACATTTTTTCAGATTTTCTGGTTTTTAATATTTGTTGTCTCCGATTACAATAAGTGTAGTATTTTGTTTAGGCAATTTTTGTGTGACTTATTCAAGAAATTATTTTTTGTGGAATGTATTTATAGTGTTCTAAATATTGGAAAAGAGGAGGGGTGGTAATTGGGATAATTTTACTTGTGTATTTAAAATAGTGGTTGTGATTTTTTTTTTTTTTTTTTTGGGGGGGGGGGGGTTGTTTAAAAAGCAAATGATTTATTACCATGGTAATGTTATGTTGCATTTGATGTTAATCCTAACTATCAATACCATGGTAAGGGAAAAAAACTTTTTTCTAGAAACCACCGTTTGGAATAAGGTCTGGGGGGTGTACAAACCATCAAAAAAGGGCTTTTTTTTTACGTTGCTTTAAAAAATATGGCACCCAAGGACTATAAAGTGTATTACTCTTATTTTTAATACTGTACATGTACCTCATTGGCCTTTTAAGTTCCACACATCATCAAATTCCACTTTTAAGCCAAAGAAATTTGTGCCCATCCCTTCTCAAAACAATATTAATTCCTACGCCAAAGTTCACAACTTTGACGCTAACTAGTTAAATATTCACATCTCTATCAACTCACATTCAACCGTAATGTATAAATTATTCAAAATTATGACCCTAATTTAAAACATTAATCGCATAAACATATATGGCAAATGTAAATATTTCACTCAGATCAAAGTTTAAAACTTAAAGCACTTACTTTAAATCCCATAAAGTTACGCGAAAAATTAAGAGAAATAATTGTCCACGAAGTCTACGTTAAGAATGTCAATTTTCAATTTAACATTGCTCAAATTAGGTGATATTCCAGGAGTCTTACAAAACATAGAAATATATACTGCTAATTGGATACTTTAATATTCCCCCTAAAAGAATTCTACACGAAACTTTCTCTTCTCAAAGTAGCCAAAATCGCTAAATGTACTTATAGATGTCTGTTTACTTCCTTCTCTTCCAAAAACAAATGAATATTTTCATTTATTTCAATCATCTCTGTCAATGTTAAAAGCCGCTTTTACTTTTCCAAGTTATTTACAATGAACATTACAAAATACGTTTAGCAGAATCTGTTACCAACACACATGCACTATAAATCAAGCCTAGATTTAGGTAAAATATGAAGGAAAAAGATTAAAATTATGGTGGGAGCAGAATGAATATATATAGGGTGGTGCCAAAAAGCTCTGTTTTACCAAGAACATTCCAGTATCACTGAGAGAGCGTGATCCATGACGCTGAACAAAAGGATTTACATAATCGATCGTTCTTTCGTGTCTTTCTTTGTTGTTTGCTTGGTAAATCTTTTTCTCGGTGAAATTATTTAAGTAATTTTTTTATCATGCCAAATTGTAATAAAAAAAAAACCTCACTACTGCTTGCCACAGTGGTCTGACAGGAGCCTGTCAGTTTATACGCCATAGTAAACGGTCTGTTAGGATGGCGGGACCTTAGCAGAAAAACAACACGAACAGCCATGCCTTACCCGGGGCTCAAACCCAGGTATTCTAGATCAACAGCCACGCGCTCTAACCACTAGACCACTGAACGGGTTTGCAAAACCAAAGTAATGCAAGGACCACACAAGAATGAAAGGCTTCTTGTATCCGGATCTGAGTCACTACCACCGCCACTATACTCTACAGCATAGCTTCTTAAACTATGGGTCGCGACCCCATATGGGGTCGCGCAACTGAATGTGGGGGTTGCGAAAAATTTAACAACAGTAAAAGGTTTATGAACGCGCAACGACCAAAAATTAATTTAAAATGAAACGCCTAATGAATCCGAGACGTTTCTGGCAGAACGACGTCACTGCAGCCTTGTTCTTAACACACAACATGCGCACTTTGAACTGCGCATTCCGTCACGCCATGCAACATCATCGACGCTGCCAGAAACACCTCGGCTCGGGTTCGAGACTATTGTATTTTATGATTAGCATTGTTTTGTCTGAAAATATAAAGTTTTCTGCTCTTATAAAAACATAATAATTTAATTACGGAAAATGAAGACTTTTAATATTTCCCTACTGTCATTCCTCAGCATGTAAGTATCAAAATAATATCTTTGGATTGTATTGGATTATAGATAAGTGATTAAATTTAGACAGAAGAGGTAAAAATACTGAGGGCAATGTGGCAGGTCTTCGCTACCAGGTTGTAGTAACCTAAATTGACAAGAAAAAGAAAATATGCCGCATAATTTTTTTTCTAATAATCATGATGGTGGGAAAAACTTCATTTCTTAATTTGTAATGAAGTTTTGGCTGCGGAGAGCATGAAATCAACCAAACTAAAACGACATCTTAATACCAAGTATGCAGCGTATTGAAATAAACCAAAGGAATATTTTGAACGACTTGTAAAATCTTCAAATAAAGATAAACAATGTTTTGAGAATTTTTTTTACTGTCAACGAAAAGTATTTACTTGCATCTTAAGAAACCTCTTATTTAATTGCAAAAACTAAAAAGCCCTACGCGATAGGAGAAGAATAGGAGAAGATCTCGTGTTACCTGCTGCCATTAAAATGTCAAAAGTAGAGGTAAAAATACTGATTTTATTTGGGAAAAAGTATAGGGATGAAATTCGTAAAAGTCCTTTATCGAATGATACTGCTTCCAAAAGAATTTCTGAAATTAGTAAAGACCAATTACAGCAGCTTAAGGGCAGTCCAATTTTATTACCAGGCTTAAGGGCAGTCCAGAGTTTGTAATTCATTTAGATGAAACAACTGATATTTCTAACTGGCACAGTTGTTACTTTACGTAAAATATGTTTCGAAGGAAGCATACATGAGGAATTATTGTTTTGTCACCCTTTGGAAGGGCACACAAGAGGGAAAGATATATATCTTAAAGTCAATGAATTTTTCACAAATGAAGGTTTGCAATTAAAAATTGCGTTGGAGTCTATATAGATAGTGATGGAGCAATGATGGGCGAGAATGTTGCATTTGTAGCAAAAGTTAAAGCTGGTGGCAATGAATATATCACTTTTACTCACTATATGATCCATCGAGAGACACTCGTAGCCAAAAAAATATCACCAGAGTTAGATGTTGTGCTTCGCGATACTATCAAAATCATTAACTTCATTAGGCTCGTAATCTGCAGTTCCCAGGTTCAAGTCCCAGCTGTGTCAGCGTTGAGATTTATCTCCGTAAAATTTCCCGCCCTGCCCAAGATCAGTTGGGGACGCCCATGGGCTTGGAAAGGCCGCCGTCCGTCGGATGGGACGTTAAACCGTAGCCCCGTGTGTGGGATAGCCATACCCTGTGCACGTTAAAGAACACTCTGGATGGCCTTCATGGGAGGCGACCATCTGTCTCCCAACAGCTGTTCCAGTGGGTCCCCTCCCCCAATCTTCTCTGAGCCTTCGGGTTCCATGTGCCCTGGCCACTTAGCCCATATTGTGCAAAAAAGTGCCGCTTAGAGGTAAAACAACCCAACCCATTAACTTCATTAAAAGCCGTGCCCTTAACAGTCGTTTGTTTTCAAACCTTTGCAAAGATATGGACTCCGATTACAAAAGCTTATTACTACATGCAGAGGTAAGGTGGCTCTCAAGACGGCGAAGTTTAAACAGATTATTGAAATTGAAAGATGAAGTTGTTATATTTTTGACTAAGCAGAAATCCGATTTTATGTTTTTTTATAATGACTGATGGCTTTCAAAACTGTTATTTGTCGGATATTTTCGAAAAACTCAATGATTTAAACATGTCGCTTCAAGGATAAAATTGTAATATATGTTAAAAGATAAAATTGAAAGTTGTACTAAAATAGTTAACATATGGAAGAATAGGGTGTAAAATGGTTCTTTAGAAATGTTTACAGCTATAGATGATTTTATAATTGAAAGTAATCTTCCCAAAGATTTAATTGTAATTGATCATCTGAAGTGCTTGGAGACATAGTTTCACAAATAAATTTGATTCTCAAAAATTAAGTCGGATTCATAAACCATACTCAATTGAAATCAAAAAAGTCAGTCATCTGCCATTAAAAGTTTAAGAAGAATTTGCCAAGTTACAATTGGCACTGGTTTAAAACTTGAGTTTCTTAAAAAAAATGTTAAATTAATTTTGGCTTAGGATTAGGACAGAATTTCAACGATTTCTGAAATGACCCTAAACATACTACTCCCATTTTGGGGGTACTATGTTTAGGGTCATTTTTATGTTTAGGTTCAATTTTTATGGGAAACGGCGTTCTCAGCATTGACGATTATAAAATCAAAATATCGATCAACTCCGGAAAACGATGAAGATGATCTACATCCTGCAGTGTCAAATATTCAGCCAAGATTTAATTCTTTATATTAAAATAACCAAGCACATCCGTCTCATTAGTATGCCAATTTGCTTTCGTCTTTAATAAATGATAAAATTTTATGTATACCAAAGAATTGTTTTAAAATAAATTTCTTTATGATTTATTATCACTAATGTTTGATTTGTATACCTATTTCATATACCTATATAACCGGGTCGCGTAAAAATTTCTCGGGCGAAAAGGGGTCGCGAGTGGAAAAAGTTAGTGAAAAGGGGTCGCGAGTAGAAAAGTTTTAAGAAGCCCTGTTCTAGAGGCCCTATATATGTAAAGTTTAGCCACCTCAAATTTGAACGCCATGTTTTGTCGTTCCTCGGATTGTTTAGCGTGCATAGCTGAATGGTAGTACTTATGGATTCCGAGAAAGGGTAGGATAATATTTGATGCAGATTTCAATGTTCATAATTGGAAGCACTTTAGAAAACGACTAAAAAAGGAGAAGTAAATTTTAGGGCTTCTTTTTTTAAATATATGATCTCACTTTGTTGTCTGTCCGTCTGTAGACATCGAACTTTTTTGTTGTTTATAAAGTTAAAGAAAATATTCTTTTTGTGTTAGATAGGTATTACCCTAAACTACTATTTGCATTTTCGAATCTTCCAAAAGTTATAACTGCGCCCTCTAACGGTGGAAAAAGTTGAAAATTTCAAAATATCAGACAAATATTCCGAACGATGTAGTTATGTTAGAAGTTCCAAATTTTGTTGAAATGTAAAGGTTACGAAGTTACCATTGGCAACAATCACTTGACCCTTTAGCCCCAGGGGGGGAAAGTGTGAAGGCTACTTTTCTTTTGTTTTAAGAGAAATGTTTACGTTTTTAGAGATATATTAAAAATTCTTTTTGAGTTCGACAGATATTGATAAAATATTACAATTTGAATTTTGCGAATTTCCCAAAAGCTCTAATTGCGCCCCCTAACGGTGAAAAATTATTGAAAAATCCCAAAATGTAAAATGAATATTGCAAACGAAGTAGTTATGCTAGGAAATTGAAATTTTTGTCATCGAATGCAACAGTCTTGAAAATTCCATTGACAACAACGACTTGACCCTAAGCCCAAGGTAGGTAAGAAATTGTTTAGTTTTAAGAGATAATTGGAAATCTCTTTTTTAGTTGGTTACTAATGAAATGTAATTCGCATTTTCAAAGGCAGTTTTAATTTATATCATGAGAGATCACTAAATATCGAAACTGCAAAACTTTTAGCGAATGTTTTAAATAATCTGTTTATGGTAGAAATTTCGGCGTGTAGAGTTCTGTTATGGTAGAAATTTCACTGACAGCAATGATCTGCCCACTATTTTCAGAGGAGCGAAAGAAAAGCAACATTTTAAATTTAAGAACTAAAAGACAAATACTTTTTATGTTTTAAAAATACTAATAAAATACTGCTATGTGCATTTCCCCCATCATACACTGGAAAATAAATAAATAACCCCTCAAGCAGCTGCTTGTACAGAGGTCTGACAGGAGCCTGTCACTTTATACACCATAGTAGAAGGTCCATGAGGATGGTGGGACCTCAGTAGAAAAACAACATGAACATCCATAATTAAAACTTTTAAGGGGTGAAAAAGCAGGCAAAGAACTCCATTCTCTTTGAAAATGTGATTCCCATATGCGCCAGAGGCAATATGCGTTATTCTAATTATTTTACACTTTCAGTACCCTCTGAGAGTGGAAATTCGAGCTACTGTATAAATGAGAAAATAAACTATTAATATTTTATTAGTACCTGTAATGTGCAAAAAAAGTTTTTCATTTATCTCTTAAAGCAGGAAAGTTGCATTTTACCAATGGGACATATTATTGTATACCACTTGATCATTTTGCTCTGTGACCAAAAATTTAAATTTCTAGCAAAAAATAGATCGTTTGCAATATTTATTTAGAGATTTGGTATTTTCCAGCTTTTTTCCGCTGCTAGAGGTCGCCTTTCAGTTTTTATACCGCCTTTAGCACTCTCTAACACTGAACATTCCAACTTATGGGTATTCTAAAAATGTAAATATTAATATTTTTGTGGAAAAAAATTTCGCCGACATACAGGATTCGAACCCGTATCGCTCCAGAAACATGCCAGAGTATTCTAACCTGTTGAACTAATGCTGGCTTTTTTCACAAAAACATTTATTGATTTATAGATGTTTAAACGTCTACAGGTAACGCTAAGATTATCAAATATTGTTTAAATCATTAATAACGTTAAATATCGTGATGTGACTTCATTATTTATTTCTATATTACTCAGAGCACTAAAAAAGAAATAGTTTCTACCCGAGATCACAGATGGTGCCATAAAGAGGCACCCAAAATTCACGGGAAGAGAGATAGTCATTAATAGTAGAATAAAAACAGACGGAATTAGTTCAACAGGTTAGAATACTCTGGCATGTTTCTGGAGTGATGCGGGTTCGAATCCCGTATGTTGGCGAAATTTTTTTCACAAAAACATTTATTGACTTATACACGTTTAAACGACTACAGGTAACATTGAGAATAACAAATATTGTTTAAATCATTGACATTTTGATAGTGCCTGTACAGCAAAAAAATATATATATTGTTTTGTTTATCTCTTAAAAAAAGTTTCATTTTTCCACCCCCTTTTGGCTAAGACGACAAAAACCGTGTTGCCATTGTAAACCTTCTGACCATAACACTCTATTACCAAAATTTCAGATTTTCTGTGTAAATGGTTTGTTTGCAATATTCGATTAAAATTTTAGCATTTTCCATCTTTTTCCACCGGTAGAGGGCGCTATTAAAAATATTGAAAATTTTCAAAATTGCAACTTCCGATATTTGTTCGACACCTATCCAACCCAAAGAGAATTTTTCATTTATCTCTAAAAGTAAAAAAGTTGAATATTTATAGATGGACAGACAGGTGGAAAAACAAATGGACAGACAGACGAACAAATACTGTCATAGGCAGACAACAAAGCGGAAATATTTGCTATTTTTTCAAACGAACCTAAAGGAAATTTCAGTTACCTCATTTCACTGTTGCAGCCATTTGCCGTCTTCTGATGGAGTCTCTGGGGAAAAAATATTCATTAATTTATTTCTTTGAGTGAAATTTTTACACCCAAATGCAACGCAGTGAGCCATTCATAAAATATGACAGCTTTTATAGACAAAAAAGTGGTAGAAATGCATAAAACTATAACAACTGAGAAATTTTAACTTGGTACACGCATTAACTGATTGATAGGCTTTCGTCTCACGGTAGGACAAAACATGGCGCCCATAAACCACGCGACTCAATGAACCAATGGCAGTGAATCAACGAGATTCAGCTCCCCCCACCAAATATTTCATCCCCCTTTGATTGACTCAAATCTAACATACTGGCAACCAACCATGGCCACAACTTCATAAAATAACATAACATTCGCCACTCGGAAAATTATAAAAAAATATATATATATAAATACTACTTCTTCCTCTATCTCTCTCCACCCCCCTTCCCCCCCTTCACATGACATGCAACTGGTATTTATTCTCCTTCACCCTTCAACATCTGCCTCTCCACCACTGGGCGGCCTGCGGCCTAAAGCCCAATTGCCATTATGTACGATTGCCAGCCTTCATTGTGCTGGCCAGTCTTTGCCGTTTTCATCCGCACCCACTGCCCTTTATGCGTATGGACCTGATGATAAGGTGGCCGAGGCCCCCTTTACAAATAGGTCCAGCTTAGAAAGAAGGATGTATAAGAAGAAGAAGAAGGCCAGCCTCTAACTATACAGGACCTCTACTATACTCCAGATACACGCTCTGCTACGAAATGTGCTTACAGGGGCAATACAACAAAACGGTTGTCGGTAGTCTGGGATTGAATTCTCTCTGCCCATGCGCGATCTGTGGCTTTTTAGCACGTTGCTTCTGAACGACAACTGATATGATCTCGAATTTCAGAAACGTTGAAAGCTTTTTTTCCTCCTTCAGCAAGAGGCGTAGGAACGTGTTGGCATCGGGGCAGTTGCCAAGAGCGCCGGAATCAGAGGCCGGTGCTGGTGGCGCACGAGCAGTTCCACGATATCTGACGTTTATGTGCAAAATAAAATCTAATTTTCTTCTTCTTCAAACAAAACTCATCTTTCCCTGGACCTCTTTGTAAAGTGGACCTCGGCCCTCTTATCATCAGGTCCATGTGCTAAGTTGGCTGTGGGTGCAGTAGAACAACAGAAAAAATTGGGCTGGCATAGTGAAAGGCCAGCAACCTTACATAGTGGCAGAGGGCATTTGGCCGCAGGCCGCCCAGTGGTTGAAAGGAAGATGCAGGGGGAACAGGTGAGGAAGAACAGGTGAGGTTGGAGTGTGAGTAAGTTTTGTGATTAATTTTTTATTAAGAAATGAGGGGATATGTTGTAAGTATGATAAAGGAAATTATATCATAAGGGTGAGATGTTTTTTTTTTGTGAGTCATTTAAGTTATCCATTAATAGGATAGAGAGAAAAAATGTGATAAAATGTGTGAAACAATAAAAACTAAAAAAAAATAAAAAAATTTTATTTCATTTTTTTTTTTGAGATATGAATTGTGGAATAGGAGGGGATATTTATGTTTAACTTGCACATTAAATTTGATATTCGGAGTGAGACAAATAGTCAAAATGTTTGTATTTGTTTTGAGAATAAAGAGGGGGATGAAAATAAATAAAATAAGTTTTTTTTTTTTTGAGACTGAAAATACAGAAGAAAAGGGTATATCCCAATTGTTATTATATTATTTTTATTTTAGAAAATAAGTATAAATGAAGTACAATAATAGTTATTTATTATTTAATTATTTATTATTTTTTTTTTTGAAGGTGTTAGAAAAAAAATTTTTTTTTTTTGAATATATTATTTTTGATAATTTTACTATTATTGATCCTGAAAAATGTCCAAAGTGCTTCTTTTAGTTGTCCTATTGGATCTTTTGGTGGCACCTGGATCTTATAACACTAAAGTCTCCTGGAACAATAAGGGAGAACCAAAGGGAGGGAAGGGTATAGATAGGGCTCAGAAGGAGAGGAGGAGCAATTAAGGAAACTTCCCAGAGCAGTGAAGGAATTTGGCCAAGGCCCTAAAATGGGCCTTGCTGTTTTTGTGTGTGGGATTGAGGAGAGTTTGTGTAGTGAAATATGTAGTTCCAAGTGTTGTGAGTGTTTGGAAAAGGGTGAGTCTATGTGCAGTGTATTTTGGACAGTGTAGGAGAAAATGGGGTATATCCTCTATAACCTGGCAGGTGGAGCAGAGAGCAGAGGATAAAATCTAATGATTAGCCGCCGCCCGTAGTTGGTTGAATTTAATACGTATTGTTTATACTGTCGTATCGTTAAGACAGCATATTATAAATTTTCGTTATTTCCTGCAAAAATATTTTTTTCGTTTTATTAGCGGACAAAAATATTTTTTTCGTTTTATCCCCTGCACCGCACATGCCATAAAAGAGCTTTCGGGCGCAATTTCAAAACTGTTCATATTGCTTTTACAAATCATCATCATCATCCTCAAGCAGCCATGGGCTACGAGGGCCAAGCAGACAGTGCAATTTGGTTCTCCAAGCAAGTCTGTCCTGAGTTACATCTGATGCATCTGGCCACTGCACACCAATTCTAACAAGGTCCTGTTTGACATTGTCTGCCCACCGCATCCTAGGTCTCCCCCTCTTTCTGAGGCCTTTAGGCATAATGTTCGTAGCCCTATTCGCCAATCTATAATTATCCATACGGGCAACATGGCCAAACCAACGGAGTCTCTCTCTGCACAATATGTTGCTTAATGGAGGTTGCCGACTCCTTTACCTTATCATTAGTTATGCCGTTACAAAATAAAATTTTGTTAGCTAGGTATCTTTTTCTTTGAACGGGAGTTCATATTTTGTACATTGTATTGGATTATTATGTTTATAAACTTGGGGATTGTTGCAATTTTTAAATACGTTTATTTTTCAATATTTTGACAATTTCGAAGAATCAAGGTAAGAATAAGTATAACATTGTTGGATCGAGTTGTTATGCTGTAGGCACGTGCGCGTCAGAGCCTTTGACAAAGGGCAATGCTTTTATATATGTGTAACACAGCCATGACAATAATGCTACCACTACAGCCACATTGCACAGAGCATGCATTAATACGCAGGTTCTGACTTGCATTTGGTTTAGAGGTAAACTGTTTTAATTTTATTAAAGGAGAAAGAAAGCTTTGTTCAGAATCTGGCAACCCTGGTCATTTATTTCATTTATTTCATTTCCAATATGTGTTGAGAGTGAACGGGTTAACACATAGTATAATAGGCAATCACATGAGTATTTTGGGTATGTGTAACTGTAAACAAGTACATCTGCTTGAGAAGCACCTAATAAATGAGTAAGAATTTAATGATTTTGTCACCCGCAACTTTTCCTCTTCAAGGCATGCGACATGAACTACAATTATATTCCGCGTTTATCAAAAATAATTATCGATACAAAATTATATCACATCTAGAATTACATATCTATACTTGTTGATCTGACTTCAAATGAAAATTTACTTTCTAACAGATACTTCTGAAAGAGTGGCAAGAAGATTTTAGTTCGAACCAGGAACAACCCACAAGCTAGTAATACACAGTCATGTACTCTCTAACTGTAGCTGTGATGAGTAGAGGATTTAATAATAAACAAATGCAAATTTCCTTTAAACAATAACAAAAATAAAGATTTAAATTTATTTAAATTTTCAAATCAACATAATTCCTCCACCAACTTATAAAGGTGAATAAATTCATATTAAAATACCCTATCCTATTTCCAATCCACTCGAATAAATTCAATATTATAAAGTGACAATCAAAATATTAAAGAAAAGTGACAACAATCAGATTAACATGAATTAAAATGATTATACCCTGATTGAAGATTTATCCACAACAAAAACGGAGTTCCACTGGACTACAGTTGCGCACTCGGAAATAATAAACAATTATTTCGAAGACAAGAGACTAAACACGGGTCCTATTAGTACCATTACCCCACACAGAATCCCTTCTCTGGCTGAAAAAAGGCAATAACTCAGGCAACCCCGGGAATTCTCCGACACTATGGGGTCATCAGATGCCATCCCCAGGCAAACACAACGTCCACAGTAATTACACAAAGGGGATGGAGTCTTGATGCCAGATCCCAAAAGTAAAAAAATGAAATTACAAATACCAATAGCTCTGCGACCTATCAATTTCTTATTTAGTATTTAAGTATAACATTTTTGAAATATTAACAGTTAAATAGCTCATAGCACTATTCTTATTAATTATTGCAACAAAATAACATAGGTTTCATTTATTCAGATATGCCTCGAAAGAAAAAAAACGGTCATCAATATCAGATTGAACGATTGCAAAAGGAAGAAACCCAACAGCAAAATGCTAGTAGCTTAGAAAACTGGCTTCAAAAAGGAAATATTATCCCGGAAAACGACAATAGCACTGACAGTAACTCTGAGGTTGGAAGTGAAGATGAATGAGAACTTATCTGAAGAAGAGTGTGATCATGAGGCTGCTAATATCACAACTATTAGCGAAAATAAAACAAATAAGAGCAGCACTTCAATGGTAGTGGAATAAAATGAGTCGAATGAAACTACGGAACATCGTTTAAATTTTAATGATCGGACAACATGGAATTTACGTATTGAAAAAAATAGAACACTTATTGCAGAACATGGTCGGGAACATCGAGTGTTAAGTAAATATCACGTCACAAATTGGCGATGTTTTATCAATTCTTGGAAATTTAGAAACAAAACTGTTGAGAAAAAGGAGAGAAAATGGCTGTTTTATTTGGAAAATAGAGATGCACCATTTTTATTTTCCGTGTTTACTATTTGTATCTGGACATAATGTGCCATGTTGTAATTCAGACGGATTCAATGACTGGAAACATATGAATCCTCAGATTATGGTGCACGAAAATACGTTGCCACATATTAACAACTTAACAAAATGGAAATTATTAGAAAACGGTCTTCAGAAAGGTGGTTTAATCGACGACTTTGCACAGGAAGAACACAAAAATGAAATTTCAAAATGGCGTCATATATTGAAAATCATATGAAAATGCAAATTCTTTTGTGCGGAAAATAATTTGGCATTAGGTGGACATTATGAAAACATCCATGAAAAAAATTATGGCATATTTTGAAATCTCATTAAATTTATAAGCCAGTTTCATGTTAATTTAAAAAATGCTATTAAATCACTTGTAAAATATCACACAAATTATCGTCATCAGAAATTCAAAATGAATTTATTAATTTGCTAGCAAGAAAAGTACGTAATGAAATGGGAATAAAAGAGATACAAGAAGCTAAATAAAAATAAATAAATACCCCCTCAAGCAGCTGCTTGCCACAGAGGTCTGACAGGAGCCTGTCAGTTTATGTGCCAAAGTAGGAGGTCTGTGAGGAGGGCAGGATCTCAGCAGAAAAACAACACAAACGCCCATACCTTCACCTGGGGCTCGAACCCAGGTCCCTTAGATCAGTAACCAAGCGCACTAACCACTCAGCAATATTTGATAGTCATCATCATCATCATCATCATCATCATCATCATCATCATCATCATCATCATCATCATCATCATCATCATCAAGCAGCCATGGGCTACGGAGGTCCAACCAGACCATGCAATTTAGTTCTCCAAGCAAGTCTATCCTGAGCTACATCTACTGCATCTGGCCACTGCACACCAATTCTAACAAGGTCCTGTTTGATATTGTCTGCCCACCGCATCCTAGGTCTCCCCTTCTTTCTGAGGTCTTTAGGCACACTGTTCATAACCCTATGCGCCAATCTATAATTATTCATACGGGCAACATGGCCAAACCAACGGAGTATCTCTCTGCACAATATGCTGCTTAAAGGAGGTTGCAAACTCCTTTTACTAACCTCATCATTAGTTACAAAGTTAAACCACCTAATGGCCAAGATACTGCGTAAGCATCTGGAATCAAAAGCATCTAGTTTCCTCTTATCTTGTTTACAAAGTGTCCAAGTTTCACTACCATAACTAACCCTAGAAAGAACCAAATTATTATACAGTCTAATTTTAGTCTTTAGGTGTATACGTATATTTCTCCACACTCTCCATAGATTCTTAAAAGTCCTGGCAGCAATCTCTATCCCTATTCGTCTGTTAATCTCATGCTGCACATCACCATTATCTGTTACATAGCTCCCAAGGTAATTAAACTGTGACACCTGTTCAAGACTGCAACCATTCAGAGTAACTGAATCACAGTCTGCCTGACCAATTTTCATCACTTTAGTTTTCTCTCTGTTTATCACCAAATCTACTCTACTACCAGTCTCATCAACAGCTCGAATGAAAGAGTTCATCTCATCAACATCATTTGCCAAAAGGGCTAAATCATCAGCATAATCTAAATCAGAAATTTCCGTATCTCCAGTCCATTTAAGGCCAAAAACTCTCCCTTGAAGTGAATTTCACATAACATTATCAATAACCAAGCTAAAGAGAAAAGGAGACAAAATGCACCCTTGTCGAACACCAGAAGTAATGCTAAACCAATTGCTAGAAGACTTACCAACTCACACACGACTCAGTGTTATTATAGAGAGCTTTCATTATGTTAACTAACTTGTCTGGTATACCATATGATTTCACAATCAACCACAAATTATGACGATCAACAGAGTCGAAAGCCTTTTTAAAATCAACAAAGCTAGCAACAAAAGGTTTCTGAAACTCTAAACATTTCTCAAGAATCTGCCTAAGTGCAAATATCTGATCCACACATCCCCTACGACTTCTGAATCCACATTGCTCATCACGCAATTGACTGTCAACCAGATTCTTAATTCTATTAAGCACAATCATGGAAAGAACTTTACCTGGAACAGAGAGTAGGCTAATACCCCTATAGTTATCACAAGAACTGCGATCACCTTTTTTGAAAATAGGGATAACAATAGCTCTGGTAAAATCCTTAGGAACCATGCCTTTATCATAAAAGATATTCAGAATTTCAGTCATCCAAATGGTAACCGAAACATTTCCAGCTCTAAGCATTTCTGTAGTAATTTCATCTACCCCTGGGGATTTATGAAGCTTAAGTTTAGAAACAGCCAAAATAACTTCGGATTGTGTTATAGGGCCAACATTAAAGCCATCAATGCATCTATCATCATTGCAAACAATGGGAATAGAACTAACCGCATTGTTCAGAATATCACTGAAATGCTCAGCCCACCTAGCCATGACAGAATCCTCACCTTCTATAACCTTACCTTGTTTATCCTTCAATCCCTGTATACCTGTCCGTTTTCTACCACACAAAACATTAACTATCTGGTACAGCTCTCTGCTGTTGTGCTGTCTAACTGCTTCCTCGGCTTTGTCAGCCAAACCATCAAGCCAAAGATTCTTATCAGCAGCTAACTGATCTTTTACAAGTTTATTAAGGTCTCTGTAATGCTTTCTATTAGGACTAGTAGGGTATTGATTAAGGGCATTCCTGCAGTTCTTTCTTTCCGAAATAAGCTCAGGTGCCTTATCACTCAGATAATTCTGCTCTTCTGCTCCTTTTTTCCCTAAAAGAGTACTGTTAGTGTCCAAAAAAAACCTGTTTAAAATGATCCCATTCTTCCTCAACTTCCGTAGTAAGCATACCATGACTGTCATAATGACTAAGAAATTCTATAAAGCACAATCATGCAAAGAACTATCCCTGGAACAGAGAGTAGGCTGATACCCCTATAGTTATCACAAGAACTGCAATCACCTTTTTTGAAAATAGGGATAATAATAGCTCTGGTAAAATCCTTACGAACATGGTCATAAAATAATATCTTTATCATAAATAATATAATAATAATCTTTAATAATAATCTTTATCATAAAAGATATTCAAAATTTCAGTCATCCAAGTGGCAACCGAAATATTCCCAGCTCTAAGCATTTACGTAGTAATTTCATCTACCCCTGGGGATTTATGAAGTTTAAGTTTAGAAATAGCAAAAATAATTTCAGAATGTGTTATAGGGCCAATTTAAAGCCATCAATGCATCTATCATCATTGCAAACAATGGGAGCAGAACTAATCACATTGTTTAGTACGTCACTGAAATGCTCAGCCCACCTAGCCATGACAGAATCCTCACCTTCTATAACCGTACCTTGTTTATCCTTCAATCCCTGTATACCTGTCCATTTTCTACCACACAAAACATTAATATCTGGTACAGCTCTCTGCTGTTCTGCTGTCTAACTTCTTCCTCAGCTTTGTCAGCCAAGCCATCAAGCCAAAGATTCTTGTCAGCAGCTAAACTGATCCTTTTACATGTTTATTAAGCTCTCTGTAATGCTTTCTATTATGACTAGTAGGGTTTTGATTAAGGACATTCCTGCAGTTCTTTCTTTCAGAAATAAGCTCAAGTGCCTCCTCTGCTCCTTTTTTCCTAAATGAGTCCTGTTTCCAAAAAGAACCATATAAAAAATGGTCCCATTCTTCCTCAACTTCAGTAATAAGCAAACCATGACTGTCATAATGACTAAGTAACCTATCATGGTAAGCGTTGGCTATAACTGGGTCTTTCAGAGCTTCAGTATTAAAAGCAAATTTTTTAACCCTAGCACGACACTTTTTAAGTTTAAGTTGCAAGACACTTTTAACAAGGTAATGGTCAGATCCAATTTCTTCTCCCCTATATTACCTGGTATTTCTAACAGAACTAGCCCATTTGCTGTTAATTAATATGTAATCAATCATATTCCTATGCAGCCCCATCAGGGGAAACCCATGTGTACTTATGTATGCCGCGGTGTTTGTAATATGTGTTAGTTATTCTGAAACCCTGGATGTATCACATAAAGACCAATAACCGGAATTATTCGTTATATCAAATTTTCTGATGAAAAATATACAATTGAAGAAACATTTATTGGCTTTATTAATACAACAGAAAAAACTTGCGCGGGAATTGAATCGGAAATCAAAGAAAAACTTACTCAAGTTGGTCATCTAATTGAAAATATTCGTGGTCAAGACTATTGTAATGGTATCAATGTGTCAGGCAGGTACAAAGGTGTTCAAGCTATTTTTCAAAATGAGGATTCACTTGCTCGTTATATTCCATGCTATTCGCATAGCCTTAATTTGATACGTAAAATCAGACATTTTTGGAAGAATAGAATTCTTATGTAACTTTTTTCTCTTCATCTACTGGTAGATGGGAGAAAACATCATCAGTTAGTTAAATTAGCTTGAAAAAATATAGTGATACGAGATGGTGATCAAAACTAAATGTTGTAAGTGCCGTACAGTCGCTCAAAAAATATCCGAACACTATGGTTGATTAAAAAATTCAGAAAAAATATCTGGCAACAATTTTTTTTAGTAATTAGTGATCTGGCAACCTTCGTGTCACGTGACACGAAGACTGATACTGGAGGTGGAAAGTGTGATCTGCCCTTGAGCTCGATATTCCCACAAATGTTCAATAATATTGAAGTGACCAGGGTAGCTGCTGTACCTAATCCTCATGCTCTGAAAACCACAATTTGACACGTTTGGAATAATGCATGGGTCATTATCCAATTCAAACCAGGGACAGTCATTAGAGAACAATGTCTGCAACATTGGGTGCAGGTGATCCCCAAGAATGGATTTGTACGTTGATGATGTGACATGACCCTGCAGAATAACTAATGGCACTAAGGAATGCGATGATATGGCACCACACAGCATCAAGGATCCACTTCCTTCCTCCACAATTGAAACCAAATAGTCGGAGTGGTATGCGTCTGCAGATTTTCGCCAGACGTACAATCTACCAGTGATGAGAAACAATATATAGCATGATTCATGAGACAAGACACCACATTGCCAGTTTTTAGTATCCCAGTTTTTATGTGCTTTGCACATCTTACAGTTTTGCTGCATTTATGTTGGTAATCAGGTTTGTGGATTGCAGCACGGCCATAAATGTCAGTATGATGAAGTTCCTGACAAACTGTTTTGATGGAAATGGGATCATTCTGACTGGTGTTCAAGTCTGCTGCTATTTGTGGTGCCAAGGTCCTGTGCTTCCGTTGTACAATCCGTGCCAACGTTCGCCTATCCCTCTCAGACAACTTCATATATAGCCTCCACAGTTTTCACATTTGGAGCCAACACCCTCTCCTTTTCGAAGGTAGTCATAATTTTCGATACAGTTCCTCGTGTTATACCTACTATTTGCACCATTCTGGTTACTGAAGCTCCTGCAAGTCGTGTACCAATGATCATGCCTTTTTCGAAGTCACTGAGATCTGACGTTGTCAACAATTACATCACAACAGCTGTTTCACCTGCACCTGTGTCACTGCTACGTGAGAGCCGGCATCATACTTGTCCACTTTATATATCTCTCATCATGAGTGATGTTGTCCCTGTGACCTGCATACGGCGCATTTCGTGTACTCCAGTTGCCGTTGGTATTTCCATTATTTTGATAAAACCCTATAGTTATGAATACCGACTTTCTTTTCGACTTAGCAAGTTTATTAAAATACATAATAAAAATAATAAATACCCCCTCAAGCGGCTACTTGCCACAGAGGTCTAACAGGAGCCTGTCAGTTTTTGCTACTATTTATTTTCTTCGTTGGGTTCAAATTCAGTATGCAAGATATGCAAAATTTTGTTGTAAAAAAAATTTTTGCTGCTACACTTTATAAAATATTATTTTGTAGTTGTAGTCTTACACATTTCAGCATCCGTTTTCTGAAATGCTAATATTTGAGTGTTTCTTACGCTACAAATATTCATATAACTTCTATTTATTGATATCAAAATACAGGGTAGTCATAATTAAAATGACAGTACTCAGAGTGTTCTAGAGAAGGGTCTATTCGACGGATCATAACGAAAAGTGGTGAATACCTTAATAAGAATTTGGAGTAGAAAATTTGCGAATAAACAAAATTTGTTACTGTTAGTGCCATCAGGTGGCGTAGGGGCATTAAAAACGTGGTAGATCATTCAGTTTCTCGTGACATTGCAGCCAACACACGTGAGAGTCGCATGAGGCATACTATAAAATGTGATGTCTTCCCTGTAATCGCTAGAAGGAATCATGGATGTCTGCAAGAAGGACCGAGCTTTGCTAGTGAAACTCTTTTACAAAACGGCAGTAATGCCGCCGCTGCATTAAGCGAATATCGTCATCTGAAAGATATAAGGAAAGGACCTCTGTTGTTAAATGAACTGAAGAATATGATACAGAAAATCGAAGAAATAGGCAAGTTGGGTGCGGCTCCGGGTAGAGGCCAACAGCCTATGGCAGAAAGCAAAGTGGAAGACATCGCACTTACCATTGCAAAAATCCAGTTGCAATTGGAGCTATCTGTAGTTAGTGCGAGACAGGTGTCCCGACAACCTCAACTTTTGTGGTCAACTGTACGTAAAATTAAACAGTCCATCCAGAAACGGTCATCATCATCATCATCATTCTCAATCAAAATCAATTTTTCCAGAGGTCCAACCAGACCATGCAATTTAGTTCTCCAAGCATATCTGTCCTGAGCTACATCTACTGCATCTGCCACTGCACACCAATTCTAACAAGGTCCTGTTTGACATTGTCTACCCACTGCATCCTAGATATCCTTATTAAATTCATAGGGTGGTGCAGCTGCAAACACGTGACCCTGAACAGTGCACCAACTTCATTTTGCGATATCTGGCGAGGATGCAGCTCGACGACATGTGGCCTTTGAAAGTTTTATAGACCGATGAGGTGCATATTAACCTATATAGAGCAGTGAATATGCACAACTGCCAAATATGGGGACCTACATATCCACGTGCTGTGCATGACATGCCTCTACACTCCAACTATGTAACTGTATGGTGCAGGTTTACCATAAACTTTATAATTCGACCATTTTTCATTGAAGAGATCACGACTCAAGGCCCCATGCCTCGATCGGTGAATGGACCACATTACACAGATCTTCTCTCGCTGCAAGATTATTCTGGTTTTGCAAGAAAGAAATTGCTTAGGCTTCATAACTTTCATACAGGTGGCATGCAATTGCTGTGTACCACATTTGATGAGGATAGAATAATTTCTCGAACGTTTTCCATTGCTTGGCCACCATGTTCCCCGAACCGAAACACATGTGATTTTTGGTTATAGGGTTATTTGAAAAGCCGAGTTTACTAAGGCAATGTTGAATCGCTTGCTGAACTGAAGGCAAGAAGAGCACAGCATGTTACAGGCATTTCCCGAGACGTTTCAAGCAACTATGGACCATGCCTTATTACGTTTCCAGCACATTTTGTAAAGAATGGTTCACATACTGAGAATCTTGATTTGTAAAATAAAGGTTATGTTTATTCAACTTGGCACCTTTTTTATTTTAGCACACCCAAGCCACATGGTGGCACTAAAACTAACTAATTTTTAATATTAGCAAATTCTCTACCCCATGTTCATATTAAGGTAGTCACCACTTTTCGCTGTGATTCGACGAGTAGATCGTTCTCTACATCACTCTGAGTACTGTCAGTTTAATTATAACCACCCTGTATATTCCTTTATTCCATTTTGATGGAGACGGTCGAAGATTTATTAAAATTGCGCGAATTTTAAACAATGTATTCTTTTAATTCGAAAAAAATACTGATTTTCAGAAAATAAACCATTTTTAGTGGTTTTTGAAACTTTTAATCATTGTGCGTAGCTCTTAATTATATTTATCTATTACGTATTTAATAAATGTATTACATATTGTAGAAAATATTTCTTTCCCGTTAAAGTTTTTCTTCACATCGTCTTACTGAAATATAAATGATTTCTAAAAGGTATTTCCCTACGTAAGAGAATGAAGAAAATTTAAGAAACGTTTCTGTCCTTGCACGTAGTCATACCTGAAATTCATTCTGCCTCATAGTTTAAGGAATAATGCATTGTGTAATGACACAAGAAGTAATAATTCAGGCTGTGGTTCAATAGGCGAGCTTGGCGATATTCCGAAAACATTCGGCGAAGAAATTATGGCTGGAGAGTGACGGTCCTCATTTTAATAACTCGTTAAATTTTCGAACAGCGGTGTTTCTTTACTGATTCATTCCCGCTGTGAACTTATATATTTAGTGGCATTTTTATGATTCAGCCAGCGGATTTATTTCAAATGAGAATTCATAATTCTACTTTTGAATATTTATGATAAACAATTATTAATCTGCATACTAACGATGGCTAGTAACCGTCGCCATTTTTATCAGTCATTTTGACAATGGCGATCTGGAATTACATTTTGAATTAATAAGGTTGCTTTGAAATATTATATACAGGGTGATTCAAAACTTATCGTTCAAATTTCGTGGGGAGGTAGGGAATACGTCAGGAAACCGATTTCACATAGGAAAGTATGTCCGCAAATGTACGCATGCGTATGTAGAGGGCGCTGTGTGTAACCAACCAGTGTACAGCTCGCCCGACCACTCCCGCTGTCATCAGTGTACGAGCTGACTTACTAGTGATAAGATGAATCGTTTTACGTATCAAGAGCTAGCGGATATGCATCTCGCATATGGGGTGGCGGGATGACAGCGGGAGTGGTTGGGCGAGCTGTACACTGGTTGGGTACACACAGCGCCCTCTACATACGCATGCGTACATTTGCGGACATACTTTCCAATGTGAAATCGGTTTCCTGAAGTATTCCCTACCTCCCCATGAAATTTGAACGATAAGTTTTGAATCACCCTGTATATTTAAACTTGTAGTCATAAATTCTCTAGTCAGGTACTTTTGAAAAAAAACTTTGCCAGATATTTTTTTCTGAATTCTGTAATCAACCATAGTGTTCGGATATTTTTTTGAGCGACTGTTGGTGTAAAAACAACCATTAAGAAGGAACATTTAGTTTAATAACTGTTTCAAATTCATACCTGCATTTGAAATATTTGAGTTGCCATATTTTTTATTATACAACTGTAGTTAAAAGTATATAAATGCGTTAATTTTATTGATACAGAGTTTAGATATACGAATAGATATCAGATACTATTAGAATGGAGCCGAGTCATAGAATCAAAATAGAGAAGCAAATAGTATCTTACACAATACATTCTTCCACAGCAATAATAACGTTTAATAAATTCATGTCAGAAGTTGCATGGATGAAATCTCAAGAATGAATAGGTGGGCTACCTCTCATTAGCAGAAGAACAGCCCCACTTTTACAACATGGAGGGGAAATTAAAAAAAAAGTTAAAGAAAAGACCATTTTGTAATGTAAAAAAAAATCCTCTTTTTTATAATATACAAAGCTGTCCCATAGCCGAGTGGTTAGCGTGCTTCATTACTAATGTAAGGACACGTGGGTTCGAGCCCTGGGTAAGGCATGGATGTATGTGTTGTTTTCCTGCTGAGGTCCTGCCATCCTCTCACACCTTCTACTCTGGCATATAAACTGACAGTCTCCTGTCAGACCTCTGTGGCAAGCAGCTGCTTGAGGGGGTATTTTTTTAGAAAGTAGCAAAAGATAAAAGCAAAACTAAAATCATTTGGTGCATTTGAAATAGCAGTTCATTCAATTGGCATATCGAAGTGAGCAAGCTGTATGAAACCTCCTGTTCAGTAAAAGTGACCAATAGTATATAACACATAAAATGCAAAAAGTGTTTGTCTATTAATCTTTGATATTAAAACCCTGCTTTTCTCACACCCCTCAGCGAAAAGGGAGCAGATTGTTCCAGTCAATGGAATATCTGAATGGATATACATTATACATTAAGTAATGGCAAGTCCCAGATGTACCACAGCATATGGGGAGATATCTTTGGGGAGAATGCCATAATCTCCACTAACTACAGTCGGGGCAAGACAGTGCCACAAGGACACAGCTCATCCATGACTCCCTATGGCGAACAGTCCTATAGAAGGAAACTCATCCATCGGTCAAAACCTAAATTTAATCTGTTCCCCGGTTAGCCACAAACAAAGATATGTAGATTTAAGTTGGCTCGGCTCCCGGGGTAGAGACCCTTTTTCGGCTTTTCCATCGATAAGCCTGTCAACTGAGGATCTTTTCCAGTTGCAAGCCTTCCACTTCGTCCTCTCCATCAGTGTCATGCACCCGCTGCCCCCCAGAAGCAGTCTGTACCCCAACTTCACTGAGGCTGCACCGATAAGCCCACTGGGCCGGGTTCCCAAACCCGGTCCGCAGAACTCTGAGCCACAGCTCCTCCATTGGCGCTGTAACCTAAAGCTTTCCTGAGCAAGTGAATAAGCCCACTAGACTGGCATCTCCCAAACCAGTCTGCAGACCCTCACAGGCCCTGCCACCAAAGGCCACATCCCATCGTGCAAATGAGGAAACAACGAGCCGTCACCCTACTTCACAGAGGCACCACTAAGCCTCCCCACCACGTCAAAGTGGTCCCCTATCGGGGGGGGGGGGGGGGGAATGGATATACAGTATGGGTTATTGCAGCTTAGTCCCACCTTCAGCAGAATGCTAAGTATGGCCCCTGTGAGTAACACCACGCCTTTTTCATTGTTTGCCTCTGACATCTACATCTACCACTTCACTACACCAGAGTTGGGCACAACAATATCAGCATTACCACATATTTTGTTGATTTGTCACTGGGATCATCTACGTTGGGAATCTGGCAACGAAGCTGCTTCACATGATGAAAGAAATATTTCATCATGTGAAATCACTCATGCTCACAGCGTTATGTAAATAATAGAGTAATAAAATATACAGGAAATGTCATGTAGACAAGAAACACTAGAAATAATTTGCTGGAGAAATTTGGTTTCGTCCTGAACGGGTTCAAACCCGAAAAAATAACTTGGGAAATTTGGTTTCGTCCTGAACAGGTCACAAAAGATGCTAGGCATCATAACCTCTAGACTACGAGTTCTCAACGTGGGGTACGCGGTAAAATATTTTTTGGGGTACGCCGTGAGAGCTCAAAAGTCGCTAGTCTTCCATTTTCCAATAAACAAGAGTTGATTGAGATATCTTGTCAGAATAGTTTAAAAAGCATTCATTCCAAAAAGCCATTGATTGGTTTTTGGAGTGGAGAAGGAATATCCGACTTTGTCAAGAATTGCAGTCAAATATTTGTTACATTTCACAACAACTTATTTATGTGAAACTTTTTTTCATCTTTGACTGCTTTAAAAAATAAATATAGGAACAGGCTGGATGTTGAAGATGACTTGGGACTCTACTTTAGCAAGATAACCCTAACCATTGATGAACCGTGCAAGTGTAAACAAGAGCAACCATTTCACTGATTATCCAGTAAAATGAATATAATTTTATAAGATTTGTTAAATTGTTTATGTCGTTTTTTGTGTTTATTGATATATGTAATTTATGAATACAAAATTAATGTGTATATATATATATACAAGGTGTCTCAAAAATATAGGTACAAACTTTGAGGGGAGGTAGATAACATCTAAAGGAATGAGAATTGCATAGGAACCCATAACCGGAAACGTCATGGGAAAGTGGTAGCAGAGGTACAAGATCTGAAAGGACACAAGACAGTGATTAATGGGAAAACATTTATTGGACATAATTATTACAAATGGCATACTAGATGATACATTTCATAATGTTACAGCAGATGCTCGAAGTTTCCACCATGAGACGCGATGCATGCATGACACCGATGGAGCATTGATTGTCGGACACGGTCGAACACACCTAGAGTTTCTTTTATAGTAGCAGCAGCGCAGACGAGACTTGCCACGAGATCCATGTCAGACTCCACAGGCGATCCAGATACACGGTAGCTTTGAGGACCCCCCGCAGAAAGAAATCAACGCTCGTTAAATCAGGTGAGCGTGGGGGCCAGGCAACTGGTCCAGCATGCCCAATCCATCATTGCCCAAAAGACATGTTCAAATGCGCACGTACACACCTTCCATAATGGGGAGGCACCCTGTCATGTTGAAACCACATGTTGCGTCTCACATTTGCTGGAACATGGGCAAGTAAGCCTGGTAGAACCTGTTCCAGAAAGATCAGATACTTTGCAGAGGTCATGCGGGATGGTAAAAGGTATGGCCCGACTAAGCAGTTCAGACCAAACATGCCCACACATTTACTGCGAAACGATGTTGTGCCACATGGGTGTGCATACCGTGGGGTTCTCGTGAGTCTACAAATGCGCATTGTGCTGATTGAATACGCCATCCCGAGTGAAACTGGCTTCATCAGTAAACAAAACATAAGCTGGGAAATTCACATCTTGGGCACTTTCATGGAGATACCACTGTGCAAAACGCACATGTGCAGGATGATCTGCGGGGAGAAGTAACTGAACCCTTTGGAGATGAAAGGGGTGTAAGAACTCACTGTGCAAAACACGCTGTACACTGCAACAAGACACTCCTAAGGCAGAGTCAACAACACATATGTTGGTATTAGGATTAATCTCCATGGCATCCAACACACTTTCTTCCATGGCGGGAGTACGTGTCGATCGTGGCTTGCCCTCACGTCTGCTACCTCTTAATGACCCATAATCGCACAAATTTTAATGCGCACACACAAACAAACGGTGGGCTGGTACATGTCTGTGTGAGAAGCGTTCTTGATACATTCGTTAAGTGGCTCGTCCGTTACCCTCAGCTATTCCATACACTAAATGCATGTCTGCCAGTTCCCTGTTCGAATACCTTTTCATGCTCTTCATCAGCCGACTAACACTCAAATGAGGAAATCCGAAATTTCCCCTCTAGCGCACTGATGAACAGTGCTGCTTATTGACTTACGGTGACGTTTCCGGTTGTGGATTCCTATGCAATTCTCAATCCTTTAGATTTTATCTACCTCCCCTGAAAGTTTGTACCTATATTTTTGAGACACCCTGTATATATGTTTTATTTTATTCCCATTCTTATACTATAAATATAATTTTTATCTATCTAGACAAGGGGTACGCCAGTTACATACACATTTCCAGTGGGTACGTGAAGCATAAGAGGTTGAGATCCACTGCTCTACACCATCAGAGACTAAGAGTTTTCTCCAACAGTGCGACATATAAGCATTCCCACATATTTTCTTGATTCGCCACTAGCGCCAACTAAGTCGGAAATCGAGCAACCAAGCTGCATTATATGAGGAAAGTAATATTTGTCACTAATACCCACAGCGTTGTATAAATAATTCATTAATGAAGTATCAGAGGAAAATGTCCTGTACACAAGAAACAATGGAAATAATTTGCTGAAAAAAATGGGTTGGTTTCATCTTGAACTGGATTCAAAACCACGTCTCCCACCAGCAGAGGCCAAGCCAGAAAGTATCTTGTGAGAGGGGGGGGGGGGTCACAGGTTGTTGACAAAGAATGTAACCTTCATTAACTGAACTTCAATTACCGATTATTGTTTTAACCGGTCAAAGCCTTGGAGTGCCAAATTTTGTACAGGTACTGTCAGAGATAGAGCTATGCTAGCTAACCCCCCTCCACACACACACACACACACAAACTCCTTCACGATAACATTGAAACTTTTGAGAGGAAAAACAATAGACTATGATTACCAATTAATTAATGAAATTTCCAATTAAGTTTCCTTGTGGACAGAAAATTTTTTCTAAATATAGACCGTGGAATTGATGGTGTAGTGGTTAGCATAACAGGCATGTTTCCTGGAGACGTGGGTTCGAATCCCCCTCATGGCAAAAGCAAAATTTTTTTCAGCTCATCATTTCATGAGTTCCATCTCTACAGGACTTATCCTATGATTATTTACTACTGATTTATTGATATAACGCCCTCAGCGTGAGTGACAAATATTAATTCCATCTCTGGCAGGAATCCAGGAAGTGGCAACAGAGTTGTCCACTTCCTGGATAGATGGCGCCACTAGTGCGAATCAAATGAATAAAATCCAGAAGGTTTATAAGGTCACATAAGCTGAGAAAAGGTTAGCCATTGATGGTGTAGTGGCCAGCATAACTGGCATGTTTCCTGGAGACGTGTGTTCGATTCCCACTCATGGCAAAAAACCAAAATGTTTTTCAGCTCATCATTTCATGAGTTCCACGTCTACAGGACTTATCCTGTGATTATTTACTATAGACAGTGGAAATTACTGTTTTATAAAAGGAGAACGTTGGATCAGAGTAAGTCGTATTACATTAGACTTCTTTGCAGCAGACTCTTTAGGGTGCTAAGATATTAACTCTCTTTGACAGCTATTCACTGTGTGGAGTAATTCTCTCCATATAGTTTTTCTGCTGAGGTCCTGCCATCCTCTCAGACCTTTTACTATGGCATATAAACTGACAGGCTCCTGTCAGACCTCTGTGGCAAGCAGCTGCTTGAGGGGGGTATTTATTTATTTATTTATTTTTTATATTTATCATTATGACTTATTTAACATTGTTTTTTGTTTCCATTTCGTTTATTGTTCACAATTCAGCTGTAGTTTCATTTGTTTTCCAAACCTTTCTTAATTATGCACAATTCCTCTCAAATATCTGATATTTTCAGTATCTGATGATATACAGGTCGATTAATCGAAGATCTACTGTATGCTGATATCCTTATTACAAATAACTACCTAAAAGATATTGTAACCTTGGCAGTGATGCCAAGTAATATACTTTATTATTTATTTTCTTTTTTTATTGGGGAAGAAATTACTCTCTTACACCACTGGTTCTCAACCTTTTATGCTTCACGTACGGCCTGGAAATGTGTATGTAACTGGCGTACCCCTTGTATAGATGGATAATGTATAGATATATGGAAAAGAGTAAAGTATGAATGGATCCAAACCATTTGATACTAGGTTGGTTGGTTGTTTTACCTCTTAGCAGCACTTTTTTTGCACACAATGCGCTAAATGGCCAGGTCACAAGGACCATGAAGGCTCAGAAAAGGTTGCAGGAGGGGACCCACTGGAATGGCTGTTGAGAGACAGATGGTGGCCTCCCATCAAGGCCATCCAGCATGTTCTTTAACGTTCACAGGGTATGGTTCTTCTGCACACAGGGACACAGCTTAACATCCAATCCGACGTACTGCGGCCTTTCCAAGCCCATCGGTGTCCCCTACTGACCATGGGCAGGGCGGGGAATTTTGCGGAAATAAATCTCAGTGCTGACCTAGCTGGGACTCGAACCTGGGAACTACAGATTACGAGCTTGGTGCGCTACCGACTGAGCCACCCCGGCTTCATTTTCTAGAAGTATAATACACTGAATCGGGGGAGGGGCTCTTTGAAAATGCTGGTAATGATAATAGAGACAAAAAATATTAAACATGCATATTTCATGCACTTTTGAAAAAAATATTTAAAACAGAGGGAGAAATGTTATAGTGTAATGAAAAATCCAGCCCCTTTTTTCTCCCTTTCGCTTTTTTCCAGTTCGATTTAATTTCTTCCCCCCATTTTTCCCCCTTTATCGTTTCTAGAATCGGACCTGGACAACAGTAATTTAGAAGTTTATACAAAAAACCTATTCATTTTAATGATCGGTATGACTCTATAGCAATTTACATCCCAAATAATACCATTTAATGAAAACCAAACTGATTATTATTTAAAGGATTTTTCAGAGTTTTACTACACTATTAGATAATTTTTACTGTTATGCCAAATTAAAAAATTCCTATCAATGAAAGAATGTGACTGAAGATACAATTCTCCGTCATATCATAACTTTGACTTCCAACCATATTCTTTCAGTAAGAAAGAAAATTGGGATATTTAACACCAGTCAATGTCATCAATCGACAATATTTTGTGGCCCTACTAATTTACCTTTCACTGCACCAAATAACTTTAGTGTTGCTGCCACCAATCTCAAGTGGATTTAATATTTTTTTGCTGTCAGCAATTTTTTAGTTTTTGCAGCTTTAAGCTATCATACTATTTTTATCACATAAAAACGATCTTACCATTTTTGTTGCTGAAACTGAGTTTTTTTTCGGCCTGCACATTGAAAATATATTTCAACTGAATCATTAGTAACAGGGTTTCAAAATTATTATGCTCGCAAAGTTTTGCAAAGATCTTAACACTCTATTTACGGCACTTTTATTTTGAGTTCAGAATAGAGCATGCCACCCCTAGCGCGAGATTGGAATACTTGTGCTCAATCCTGGATCTAGGAAAGAAAAAGGGGGAGAGGGCAAGAAACTGATTTTGCATTGCAGTATAACATTTTGCACTCCATTTTAGGGACGGGATGGCTCAGTTGGTAGAGCGACAGGCTCGTAATCTGCAGTTCCCTAGTTCGAGTCCCAGCTGGGTCAGCATTGAGATTTATCTCCGCAAGAATTCCCAGCCCTGCCCACTGTCAGTAGGCGACACCGATGGTCTTGGAAAGGCTGCCGTCCATTGGGTGGGACGGGCCATACCCTGTGCACGTTAAAGAACACATTGGATGGCCTTGATGGGAGTTACCATCTGTCTCCCAACAGCTGCCCCAGTGGGTCATCTCTCCCAACCTTCTGTTAGCCTTTGGGGTACTTGTGACCTGGCCATTACCCAAGGTGTGCAAAAAAAGTGCTGCTCAGAGGTGAAACAATCCAACAACTCCGTTTCAGAGGTCTTTAAAATATTTATTTATGAATACGTGAAATGTGCATAAGTTTAATAATCTTCTTGCCTCCATTACATTTACTGGCAAAAGTGGGGGTGTCAGTGAGTAGCATGCCAGGTTCATAATCTGCAGTTCCCAGGTTCGAGTCCCAGCTGAATCAGCATTCACACCCTGCTCATGGTCACTAGGGTAAACTGATGAGCTTGAAAAGGCAGTTGTCCATCGGATGGAATGTTAAGTAATGGCCCTGTATGCAGAAGCACTATTATACCCTGTGCACGTTAAAGAACATGCTGCACGGCCTTGACAGGAGGCTACCATCTGTCACCTAATAGTTCTCCAGTGTCCCCTGGGTAACCAGCTTTTAATTACCCACAGGGGGGAGGAGGTCAGGACCTACTCCCCTCCTCTGGATACGATCTTATAGGAAATCTTGTCATCTTACAGCAGTGGCGGCTCGTAGCTAAAATTAGTGGGGGTGCTGCTCCAGAAGATTTTTAGTCTTTGTTTTAAAATTGTGTAAAAGGAAACAGACATGTATAAAAAGAAAATTTATTCAGAAACTTGATAAAATCCTAAAAGAACAAAATCACACATTTTTTACTTACTTTAACCTAAATTGTTACAGTTCAAGTTTAATCTATTCATTTAAAAATGAAATCCATTCTTCTTGTTTTAATTTGCCCAAAAAGATCAATAATTTTCTCCTTGATCTCTGGATGACAACTGAGGAAATTTTTCTCCATTGAAAGCACTGCAAGCGCATTTAGTCTTTTCGAATTCATAGTGCTTCTTAGAAAAGTTTTTATTCTGTTCAATGTTGAAGAGCAGCGTTCTGCCTCTGATGTAGTCATGGGAACTGTCAATAGCATTTTTATCAGTTTCGTAATTTCATTAAAAACATCATCTAGATTATTTTCCAAAATAAATTTCAGCAGCTCAATTAATTTGCAATATTCGTGAATATCAGACCTACAATAGAATACTTTTAGTTCAGTTTCTAGCTTTTCTTTGTCAATCATGGTTTATGCTTCAGTGGTCAGTACTATCTCTTCTGTGGGATGTTCATTCTTAAAACTAGTGAAGCATTTCTGTTGTTGAACAATTTAGCAGCTACTAAGTATTTAGTGGAAGAATATCTGTCCATTATATCAACACATACAGTCACACACTTCCTTAGCTTCTGCCATGAGTGTCTTTGAAGGATTCTCACAGTACTTTGAGTTTCTCAATTCTAAAATAGCAGTTTTGAAATTTGTTATATATTCCATTTGTTATATATCTCATGTTCCATGTTCCTGCAGAGAGAAAACAATTAGTAGGATTTTTAAAGAAACTAGGTTTATTGAGATAGGTAGGGCCAACAATATCAAACAGCCCCCTGATCACAGGCACGGGGCAGAGACTGATTGTCACCAATGCTGGTAGGAACTTCAGGCACCACCTTTTCAAGTGGGACTTTTTCAAGAGCCATATGGCCTGCCTGAGACACATTACTCCACTTTAGGCTTGACGATGCCCAACTAGCTAAGTAAGGTTCAGGTACCTGCGATGGCCTCTGATTAGGATTATCCACCAGCTGATACAAGGTATCCCATGCCTCTGTTCATTTAGGGCTGGCAACCCAGAAAGCAAACAGAAAACACAGCGGCAGATTCTCCCTCAACAGAGGCCCACCAGTGCAGCAAGTCCAGGATCCATAATCAAGCTCAAATCAATAAACAAGTCCAATCAAGTAGGTATAAATGGTCAGCACCAGGACCCTGTGAAGTTGACCACTCCTTAGCAGGGTTGAAAAAAAAAGAAAAAAGTGGCCATACTGAACTGGCAGCCCTCCACTTTAGTTCCCTTCCAGAGAGAATATCTCTTTTGAAAGGTACTAACGGCCTGCACCATGAGAAGGTGGGGTTTGACATTTGGTGTTAGATTCTGTGCATCATCACTGGGGATTGCTACACAACTCTCCTTCCAGTTTATGCCTAGCTATCATTCACTGCAAACGTTTTAAATTCCCCCGAAATTTGCCAAGTTTTCTCGATTTTGTCAACTCTCCTTAATTTCACAAACCCTATCCCAATTATTACAACTCGCCCGTATTTTACCAAGTGGAATCGAATTTTGCCAACTGCCCTAGATTTTGCAAAGTTTCCTTGATTTTGTCAAGTCGCCACAATTTTACAGAAAAAAATCCCAATTTTTACATCTCACATGATTTTTGCACAGGCACTCTAAATTTTACCAACTCCCCAAGATTTTTCCAAGTCACTCCGAATTTTTCCAACTCACCAAGATTTTATCCAGTCACTCCAAATTTTGTCAACTCCCCAAGATTTTGCCAAATCACCTATATTTCACTAAGTGGCTTCGAAGTTTGCTAACTGTTCTATATTTTGCAGTCTCCATTTTCCCAACTGCCATAGATTTTCCAAAATGCCTCGATTTTGACAACTACCCTAGATTTTAACATCTACCCTAGATTTTGCCAAGTTGTCTAGATTTTGATAATTCCCCTTAATTTTATAAAAAATAAGATCACAAATTTTCACAATTCATCTATATTTTACGAAGTCGCTTCGAATTTTTCCAACTTCATGTTACTTTGGTGGGAGAGCCTCGCTCCCCATCCCCCCCATAACTATGTCCTTGGGAAGAAATGTAACTTTTCCCTTTTGAAAGAAAAATGAAACATTGATTATTATTTTTATAGAGAGTAATAAGTATTTCTTACAATTTTCCAATCACCCACTATTTGGAATACTACAGTTAGAGGGGGGTAAAGGAGGAAAGAGAAACCTTCAAAAGAGCCCTCTAAATGTGGTGCAGCTGGAAAATAGTAATTGTCTAAACCAGCGCTGTCCAACTATCGGCCTGCAAACAAAATCAAGTCTTTACTTGAAATTTTAAATAAAATCTGTAATCCACCTTATAATTTTTTGTCAACTTATATTACTTTACTTGATATGCAATCTTCAACTTATTCATTCTATTTGCAATTATTATTGCATTATTTCAACTTACTCATTCTATTTTTATTGCCCAACAACTATGGCCACAAAGCTCCCATTAAATTTGTTAAATATTTGACAAGGTTTAGAAACTTCATATTGGTTTATTATTACTTATTATTTTTCGTATAAATAAAGTAAATTTTTGAGGCGGCATGAACTGACTTTCAATTACCTATCCTGTCCTATTTTTTATTTGGCCCGCGAAATATTGGGGAAAGAAAAAATGGCCCGCAGTTGGACAGCACTGGTCTAAACGAATAGTATAAACAATCTATTTGTGCAACAAATTTAAAACTTTGATGGTAAAGTGTGATAATGATGAGGTTTCATCATCATCCTCAAGCAGCCATGGGCTACGGAGGTCCAACCAGACCGTGCAGTTTAATTCTTCAAGCATATCTTAAATTTCTCTTTTCAGGGAGGGACGACAACAAGCATCACCAAGGCGTGGGTCTGCTTCTCAGCAGACACGCTAGTGATGCTCTTCTAGGATATGAATGCATTAATGAAAGGTTTCTTATAGCAAAATTTCAGACAAGCGTTAAAGACCTGAATGTTATCTGCTGTTATGCCCCCACTGAGGATGCCGATGAGGATGAGAAGGATAGGTTTTATGAACAACTTCAGGATATTTTGAATTCTGTCAAGAAAGGAGATATTACCCTTGTTCTTGGTGACTTCAATGCCAAAGTTGGTACTGACTCTGACCTTTGGGGAGGGGTGATTGGCCCTTTTGGTATTGGTAGCTGCAATGGCAATGGGCAACGTCTCCTACAGGTAAGTAAACTCAATGGTTTCAGAATAACTAACCCATATTACAAACACCGCGACATACATAAGTACACATGGGTTTCACCTGATGGGCTGCACAGGAATATGATTGATTATATATTAACAACAAATGCAAATGGGCTAGTTCTGTTAGAAATACCAGGGCATATAGGGGAGCTGAAATTGGATCTGACCATTACCTAGTTAAAAGTGTCTTGCAACTTAAACTTAAAAAGTGTTGTGCTAGGGTTAAAAAATTTGCTTTTAATACTGAAGCTCTGAAAGACCCGGTTATAGCCAAAGCTTACCATAATAGGTTACTTAGTCATTATGACAATCATGGTATGCTTACCACTGAAGTTGAGGAAGAATGGGAACATTTTAAACAGGCTTTTTTGGACACTAACAGTACTCTTTTAGGAAAAAAGGAGCAGAAGAGGCAGAATTATCTAAGTGATAAGGCACTTGAGCTTATTTCGGAAAGAAAGAACTGCAGGAATGTCCTTAATCAATACCCTACTAGTCCTTAATAGAAAGCTTACACAGAACTTAATAAACGTGTAAAAGATCAGTTAGCTGCTGATAAGAATCTTTGGCTTGATGGTTTGGCTGACAAAGCCGAGGAAGCAGTTAGGCAGCACAACAGCAGAGAGCTGTACCAGATATTTAATGTTTTGTGTGGTAGAAAATGGACAGGTATACAGGGATTGAAGGATAAACAAGGTAAGGTTATAGAAGGTGAGGATTCTGTCATGTCTAGGTGGGCTGAGCATTTCTGTGATGTACTAAACAATGCGGTTAGTTCTATTCCCATTGTTTGCAATGATGATAGATGCATTGGTAGCTTTAATGTTGGCCCTATAACACAATCCGAAGTTATTTTGGCTGTTTCTAAACTTAAACTTCATAAATCCCCAGGGGTAGATGAAATTACTACAGAAATGCTTAGAGCTGGAAATGTTTCGGTTACCACTTGGATGACTGAAATTCTGAATATCTTTTATGATAAAGGCATGGTTCCTAAGGATTTTACCAGAGCTATTGTTATCCCTATTTTCAAAAAAGGTGATCGCAGTTCTTGTGATAACTATAGGGGCATTAGCCTACTCTCTGTTCCAGGTAAAGTTCTTTCCATGATTGTGCTTAATAGAATTAAGAATCTGGTTGACAGGCAATTGCGTGATGAGCAATGTGGATTCAGAAGTGGTAGGGGATGTGTGGATCAGATATTTTCACTTAGGCAGATTCTTGAGAAATGTTTAGAGTTTCAGAACCCTCTGGTTGCTAGCTTTGTTGATTTCAAAAAGGCTTTCGACTCTGTTGATCGTCATAATTTGTGGTTGATTGTGAAATCATATGGTATACCAGACAAGTTAGTTAACATAATGAAAGATCTCTATAATAACACTGAGTCGTGTGTGAGAGTTGGTAAGGCTTGTAGCAATTGGTTTAGCATTACTTCTGGTGTTCGACAAGGGTGCATTTTGTCTCCTTTTCTGTTTAGTTTGGTTATTGATTATGTTATGCGAAATTCACTTCAAGGGAAGGATTTTGGACTTAAATGGGCTAGAGATAGGAAATTTTCTGATTTAGATTATGCTGATGATTTTGCCCTTTTGGCGGATGATGTTGATGAGATGAACTCTTTCATTCGAGCTGTTGATGAGACTGGTAGTAGAGTAGGTTTGGTTATAAACAGAGAGAAAACTAAAGTGATGAAAATTGGTCAGGCAGGCTGTGATTCAGTTAATCTGAATGGTTGCAGTCTTGAGCAGGTGTCACAGTTTAATTATCTTGGGAGCTATGTAACAGATAATGGTGATGTGCGGCATGAGATTGACAGACGAATAGGGATTGCTGCGGGGACTTTTCAGAATCTATGGAGAGTGTGGAGAAATAGGCGAATACACCTAAAGACTAAAATTAGACTGTATAATAATTTGGTTCTTTCTAGGGTTAGTTATGGTAGTGAAACTTGGACAATTTGTAAACAAGATAACAGGAAACTAGATGCTTTTGATTCCAGATGCTTATGCAGTATCTTGGGCATTAGGTGGTTCAACTTTGTAACTAATGATGAGGTTAGGCAAAGGAGTCTGCAACCACCTTTAAGCAGCATATTGTGCAGAGAGAGACTCCGTTGTTTTGGCCATGTTGCCCGTATGAATAATTATAGATTGGCGAATAGGGTTATGAACAGTGTGCCTAAAGACCTCAGAAAGAAGGGGAGACCTGGGATGCGGTGGGCAGACAATGTCAAACAGGACCTTGTTAAAATTGGTGTGCAGTGGCCAGATGCAGTAGATGTAGCTCAGGATATCTACTGATGATGATGATGATGGTTGCTTGGAGAACTAAATTGCATGGTCTGGCTGGACCTCCGTAGCCCATGGCTGCTTGATGATGATGACGACGACGACGACGATGATGATGATGATGATGATGGTGATGATGATGATGATGATGATGATGATGATGATGATGATGATGATGATGATGATCTGTCCTGAGGTACATCTGCTGCATCCAGCCACTGCACACCAATTCTAACAAGGTCCTGTTTGACATTGTCTGCCCACCGCATCCTAGGTCTCCCCCTCCTTTTGAGGCGTTTGCCTCCTCCTCCTCTCACACACATACACAAAGGCAAAAATGGGATAGAAACTATGGGACCTACAATGCCCTCACTGTTATCAGTTGGTTTCAGGTCTGGTGATGATCTGAATAGGCCTTATCCTCGGATTCTGAAAGGAAACTTTGTGACGCATAGAGAAAATGGCAGTGTTATGAGGATGAGGAAAAAGAAAAAAATCGCTCTTGAGAAAGTTGGCGAAGAACATTCAAACGAAATCATTTCGTAAGCAATTTTGACGTCAAAAGAGAAGGAAGAAAACAAAGTTCAATTGTGACAAACAGTAAGAGTTATGGCGCGTTTGTAAAAGTTTTGGGATAATAATGTGTCCGTGTACGCTATGGTTATTCTAATGAATGGTACTTATTTTGACAATCTGTGTATATCGTAAGATAGTAAAGAGGGTGTTGTATTGTTATTGAAAATTTCAAATTCAGCTGTAGGCAAATTATGGCTCGAAAAAGAGGTAGGTTAAGTGAAGAAGAATGTCCGGATCCACCTAATATGGAAGTTGATGCCGATGATATTTTCCCTGCAGCAGACATACAGGAGGATGGATTCGTTGAATCCCTAGATTTCCAGGTAGAAGAACCACCTGTTAGAGGGCGTAATAAAAGAAGGAGAGTAGAAGGAAGAGGCCGTGGTAGAAGAGAACCTTCAAGACGTGGTGGCAGGGGTGGCCGTCGGGCAATTCATGATTCTTCTGTTGAAGACCCGAACAGCTTATTTGAAATTGTAAAGCAAGGCAAAAGCTCATTGCAGTGTGTCGTAGATGACTGGATAGAAGCTTATAAGCAAGACAGAGATACAGCATTACTTGATTTAATGCAGTTTTTTATCCAATGTGCTGGCTGCAAAGGTCGCATCACACCACAAATGCAAGCGACGATGGAGCATGCCCAGATCATTAGAAGAATGACTGAGGAATTTGATGAGGAAAGTGGGGATTATCCTCTTATAATGAGTGGACCTCAATGGAAAAAGTTTAGGTCTAATTTTTGTGAATTTGTACAAGTTTTGGTGCGTCAGTGTCAGTATAGCATTATATATGACCAGTATTTGATGGACAATGTTATATCTTTGTTGACAGGATTGTCAGATTCACAAGTAAGAGCTTTTCGTCATACTGCTACTTTAGCTGCAATGAAGCTGATGACTGCTTTGGTGGATGTCGCACTAAATCTAAGCATTAACCTTGACAACACTCAAAGGCAGTATGAGGCTGAAAGACAGAAAAACAGAGATAAAAGAGCAACAGAACGTCTTGAAATGCTAATGAGTAAAAGACAAGAATTAGAAGAAAATATGGAAGAAATAAAAAATATGTTAACATACATGTTTAAGAGTGTTTTTGTTCATCGGTATAGAGATACACTTCCAGAAATAAGATCAATTTGTATGTATGAAATTGGACAGTGGATGAAAAAGTTTCACCAACATTTTCTTGATGACAGTTATTTGAAATATATTGGTTGGACCTTGCATGATAAAGTTGGAGATACCCGTTTAAAGTGTTTGCAGGCTTTGTTGCCTTTGTATGGTGCTGAAGAATTAACAAGTAAACTAGAGTTGTTTACAAACAAATTTAAAGACAGGATTGTGGCAATGACCTTAGATAAAGAGTATGAAGTTGCTGTTCATGCTGTAAAGCTCGTTATTAGTATTCATAAGTATCACCGAGAAATTCTTACTGATAAAGATTGTGAACATGTGTATGAACTGGTTTATTCTTCTCATAGGGCAGTTGCACAGGCTGCTGGGGAATTTCTTAATGAACGATTATTTCAACCTGACGAAGAAGCAGTTCAAGGTTTAAGAACTAAAAGAGGTAAAAAACGTTCCATTAACACACCTTTGATTCGTGACTTGGTACAGTTTTTCATTGAAAGTGAACTGCACGAACACGGAGCTTATTTGGTAGATAGTTTGATCGAAAGTAACATGATGATGAAAGATTGGGAGTGCATGACAGACTTGTTATTAGAAGAACCAGGCCCACAAGAAGAACCTTTAGATGATAGACAGGAAACATCATTAATTGAAATAATGGTTTGTTGTGTGAAACAAGCTGCAACTGGAGAACCTCCTGTTGGTAGAGGCCCTAATCGAAAGCAACCATCTGCCAAAGAGCTAAAACAAGTATCAGATGATAGAATTAAACTAACAGAACATTTTATACAAACTCTTCCACAGCTTTTAGCTAAATATTTAGCAGATAGTGAGAAAATAGCAAATTTAATGTTGATACCCCAATATTTTGAGTTAGAAATATATACAACTAGTCGTCAAGAAAAAAACCTTGATGGCCTGTTGAAACTAATTCATGATATTGTAGAAAGACATAATGATACTGAAGTATTAGAAGCTTGTGCTAAGACATATGAAGCTCTGTGCAATGAAGAATTAGCTATACATTCCAGATGTGCTGTAGCTAGAGGAACACTGATTGATTCTCTGGTTCATAAATATAAACAAGCACTTAGTGATTACATTCAAGCTGGGGAGGAGGTAGATGAAGATGAAATATATACAGTTACGTCAGCAATGAAGAAAGTTTCAATATTTTATAGTTGTCATAATCTAGGACCTTGGGGTATATGGGAAAACATATATGAGTTTTGGGTAAAAGGAGCAATTCAAGAAAAAGGTCTACCAGAAGAAGTTGTGAAATTTGCCATATCTTGCTGTTCCATGGGTATCATGTGGGACCTAGCAATGCTCGATGATACAAGTCCCATGCCTACTGCGGTACAAAATGTTAGAAGTCAACTTAAGGAATTCATTGACACAATGAGAGAATTGTTAAATCATCCAACTGAAATTTTGGAAGAGGAAGCTTTTGTAACAATTTGTGATCTATTGATAGTATTTTGTAAGCAGTTGGCAGATAATTCTGGATTGACTCCATTAGTGTATGAACCAGACAGAGCCCTTCAAAACCAACTAAGTGCTTTTATTCAAGATAAAGTATTTGTGGAAGATGAGGATGATGAACAGGATGAGCATACAAAAATTGAGGAGTTGCACAGAAGACGAAACTTTTTAGCATCTTTTTGTAAGCTGGTGGTATATAATATTATTAGCATCAAACAAGCTGCAGATGTTTTTAAACATTATGTAAAATTTTACAATGATTATGGAGATATCATTAAAGCAACCCTAGGCAAAGCCAGAGAAATCAATAAAGTAAACTGTGCAAGGACAATGGCTTTGTCACTGACTTCTCTGTTTAATGAATTGCGTGCTGAGCAGAACACTGGACAGATCAATCGACAAGATGAAAACTTTATTGGAATTAAAGAACTGGCCAAGCGATTTGCGTTATCATTTGGACTTGATCAGGTGAAGAACAGAGAAGCCGTAGCTGCCCTTCATAGGGAAGGTATATTGTACACAGTTACTCCAATGGAAAATCCAACAGATCCTTTGGGTCCACCTCCAAATTTAGCATTTTTGGAAATTCTTGCAGAGTTTACTAACAAACTGATGAAACAAGACAAAAAAGTGGTTCTTAACTATCTTGATCGTCACATCCAGGCAAGTATGCCGGGAACCAGATCTGAAGACTGGCAACCACTTATAATGTATCGTAACAGTTTAGTTCATGGTGAAGCAGAGCAGCTGCCACCAAGGGCCCCAGGAAGGCAGTACAGAGGTAAGAAGCGTCAACGAGAAGATGATGATTTAAGAAACTTGGAGGAAGAGGTTAACATGGATCCAGATTCTGATCATGGCTCAGAAGCATAATATGCACTATAATGGTTCTTTGCTGGTATAAGTTTTACAGATAATTTTAGAAACATTTAAAGATGCTTTTATGTTTCATGTGAAATGCTTCATTTTTTTGTAATCACACTAAATTTATGTTAGTTTTCATTTTCTCAGATGTAGCACGTTTATTTCTGAATCTTTAATTGCATTTGATGGCTTTAGGAAAGCATGTCTAAAAAACTGCAAAATGTACAAGTTTATTGGTTGCATCTTTATTTTCTATTAAATGTTAATTTTTATGATAATCTCAACTGATCCAACTTTTAAATTTAAAACTTTTATTTCTTTCTGTGTCAGTGGAAAGCCACATTCAAAGCTTTTTGATTTAGCTTAGAAAATTCACATCATACAGAAAAAGGTCAACGAAGATAAATGAAGATCTTGCTCAAAAGCCTAAGCCTTGTTCTTCAGTGATGTTCCATTGTTGAGATTTATCATCGCAAAATTCCCTGCCCTGCCCACTGTCAGTAGAGGACAGTGATGGGCTTGGAAGGGCCGCTGACCGTTGGATGGAACATTAAGCCGTGGCCTCGTGTGCAGGAGAGCCATACCCTGTGCACGTTAAAGAACACACTGGATGGCCTTGACGGGAGGCTACCATGTCTTCCAACAGCTGTTCCAGTGAGTCTCCTCCCAACCCTCTGAACCTTCAGGGTCCTTGTGACCTGGCCATTTAGCCCATGGTGTGCAAAAAAGTGCTGCTCAGAGGTAAAACAACCCAACTCGGTGATGTTCCTTTAATTTTTAGAGAGTTACGGAGTCAAGCATTCAATAACATCTAATCATAACAATTTATGTTGCAGTTTAAAATAATTACAAATCGCTCATTAAAATATTTTTAAAGTAATGAGTTGGTTTTATGTAATTTAAAAGTGTTCAAGATGAATATTAGCAGCATTTGCTGTTAAATGCTCTACTTAAGTTTTAAATGCTAAATGAATGTTGTTGAAAAAATTGAGATTTCATGTATATATCATGGAAGTGTATGAACACTGTTGGTAATATAGTGTGTTGTTGAACAACACTAAGTTATGTTACTTGATTAACCTATAAATTACCACTTTGAAGTCGATTTAAATTTTAGAGGAAAAATTGTCTTGAGCCAGGTAGGATATGAAGCCACGTGGGTTCATATCCTACGTTGATACAAACCAGGTGGGGTACGAACCCACATGGGTTCGTATCCCACGTGGCTCAAGACAATATTTCCTCTAAAATTTAAATTGACTTCAAATTGGTAATTTATAGGTTATACCAAATATGTCGAGTTTATTCATTACTTGATTAATGTACAACATAAAAATATTTATCTTAAATCTATTTTTATATACCACTTGACAGTCATCTAGTACAGTGTCTCGCAAACTGTGTGCCGCGAGAGATTTTCAAATTGACACTAGATATTCCAAAATTTCATTTTGACTTGTGTTATCGACGTGCTTTAATAAAAATCTTTCAGATTTTATCAACTGGGATCTTGTAAGTATTTATCAAGCTTTTTCCAAATTTTGGTATTCATTTTTGATTATTTCAAGCCATAGAATGGACAAATATTTAAAACAAACACCGAGTTATGATTAATTATATTTATTATTATATTTATTTTAAATAAAATGCATTTAACAAAACTTCCATTTTCCTCTTTTTACGTAACCATCAAAAATTCTTTTTTAGGTGTGCGCAGGGGAAAAAATTACATTCAGTGTGCCACGGAAAAAAAATTAGATTCAGTGTGCCGCAGAGTAAAAAAGTTTGCGAGACACTGATCTAGTAGCGCGAATTCTCAACCCTTCCAGTGTTCTATCATCTACAGATGTAGATAAATTATATAACTGTTTTAAAGTAAGGTAACTGACAGGCTCCTGTCAGACCTCTGTGGCAGGTTGCTGCTTGAGAGGGGGGAGATTTAACAATGCTTACCTTTTTAATTCGTAAAATGTAATCACTAGTGACTCTGTTTTTGCTGAACAAAAAAATAGTTGGTGTCCAGATTCATTTCAGTTTTTCAGGGGCTTCATAAAAGGTTAAAATAACTAAAATTGAATATGTGCATAGAAAGATTTTGATTAAACTGCATTAACTGTTCCCGCCATTTGACCTAATTTCTCAATCTGCAACTAATAAAATTTATATTTTCACCTAAAAGAACGAAAATTATTCTTAGCAATAAATCTCTTCATTACTAATGAACTGCTTTCCCAGATATATTTGAAAAATAACTAACGTTAGCATAATAATTGAAATACAAATTAGAAAGAAAATTCCTTAATAAAGGAAAAATAAATTTTTACCTGAAACAAGAACTTGATTCTTTTCTGTATTTTTTTTTTCCAAATTTGAAAAAGGGTACGAGTTTTTTTTTTATCAGCTGTGCTCTATCAAATAAGTGAATTCTGTGGTTAGCATGCTTGGCTACAGATCAAAGGACTTTGGTTTCAGCCTTAACTAAGGCATGAATATTTGTGTTTTTTACTGAGGTCCCACTTTTCTCACAGACCTACAGTGGCATACAAACTGAGAGGCTCGTGACAGACCTCTGTAGCAAGCAAATGCTGGGGGGGGGGGGGTTAAAACTATTTAAAATGACAATGTTAATAAGAACTTTTCACAGTGAACAAAAAAAAATATCTGAAAAGGCATTAAGGCTTAATTTAAAAAAAAAACCTAAGGAATAAAAATAGTTATTTATCATTGGTAAGAATTTTTTTTCTAAATGATACAAAAATAGCTTTAACTGACAGTCTCACTTTTTTATGTGAAGAAGTAATCCATTTTAGTGTTGCTGATTGAGTTATATATGCTGGAAAAATGAAGATAGTTGGCAGTTGTATCAGTTAAAAAACCTGAAACAGGGGTATTGTTATTTTTTGTAATTTTTTATCTTTGTGGTATAGTTAAAATTAGCGCCATCCCATGGTCAAGAAGTTAGTGTGCTTTGCTACTGATCAAAGGGACCTGGATTCAAACCCCCACATAAGTCATGAATATGTTTTCTGCTGAGGAACTGATGGTCTTTTGTGGCAAGCACATTTGCTGTAGGGAGTATTTATTATTTTGAGTTAAAATAATAGCCCATAAGGTAATTGCACAATTTCTTCTTGGCTTCCATTTTTTTTTTTGGGGGGGGGGAATAAATTTACTATTAACCATTAATATTAACCATCCTAATAATTATTTTTTAAAAATATTTTTGCTCGGAGCAGTACCATTGCAATGCAGCAGAAGCAGAGAGAATTTGAGCCTAGAGAATCAGTGTTTCTGAGAACTATTCAGTTTTAAGAAATGTTAAATGATCACAGTTTTACAACTTTATTAAAATCTAATGATGCTGTATAATATTAAAATGCAGCGGGATAAAGCAGTAGAATCCAACAGAAATGATAATATTTATTAAGTATTGAATAAACTCAACTTATTTAGTATACAGTAAAGGATTTCCACCTTTTAAGTTGATTCAATTTTTTTTTTTCAGAGGAAAAATTGTCTTGAGCCAGGTGGGATACAAACCCATGATCTCCTAATAACATGTCAGGTGCTCTGGACCACTGAGCTACTGGCTGTCGGTCAAGATCTCTAATAATATAATCTATAATCTAGAAAAATCTCTATAATCTAGAAATGTTCATATCATCAATTATAAGAGATCTTGATTGGTGGCCGGTAGCTCAGTGGTCTAGAGCACCTGACATGTTATCAGGAGCTTTGTGGGGTCATATCCCACCCGGCTCAAGACAATTTTTCCACTAAATATTTGAATCCACTTAAAAAGTGGAAATTCCTTAGTGATAACATTTAAGTGTCAGCTCTTAAGTAGACATGTCAGTGCAACATGAATGCCTACATAAGTCTTACAATTCGTTCTTTCATTACAGTGTTGTCTTAAATATTTGTTACTAGTTTTGTTATATCTCTATAATTTATGATTATTTATAGAAGACAACAATAAATGCACATAGCAGGTAAGGATTTGCCATGCAATGCAGAAGGTTACATATTTGTATCTGTATATCGTAACCTGCCTTGCAAAGCAAATCCTTACCTACTATGTGCATTTGTTGTCTTCTGTAAATAATCGAGGCAGGGGTGACTCAATCGCTAGCGCGCCAGGCTCGTAATCTGCAGTTCTCAGGTTCGAGTCTCGGCTGGGTCAGTGTTGAGATTTATCTCCGCAACAATTCCCGGCCCTGCCCACTGTCAATAGGGGACACTGATGGGCTTGGAAAGGCCGCCATCCGTCATATGGAATGTTAAGCCGTTGCCCTGTGTATGTGAGAGCCATACCCTGTGCAAGTTAAAGAACACCCTGGATGGCCATGACGGGATGCTACCATTTGTCTCCCAACAGCTGTTCCAGTGGGTCCCCTCCCCCAACCTCTGATCCTTCGGGGTCCATGTAACCTGGCCATTTAGCCCATGGTGTGCAAAAAAGTGCTGCTCAGAGGTAAAACAACCCAACCCAATCTATAATTATAAATTATAGAGATATAATAAAACTAGTAACATAAATATTTAAGACATAACATATAGTAATAATATTAAGATATAATGTACCCAAACGAACAAATATAAGAATTTATGTAAGCATCCATGTTACATTGATATGTCTACTTAAGAGCCGATACTTAAATGTTATCATTTCTGTTGGATTCTGCTGTGTGTTAATAATATACACTTATAGAGATTTTAATAAAGTTTTAATACATACATTGTGAGATTTTAACTGGATCAGAGTTTTATATTGGAAAATAAAGAAATAATAAAATTAAGAAATAACTCAAGTTGAGTTAAAACGTCTGCTTCTAAAAGAAAACTGTTGAAGATGTAGCCTATCTCTAAAAGATGATAAAGATAAATCTTAACAAACAAAAGTTAGAATTTAAATGAAAATCTTACTAAACAAATGCAGTATACAATACTGATCAATAATTGGATACTGAATTTAACAGTAACTGACACCATACTTACACATTACTAACATTGCACTGAAAATGAAAGTTCACAGAAACTAAAATCCTTAGCATTTTGTTTCCCTTTTATGAAGCTGAAATATTGAGATATATTCTCGAGATACTGAAATAGGTTTAAATCTTCCAGAGCCATCAGCACTGTAGTGTATATCAAATCTCCACATATCAGAAGCATAGATGTTGGTCAGTGTCACTAGCATAAATGAAACATTGATTTAAAAAAAGAAATAGAAATTCCCATTTGAATATTTTTATAAATATATCTCCTAAAAGTAGATAATTCAAACTTGAAAGGTTGTACTTTTCAATTCCGTGCACATTTTATTAAGATACGATATAAATAATTTCTTCCAGTGCTGTAATCCCCATTCCATAGGCCCAGTATATGATATAAATTGAGGAAATTTCTCGACATTTTCATTCAACTGTCAAGGAAGGTATCACTCTTAAGTTAATATCAATATCAGTTTTAGAGAAGAAATTGTCTTGAGCCGAATGGGATATGAAGTTCACAATTCAATGTTAAACTAAGAATGAAGTTAAATTAATGACAACATATGATAATACCACTTTCTGTCTTTTTGGCCTCAGTCATGAAGTATGCCTCTGATTTAAACTCTGGAGTTTGATTTGAACTATTGTAAACAGATTTTTTTTCCCTAAAGGTTCAAAATTAATGAAGAATGGTTTTTTAAATAGAGAATTTTTAGAAGCAAGTACTAAGTATGTACCACCTATTTTAGAATATATCTATAATTATTTTTATCATTTGTCCCAGCATTCAGTGTGTAACTTCCTGAAGTTTAAAATAAAACCGCCATTGTTTACTTCTTGGAAAGAATTGCTTTCTAGCTGCAGACAGCTGCAATAATGCTTAGTGCACTGTATGGCCTAATTAAATGCATGTATATTGGGGCTGGGGTGGCTCAGTCAGTAGCACACCAGGTTCCAGTCCCAGCTAAGTCAGCATTGAGACATCTCCACAAAATTCCCCGCCCACGATCAGTAGGGGACACTGATGGGCTTGGAAAAGCCGCCGTCTATCAGATGGGATGTTAAGCCATGTCCCCATATGCGGAAGAGCCATACCCTGTGCACGTTAACGTGCTGGATGGCAGCTGTTCCAGTGGGTCCCCTCCCCCAACCTTCTCTGAGCCTTCGGGGTCCATGTGTCCTGGCTATTTAGTCCATGGTGTGCAAAAAAGTGCCGCTCAGAGGTAAAAAACCCAACCACATGTATTACTGTAATATTCTGGGTTCTTGCAAACATCAGGTCGCAGATAGGTAGAATTCATCTTTAACAAGCTTATGTTTTTATTTCCATAAATTAATAAATCATTATCTTTCCCAGTTAGTTATTATTTAAAAATAACATAAAATTCTCTGTTGTTAAACAATAAAAAACTTTTAACGTGCAAATAGTTTGAAGGATAAACTTTAAAATTTTATTGCTTAACGACAGAGAATTTTAAGTTATTTTTAATTAATTTCTGAGCAAGATGGTCCTTTTAATTATGTACTTAGTTATTATACATTGCATTATTTTCTTACAAGGCAGTCATTGTAATTTGTTGTGGTTTTTTAAACATTTCTCTAGGAAGTGGAGGACCATTATTTTAATTTGAAAAATACGGTGGACCCCTCGGGGGGGGGGGGGGGGGGGGGGGTTGTAGTTGACTAATTTTATCTTAAATTATAGCCTATGTATTTGCATCCGATACTATAAATACTAGAAAAGAGAACAAATCTTATGAAAAAAGAATATATATCAGCAAAAGAAGTAAACTTTATTTTTTTTAATATGTAGTTACAGTAAATTAAAAACGTTAATTTTTAGTTACTGTGAAGGTTGATGTTTGACTGAAACAAATTCAGAAATGTTTAGCTCAATTGTGCCAACTGTACTCTCAAATCAAGCTCCACATTTAGTCTGTTTCTATATTTTGACTGCCGAGTGGTTAGGGCGCTTGGCTACTGATCTGGGTTCGAGCCCCGGGTTAAGGCAGGGCTGTTGTGTCGTTTTTCTGCTGAGGTCCTGCCATCCTCTCAGACCTTCTACTGTGGCATATAAACTGACAGGCTCCTGTCAGACCTCTGTGGCAAGCAGCTGCTTGAGGGGGTATTTATTTTTTTTATATAAAAGTGCTGGAAAAGTCTGTTTACACAAATAAGTCGTAGCAAATAGTAATAAATGTTTCAAGTGCCTTATTTGATAGTTCTGCATATTCAGAGCATAAATGTAACCAAAAGTCAATCAAATCAAAAAGTCAAAAATATGTTTTCTTCATTACTTGTTAAGCCTTTTATGATTTTTGCATCCTTATTAAAAGGATCCTTAATCCATTTATTGTTGGAATCAGGGAATGGAAAATATTTTCTGAAATTACTTTTCAGTGTATTCAAATGCTCAATGAAATCTTCTTGTATGTCATCAGTAATCTTTTCTTTTGTAGTTTCTAAAATAGCATTGAGCATCAAAAATGCAAGTAAATATTGTTGGAAAGATGATGGGATCATTAGTCTAATTTCTTTATCATTGCTTCAATACTGTTTTCAACATTAAATATTGTTACAGTTGTACCCTGTAGGCTAAAGTAAGTTCATATGTCCAAAAATATTGGCCAAGTATGCGACTATACACAACCACTTAAAATCATTGTTACTAGTTTTGTTATATCTCTATAATTTATGATTATTTAGAGAAGACAATTTGATCTTTCAGTAAAAAATTTAGATTGTTTCCTAAGAATGAATGATGTCTTGGATACTAAAAAAAAGCAAAAAGGATTTCTGTAGCATGGGAATCAATGGTTACTCGAAGAAAATGCATCATTAATTTAAAATATTTGAATCTCATCACACTTTTGCATGTAGGAAAAATTGATTGTGGTTGCTGCCCATTTCTTGACAAATTGTATTGAATATACAATAATTTAGTTGTTGGTCCTTAATGTAGTTGACAATTTTAACTGTTTCATCTAAAACTTTTCAATTTTTTGGTATGTTTTTCACAACTAATGATTGTCGGTGTATGATGCAGTGATTCCAACTAATTGTAGGTACAATTTCCCAAACACGTGCTCACAGCCCAGAAAACTGTCCTGACATTGCATGAGCCCCATCTGTACAGATCCCTACACATTTTGACCACTCAATTTGGTTTACCATTATAAAATCATTTCATATAGTAAATAAAGCCAAAGCAGTCGTGTGCATTTCCAATTGTTCACGAACTAAAAAAACTTGAATTTTTCAGCATATTAATAGCAAACAAAAGCCAACAGATTTGTACAGTTCACATCTTCACTTTTGTCCAATTGCAGAGAATAATATTGACTATTGCATATCTGATAATTAGTTCTTTCGTATTTTGTGCCATTTCTTGAATTCTTTGATTGACTGTGTTTGACAGTGGAATCATATTTGAATTATTTCATTCGTGTCGCCCCGTGGCCGAGTGGTTAGCACCTTGGCTACTGATCTAAGGGACCTGGGCTCGAGCCCCGGGTAAGGCATGGATGTAGTAATGTTTTCCTGCTGAGGTCCTGCCATCCTCACAGACCTACTATGGCATATAAACTGACAGGTTCCTGTCAGACATCTGTGACAAGCAGCTGCTTGAGGGGTATTGATATCTCCCAACAAAGCCGATACTATCACTTTTGTAGCTCACAGAATCGGTTTTTCTGCTATATTGTGAAGTTTCCCCTTTTTTGCAATTAGCAAAAATACCTGATATGAAGCAAGCATAGTGTTTTCATTCTTACCACCTGTTGCAATATTTGTTATACTTTTTTTTTTACTTGGCATGTAGTTCTCAAAGGTTATTTTGAAGAAGTTCATTGGGTTTTTTCTTACAGCATTATACTTTGTCTCCATAACTTTGCTGGTTTCATGCATTCATTGGATAATGTTTCATAACAAACAACACATTGTGGATTTTGATTATCAATGGAGCCAGTATAAGTAAAACAGAGTTGAATATGACTGGTATTTCCTTTGACTTGCATTCTCGTTTTGACGATTGCAACCAGTGATCCATTGTTATTAGCCTTGTGTAAAATAAAAAATAATGTAGTAAATGAAAATAATTTACAAACATAATAGGTACATGGTTTTCATGAGAAACCAGATATTTGTCTTAATAAACAGCTACACAGAGAACAGGAATGTATCATCTACAACTTGCAGTTACAAACTAGGAATACTCTTCATGCTTGCAGTCAGTAACCATCTATTTGGAATAATTCCGCTTTAGTCCGATCTATTCTACATTAAATATCGAAACTGCAAAACTTTTAACAAATGTTTCAAGTGATCTGTTTACGGTAATAATTTTGGCGTATAGTGTTCTGTTATGATAGAAATTCCACTGACAGCAATTATCTGCCCACTATTTTCAGAGGAGAGAGAAAAGCAACTTTTTAAATTTAAGAACTAAAAGACATATTTTTTTTGTTTTATAATTACTAATAAAATACTACTATGTGCATTTCCCCCATCATACATTAAAAAAATAAATAAATAACCCCTCAAGCAGTTGCTTGTACAGAGGTCTGACAGGAGCCTGTTAGTTTATACGCCATAGTAGAAAGTCCATGAGGATCTCTGGACCTCGGCAGAAAAACAACATGAACATTCATAATTAAAACTATTAAGGAATGAAAAAGTAGGCAAAGGAAGAATTCCATTCTCTTTGAAAATGTGATTCCCATATGCGCCAGAGGCGATATGCATTCTTATAGTTATTTTACACTTTCAGTACACTCCGACAGTGGAAATTCAAACTACTGCAGATTTGAGAAAACAAACTATTATTTTATTAGTACCTGTAATGTGCAAAAAAAGTTTTTCATATATCTTTTAAAGCGGAAAAGTTGCATATTACCAATGGGACAAATCATTACTATTTGGGTAAACCACTTTATCTGTAAGACCAAAAATTTAAGTTTCTAGCAAAAACAGTTAGCGATATTTATTTAAAGATTTGCTATTTTCGAGCTTTTTTCTGCCGCTAGAGGTCGCCTTTCGAGTTTTATTTACCGCCTTTAGCACTCTCTAACGATGAAAATTCCAACTAATGTGGATTCGAAAAATGTAAATATTAATATTTTTATGGAAAAAAAATTCGCCGACATACGGGATTCGAATCCGCATCTCTTCAGAAACGTGCCAGAGTATTATAACATGTTAAACTAACGACGGCTTTTTTCACAAAAAAATTAATTGATTTATAGACGTTTAAACGTCTGCATGTAACGCTGATATCAAATATTGCTTAAATCATTAATGCTAAACAGCGTGATGTGACCATTTTTTATTTCAATCTTACTCGGAGCAGTAAAAAGAAAGTTACCACTCGAGATCATAGATGGCGCCATAAGGAGGCGTCCAAAATTCACGGGAAATGTAATATTCGGACGGCATCAACAGATTAGAATACTCTGGCATGTTTCTGGAGAAATGCACCACATAAACAATATTCAAAAACTACCATTTAATAGACAAGAAACAAAAATCCTTTACCGATTAAGAACTGAAAATAATGTTAAATAGTACAAAATTCAAAATGAATATTTTAAATTCTCCAAACTGTATGTAATTTACCTGAAAATACAACACATATTCTTTTAAACTGTATAAAATATGAATCATTTAAAAAGATCTTTTTTGGTAAACTAAATAATATTGGTCTAGGGGAACTAAGATTGGACTTAATTTTAAACCATCCTCTGGAAAAGATAAGATTAAAAGCATATACATTTATGGATTTTGGACTTGCATTCTTCAGGAACTCCATTGATTTTGGAGTTCCTGAAGAGGACACGCTATTAGAATTTAATATATAAAAATGGAAACAATTGATATAAAAAAGAAAAGAAATATCAAAAAAAATAAAAAAATTCCACACTTAAAAAAGGAGGAATTAAAAAAAAAGAAAACATAAAACCAAAAAAAAAAGTTTTCCTATTTTTAAAAAAGAAATCTATAAAAGAGAAAAAAAAAAATAAAAAAATAGAAAAAAAATTGTTTTTTCTATAGATAGAAAAACAAAATATTTTTTAATTGGGAAAGTCTGAAAAAGGAGCTCCCATTGTCATGTAACGTTTAATGAATGAATGGAGAAATGCAGGTTCGAATTGCATATGTCTGCGAAATTTTTTCCACAAAAACATTTATTGATTTAAAGGCGTTTAAACGTCTACAGGTAACACTGAGATTATCAGCTATTGCTTAAATCATTAATATTTTGTTAGTGCCTGTAAAACAAATATATAGTTTTGTTTATCTCAAAAAAAAAAAGTTTCATTTTTGCCCCTCCTTTTGGCTAAGACGGCAAAGCCTTGTTGCCAATTGTAAATCTTCTAACCATAACACTTACCAAAATTTTGGATTTCCGGTGTAGTTTGTAATATTCGTTAAAAATTTTAGCTTTATCCATCTTTTCCCACCGCTAGAGGGCGCTATTAAAGCTATTGAAATTTTTTAAAATTGCTAATCGCAATATTTGTTCGACACCTATTCAACCCAAAAAAAGAATTTTTCATTTAGCTCTAAAAGTTAAAAAATTGATTATCTTCAAACGAACCTTAAAAGAAATTATTTGTTGGTTTTCAGTTAGCTCGTTTCACTTTTGCAGCCGATTGCCGTCTTCTGATGGAGTTTCTCGGGAAAAAATATTCATTGATTAATTTCTTTGAGTGAAATTTTTACATCCAAATGCAGCGCATTGAGGCATTGATATAATATGACCGCTTTTATACACAAAAAATTAGTAGTAATATATAAAAATAATAGAAGTTTTAACTAGGTACACACACTAGTAGTAGTAGATACTTCATGCTCACTGAGACCCGATCTCCGGCTTTCCCAATGCTTCAGTAAAAGTTGAATGTTTTTGCAGGTGATGTGAAGTTCTTTTTTTGTTTTTCCTTTAAAAGAAAAACAAAATCATAGTAAAATATGTAAAAATGCATAAGATGTAGATGAATCTTAAAATTAATTATATTATTTTTCCAAAGCTCAGCTTCCAGAAGAAAACGTCCTATTAATTTATATATATTTTTCCTAATTTCTTGAATAGGGTAGTCTAAAATATTTGAAATAGTAAAATCATTAATTCCATAAGGTTTTAGTTCATTAAAAAATTTGAATCTAGGGGTATAATATTTTGGGCAGTTAAGCAGTACATGATTAATAGTTTCAGGAGTTTGACATGAAATACAGTTTGGTGAATTTATTTTTTTGATGGAAAATAGATAAGAATTAAGTTTTAATATTTTATTTAGAAGATTCTAGGAAGGTTAAAATTAATTATATATTGAATATCAGGTGATAGGTGAAACCTAAAATTAGTTTGAAGACAACCATTAATTTTAAAGTAAATATTAGTTAAATGAAATTCATGTTTATTAATTAATTTTTTAAATTGGGAGTAGAAATGTAATGTTTGTGAAATATTTGAGGGCTAAGAGTATCTCTTGCAAGCTCATCAGTTTTTTCATTGCCTGCAATATTACAGTGGGCAGGGATCCATTGTAGTGTAATATTATTTTTAAGGTACCTGATATTGAAATCTGTTAGTGTAATGATTTGATGAATAAATTGTGTATAGTTGGTGTAACGTAAATCTTGATTTAAAACATTTAATGCACATTTAGAGTCAGAATAAATGACTATATTTTTGTTAGAAAATGTTTGGGTAGTATAAATTAAGGCTTCTGTTATAGCTATTATTTCAGCTTGTGTAATTGAAATTATAGAGGGAAGTTTAAGAGCTTTAGAATATTCAGTTGAGGGTATGAAGAAAGCAGCTGATGCTGCATTAATTTCATTTTTAAGTGATCCATCAGTATAAATACTGATGAGATTAGTATATTTAATTTTACAATGAGAATTTGAAAGTTTGTTTAGAGAATCTACTGAAAAGAGTTTTTTAGAGAGTATGCCTGGTAAGTTATCATAGATTGTTGGTCTATGAAAACTCCAATCTGCTATATGGTGAAAGGTTTCACCAGAGGTAGAGATATTAAAAATAATTTTTAATAGAGGGTCATCATCCAAAATTAAATGTGCTTTCTTAAAAAATTTTGAGTTATTTCTAAAATTAGTAATGAAAGGGTGATTTGGAAATTTAAGATGAAGTCTTGTTAAATATTTTATTAATAAAATTTTTATTCTAATTTGTAGTGGGGAAACTGCTGTTTCCCCAATTAATGCTGTAGTGGAAGCTCTTTTGTATAGGCCTAATGCAGATTTAAGATATTGATTTTGAAGTGTATTAAGTTTTTTAAAATTATGATCACCAGATCCCACTGTAAATTCAAGCCCATATTCTATTTTAGATCTTATTAAGTTTTTGTATAATGTAATTAAATAGTTAGGAGGGGTTCCCCAGTTTGTAGAGGATAAACATCTATAAAAATTTCATAATCTACATCCCTTACTATGTTGTAGCAAAAAATGAGATTTCCAGTTAAGCCAAGTATCAAGATTAATTCCCAGATACTTGAATGTAGAACTTGTGTAATTGGTTGGTTATCAATGTATAATTTTATTTCAGGTGGAGTAGATTTAAATTTAGTAAAAGGTAAACAAACAGTTTTATTTAAATTTACTGTTAAGTGCCAAGTTTTGCAATAACTCAATATTTTATCAATTTGGATTTGTAAATAATTTTCTAATTTAGAAATATTTTTATCAGTACTCCAGATGACAATGTCATCAGCAAAAGTAGCAAATTTAATTTTAGGATCATGATTATTAAAAAGGTCAGCTAAATAAATATTGAAGAGGATAGGGCTCAAAATTGAACCCTGAGCAATCCCCTGGGTCATTTCAATTTGGGTTGACAGGTTATTATTAATTTTGACTTGAAAATATTTTTTAGTTAAGACAAAATATAAGAATTGAAGTGTATTCCCTTTGAGGTTTAAATTTAATAATTTATAAAGGAGACCTTTTTTGCCAAATTGAATCAAAAGCTAAAGATAAGTAAAAAAAAACAGCTTATTAAAGTTTGATTTTTGCTTTTTGCAATATAAACATCAGTAATTAGGGAGGATACACATTCTTTTGAGGATTTTCCTCTTCTGAAGCCAAAAAAGTTGGAAGGAAGAAAGTTTTTACTTTCAATGAACCAGTTTGAAAACTAATTTTTCAAAAAGTTTTAATAAATTAGATAATAGAGAAATTGGTCTGTATGCATTGGGGTCAGAGGGTGGTTTGCCTGATTTTAAAAGGAAAATTATATAAAATTTTGTCCAAGAAAGTGGAAAAGTATGATTTTTCCAAATAAAATTAAAAATATCCAAAAGTTTGAGTCTCCAAGAATTTGGAAAATTAATGAGACTTTTGTTTAGAAATTTGTCTGGGCCAGGGGTTGCTTTTGAATTTAATCTGTAAATAGCCTGATTAAGCTCTCCAATAGAAAATTTTGCATCCATGATTGGAAGACCTGAAACTAATTTTAGAAGGGTTTTATCAACAAATTTTTCAATTTTTTTTTTCTCTAGGAGAAAGAATAATTTTTTTGGCAATTTTTAATTTTGAGCCCATGAAGTAAGCTGTTCGATCCATTGTTAAATTTTTTCCTATTGCAATTTCTGCAAGAGGAGTTGTTTGTTGAGAGGTGTTTGACATATTTTTAAATACTTTCCACATATTGGATAGTGAAGAATTTGGAGTCAATGAGCTTGCAAAAGATCTCCAATTTTCTCTATACACTTCTTTTAGTTTCTTTCTTACTATAGCTTTAATCTTTTTAAAATAATTGATATCTTGGAAATCTCTTGTCCTTTTAGATTTATTTTCAGCTTTTTTCCGAATAGTTGTAATTTTGTTCATATACCATATATTTTTATGAATTTTAAGATTTTTATTAATGACTTCTATGAAACATGATTTTGTAAGATTTTCAAGGTGATTAAGGAATATATTATAATTAATGGTGTCTGGATTAGGTGAGTTTTTAATAAGGATATTATGGAATTGATACCAGTCATTTAATTTGATAAATTTTTTATTATTATTTTGCAATTTAAAAGAAATTAATATTGGATGATGATCACTACCTCTAGTATCTGGAAGTAAGTGACCATATTAATCTATTATATAGGACAGGAGAGCAGAAGGAAAGATCAATTACGGATCTTTCATTATTAATATTTTCATGGGTGCATTGCTTATCATTTAATAAAATAAAATTATTTTCGACAATAAAATTATTTAAATGTGTGCCAGCACGATTAATATGGTAAGAGTTCCAAGCAAAATGGTGAGAGTTAAAATCTCCCACAAAAATGAGTGGAGAGGAAACCTGAAGTAAAATGCATGAGTAAATAGATTCATTTATAATTTTACATGGATTGTAAATATTTATTAAAGTAAATTTAAGATCATTTAATAAAACCTCAAGACCTAAAATATCTAATTCTAAATTATTTAATTTAATTGGTTTAATTTTGTGATTTAATTTTTTCTTGACATAAAAGTCAACTCCTTTTGATTTATCATTTGTAAAACTGGAATAGTATATGAAGGTAGAAATATTAACATGCTTTCTAGTATAGAGTTCTTGTAGAGCTATCACACTTAATTTTTTATACTTACCTAATAGGACAAGTTCTTCTTTTTTAGAGATGACACCTCGACAATTCCACTGAAGGAACACAAAATCACTAGCAGAATTATAGTTTGAAGTTTAGTAAGATGTCCTCCAACACTGAATATTTGTCTTCACTTTGACAGATAAATCTACAGAGATGGAGTATCAGGTCAATGACCAGATTGATTGAAATGTTTTCATTTTTTTTATGTTCTCAATACTGTTTGGAGACGCAAATTTTTTTTGGGCTTTTCAACATGGAGAAATCTCTTGGCAACTTGAGCATAAGAGTTATTAATGTCCAGTCTAGTGGAAGGTGGGATGTCCATTAGATTTTTTCCTTTAGTAGAAGTAGCTATGTTGGTTGTAGGTTTAACTTTAGTAGTCGATAGTTTAATCTTTTCCTTTATAGGAGCTGGAGTTGATAGCGTTAAAACTGTCTTATGAGCAATTTTTTTCCTCCTTTTCTTTCACAGGAGGAGTTTTAACATTTTCATTACAGGAGTGAATGTCAATAATTTTTCTTTTTTTTTGTCGGTACATTTTCATTTTCCTTTTCAGACAAAGTTGTAATTATGTTGGAATTCGAATTTATATCAAGCAGCTCCTGTTTATATGATGCATTTCAAGAGCATTCGTGTCTATCTTGTATGCTTTTTGCTCTGCAGGCGATTCTTTTGACTGGGCAGGCAAAAAAAGTAGATGGATGATCCCCAGAGCAGTTAGGACAGCAAAGCGTTTTTGAGTCACAGTTTTTGTAGTAATGTTGACCAGAGCAACGTTTGCATCTTAATTTCCCACGACACACTGATCCAAGATGTCCAAAGAGATTGCATTTGAGACATAATGCAGTTGGAAAAAAATATATCTTTACTCGTACTCTGGAAAGTCCAATGAACACAAATTTGGGAAGTGTATCAGCATCGATTTTGAAGACAACATTGTTAATGTGATTTTTCGCAATGACAGAGTCCTTGTCGTTAGGAATAAACCTATTCATTCTTCTTACAGAAAAAATGTTGTATTTGTCAAGTTCTTGGAGCAAAAATTCCTCAGAATATTTAATATTGACACCCTCAAGAATACCTAAAAGAAAGTCATTCTGAGGGAATCTGTACAAAACTTTAGTTGACAAAATTTCAGTGATTTGCATTAAATTCTTAAGGTCTCTCTCCGAATCTGGGAAAATAATAAGGTCCCCTTTTCTCGTAAAGTGACCCTTTACTTCCTTGTTGAATTTATGAAAGAAAAAATCAGTAACTTTGGTGTCATCAAGGTCAGTTTGAAATTGTTATTAAAAAAAATAATTGGAGAGACATTTTCATCATCATTAAGGTTACTATCATTGTCACATTCGGTATTGCTTTCCTCTTCATCTGAGGTGAGAGTTGAATTTTCAGCATTTTTTTGTGGTTCATTGGATGTAGCTTCTTTTATCATTATTTTGTTTGTGTTTCTTTTTCTTTTTTTTTTTCTTTTTTAGTTTTAAGAGATCTTGAAATATCTCATTATTAACCTCGATATTGTTAATATCATTTGAAGATACGCTTCTATGCATACTTGCTAATTCCATTTTTTTAGGTGTTTTTCCAGTTTGTTTGTTTGTGCCTTGTCACTCGATTTGATTGGAATACCATCAGTCTTTTTAAGCTTGACGTTGGGCTTTTTCCAATTTGCCATTTTGAACAACAAAATTCCAAGTTCACAAGTTGAATGAATCTAATAACTTCACTCAAAAATTAACGGCTCAGAATAAAAAGCATACACGGCCAACTTCGGCACGTCCGATTCTGCCAAATTCCTGAATCCAGGTACACACACTAACTCAGTCTTTCGTCTCACAGTACGACAAGGCGCCCATAAACCACGTGACTCAACCAATGACGTTCAATCGCCGAGATGGTAAGCCATAAAGGGGCCAAGGTCCCTTTTACAAAATGGTCCAGTTTTTAACGAAGGATGTTAGACTCTATACAGGACCTCTAACTTGAACTAGTTATATATCTGTCTTCTTTACCTGTGAAAATGTACAACATTTAAAAGATATTAAGAGAAAAATCATATTTCAGGTAAATATAGTATTCGGGAAGAAATTTCCTTTTCATTAATATATAACTGTTTTTATTCGTTATATTTTTCCGAAATTAAGTCTTAATTGCGTAGTCCGATCTATTTTTTCACTATATCACGTGAAAATATCTTATTAAAATCAAAAGAAATTAGTTTAAAATTTTTCTTTTCATTAAATTCTGTTTTTTTTTTAAATTCCAAAATTCACTTATTGATATGACAGCACAGTTTGGAAGAAGCGTAGATTTTCTCAAAGTATGGCAATGGAAAAAAAAATTGTAAAGAGGGAATAATTTCCTTGCTTTAAGTAAATATGTATATTTTTTGTTATTTAGAAATAGCCTTTTATTCATGTGTATTATAATTATTTCTGTTGGCTATTTTTGCCGTCCCGTGGTCGAGTGGTTAGCGCGCTTGGCTACTGATCTAAGGGACCGGGTTCGAGCCCCAGGTAAGGCATGGATGTGTGTGTCGTTCCTCTGCCGAGATCCTGCCATCCTCTCAGACCTACTATGGCATATAAACTGACAGGCTCCTGTCAGACCTCTGTGGCAAGCAGCTGCTTGAGGGGGTATTTATTTTTTGGTTATTTTTAAATAAATTTTTATTTGCTTTGCCAGATGCAATTTTTTACTACACGAGTCTAAAAATTCCCTATTGAAATAAAATTTGTATTCTTTTTTCCCAACAGCTGTTCCAGTGGGTCCCCTCCCTCAACCTTTTCTGAGCCTTCGGGGTCCTTGTGACCTGGCCATTTAGCCCAAGGTGTGCAAAATAGTGCCTCTCAGAGGTAAAACAACCCAACGTTAAAGAACACGCTGGGTGGCCTTGACGGGAGGCTACTATCTGTCTCCCAACGGCTGTTCCAGTGGGTCTCCTCCCCCAACCTTCTCTGAGCCTTCGGGGTCCTTGTGACCTGGCCATTTAGCCCGTGGTGTGCAAAAAAGTGCCGCTCAGAGGTAAAAGAACCCAACTTCCATCACATGGATCCCTTTCCCCATTACCTTGAGGCAGTGGAAGAAAGCCGAATTGCCTGTGGAAATTCACGAGGCAGTACAATTGATTAATGGACTTGAAATTTATAAAAACAAATAAATACCCCCTCAAGCAGCTGCTTCCCAGAAAGGTCTGACAGGAGCCTGTCAGTTTCTAACGCCATAGTATAAGGTCTGTGAGGATGGCAGGACAGCAGAAAAACAATACACACATCCATGCCTTACCTGGGGCTTGAACCCAGGTGCCTTCGATCAGTAGCCAAGCGTGCTAACCACTCGGCCAAACAACACTAAAAATTTGAAACGTGCCGAAACTTACTAATAAATGATCAAAATATTCTTATAATAATCGTAATCTGCAGTTCCCAGGTTCGAGTCCCAGCTGGCTCAGCGTTGAGATTTATCTCCGCAAAATTCCCCCACCCTGCCCACGGTCGGTAGGGGACACCAATGGGCTTGGATAAGGCCGCCGTCCGTCAGATGGGACGTTAAGCCATGGCCCCTTATGCGGGAGAGCCATTCCTGTGCACGTTAAAGGACACGCTGTATGGTCTTGATGGGAAACTACTGTCTCTTAACAGCAGTTTTAATGGGCCCTTGTGACCTGGCCATTTAGCCCATTGTGCGCAAAAAAGTGCCACTCAGAGTAAAACAACCAACCTAAATATGAGTAACATGCTGTTTCAATAGTCAATACGTTAAAATGCAAAAATATCAATGTATATGGTTCATGTTCAATTACTGATGCCTAGAAATATCAATCCCCCTCACCCCAACCATTGGGGGCGGGGGTGGCTCAGTCAGTAGTGTGCCAGGCTCGTAATCTTCAGTTTCTAGGTTCGAGTCCTGCCTTGGTCAGCATTGAGATTTATATCAGCAACACTCCCCGCCCTGCCCACGATCCGTAGGGGACACAATGGCTTGGAAATGGCCGCAGTCCGTTTCCAAGCCCATTGGAATACACTGGATGGACTTGACGGTAGGCTATCATCTGTCTTCCAACAATTGTTCCAGTGGATCCTCTCCAACCTTCTCTGAGCCTTCGGGGGTCCAGTGACCTGGCACAAAAAAGCGCCGCTCAGAGGTAAAACAACCTATTAAACACTACTAATTCTGCTCGAGAGAGCTTGAGAAGAACAAAAATTGTAGAGATTCACAGTGCAGTAATTAAAATTAGATTAATACTCTTGACACTTAAAGGTGTCGAATTTGACAGTGTAATAGAGTATAAAAGAGCTTGAAGATAAGATTTCTGGGCAAAATGTCCAGTGGGCCTCCTCCCCCAATCTTCTCTGATCTCTCCGGGGGGGGGGGGGGTGCTTTTTATATTGATATGTGTTATGAATAATCATATAGAAATTATAGTTTGTAACTGAAGAATGGCAACACTGGAGTAGTACAATAAAATGGCTTCTCTATTATGCACGAAACATGGTATCAGTAACATCGCAGAGAACTTCAAAAAGTTCATGCAAGCGTTGGAAATATTTGGGGTTGCAATTTCACATGTCAATCGTGCTAAAATGACGTTATTCGTTCATGTCACAGGAAAGAAGCGCTTGATGTGTACAATAGTTTTATTGTACTACTCAGTGTTGCCATTCTTCAGTTACAAAAAGCTCATGAAAAGAGGTGCAATAAATGTGGAGGATTAAATCACTAAGATATGTTGGTCAAAACATAAAGACTAAGCGTAAAATAGACACAGTTGAAATGTCCGTTAGTCAAAAAAAAAATTGTTAATTAAATTGGGAATTCACAGGATACAAATGGCTGGATAACTGATGTTCAAATTTATGACTTGAAAATTCCTATGGAAGTGGATACTGGTAGCTAATTGGCATTTTTAATAAATTTTCAAAAGGGTACAGTCGCTCAAAAAATATGCGACACGAAGGTTGCCAGATCACTAATTTCAAAAAAGATCGTTGCGAGATATTTTTTCTGAATTCCTGTAATCAACCATAATGTTTGGATATTTTTTTGAGCGACTGTACCAATAAAATTAACTTTCCGCCTTCATATTTCAGTTTACGGTGAAAATTACTGACAATTAAATTTGTACAAGTTATTTTGCATATGGTACGAATCACTTATTCGGCAAAGCACACTTCTGATAAGTTAACTTGCCGTGACTGGTGAAATAATGTTGCCACAAACAGCAGGGAATGCCATCTTTGATTCTCTACCAAGAATGCTACACGGAATTGTAGCTTGCGTCCGTTACGAACAAGTGTGCGTTGATTCATAGACAATACAGTGAAGATTTTCCGCTGGTGGAAATGCTTCCAGTGCGTGTGGCCGTTACAAGTCTGCGCTTACCTTTACAGTGATAATGAAGTGTATGGTGACGAAAGTACAGTGCCCTGGGTTGTTTTACCTCCGAGCAGCACTTTTTTGCACACCATGGGCTAAATGGCCAGGTCACATGGACCCCAAAAGTCTCTGAGAAGGTTCGGGAAGGGGACCCACTGGAACAGCTGTTGGGAGACAAATGGTAGACTCCGGTCAAGGCCATCCAGCACGTTCTTTAACATTGGATTGTTTTACCTCTGAGCGGCACTTTTTTTGCACACCATGGGCTGAATGGCCAGGTCACAAGGACCCTGAAGGCTCAGAGAAGGTTGGGGGAGGAAACCCACTGTAACAGCTGGTGGCCTCCTGTCAAGGCCATCCAGTGTGTTCTTTAACGTGCACAGGGTATAGCTCTCCCGCACACGGAGCCATGGCTTAACGTCCCATCTGACGGACGGTGGCCTTTTCCAAGCCCATCGGTGTCCCCTACTGACTGTGGACAGGGCAAAATCGTGAGGCCATTTATGATCCTAAGCATTTAGTTTAAATGATAGAAATGCCACAGAAAATTATTTGAACGATAATAATTTATGAAAATGTTTGCATTTTCTTCACCGTGTAAATCGAGGAATAGGGGTATTTAAGAAAAAATTATCGTTTTGCAAAAATCATTCACAATAGTATAAAAAAAATACCCCTCAAGCAGCTGCTTTTCACAGAGTCTGACAGGAGCCTGCCTGTTTATATGCCATAGTACACTGAAGTGCTATTGAATTATGGATAGAAGTTATCCAAATTCAATATCGCGGCTCACATTTGAGCGCATGCATGGCTGAAAATCTGGTCATATATAGCTGTCAGCTTTGGCTTCTCCAAGCATTCGTTGTGAGAAGCGTAATGGGAAAGGTGCAAGATTCAGATGCATTTGACAGAGGGCAGATCGTAGATGCTCGACCGATGGGACACTCGATCTCCGAAATTGTCAACGAACTTGGATTTTCTCCTACGACAGTTTCAAGGGTGTTCCGGACAAACTGCAAAAGACAACCAGCTTTGAATGATCATGGGCTTCGCCGTCTGACCCCCATCATATGGACCGATAGGGGCCAGACATTATCTGAAATCACCTCCCATCTGCAGATTCCAGCCAGGAAGTCAGTGCACGGACTGTGCAATGCTCACTTCATAGTCTCAGCTTTGGGAGCCACCGACTAACAAGCGTTCCACTTCTAATGATATGACACCAGGCTCAAAGCCTTGCCTGAGCTAAAGAACATCCAAACTTTGACCATCGAAAATTGGCAACGGATAGCCTTGAGAAGTGGTTCTTAACCTTTTATGCTTCGCGTACCCATTGTATAGATAGAAAAACTATAGCTATAGCATAACAATGGTTATTTCCACTTTGTTACTAGATCTAGCGACTTTTGAGCTCTCACTGCATACCACACATTGAGAACCCCTAGCCTACAGTGATGAATCTCGATTTAAACTTCATCACCCGATGGGTGATAAAGTATGATGGATAACAAGGTATAGCACCAACCCCATGAAACCTGCATGTCAGAGGGGTGGGGCTCAGTCGGTAGCGCGCCAGGCTCGTAATCTGCAGTTCCCAGTTGGGTCAGTGTCGAGATTTATCTCCGCACAATTCCCCGCCCTGCCCACGGTCAGTAGGGGACACCACTGGGCTTGGAAAAGCTGCCGTCCGTCAGATGGGACGTTAAGCCGTGGCTATGTGTGTGGGAGAGCCACACCCTGTGCACGTTAAATAACACGCTGGATGGCCTTGACGGGAGGCTACCATCTGTCTCTCAACAGCTGTTCCAGTGGGTCCCCTCCCCCAACCTTTGGGGTCCATGTGACCTGGCCATTTAGCCCATAGTGTGGAAAAAAAATGCCGTTCAGAGGTAAAACAACCCAACCCTGCATGTGAGGTTGGAACAGTACAAGTTCAGCACAATTGCTGAAGTTGGCTGTGATGACAAGCTGGCTCAGCGATGACCTGGGGTGTTTAATTAGACGTTTGTGGGACCTTTGGTATGTGTACCGATGGCTCTCAATGCATCCTACTACGTAGAACTCATGGCTGACCATTTACACCTGTCATGCATCCCAATGGAGATGGTGTCTACCAGCAAGAGAACTTTCATCTCACAAGTCCAGGTTGGCTATTGCATGGTCGCAGCAGCATTCTGGTGACCTAGAAATAATGAATTGGGCACCTAGAAGTCCAGATTTAAATCCCATCAAAAATCCTTGGGATACCATCGAGCATAGTGCTCGGGCCAGAGTCCCATCAGCGACGACCTTGAGAGAATTGTGGACAGCTCTAGAGGATGCGTGGGTTTTTCTTTGTTTAAAACTATTTATGGCAGTAGTGTAGTCTGGACTTGAGGTGTTTTTAATGTAAATTGATAGTTTATTATAAATTCTACTAGAAAAAAAAAGTCAAGAAACGGGAGAAAACTTATTATTCGTCATTTCCTATGCTTCTGTTAATATTTTAAACTAAATAATATTTACTGGTCTGTAAATGGTAGCTAGGTAATCACTGGAAGGAGAGCTATGCACCAATCCCCTGTGATGATGCATAGAACCGGCCAGGCCTAGCACCTAATTTCCCACCCCGCCTTCTCGTGGTGCAGACCGTTAGTACCTTTCAAAAGAGATACTCTCTTGTGGAAGTGAACGGAAGGGGAGGGCTGCCAGATTAGTGTGGCCTACGGATCTCGACAACTATGGCTAATTTTCTTTTTTTTCTACCCTGTAGAGGAGTGGTCAACCACACAGGGTCCTGGTGTTGATCATATAAACCCACTGGACTGGACAGATATATGGCTCTGAGCTTGATTATGGATCCTGATTTTGCTGCACTGGTGGGCTTCTGTGGAGGGAAAATCTTCCGCTGTGTTTTCTGTTTGTTTGTGGGTTGACAGCCCCAAGTGAATGGATTCGCAGGATATGTTTATCAGCTGGTGGATAATCTTGAGCAGAAGTCATCGCAGGCACCTGAACTCTTTGCTTCTATTGGCACCGTCAAATTCTACATTGCAGGAAGTCTTCCAGTGTAGATGGCTTCAGCCTTTAGTGGTGGGGGAACGGGTCTTTGCCCCATGTCTGCGATTAGGGGGCTGTTTGATATTGTCGGCATTCCCTCTCTCAATAAAAATAGTTTCATTAAACATCCCACTAACCATTTTCTCTCCATAGGTAGTTGGAATGTGAGGACTCTGCACAGAGCTTTTTCTCTTGATGTCCTCACACAAGAATTCCACCATTATAGTTTAGATATTCTCGGCTAGCAAGAGACCAGATGAATAAAGGTCAGATTCTTCAAAATAATCTTAAATTTCTCTTTTCATGGAAGGACGACAATAAGCATCACCAAGACGTGGGTCTGCTTCTCAGCAGACACGCTAGTGACGCTCTTCTAGGATATGAGTGCATTAATGAAAGGTTTCTTACAGCAAAATTTCAGACAAGCGTTAAAGACTTGAATGTTATCTGCTGTTATGCCCCCACTTGAGGATGCCGATGAGGATGAGAAGGATAGGTTTTATGAACAACCTCAGGATATTTTGAATTCTGTCAAGAAAGGAGATATTACCCTTGTTCTTGGTGACTTCAATGCCAAAGTTGGTACTGACTCTGACCTTTGGGGAGGGGTGATTGGCCCTTTTGGTATTGGTAGCTGCAATGGTAATGCAATGGCAACGTCTCCTACAGGTAAGTAAACTCAATGGTTTCAGAATAACTAACACATATTACAAACACCGCGACATCCATAAGTACACATGGGTTTCACCTGATGGGCTGCATAAGAATATGATTGATTATATATTAATTAACAGCAAATGGGCTAGTTCTGTTAGAAATACCAGGGCATATAGGGGAACTGAAATTGGATCTGACCATTGTTAAAAGTGTCTTGCAACTTAAACTTAAAAAGTGTTGTGCTAGGATTAAACAATTTGCTTTTAATACTGAAGCTCTGAAAGACCCAGTTATAGCCAAAGCTTACCATGATAGGTTACTTAGTCATTATGACAGTCATGGTATGCTTACTACTGAAGTTAAGGAAGAAATGGGATCATTTTAAACAGGCTTTTTTGGACACTAACAGTACTCTTTTAGGAAAAAAGGAGCAGAAGAGACAGAATTATTTGAGTGATAAGGCACTTGAGCTTATTTTGGAAAGAAAGAACTGCAGGAATGTCCTTAATCAATACCCTACTAGTCCTAATAGAAAGCATTACAGAGAACTTAATAAACGTGTAAAAGATTAGTTAGCTGCTGATAAGAATCTTTGGCTTGATGGTTTGGCTGACAAAGCCGAGGAAGCAGTTAGACAGCACAACAGCAGAGAGCTGTACCAGATTGTTAATGATTTGTGTGGTAGAAAACGGACAGGTATACAGGGATTGAAGGATAAACAAGGTAAGGTTAGAGAAGGTGAAGATTCTGTCACGGCTAGGTGGGCTGAGCATTTCAGTGATATTCTAAACAATGTGGTTAGTTCTACTCCCATTGTTTGTAATGATGATAGATGCATTGGCAGCTTTAATGTTGGCCCTATAACACAATCTGAAATTATTTTGGCTATCTCTAAACTTAAACTTCATAAATCCCCAGGGGTAGATGAAATTACTACGGAAATGCTTAGAGCTGGGAATGTTTCGGTTACCACTTGGATGACTGAAATTCTGAATATCTTTTATGATAAAGGCATGGTTCCTAAGGATTTTACCAGAGCTATTGTTATCTCTATTTTCAAAAAAGGTGATCGCAGTTCTTGTGATAACTATAGGGGTATTAGCCTACTCTCTGTTCCAGGTAAAGTTCTTTCCATGATTGTGCTTAATAGAATTAAGAATCTGGTTGACAGTCAAATGCGTGATGAGCAATGTGGATTCAGAAGTGGTAGGGGATGTGTGGATCAGATATTTTCACTTAGGCAGATTCTTGAGAAATGTTTAGAGTTTCAGAAACCTTTGGTTGCTAGCTTTGTTGATTTCAAAAAGGCTTTCGACTCTGTTGATCGTCATAATTTATGGTTGATTGTGAAATTATATGGTATACCAGACAAGTTAGTTAACATAATGAAAGCTCTCTATAATAACACTGAGTCGTGTGTGAGAGTTGGTAAGGCTTTTAGCAATTGGTTTAACATTACTTCTGGTGTTCGACAAGGGTGCATTTTGTCTCCTTTTCTCTTTAGCTTGGTTATTGATTATGTTATGCGAAATTCACTTTAAGGGAAAGATTTTGGCCTTAAATGGACTGGAGATACGAAAATTTCTGATTTAGATTATGCTGGTGATTTAGCCCTTTTGGCAAATGATGATGAGATGAACTCTTTCATTCGAGCTGTTGATGAGACTGGTAGTAGAGTAGGTTTGGTTATAAACAGAGAGAAAACTAAAGTGATGAAAATTGGTCAGGCAGGCTGTGATTCAGTTAATCTGAATGGTTGCAGTCTTGAGCAGGTGTTACAGTTTAATTATCTTGGGAGCTATGTAAGAGATACTTGTGATGTGCGGCATGAGATTAACAGACGAATAGGGATTGCTGCCGGGACTTTTAAGAATCTATGGAGAGTGTGGAGAAATAGGCGTATACACCTAAACACTAAAATTAGACTGTATAATAGTTTGGTTCTTTCTAGGGTTAGTTATGGTAGTGAAACTTGGACACTTTGTAAACAAGATAACAGGAAACTAGATGCTTTTGATTCCAGATGCTTATGCAGTATCTTGGGCATTAGGTGGTTCAACTTTGTAACTAATGATGAGGTTAGGCAAAGGAGTTTGCAACCTCCTTTAAGCAACTTTTTGTGCAGAGAGAGACTCCGTTGGTTTGGCCATGTTGCCCGTATGAATAATTATAGATTGGCGAATAGGGTTATGAACAGTGTGCCTAAAGGCCTCAGAAAGAAGGGGAGACCTAGGATGCGGTGGGCAGACAATGTCAAACAGGACCTTGTTAGAATTGGTGTGCAGTGGCCAGATGCAGTAGATGTAGCTCAGGATAGACTTGCTTGGAGAACTAAATTGCACGGTCTGGTTGGACCTCTGTAGCCCATGGCTGCTTGAGGATGATGAATATTTACTAAATAAAAAAAAGAAACGGAGAATTTTCAAGTCATGTCGCTGAGAATCTAATTTCGCAGCGCTATAACTTCTAAAAATATGCATTTAATGGAAAAATGTGACTTAAGATAATCAAATCTATTGAAATCTCCATTGTCAAATAACTCTTTAAATACTAAAGGAATACCGTTGAAAATCGGGATGTAAATAGATTTTTGTTCTTTATTCAGAGTCTCATTGACATTGCATGAAAATTCTCTTAATATTTTTGTAGCCAGTACAGTCGCTCAAAAAAGTATCCGAACACTATGGTTGATTACAGAATTCAGAAAAAATATCTGGCAACTTTTTAGAAATTAGTGATCTGGCAACCTTCGTAAACGTACACGAAGGCTGCCAAATAACTAATTTCTAGAATAAACGTTGCCAGATATTTTTTCTGAATTCTGTAATCAACCATAATGTTCGGATACTTTTTTGAGCGACTGTATAAATTGACAGGCTTTTTGTCAAATCTCTCAGGGAAGTAGCTGCTTTTTCTTTCTTGGCATGGCTTTTGGGCTCAGAATATCAAAGTCTGGCCCAGATGGTTAACTGATGAGGCATCAAGATCAAGTTTCGGTATTTTAAGATCGTGGGGAAATTAGCCTTCAGTAAGGGGCTCTCTGCAACACTAACTGATTAACCATCTCCAACCAACTGGGGTGGTTCAGTGCGCCAGGCTCGTAATCTGCATTTCTCAGGTGCAAGTCCCAGCTGGGCCAGCATTATCTCCGCAAATCTCCCTGTATAGCCTACAGTCAGTAGGGTACACTGGTGGGCATGGAAAGGCCGCCGTCCATTGGTTGGGACATTTAAGCCATTCCTTGTGCATGTTAAAGAACATGGTGGATGGCCTTGACGGAAAGCTACCATTTGTCTCCCAACAGCTGTTCGAGTGGGTCCTCTCCAACCTTCTCCGAGCCTTTGGGATTCTTGTGACATGGCCATTTAGCCCATTGTGTACAAAAAAGTGTCACTCAGAGGTAAAACAACCCAATGTAGCAGAACACGCTGGATGGCCTTGATGGGAGGCTACCATCTGTTTCCCAACAGCTGTTCCAGTGGGTCCTTTCCGCAACCTTCTCTGGGTCTTCGAGGTACTTGTGACCTGGCGATTTAGCCCTTTACTTTCAAAAAAGTGTCGCTCAGAGGTAAAACAACCCAACGTTAAGGAACACGCTGGATGACCTTGACGGGATGCTACCATCTGTCTCCCAACAGCTGTTCCAGGGTGTGTACGTACACGAAATTTGCCAGATCACTAATTTCTAAAAAAATATTGCCAGATATTTCTTCTGAATACCCTAATCAACCATAAAATAAATCCCCTCTCAAGCAGCTGTTTGCCACAGAGGCCTGACAGGAGACTGTCAGTTTATATGCCATTAACTTATTTAGTTAGGCCTCCTGAAGCTGAGAAAACTTTTTCATTTGCATTATTAGATATTTGAACATCGGATAGTGTATTCTATGTTATCTTTATACAATGTAATATGTAATATAACAACCCGGAAAAGCTTTGCTTGTGGGTTGTTTATAGCAAAAGAAATGTATATTTATTTGTAAAATAAAGTTGAAAGTCTGAGAGGATGGCAGGCCCTCAGCAGAAAAACGACACAAACGGCCATGCCGTACCCGGGGCTCGAACCCAGGTCCCTTAGATCAGTAGCCAAGCGCGCTAACCACTCGGTCATGGGACGGCAACCATAGCGTTGGGATATTTTTTTGAGCGACTGTATGCTAGTTGTATTGATGCAAGCATACATGGCGATAATGGTGAGGACCTAAGGGACTGGGATGAAGCCTTACAGTGATGTGAATGCAAAATGCAGTTATTAAGAAAGAGGCTGGATTTGTTTCCATAGAAATCACTCAAACTCTAATGCAGGTCCCTATCTAGGAGGTGAGAATTCCCCAATCCTCTTTTAAACCGATTTTTCACCAATAATAAGGAATTTAAAGAATTGTGCAACTACTAACATAAGCTTCTGAAATATATATATTGAAAAGCTGGAATACTTTTAAGTTTAGTTACATTTTGAGGTAAATCTTTGGGCTATGACAAGCAAAAAATCGCTAATGTAAGTTTTGCTTTTAGTAAATAAATTATTATAATTAGCTTAGCTAATAAGTTTAAATTGAATTTAAAACTAATTTTTTTTCAACATGACAAACTTTTGGAATTAGTAAAAGTGAATTAAATTTCGGTTGGTTTTTTTTTTACCTCTGAACGGCACTTTTTTGCACATCATGGGCTAAATGGCCAGGTCACTAGGACCCCGAAGGCTTAGAGAAGGTTGGAGGGGACCTTTGGAACAGCCTTGGGAGACAGATGGTAGCCTCCTCTCAAGACCATCCAGCGTGTTCTTTAACGTTGGGTTGTTTTACCTCTGAGTGGCACTTTTTTGTACACAATGGGCTAAATGGCCAGGTCACAAGGGCCGTGAAGGCTCAGAGGTTAGGGGAGAAGACCCACTGGAACAACTGTTGGAAGACAGATGGTTGCCTCCCATCAAGGCCAACCAGCGTGTTCTTTAACATTGAATTGTTTTACCTCTGAGCAGCACTTTTTTGTACACAATGTGCTAAATGGCCAGGTCACTAGGACCCCGAAGGGTCAGAGGTTAGGGGAAAAGACCCATTTGAACAGCTGTTGGGAGACAGATGATAGCCCCTGGTCAAGGCCATCCAGCGTGTTCTTTAACATTGGATTGTTTTACCTCTGAGCGGCACTTTTTTGTACACAATGTGCTAAATGGCCAGGTCACAAGGGCCCTGAAGGCTCAGAGGTTAGGGGAGAAGACCCATTTGAACAGCTGTTGGGAGACAGATGGTAGCCCCTGGTCAAGGCCATCCAGCGTGTTCTTTAACATTGGATTGTTTTACCTCTGAGCGGCACTTTTTTGTACACAATGTGCTAAATGGCCAGGTCACAAGGACCCTGAAGGCTCAGAGAAGGTTAAGGGAGAAGACCCACTGGAACAGCTGTTGGAAGACAGATGGTTGCCTCCCATCAAGGCCAACCAGCGTGTTCTTTAACATTGGATTGTTTTACCTCTGAGCAGCACTTTTTGGTACACATTGTGCTAAATGGCCAGGTCACAAGGACCCTGAAGGCTCAGAGAAGGTTAGGGGAGAAGACCCACTGGAACAGCTGTTGGAAGACAGATGGTTGCCTCCCATCAAGGCCAACCAGCGTGTTCTTTAATGTACACAGGGTATGGCTCTCCCACACATAGTGGCAGGGCGTAACGTCTCATGTGACAGACTATCAAAGCCCATTGGTGTCGCCTACTGACCGTGGGAGTTTTGTGGAGATAAATCTCAATTGAACCTGGGAACTACAGATTACGTGAATATCGTGCTACCGACTTATCCCCCCCCCCCCCCAGGAAGGGAGGAGATCGAGTGCAATGATATGCCAAATGAAAGCTTATGACTGGGGAGTGCCATGTAGTGTACATTTTAGAAAGTTTCAGACCAAAGCAACACCAGGCAAATGCCAGTATTAATATATCTATTAAGTTGTTATGATCTACAATTGCCTCTATTTGTTCAAACTTATTTATAGTTTATCTATAATATTTATTTATTTTTAGATATTTTTATTAATATTTATTTGTTTAAAAATATTTTTTGAGCAACTGTACATAATGATAATTATATGTATGCACATCACCAGTTCAACAGACAAATACATTTATGAATTTTAAGTTTCCAGCCATGTGACATCTCTAGGAACAAAAAAAAAGTTTTAAACAGGAATGAATGAATGTATTTAATACTCATCCTTGAATACACGTAACATTTGTTTGGCCATATCTAAATGTAATATAGGATGGTTTAATTTCCTGTTTCTCAGTCGCAAAGAGAATTTATTATTGTTGTTAAAACATTTTATGATCCAATAAAAAAATTGAGGAGGGAGTAACATATTCTATATCAGGCACTAACTCAAGTTTTTTTTTTTAAATGGTGTATTTGTTACAAATTTTAAATTAGTTTTACAAAGCTTATATAAAAGATAAAGTGTCATTTGGTATATTCTAGGATGTCAATAATATTTTTTTTTTTTTGGGGGGGGGGGGAGTTCCACAGGTTATAATTCTACAATCATTCCCTATTTTATGAGGAAGATGATTACTTGTGATGAACGGCTGATTTCACTTTCATTTTGAATGACACTGCCAGTAATGTGGCAGCTAATCAGAGATCAACATAGCACAATGCTATGTTGATCTCTGATTAGAATCTTATTGCAGAAATTTCTGTTTATGAATATGGGATTTGCGCTTTACAATAGGGCAACCAACGTGGTAGCAAAAATACATGTTTTCATATACTCCTAGTTCGACTAAGCTAAGAAACAGGTGTCCTCAACAAAAGTTAATATTTCTGAAAAACATTTCTTGATAACACGGCAGGCAACTCTCCAGTTTCATGCCAGAGCGCGCTACCATTACACCATGCATCGGACGAGGAAACCTTTCAGAATAAGTCTTAGAATAAGACATATTCTGAAAGATTTTCATAATCATTCAGAATAATCTTTCAGAATGTCATTCTAAGACTTATGTTGAAAGATTTCCTCGGCCGACGTGTGGTGTAATGGTAGCGCGCTTTGGCATGAATCTAGAGAGTTGCAGGTTCAATTCCTGCCATGTCGGGGAGGAATTTCTGTGTATTTACTATGTATTCTGTGTATTTATGTTATTCTGTGTATTTACTATGGATGGGTCCTAAACAAATTCTATTGTACAGTGTAATATAATAGGAAAAATCGAAGAGTATTGTATAAATGTAAATTTTTATGTTAGAATAACATTAAAAATTATGAAAATACTTTTATGTCAAAGTCTTTTTATATCTTATATTTATTTTTTTTTGTTGTTCATGAAAACTTTAAGGGAAGCATTGCCACTGCTTATAAACAAATATCAAGTACTTCTAGAAACGATAACATATAATCAAACAATGAATAAAGCCAGTCTCTTGTGTTGTACAGCTGTGTTACTGTTCATAGAGCAGAAAACTGTTCAGGATCTTCCAAAATAACTTTATAGTTTTCAATGTAGAAATAAATCGACGGAATACTGTAAAATCTCACGAGGTTGACTTATGCTAATGTTTTAATATACAAAGCAGTCTGAACATTTTTTATGGGCTTTCCAATACCATTTTTAAAATGTGTCATTTTTCTTCCTGAAAAATAAAAGTTCGAATAAGAAATATATTAGAATAAAAATATCAATAATTACACTTAAACACTTGAAGGAAAGTATAAAATTAATTGAATTTCTTATCTTAGTATTTACAAATACTTAATGCAGGGTAATTTATCTTCCAACTGGAGACAAATTTTTACATAAAGAATTTATTTGCGGCCCTCTCTTTTACATTGCCCGCATTTCAGGAAATGTCGATTTCATACAACTTGTAGTATGATGTCCATAAATATGGACAAAACTTTTTATGGATCTTGCAAATTTTCATCTGTGTTTTAAAATAGAACATAAGCCACAGAAATCAAAAAACTACTTGTAAGTTGTCCAGGTGCCCTCATAAAATATTTTACACAAATATGGGCTCTCTGCATCACAGAGCTCATATACATTTTATACAATTATAATATTAAAAGGTAAATGTTTGAGCAGAAAAATAATGACAGATGTTTGCAGTGGTGAAAGTAGATTTCACTTTTTTTTCGGTACGTTTCAAAGTGTGTGGAAAATCACACACAGGCGAACACTCCAGTGAAGCTACAGTACAGGGGTAATAATGACCGTGCGGGGGCGAAAGTACAGTTCCCTGTATTTTGTCTTTCATTCTATGTTTTCCGCAAATAGCAAATGATTTATGCAATTTTAATGTGAAAAAATATTAATATACCTAAATGCTTCCTAATTGCATTCTATTCTTGTATTTCAGCCTTATTCAAAAAATATAATACGTAGATGCTTTTAAAATTCTTTTAGAACTTAATGCAATTTTTTAGAAGGAAACATAAACTTTTCACTGATATTGTAATTAAGATCACCCAACTTGCATAATCTAAACCCAAATGCCAAATATAGCATTTTTTAGAATAACATTTATTGAAGATTCAGAGTGACCTTTAAAATACATAAAGTTTAGTCAAGATTATAAGAAGTACAGAAATTTCGCTTCTGTGATATCCCGGTATACCATATATGCAAAACTGCAGGGTTCGCGAATCGAAAATGTGGTAGAAAAGGGTGGCTTTTGTCAAAAAAAGATGCGAGACGATTTTGCTAAGCACTCTTGAGTGCCAAGCGAAATCATCTAGCTTTCCACTCTGGTCATGGGTGCCATAGGTTAGCCATACCTGCATTTTACACGATAGATATATTTGTTAGCATGCTTAACTTTGCATGCGCTTGTCTACATCTTAATGAAAAATGCTTCGTGTTTCAGCAACCCTAAAACCACAGAATTAAAATATTACGTTGGCCACAGGTTGGTCGTGCATTCATGCTTTTACCCCTTGGTTACCATTTCAGCCCAATGTGCAAAAGACCATTGCATCCCAAAGCCTCCTTATCTGATGCTTACTTCCTTTTCCCTTAAGAGGAAGCTCTAATTGATCAGCCACAACGCCAGTCTTCTAATGCACCTGGAAGAATTCTTTCAATTCTCCCCTAGCCTTAATCCTCTCCGACAAATGAAAGCTTCCAAGAAAGGGAACAGCAACTTAAAGTAACTTCGCTTGCATATAACACAAAAACAGCTGGGCTTTGTTCAATTCTACAGCCATTGTTCCTCAAGAAAAAACCAAAATCATGCTTTGGCATTACTTTTAATAAAAAATTATTGTTTGTTGCAATTAAAAAGTTGATAATAATTTTTATCAGAAGTTGACAATCAATTTTTTTTTATGATTCTGACATTTCGGGATCCAAAACAGTTTAACGTATCTAGTATGTATACCAATACTCTAACTAGCGACACCGAAGGTTAAATTCCAAGGGATGTATAAAGTGAAAATGCACTAGAGAATTAAATTCTTAATTGATTATTTTTTTACACCCCTCAAATAGCTGTTTTCTCACAGGTCTGATAAGAGCATATCAATTTAAGATGCCAGAAGACCAGTTATGAAGACAAGATCTCAGCAGAAAGACAATGCGAGAAAGAAAATTCATAACTATAGGGTCCTGAACCCAGGTCTCATATATGGATGCTTGTGTTGTTTTTCTACTGAGGTCCCCCCCTCCCATACTCACAAATATTCTCTACGATGATTCAGGTTCGAATCCTGTACTGGCATGGTTGTTTGTTTTGTGCTATTCTTGTACAAGAAGGCCTGTATAATCTAGAAGTAACTTGAACTGCCCTTATCTGTTCTCTATGTAACTTATCAAGAAAAAAGAAAGTTATAAATACTTTGCGTAGCTAGGGATGCCACCTTTCCAGTTTTCATCCACAGACTCCACGTTTTGAAATCTATCTCAAGACTTCGGTTTTTGAAAGCAAATTTCTGTTTTCTGCAATTACAGTTTCGAAATGATCAAAGAGTTGCCGCCATTTGTACTACCACGGCCTACACAGGTTATGAAATGGGAAAAACGTAGATTGTACACATGATTACCGGGTTCAACCAAGCTCAACTCACTAAAATGACTGGAGAAACCAGCTCCAAAAATTATCACTTCCCTTAAAAAACAATGATAAACACATTTTTAAAAAAATCTATTATGAAAGCCAAAATGAAAAGAAGCCAAATTCCTTTCTTTTCTTGTAAGTATGAGGGAGAACTCAGTAGAAAAACAATACAATCCCTGGGTTCGAACTCCTGATAATGCATCCATGCATTATCAGGGGCTCGAACCCAGGGATTGGGCCAAAACGAAAAAAAGTCCTATATTTCAATTAAAAAAAATGAACAAGATTCGAGTGAAAGCAGAATTATGTACAAAAACTGATCATAATGTGAATTGTACAAAATGTTCAGAATATATTTAGAAGCCGGAACGAAAAGTTTCTAAAAAGATTGTAAAGATTATTGAATGTATGAATCTAAATTAAAAAAAATTTTTATTTTTATTAATTAACAAAATTTTGAAACAACAATAGTGATTGCATTGATCATTTTAAATAACATAAATATATCGTTATTATTATTTTTCTTTTTCTTTTTTTTTTTTTTTTTTGGGGGGGGGGGGGTATCGGAATTTCCTTAAAGCCAACTTTATGATATCTGGATATTTAAATCTCAAAAGGTGGCAGCACTATTTATAGTGCTAATCGAAAATTATATTTAAGAAAAATAATGGCCAACTTTCATGGGACCCTCTCACAAACTTCAAACTCATTAGTTAAATTTGGGGAAGTACGTGCCCCATTTTCCCCCACACCGCGACATACATAAATACACATGGGTTTCACCTGATGGGCTGCATAGGAATATGATTGATTATATTTAACAACAAATGCAAATGGGCTAGTTCTGTTAGAAATACCAGGGCATATAGGGGAGCTGAAATTGGATCCGACCATTACCTTGTTAAAAGTGTCTTGCAACTTAAACTTAAAAAGTGTTGTGCTAGGGTTAAAAAATTTACCTTTAATACTGAAGCTCTGAAAGACCCAGTTATAGCTAAAGCTTACCATGATAGGTTACTTAGTCATTATGACAGTCATGGTTTGCTTAATACTGAAGTTGAGGAAGAATGGGGCCATTTTAAACAGGCTTTTTTGGAAACTAACAGTACTCTTTTAGGAAAAAAGCAGCAGAGGAGGCAGAATTATCTAAGTGATAAGGCACTTGAGCTTATTTCGGAAAGATAGAACTGCAGGAATGCCCTTAATCAATACCCTACTAGTCCTAATAGAAAGCATTACAGAGACCTTAATAAACTTGTAAAGGATCAGTTAGCTGCTGATAAGAATCTTTGGCTTGATTGTTTGGCTGACAAAGCCGAGGAAGCAGTTAGACAGTACAACAGCAGAGAGCTGTACCAGATAATTAATGTTTTGTGTGGTAGAAAACGGACAGGCATGCAGGGATTGAAGGATAGGCAAGGTAAGGTTATGGAAGGGGAGGATTCTGTCATGGCTAGGTGGGCTGAGCATTTCAGTGATGTTCTAAACAATGTAGTTAGTTCTACTCCCATTGTTTGCAGTGATGATAGATGCATTGTTGGCTTTAATGTTGGCCCTATAACACAATCTGAAGTTATTTTGGCTATCTCTAAACTTAAACTTCATAAATCCCCGGGGGTAGATGAAATTACTACAGAAATGCTTAGAGCTGGGAATGTTTCAGTTACCACTTGGATGACTGAAATTCTGAATATCTTTTATGATAAAGGCATGGTTCCTAAGGATTTTACCAGAGCTATTATTATCCCTATTTGCAAAAAAGGTGATTGCAGTTCTTGTGATAACTATAGGGGTATCAGCCTACTCTCTGTTCCAGGTAAAGTTCTTTCCATGATTGTGCTTAATAGAATTAAGAATCTGGTTGACAGGCAATTGCGTGATGAGCAATGTGGATTCAGAAGTGGTAGGGGATGTGTAGATCAGATATTTTCACTTAGGCAGATTCTTGAGAAATGTTTAGAGTTTCAGAAACCTTTGGTTGCTAGCTTTGATTTCAAAAAGGCTTTCGACTCTGTTGATCGTCATAATTTGTGGTTGATTGTGAGATCATATGGTATACCAGACAAGTTAGTTAACATAATGATAGCTCTCTATAATAACACTGAGTCATGTGTGAGAGTTGGTAAGTCTTGTAGCAATTGGTTTAGCATCACGTCTGGTGTTCGACAAGGGTGCATTTTGTCTCCTTTTCTCTTTAGTTTGGTTATTGATTATGTTATGCGAAATTCAATTCAAGGGAAAGATTTTGGCCTTAAATGGGCTGGAGATACGAAAATTTCTGATTTAGATTATGCTGACGATTTAGCCCTTTTGGCATATGATGTTGATGAGATTAACTCTTTCATTCGAGCTGTTGATGAGACTGGTAGTAGAGTAGGTTTGATTATAAACAGAGAGAAAACTAAAGTGATGAAAATTGGTCAGGCAGGTTGTGATTCAGTTCCTCTGAATGGTTGCAGCCTTGAGCAGGTGTCACAGTTTAATTACCTTGGGAGCTATGTAACTGATACTGGTGATGTGCGGCATGAGATTAACAGACGAATAGGTATTGCTGCCGAGACTTTTAAGAATCTATGGAGATTGTGGAGCAATAGGCGTATACACCTAAAGACTAAAATTAGACTGTATAATAGTTTGGTTCTTTCTAGGGTTAGTTATGGTAGTGAAACTTGGATGCTGTGTAAACAAGATAACAGGAAACTAGATGCTTTTGATTCTAGATGCTTACGCAGTATCTTGGGTATTAGGTGGTTTAACTTTGTAACTAATGATGAGGTTAGGCAAAGGAGTCTGCAACCTCCTTTAAGCAGCATATTGTGCAGAGAGAGACTCCGCTGGTTTGGCCATGTTGCCCGTATGGATAATTATAGATTGGCGAATAGGGTTATGAATAGTGTGCCTAGAGGCCTCAGAAGGAGGGGGAGACCTAGGATGCGGTGGGCAGACAATGTCAAACAGGACCTTGTTAGAATTGGTGTGCAGTGGCCAGATGCAGCAGATGTAGCTCAGGACAGATATGCTTGGAGAATTATACTGCGCAGTCTGGTTGGACCTCCGTAGCCCATGGCTGCTCGAGGATGATGATGATGATGATGATGTGCCCCATCGCCCCCATTAAATTGCCTTCCGTTATGCTCAGAAATGTTAGGATTTTCAATTCAGCAATATATAAATTATTTACAAAAATATATTTATACCAGAAGTCGCTGCTTCCCACAGAGGTCTAACAGCAATCTGTCAGTTTATATGCCATAATAGAAGGTTTATGAGTATGGCGGGACCACAGGAGAAAAAACAAACATCCATGTCTTACCTGGGGCTTGAACTCAGGTCCCGTAGATTAAAAAGACGAAAATCAGAAATATTATCTTGCGAAGGATTACATTTCAACGTCTAAGTCAGTTCATATCCTGTCCTTGATTTGTCATCCTGTTTTCCCATTTCTGCTTCTGGTAGGGATTAAGACTGAACCCAGACAACTACTGCGGATGCTCATTGTCCGTGGATATTTAATGACTCCCAGAGGGACGGCTTTGGTTGGAATCACCTTTGTCTGTCTAGTTCTGTTCTCTTTCCCCAGTCTGCTTTTACTAATTGCTCAAAGAGAGAAAGCACTACTTCAAATTATTGGATTAACACTCCCCCTTGACACTCCCTGTCGGCAGAAATGGAACCTCGAGAGCCTCAAGTATGCGGTTTTCAAGCAACAGATATCTAAGGGGTTAAACCATAGTATAATGAAATATCGAGGAATTTTTCTTAAAAGGAACGATTCGTTCTTTAAAAAATTAAATGCTCAGTGGAAACTGCATTAATGTGTCAAGAAAATCATTAACGGAGCCACTAATGAAAATGTTTCACTGGTACGGCGTACCGGCCTAGTTTCACCACTGGATGTTTGTCAAATTTAATAACACATGTACAAGAAGGTTAAAAAGGAGAATGATGGTGTTAGTGAACCAATGGTAAACAACTCTGTTCACTATCGTTTAATTTTGCCCTGACACTCTGAACCCATTAATTAAACCTTACAGTGCCACAACCTTGAAAATCAGATTCATGAAACCTGCATATATGGCCATGAATCACAAAATGGCTGTAGTGAAAAAAAACTGTCAGTTTATATGCCATAGTGTAAGGTCTGTGAGAATGGCAGGACCTCAGCAGAAAACAACACATACCATCAAAAATTAGAACTTTTTAAAATATTAAAATTTGAAGTAATTTTTTTAATTTTTTTGTATACACTTGCTCAAAGTGGAAATCACAACGCCGTGAAGGAAGTGATGTATATGTCCAAAACTGACAGGATGTAAGCTATGAGGATAGACGATAAATAATGAGATAAACTCGACAGTTCAATATCCACTAATAAATCAGCACTTTGACGTTGATTCTAATTTTAGAGGAAACATTGTCGCTTTGATGTCGCATTGAGCCGGGTGGGATACAAACCCACGAGTCGAGTTTATCTCATTATTCATCATTGGCATACTTGTAAGACATGCTTTCCATCTATATGGGAAATAGAAAGCCACTTCGGCTAAAATTGCCGAATAGCACATATATGTGACATAAAAGGATTCATAGCGTTAATTAGAGGAGATCTTGAATGGCAACCGGTAGCTCAGTAGTCCAGAGAACCTGATATGTTATCAGGAGGTCATGGGTTCATATCCCACCCGGCTCACGACAATTTTTCCTCTAAAATTAGAATTGACATCAAAGTGCTGATTTATTAGTGGATATGAGGATAGATGTGCAAATGATCAAAGAACGGAACATGAGAACGTAAGGTACATGCATTTATTGCAGATTCATCAGTATATAGTAGGCCCCACCTAGGATGGTTATACAAGCCTGTAGACATGGCAGCATTTCATCAATCAGATGATTAATAGCATCCTGAGATATGGCATTCTAAACAGCATCCAATTGGGATAACAATTGTACCAATTGTTTTCCCATTTTGTAATTGTTTGCCGTTGGCAAGGGCATTGATCCATAAGATCCCACACATGCTCAATGGGCAACAACTCCAGGGAATATGGTGGCCATGGGATGTACTGCTGCAGATTTAGTCCAGGTGGTAAGGATCGTGTCACAGGATTAATGATGTCTCGATGTAACATCTCTCTGTTAGTGCACCAGAAACATGAAGCAGAGGTGTCTGGTCACCATATGTGATGCCACCTCATACTATGGTGGGGAGCCATATGGCAGCTAATGGAACAGACTTCATGTTGTTGACAGCACTAGCATCATGCAAACAAAATGGCTGTCTGGCATGTTGAAACAGAATCGGGACTCATCTGTGAACAACACTCTTCTCCATAATCCAATGTTGTCTCACTGGACACCAATGGAGACAAAGTAACTGGTAATATCTCTGCAATGACAAATGCCAGACTGGACATCTTGCTCTCATTTCTATGTCATGCAAACGTCTAATGGTTTGTGTGGAGACCATGGTACCCATAGAGGTCTGCAAATCCCTCTGCAATACAGCTGCTGTGGTGAAACAGTCACGAATAGCCCTCCTATGGAGCATGCTAGTCCCATACCTGTCCTTCGTGTCATCTGATGCTCTGTGATGTTGCATGAGTGCACCATGTGTGTGACAAATGCTCGAAGGCTCAATCTGAGCTCTCGCATATCAACAATACGCTCACTCTCAGAAGGCATCAATTGCCTTCTGTGCTAGCAGTGTGATGTGCTTCCAGTCAATGGTAGCTATGTGCTCTATTACTAACTTGGCCATTTTTTGGCCTGCTGGACATTTGCTGGATCCATTTCTTACATTCCTGTGGAAATCTGTTTGCAAAATACTCAGAGCTAGAAAAAAAATCATCTTAAGAAAATTATAAAAAGTGACAGAAACAAATTTAACCTCCTTCAAAAATCGGGTGTGCGACAGAGTATCCTTGCATTTGCCAGAAAATTCCATTATTACACTGAAAAAAAACCATACATTCTATACAGGAAAGATTCACACAGCATCAGACAGATGTCCACCAACAATTTTGTGATGTTCCACCTTCACTTTTGCTTTACTTAACCACTTATTTACATTATAATTATTTGGGGGCCTTACTTTTTCTTTGAACCAGCCACTGTTCTCCCTATGATCAGCTCAGAGTTCATTTCAGTTGAGTGACAATAACTGTCAATAGCACTACAAGTGCCAAAAGTTCAGAATCGTTCGAGTCATCAATAATTGAACACCATGATAAATTATGCAAATGACTTGCTGACATGACTACAGGAGCAGTCAGCTGGTGTTCTTAAGAAGCAGCTAGTGTCAGAGCTCAGTAGTTCAGTTGAGCTCAGCTCTGTGTAAGAGAGGCAGAGGCTTTAGACTCTGCAGTTTCGTGTGAAGATATGGTTATTTAACTACTGCTAAATTAGCGGAGTGGGTTCTACTCTTGACTTGAATTTTGGTGAGTCGATTGGAATAAACAGTTTCGTTTTATTGATCTAATTTTTTTCTTCTTCAGCAGAGTGAGTTAACTACATTTAGTAATAAATCGGCACTTTAGCGTCGATTTTTTGCTCTTTTTTTTTCTTTTCTTAGAGGAAAAATTGTCTTGAGCCAGGTGGGTTACGAACCCATGACCTCCTGATAACATGTCAGGTGCTCTGGACCACTGAGCTACCGGCCGCCGATCAAGATCTCCTCTAATTAGCGCTATGAACATTCCTTTTTATGTTTCATATAGGCGCTAGTCAGGCACTTTTTTTAGCCACAAGCGGCATTTATATTTGCCAATAGATGGAAGCATATATATTACAAGAGCACCTGACATGTTATCAGGAGGTCGTGGGTTCGTATCCCACTTGGCTGAAGACAATTTTTCCTCTGAGAAAAAAAAATCGACGCTAAAGTGCCGATTTATTACTCGATTGAATCAGTCGAGTTTATTCCATTGTTTAACTACATTTAGTTTGCGTCTTTCTCTGTGGACATTCACTTTAGATGAAACATACCACTATTTACTTAAAAATAATGTTCAACACAGCTTATACGATAAAACTTAGTATATTCACGATAAAAGCTGTACAACAAGTTTGTCTAAAATTATTTATTCTCAAACATAAGGAGTGCAGATGCTCTTACAAGTTATTATTGTAATTACTATATTACAATCACATATGATCCAAACATTATCAATCAGTCTAAATGCTACCTTTTAATCACATAAAGTAAACTAGGTTAAAGTAAACTAGGTTTAAGTAAAATAGTAATATTTACCAATGATCGTTGCTGGATGCCTTTTACAAGAAACCAGTCCATTTCAGAAGTGCATTTGTAGATGTAATTTCTTTACAATATAACATAGGTATAAGGAAAATAACATTTTACTCCATACGGGCAGTAATAAAGACTTGCAGGTTTAGTTCTAGTTATACCGAGCATCATTACTTGTTGTTATAGAGTACTTATTGCTTAGTAGTAGTATTATACATACTGTATTGATTATACATACTGTAAAACCTATCGTACTCTATATTAGGGCATATAGATATTGCTCCGAAAAATCGACACTTAACACTGAAATTGATTATATAACTAAATTAGCAGAAGAAGCAGGTTATAACATGCAACAATTAAAAAGGTGGCATCATAACGCAAAATTCATAGTTTTAAAAAACTCTCAGCCAAATCCGAATCAGGAATTAAAGCAACAAATGTATGCACATAGCTTTCCTTACACGACAGGCATTTCAAAAACATTACAAACCACTTTAAAAAAATATAATATTACATTACCTACAACAGTTAATAATACAATCAAAAACTTATTAATTAATGATTGAGAGAGAAAATTACCCACTGGAGGAGTTTATCAACTTAACATACCTGACCCCTTAAACTTACTTAACGGAAAGAATAAATATATTGGTAAAACTTACAGACACTATACCGACCGCATGAAAGAACACCAATCAGACCTAAAAAACAAATACCAAATACAGCTTACGCCAAACAATAATAGAAAATAAAATTCAAATAAATAAAGTAGAATATAAACCTTTAATAACCCCAAAGACTAAGTTCCAACTGAATTACGCTGAAAAAATGCTAATTTTTTCAGAACGCCGTAATATATGCAACAATGACATAGTCCCTATCCCATCTGCATGGAACCTTCTCTTACATACCCAATCACCAAACACTATGTAACATCACCCAACCAGTGACATAATAAGTGAGATACATATAAGAAAGACACTTCTCCTGACACTGTTAGAGCCTGATGACGCAGTAATATTTTAATAAAAATATATTATATAATATATTATATATAATATATTATATATAATATATCCGTATAATATATAATATATTATACGGATGTATTATATATATATAATACATCCATATAATTTCTACAGAGAAACGCGCATAGTTCATGGGATGTTTCCGAGCGCCAATATGGTGTATGCTTTCCAAAGCATCGGTATGAGAGCAATTTTTTTAAACTTGTTTTTATATCAAAGTTTATTGGGTTTTTTAACGTTTAAAAATACTCAATTATATCTCAAACATTAAGAAAAATTCAATTGTTGATCCTTCTTTGATATGTGCCAATGAAATTGAAGCGAGTGCTGAAAATAAGTACAACAGGTTTTACATCAATACAGTATGTATAATAGTACTACTAAAGCAATAAGTACTCTATTACAGCAAGAAATATAAATGGTGCTTGGTATAACTGGAACTAAACCAGTAAATCTTTATTACTGCTTGTATGGAGTAAAATGCTATTTTCCTTATACCTATGTGATATTGTAAAGAAATGACATCTAGAAATGCACGCACTTGTGAAATGGACTGTTTCTTGAAAAGGCATCCTGACCACACTCCTGAACATCAAAAGATTTTCCACAAAAATTGTGAAAGACAATGACGTGTCACTCTAAACAGCTAAAACGCCTAAACAAATAGATGTACCAGCAACGATCATTGGTAAATATTACTATCTTGTCAATTAACTTAGTTTACTTTATGTGATTAAAAGGTAGCATTTAGACTGATTGATAATGTTTGGATCATATGTGATTGTAATATAGTAATTACAATAATAACTTGTAAGAGCATCTGTACTCCTTATGTTTGAGAATAAGTAATTTTAGACAAACTTGTTGTACAGCTTTTATCGTGAATATACTAAGTTTTACCACTATTTACACTAAACTTAAAATAGAACTCTAATTGTTGGCAAATAGATTATAGCCTGGCACCCAAATTTCTAAACTATCCAGCATTTGATTGTTTGATGATTGGTAGCATTACAAATGGCAATGCCAAGCTGGTAGAGACACACAGCAACATAGACTGGGAGAACACTGCTGGCACGTGCATATACTTAGTATGGAACCATTGTCTGCAAGACTATTAATATCATCTTGTTCATATCCACAGCTACAACCAAGAGAATGGAATCACCTTTCATGATATGTGGAAGTTTCAAATAGCCATAATGTCACCATATAGTGTCACTTCATGAAGATGGAGTGATGTCCTTACTCTAAAAACTTTCGAGTTTGTTCTGAAGGCCATTTAGGGTTTGGTTGTTTTACCTCTGAGCAGCACTTTTTTGCACATGATATGCTATGTAGTGAGGTCAGAAGGACCCCGAGGGCTCAGAGAAGGTTGTGGGGAGGGGATCCACTGGACAGCTGTTAGGAGACACATGGTAGCCTCCCACCAAGGCCATCTAGTGTGTTCTTTAATGCACACAGGATACAATTAAAAGACCTTCTTGCTCAAAAATTAATTTAAAATAATTTAAAATTCTCTGTCATTGAGCAATAAAATTTCAGAGTTTATCCTTCAAACTATTTGGATGTTGAAAGTTCTTAGGAGAAAACTCTCAGAAGCTTTTCTTTGTCTAAACGGACCCAACTTCAGTACATAACATCACTTCACTGAAGACGGAGCGCTGTCTTTGCTCCGAAAAGCTTCTGGGAGTTTTCTCCTAAGAACTTTCAACATCCAAATAGTTTGAAGGATAAACTCTGAAATTTTATTGCTCAATGACAGAGAATTTTAAATTATTTTAAACACACAGGATATGCTTAATGTGATGGACAGTGGCAGTTACAAGTCCATTGGTGTCCCCTACTTGGGGAGGACAGAGTGGAGAGTTTTGCAGAGGTAAATCTCAACACTGGCCAGCTGGGACAAGAACCTGGGAATGGCAGATTATGAGCCTGGCATGCTACTAGGTTGGGTTATTTTACATCTGAGTGACACTTTTTTGCACACCATGGGCTAAATGGCCAGGTCACATGGACCCCTAATGCTCAGAGAAGGTTGGGGGAGGGGACCCACTGGAACAGCTGTTGGGAGACACATGGTAACCTCCCATCAAGGCCATCCAGCATGCTCTTTAACGTGCACAGGGTATGGCTCTCCCGCACACGAGACCATGGCTTAACGTTCCATCCGACGGACGGTGGCCTTTCCAAGCCCATCAGTGTCTCCTACTGACAGTGGGCAGGGCTAGGAATTTTGCGGAGATAAATCTCAATGCTGACCAAACTGGGACTCAAACCTGGAAACTACAGATTATGAGCCTGGCACGCTACCGACTGAGCCGTTACAAAAAACTTTTTAGCATGCAAATGGGTTAAAGAAAAATTTTAAAAATTTTATTGCTAAACCACACCGAACTTTTTTTGCTATTATTTCATAATTTTCATTATTCTTATTTTCTAAGCAATATTTCTGAGCATTTTGAATTGTGATTTCTTGTGTTATATAAAATAAATAAAAAATTTTACAAATTGTCAATTTCTGAAAAATAAACTTCCTGTTTCATGTAAATGCATTTTTATCCAAATTCTTTTATGGAAACTTCATTTTTATTATTTATTTTGAGCAAGGGCAGGCCAACATAAGTCATCTTCAGTGCCCAATCGCCATATGCAAATATGGCTTATGGCACATGATGTTGCACATGCCAGTTTGCAAACCAGAGTGTATGGCTTAGTGACATAAGCATTGTAGTTAGAGAGTGAGGGATTGATGTGAAGTTAGTTGAGGAAGTTTTGTGAGCAGAAGGAGGTTGCTGTTAGTTGTGGTGAGGTGTTTGTCTTTGCTTTTTGGTGAAACTTGTTTATTGGTGAGTCTAGAATTTGGGTTAGGTTGTTTTACCTCTGAGTGGCACTTTTTTTTGCACACAATGGCTAAATGGCCAGGTCACAAAGACCCCAAAAGCTCAGAGAAGGTTGGGGGAGGGACCCACTGGAACAGCTGTTGGGATAAGTAGCCTCCCATCAAGGCCATCCAGCATGCTCTTTAACGTGCACAAGGTATGGCTCTTCCACACAGGGCCACAGCTTAACATCACATCTGACGGATGACGGCATTTCTAAACCCAGCAGTGTCCCCTACTGACTGTGGGAAGGGTGGGGAGTTTTGCAGAGATAAATCTCAATGCTGACTCAGCTGGGACTCGAACCTGGGAACTGCAGAGTCTAGAATTTGAATAAATATTTATTATATTTTATGAAATATGTGTTTGGAATTTCTTATTTTTTTCCTTGAGCAGAGTTCATTTAAATATTTGATTAAAACTAAATTTATTTTGAAACTATCCAACTTTAAATCAATCCCTTGTCAGTCAGTCTGCCATCAATCAATCACAATCATTTATAAACACAGTTGTTATTAGAATAATATGACCACCTACCTAATAATGCGAATGATAGGTGGTCATATTATTCTGATACAACTGTGCATATATATTAGATGTAAACCAAGTATTAGATGCCTAATTGAAATATTTACACTCATTTACTGCTTAACTCAGTATTCAATATTTATTTCCTGAACAGCATATTCACTTTAAAATTTGTATGATATTCACAGACATTTTAATTAGGTATCTGTACTCAAATTCTCATCAATAGGCAATATGATACCGATTGGAGTGCCACTGTCTTCATGAAAAAATATTAATTAAGCAGCCAATATGGTTTTATTGGTAGCTATTGTCTGAAATGTTAACACATAATTTCCCGAATACTAAAATCTCAGTGTTCGTTTAAATTACACAAATTAACTTACAAATATTTTTAAAAAGTAAGCTTCATTATTCTAGTACATATCGCTTTAGATAGTCCTTGCTGGAAAGCCATATTGGTGGTGATACCTGCATATGGGCGCTATTAAAATGACTTCAAATTTCCTAGTGTTGACTGAATCAATAATATATACTACATACATATGTACTACTTATGTTACTAATGTATATCACTGCCTAACTTTTTACTGCATAATAAAATATTATTTGCCCGAAGGCAGCAATAATGGTGATTTCTCCATCACATATTAATAACTGCCAAGTTTGCAATAGTCACCTAGTGGTGGCGATGCAATCAATGATAGGAACTCTATGTATTGTTGTGGGCCCACTACAGAACTATCCATCCCACATTTTAACTTGCACATGGTTGTAGGCAGTACAGCAAATGATTGACACCTAGTATGGTGAATGATGGAAATTTCTGAGCACACTTAAAAACTACTCCATAATATGTATCACTTACAATTAAGGTGATGCAAGTCAGTTTCGAGTGGATTACTTCACTAAGTGCTTATTGAAATAAAATGAGCAAGGTGTTTCAGAAAACAAATATCCATGTAAAATATTATTTTTATTATTTAATTTAATTTGGAGTTTAATATTTAGTATATATTACAGAAATGTTGGTGGGGCCTGGCTCCTAATAAGGTGCCATCCTGTTTAACTTCTTAACTCTATCTCTTTGCTTTCCATTTAACATGCGAGTTATGGGATCACTGTTAAGTGTCATGAGCTTAGTTTTACTGACATTTATTCTAAAACCCATTCTTTTACTTTCTTTTATTGATTTTCCTTATTGAGGAGGGTCTATAGGTCACACATATTAGATGTAAATAGTGCAGTGTCATCAGCATCAGCTATTTAGGTATCCTTCCATTAACCCTTTGCACTCAAAGGTTTTTTCACTATAAGGAAGTGGCAACTCGAAGTTTTTTTGCTAAAATATCGAAGAAATTTTTTATAACTAACATAAAAATAAATCATACATAAACAACATAAAATCAAACTCATCTTCACTGCTACTAATTTTATCATTTGGCTCCATTTTTATAACCACTAAAAACAGACAAAGTTTAAAATAATAATTTTAATTAAACACAATGCTGTACTATGAAGTGTACATAGACAAAAATTACACATCTAAAATGTGAAAAGGAAATATATCTATTTATAAAACAGTTATTGTCACCTAGCCGTCCCATGGCTGAGTGGTTAGCATGATTGGCTACTGATTTAAGGGACCTGGGTTCGAGCCCCGGGTAAGGCATGGATGTCTGTGCTGTTTTTCTGCTGAGGTCCTGCCATACTCTCAGACCTTCTACTCTGGCATATAAACTGACAGGCTCCTGTCACACCTCTGGCAAGCAGCTGCTTGAGGGGGTATTCTTTTTATTGTCACCTCTCAGTCGCCATTCGAGTTGCTGCATTAAACCAGTGGCAACTGAGTCGCCTCTCGAGTGCAAAGGATCTCTGCTTTATAAACCAGTTATTGTCACCTCTGTCGCCATTCGAGTTGCCCCATTAAACTAGTGGCAACTGAGTCACCTCTTGGTTGTTTAGGGTTTAATGGCGCATTAGCATCTAAGGCTATAATGCGGCAAGTCACCTCTTGAGTGCAAGGGATCTCTGCTTTATAAACCAGTTATTGTCACCTCTCGAGTTGCTGCATTAAACCAAGTGGTGACTGAGGGTCACCTCTCGAGTGCAGAGGGTTAATAGATATTCCTTCTTTTCTGTCCAATTCCCTTTTGGGTTGCTTTAATTCTGACTTTTTTTTGCACACGATGAGCTTAATGGCAAGGTCACAAGAACCCTGAGGGCTCAGTGAAGGTTGGGGGGTGAGGACCCTTTGGACAGTTGTTGGGAGACAGGTGGTAGTCTCCTGTCTAGGCCATACAGTGCATTCTTTAATGTGCACAGGTTATGACTCATCCCATCAGCAACCTCTCCAAGCCCACCAGTGATTCCTACTGACTGAGGATAGGACAGGCTGGGACTCAAACCTGGGAAATGCAGATTACAGCCTGGTGTGCAACCTCCACCCCAATTCCCTTTCAAATATAAAATCTGGGTATATGTTAAATAGGAGTGGGGACAATACACATCCTTGCCTCACTCCTTTCTTGTACAGTATAAATTTCTGATTATTCTAATGTCTTTATCAAGTCCAATATCCACAAGATTTGCTTTGTGTGAACTTGAACTTTATATGTTTTGTGTGAACTTGATCAAATGCCATTTCAAAATCAATAGTTTGTACATACTGCTGAAAATAGTTTTCCCCCCAATTCCATGGAACTTGCATAAAATAAAAAGTATTAAAAAAAAAGTCTCTCTTATTAAAGCCTGGATGGTTGAAGGCCTAATCCCTTGCCAGTCTGCACCAGGATATCATTAACAATATTTTCTTTTTCATATGAAGATCACACAGGTATATCATATATAACTTCAAAAAATGAATGTGCATGTGAAATTTATATAAGCCTTGGAATTGCAAAATAAGTATAAAGTAATTAAAATTAGTGTTGCAGCTGAAACAGTCAACCATGTAGCACTGGGTTACCTTTGAAATGAAAACTACTTACCTGTCCAAGTCAATACATTTGTTAGTACAAATGCTTTGCAGTCTGGATCTGAAGTACATATTGCTGCAGCTTCTTCTGCATCAAATACAGATAATGTGCATCCATAACCTGAAACAGTTAGTTTGCAACGATAGTCATACTGTTCAGGAAGATCACTACCTTGTAGAATTTTATAACCTTAAATCAGAGAAAGGATACATTATCATTGTTACAATCATTAAAAAGATGTTACTATAGATTAATATCACTCTTTATCTGTTAGGTATGCAGATAGTATTACATATAATAATCACTTCATATGCACAGAGTTGAATAGAGTTCAGATATATAGTTCTCCACAGTTAAGAAAGGGAAATTAAATATGGAGTATCTCAAAGTTCTGTATTGGGACCAACTTTGTTTCTAGTTTTTACCAGTGATCTATGTGAACTTAAAAAAATAAGAAAAAATTTCAACACTTCCAGATAAAATTACAATGAGTGAAAAAGATTTAACTCCAGGGTAACATAAAACACTTCACTTGAAAAGTGAAAACAAGTCCTCAAAAACTCAAGTATGTCAGGCAAGACTCAAACATATCAACCTATTGATTGAAAGTTTCTGTGTACCTTAAACAAAAATACCCCCCCCCCCCTTTCAAGCAACTGCTTGTCACACAATTCTAACAGGGGCCTGTCAATTTATATATCATACAAGGGGTGTTTAAAAAGTTCTTGACATATATCTGTAGAACAAAAATTATTGCACTTACCTCAACAAAACCTTTACTGTCCTTCAAAGCACTCCTCTCCAGCATCTATGAAAAGTTGCAGACGTCTATGGCAATTCTAGAATGTTTGGTGGTACTCCTGTTGAGGAATATTCTGCAACTCTCACTGAATGCATTTTGCAAGGTCTTATGCCCTTGAAAAAAAGCTTCCCAGCAAGTTCCTTTTAAATTTTTGGAAACAACCATGGATCAAATGGTGTAAGATCAGGTGCATATGCAGGATGGGGCAGCTGTTTGATTTTTTCCTGTTCCAGATAGGCTGTAATTGCTGGATTTTGTGAGCACTGGCATTGTCATGAAAAAGGAGAACTCTTGATGTGGCTGTTGTTGGATGCTGCTCCTTCATCTCCTTAACCATTTTGGGCTAAACAATGTTGGTGTAGTATTGGCCATTTAAAGTCGTTTTTTCAGGTAAGGTGTCGACAGCTACCACTCTTTGGGAATTGAAAAAAATTGTGGACATCCTCTTCCTCAAGTGTAAATCTTGTCGGAGGATTTAGGGACACATATTATCTTCCACAACCCAAACATAGTTTTCAATCTTTCTGGGAGTTATTTTGTAATAAAATCATGTCTCATCATCTGTGACAATGTCCATTAAAAAAGAGTTGGGATATTAAGAGGGCCATAATGAAAATCCAATGAAACCATACATACCTTTATTATGCAAAATAATAAAGTGATTATATTGATCTTGAAACAATACTCTTTATTAAACAATGATAAAAAAATTACGTCAGTTGCATTTTCCCAATGATTTCATCAAAATTTGTGGGGCTGGGGTCAGTAGTGTTTAAATATGATTGAATGATGCCATCCGACGTTCCACTATACAGGACAGTACTACATCATATGGATGGCACTAAAAGCCACCTTCGTGTGCTGGTTGAGGCCTATCGGAATGCTGACATTGAGGCTGCAAAGCAGCTGAGAGAGTACCTATCGTCTGCATTACTTTATATTATCAGAATCTTCTGTTTATTCATATCTCTAATTTTGGAACTTTTGAATTTTGAGCCTATTGTACTGGTTGATGTCTATCAGAACGCTGACATTAAGGCTGCAGAGCAGCTGGGAGAGTACCTATCATCTACATTAGTTTAATATTATTGAAATCAATTAGTTCATTCATATCTCTGATTATGAAACTTTCGAAATTTGAACCATGCCGATGATTTATTGTCAATATGGTTAGGCAGCATTATGGTCTAATTTTTACTGCAACTCTGCACATGAATGTGCCGAAAGTCTACCATTTTTAAGGGTAAATTCGAGCTCTTTTAATTTTTTTTAAAACACGATATTCACTACTTAAACATTAGTTATTTGGGACAGATGTCCAAGTTCGAAGCTCTTGTAGTTTTGTGAATGATTGGGTGAGGGGACCCACTGGACAACTGTTGGGAAAAGGGTGTCAGCCTTCTGTCAAGGCCATCCAGGGTGTTCTTTAACGTGCACGGGTGTGTCTCTCCCACACACGAGACCACGGCTTAATGTCCCATCCAACAGACGGCGGCCTTTTCAAACCCAACAGTGACCCCTATTCACTGTAGGCAGGGCGGGGAGTTTGGTAGAGAATAATCTTTACACTTGCCCAGCTGGAACCCGAACTTGATAATTGCAGGTTACGAGCCTGGCACGCTACCAACTGAGCCTCCCTGGGGTCAGTAGTGCACTAGTCTCATAATCTGCAGTTCCAAGGTTTGAGTCCAGTCTGGGTCAGCATTAAGATTTATCTCCACAAAATTCTCCACTCTGCCCATGGTCAGTAGGGGACTCTGATGGGCTTGGAAAGGCCACCATTCGTCTGATGGGACATTTAAGCTTTGGCCTCTTCTGTGAGACAGTCATACCCTGTACATATTAAAGAACATGCTGGATTGCCTTGTCAGAAATCCAGCATGTTCTTTAATAAGAACATGCAGGATTTCCATCTGTCTCCCAACAGCTGTTCCAGTGAGTCTCTCCCCAACCTTTCTCTGAGCTCTCAGGGTCTTTGTGAATTGGCCATTCAGCCAATTGCGTGCAAAAAAATTGCTGCTTAGAGGTAAAACAACCCAACCAAAATTTGCTTGTATACTGGATGTCGACACTCTGATTGTGATCAATAATAATAATAGTGTTTACTTGCCGGTGGGCCACAAAAACTCGTCTCACAAGATGCAAATGGCCTGATGGCCAGAATTTGCAGGATAAACTTTATGTGCCACCAGTGAAGAGAGAAATGTTAATATGGCCTTTATTTTTAACACATAATGAAAAGTTTAGACAATCTTTCAAACAAGCTGTAGTTCATTAACTTTGGAGGAATAAGTTCAAATCTACAGATACGTGTCCAAAACATTTTGAACATCCTCTGTAGTAGAAGGTCCACGAAGAAAAACTCAGCAGAAAGACAACACAAACATCCATGCTTTACCCAGGGCTCAAATCAAGCATGTTAACCACTTGGCAATTTGGGAGTGGGCTAATTAGAGCAGCTTGGCCGAAATATTAGTCATTTCACCAGTCAGCAATTGCACTTCAATTTCTGCCATTCCACAGATAGCACACAATGATAAGGAGGAATTTCTTGGTCAGTCATATGCAACAACGCATGCCTGAAAACAAGTATTTAATGAATTAGTGCGGTAATTTCCTGCCTGCTATGATGCCCAATTGGTTGCATGATCGCAAGCAATGACTGCAGATTTCACCCAATTGTTGCTGCGATTGTTTTACACTGCCGCATTCACTCTCCATTATCTACCACTAATGTTTGCAGAAATGTGAGCAATGATATCTATATAATAAAAGATGTCTGTCTGTGGTAGCCATGACTCATCAGGAAATCAACGTACACGCTTCAAATTTTCAGAGAATCTTTTAGATTGTGGTCCATATTGCAGTGCCAAATTTCAGCTCGAAAGTCTAAAAGGGGGACTTACTAGAAGCAAAAATATTTACCACGCTATTCTTATGGGAAACTAGAATCGCTGTCAAATTTACTGTTGCCATTATTGCTCCCTAACTGTGAAAGTTGCCAGATTCCCAACATTTCCAAAGGCATTATTGTGGCGTTCCATTGCAGCTAGGGACCTGATTTTCTAACCAAACATGGGGTCTGGCAGGGGGAACCTGTATACGAAATTTGAGACCTTTCTGTGAAGTACGTTGGGAACTACAGAATGCCAAAATCTGATGAAATAAATATCTCGATCGTTTGTCATGGCTCTGAGAGTGTGCGCCAAGTCAGCAATGACCTTTGTAACACCGGGAAATTTTTCATCTTCAAACTGTGATAAAATGTCGAAGGGGGGGGGGGGGGGAATACTCACAAACCTAACCTTTAGTGCAGGAAACAACAGAATATGCAGATTACAAGTGAGACATGAGCTGTCACAATTTGTATAGAAACGGAGCCACGGGCCAAGTGAGAACCTGATTTTTAAACCAATCACTGGGCCATGTGGAGGAAATTTGGACCGTGCAAACGAATATTACATGAGCCATAGAGTGGCAAAATCTGTGGTAACGGAAAAAAAATCTCGATAGCTTATGCAGAAACTAAGCCATGGGCTATGAGGAATGCTCGCTGATGTCAAGAACAATCCGGCAAATTTCTTCCTGTTGAAAATCTGTGCTAAAGTATTGTGTGTGTGTGTGTGTGTGTGGGGGGGGGGGGTCTTACAAAATTTACCTTTAATGCAGTGAAAATAAGAATATACAGGTTAAAACTGACACCCAGGCAGCGCTGGGTACATTCAGCTACTGAAAAATATTAAAAAATGATACTGTCCATGAGATAGCTTACTCACTGTGTGACACTGTGTACACACACTGTGTGAGGCTTTTTCAAAATTAAACAAAAGTGGCAGAAAGTCATTAACTTCAGTCTCACTGAAATTTCAATAACTTTGTTATTATTGTATTTGCAAGGTTAATGCAATATGGAAACAATATTCTGCATTTTTCATCTGAGTTTAAACTCTGGGAGATTGGGGCAGGATGAAAATCTATAGTATATTCTACTTGTTGCCCTATTGCATGTATAAAATATAATTATTTAATTGACCCTTTTTAGGTTACATGTCATGGTGTCATTATGATCCCAGTACTTTTACTTTTATTTTTATAATATTTTTTAAATAAATACTAGCAGGACTGTCCGCTACTGCTCGGACCATAAGCATTACCATAATAGACCTGAAAACTGAAATTTATAACTTTTTTGAAAAATAACTAATGAAAGGAATTATAGCATGCTAAATGCCAAATTAATCAGCATTAGATTCTGGATTTTATTAGAATATTTAACGAAAAAGATGACCAGTTTTGTTTTAGGGTTTTTTTTATTTAGAGTTATTCCAACTTTCTCAGCTTTTTTATCCATTACAGTGACATAGAGTATTTCTATTAATTTTTAGTAAGAAAATGCATTTAACACTGCAAGTAAAATTTATTTAAAAAAACCAATAGACAAAAATAATCATACTGCATATAAATAGAAAGACTAATTTAGTTCAAACAACAGAAACATAAATTTTATACTTCAAGAACATATTTAATCTGTTCTGTATTTTTTTCTGAATGATATATTTTGAGAAAGGTCAAGATTTTTGTCATTTCTGTCAAGCCAAATAAAAGAGTGAACTTTGGAATATTTTTCCTAGAAAACTAGAGCCCTGCATGGATATCCACAATGAAAAGCTTTTGGCATATAAAAGATTAACCTTAATGTGGATAGTGAATAAAACCATGAATAAAAGTGTTAATGCAGATGGTGGATAAAGTATAATATTTGATAAGATGTGCAGAAACGGTGAGCAAACATTGCATTATTGACGACTGACACAATTAAAAAACTACTTGAGATAATGTTAAAAAAAAAACTGTTTTGAAAATTCAATGATAATATTCACTCTAAAAAAAGAAAAAAAGTCCATTGGGATAAAGCCACAAGTTAAAAAAATTTATCCTATGTGAAAGAAGCGATCTTTTTACTGGCAAACAGGATATAAATTAAAAAAATTACCGGTGTGTTACTTAAAAAGTGGGAATTAAATAACAGTTGAATTAAATTTCAGTCGGGGAGAGTTACTGGGTAATAAAAATGAGTCTATTCCCATAATCGCCAATAACTGCATTTAAGAAAGAAGAATTTGCAAAATTAGAATTAAGCAAATTTTCGTCTAAATTTAGTAAAGCATATTTTTTACAAACGAAAGGCTTTTAATTTTTCACAGCATATTTTTTCAGTTATTAATTAGTTATTAATAAACCATTAGACTGAGTTCTTTTACTTGCAGGTTTGCAAAATCTTGATGGTTGTAAGTAGGCAATATAGGCAGATGCTGATCAAGTTTTGTGAATGCAGATGAAGACTTTGTGGATATGACTTTCGCTATTCGCAAAGGGCTCTACAAATAATCAATCAACAGAAATTGATCATTTTATATACCAAAAGAATGTTTGCAGTTAAGAAATTGACAAATATTAAAAATAGAAAAACAGATGTTTTTTTTACAAGCATTTAAAAAAATATTATGAAATCTTACTGTATTTTTTTAAAGTATTTCATTACTGTACTATAAATAATTCATAATATTTCTATCATTACTAAAATCTTTAATTTTTTAAATACTTTTTGATCATTTATGCAAACAACGTATAATCCTAATTTTTTGCTGATGGGCAGAGTTGGGTGGGTTGTTTTACAGTACTGTGTGAATTAGTTGGGGCAAGCATCATGAAACTGCATAAGGAGACAGGGTCCGTGGACACATCCCGTAAAGGACATTGTGGGAGAAAAAGAAAAACCATCCCTAAAGATGATAGTCTAATTCGAAGAATTAGTATCATAGACCTGAAGAAGACCAGTGGAGACATCAAAAGGGAGATTGCGTCTCATGGGGTTAATATAGATGCTTCCACTGTACGTCGTCACCTTCTGGAGTGTGGCTGCCGGGCTCGACGCCTCTCCAAAAAGCAGCTTTTGACACCCGCTATAAAGCAAAAAAGGCTATCCTGGGCAAAGGCCCAGGATAGCCTTTTTTGCTTCTGCAAATCGAAAAATGCAAACGAGACTGGACTGTGGAGAATTGGGAAAAAGTGATATTTTCCGACGAAACCCACTTTGAGGTGCATGGCTACAGGTCAAATTTCGTCCGCCGTTCACCTGGAGAACCTCTTCGATCTGGCCACATCCAATAATCCCCCAAACACCCACCCAAGGTCATGTTTTGGGGATGTTTCACAGCTTCCGGGCCAGAGATGCTTCACCCCATTGAAGGAATGATGAACAGCAAAAAGTACATAGGCGTTCTGGAGGCGAAAATGGTCCCAACACTGCAGAAGCTGTTTCCTAATGACGATGGGGTATTTCAACAGGAGCTGGCTCCATGCCACAATTCTAAGCTTGCTACGAGCTTCTTTACCCAGCAACATTTGAAGGTATTGGAGTGGCCAGGAAATTCACCCGATCTAAACCCCATTAAAAATTTGTGGGCCATTATTAAAGCACGTATATCTAAGATGGATTGCACGATGAAAACCAAAATGATAGAAAGTGTCATGAAAGTGTGGTACCACGACCCTGAAGTGAAGGAGATGTGTGGAAAGCTAGTGGCATCAATGGTTGAGAGGGTGGAAGAACTAATTAAAGCTAAGGGGGGGGTCACATTCACTATTAACTACACTTTAAACAAATAAATATTTTAGTTGTGTCTTTGTTACTGCATTTTCCTATTGTCCCAACTAATTTGCACAGTACTGTACCTCTAAGCAGCACTTTTTTGCACACCATAAGCTAAATGACCAGGTTACAAGGACCCCGAAGACTCAGAGAAGGTTGGAGGAGGGTACCCACTGGAACAGCTGTTGAGAGACATATGGTAGCCTCCCATCAAGGCCATCCAGCATGATCTTTAATGTGCACAGGGTATGGCTCTCCTGCACACAGAGCCATGGCTTAACGTCCCATCTGACAGACGGTGGCCTTTCCTAGCCCATCAGTATCCTCTACTAACCATGGGCAGGGCAGATTTTTTGGCAGAGATAAGTCTCAACATTGACCCAACTGGGACTTGAACCTGGGAACTGCAGATTATGAGCCTGGCGCACTACTGACTGAGCCACTCCCACTCCTGATGGGCAGACTAAGATATGTAGTGTAACAAAAATTTATTTTGCTTCAAAAACATGAAAATCTAAATAAAAACTAAAAAGAAGTAAAGAGCTGTGAAATATTAAAAGTATAGCAAAGAAAATAAAGTTTATTTTAACCACTAAAACTGAGATCAAATCATTCCAAATCAATTTGCATTAGATACTGACTACTATGGAAAAGTTCAACTTTATGGTAATGGGAAAGACTTAAAAATTACAAATTCTGAATGCAAATTATGAAATTACTTTAAAAATACTAAAATAAGTCATATTACTTAAAAAATAAATTTTTCATTATAATGTTTTAATCAGATGTAGAGTCAGTACAAAGGTGGTGAGGGTGGAGCAGATGAACTAGGTGAGATGGCATCTGCAGTCCCTTATGTATGAAAGATCACTTATGTTACACTACCAATACACTGTCGTTTACAACTATTTTTGACATTTAATGTTGCTAAAGCAGCTGGTTGAGGTAGTGTTTATTTATTTATTTAAATCATTGGTGAAATCAATACAAAAAGAATGGACTGGTGACAGCAAACAGAAAAACGGGTGTTTTTGTGTTTGCTGTCACCAGTCCATTCTTTTTGCCCTACATTCATAATGGATATTGGATATCTTTTATGAACGCAGAACATGCCCTATTCGCGTTAAACATGTTATTTAATAATAACTAGCAGATTTACCCGAAACTCTCTAAAGTATATAACAGATGGTATTCACCACGTTACAAACTTTCATTCGCATAAAACTCATTACAATCTATTTTCTCCCCCATTTTTGGAAGAACTCTGATGCACACTCCCAACATTGCAAACTTTCATTTGACATAAAATTCATTATAATCATTTTGCCCTTCCCCCAATACCCCCTTAGCAAATATTCTATTCCTCTCTCCTAGCACAGGTCTGAAAATCTCTGAAGTATATAGTAGATGGCACTCCCCATGTTGCAAGCTTTCATTTGGCATAACAATCATTACAATCTTTTCATCCCCCCCCCCCCCTCCTGTTTAAACTCATTAGAGTTCAATTACTGTTACATTTTAATAAGGTTATAGCCCTCACAGCATATCATTCATTTGAGTTGTTAGATTGATGCATTTGATTAGGATTGTAGTCCTTGTGTCATTGTCAACTTGAATTAGGTCGACATAACTCTAGAAGAGTTGTAGCCCTAACATTGGATGAACTTTATCAACAGAGGTTTAGCCCACTTGGAATAGATTATCACATGTCACATGAAAGGTATTCTACCATAACAGAGTAAGCCATGGATTAAACTGTACAAATATAATGAGGTAGGAGGGCAAAATGAGAGGGGTAGACATAAGACACAGAGAGAATTCAATCCAATAGCAACTACAGAAATGTTTTTGCTTGTTTCCTTTCATACACTGCCAAGGAGGACAGCTTTTGGATCAAAAATGTTAGACCAAGTGTTGGCTGCACAGATGGCATCAACATAACTAGCAGCAGCCACAAAGACTGTTTTTCATCTTCACATCAAACACCACTCTGAGTACTTTTATTACACAATTGAACAATGTGTGTATGTGATTCCATTGTAGAAAACTCTTGCCTGTGAAAGCCCTTGAATATATCCAGGACATTGTGGCAAACTTGATTGTTTTTTTTTTTGCTTTTGCAAAGGAAAGTAGGATATTTTTGCACACAGGATGTAAACCCTCAACCTAGTATTTCACACACATCACAGAGAGAGATATGTAATAAATAAGGAGATTAGTTGTGAGAGAGACAGCCCCCTTTCCATTACATCCACCAGCTTTGGATCTTCTCTCCCCAGAGTAGGATAGGTATGTTGTACCTGCCTACTTGCAATGGGTGTCCAACATTTTTTCCTACAGCATCTGCTTGGCACCATTTCTGGAAATGGACCGCCATATTTTCCCTTCCTCATTATGAATCTTTGCATTGTAATGCAGACCTGTTGTCACGAAGAAGTTACCAAGGGCGAGTCCTGCACTAGAGAAAGGAGCAGCTAGAACTTCCGTTGCCCCCCCCCCCCCAGTTTGGACTCATGCACCTATCATGTGACCCATGCTGCCAGCACATGTTCAGCATATGATGATGGCCAGCAATGACAAGCAAACATGACCTCGTTGGATTCACCATGGGGCTTCCCCCCTTCCCAATGCAGCTGGATACTGAACTTTAGTGACTAGTGGTCATTGTCTTGCCCTCTCTTCCAGTTTTGCTGCAGCCAGGTGCAGATGTGTAGAAGGGTGCTGTAAATTTTGAGACAAAGAGCCACAACTTAGCAGGAGCTAAGCTGATCACCTCAACTTGGGGTCACACATTCCTGTCTTATGCTAGCCCCAGTCCTTTGTCAACAAATAAGTTACATAAAATGAAGAGTGAAATGAGGCAAAGGAACAGTTAGATTAGTATGAGAAACTTCATCCAATGGAAAAAGAGAAAACCCACCACACTGGAATGGTGGGTGGTTTGGAGGCAAGGTCAGAAACAAACCTTTTTCTCATGTCTCTTTCTGTCCCCCAACTCCTCTTTATTGCCTCATTTGCACTATAATGCACAAGCCCTGTTAATATGCAACCTGCCAACTTATTCTGACATTTAAAACTTGTAATGCTGTTTTCAGGCTTTGTCTGAGTCTAGAGAAGTATTTTTCAACCTTTTATCTCATGGCACACTTGAACTTATAGTTAAACTTCCGCGGCACACCTAAATTATGATGATCAAAAAAAGAGTAAAAAATGCACGTTAAAGAACACACTGGATGGCCTTGACAGGAGGCTACTATCTGTCTCCTAATAGCTAGCTGTTCCAGTGTGTTCCCCCCAACCTTCTTTGAGCTTTCGGGGTCCTTGTGACCTGGCCATTTAGCCCATTGTGTGCAAAAAAGTGTCGCTCAGAGGTAAAACAACCCAACTCAGCATAGAGTAGGAGTGTATAACACTATTACAAAAATGACTGTAAAATGAATAAAAATTTTCCCTAAAAAGGTTTAACAACATACATAATTCTATGCTTCTAAATATAGGAATAGAACTTCAACAAGCAAACTTAATATTTGTCGGCAGACAATATATATGAACTCTATGAATTAATTAAAAATTAAACCAGACACCAAAATACAAATTATTAAAAGATCACAAAATTGTTTCAAGACTGGTGTAAAATGTATCTGATATTTAAAATCAATCTCAGGCACTGTACTAGGGTTGCCAACTATCCTTCATTTTGGCACATTGTCCTCCTCTAAACAGGAATGTCCTCTTTTTCTCAATATCTTCCAAAAGTTGTGACAAAAATGAACCTATAAAACTGGTACAAGTTGTTTTTATTTCTTGCCTCATAGTTTGGGTTTTTACAGAAACAATACAAGCACTGCTGTCTAATTCAAACCGCTGCTGTTAATTTGCATGTAAGTAATGAAAGGATTTAAAACTGAAATTGAGAATAAATAAATGCTTAGATGCTAAGTGTGTCAATTTTTTTTTTTCATATTCTCAACTGAGAAAATTAATTAGAAGGTTAACAGTTTCATTTATAACCATCTTTGTTAACTGAGATTGATTTTAAATATCAGATACATTTTACACTGGTCTTGAAACAGTTTCGTGAATTTCTAAACTTTTCCAGTTATGTGTTACGTATCATTAGTTGTTTTACTTAGTTATGTGGAACTAACTGTTACTGACTAAGTACTGTTACAGAGAGGAGAGTTTTGAAGCTAGTGTTTACTTAGTTACATGGTTGGTATTACTTAGTTATGTGGAAGAAAATAACTTATAAGTCATATTAGTGGATAAATGACATAATCAGCACTAATTTAGTGGTTAGATGTCTCTGGCATGAATCTGGAGATGTGGTTCATTCCATGCATTCGTAAAACAAATTTTTTCCCACAAAATTATTTAATGATTGACTTCTATATCAATAGGTAACTCTGTGTATTTACTATTGATTAAAAATATTTAGTTTGACAACCGTAAATTCATTCTATAAAAAAAATATTAAGTTTACTTGAAGTAGTTAAAAACCATATCAAATCAATTCATATTAAAAATTGTCCAATCATTTTTTTTTTAACTAATGTAAAAATAATACTATTTTACCAGTATTCCATGTTCTCCTTATTTTTGAAACATAGTTCACAATTCTGAATGATACCGCCATATGGTTGTTGTGATGGTCCACCCATTTACTTTTACTTAACTAGTTTTACTTTTTTTATGTTACATATTTATCATTTTGGGGATTTGCTACAGTTGGTCATCATTTCTCCTTGCCCAAGACCGCTAAAGGAGTTGTGCATGTGCAACTCTGATTTCTGATTGACAACCACTAATGTGAACACACCTCCTCTTGAAGTCATAGCTAGCGCAAGCGTAAGATTATGCAAATGTTCTTTCCCAGCATGCAACACGTTTCAGTAAGTGACGTTAGGTCATGGAGTTACTAGTTTTGGAGTTAGTTGTCAGAATGTGAGTTAGTGAGGAGAGCAGAGTTTTGAAGCTAGTAGAAAATGCTAAATAGAGGATGTCGGTTTTGAAGTGAATTTGGAGTTGTGATTTGTGAATGTAGGTGGAGATGTTTTGAGTGAGCTTTTAGTTGCTCAGATAATTTAGTGTAGAAATTTCACTTTGGTAAGTCACAATTTTTTAAAATAAACTTTACTTTATGGAAGAGTTTTGACTTTTCTAATTTTTTCTCTTGAGAAAGATAATTGAATTTGACTAGATTTAAACTTAAATAAATTAACACTCTTTTTGAATTGATTTCTTATTGACTAAGAATGCAAAATGTACTTAGCAAACCCTTATTTAACTTTGTTTGGCAAGATTAATTGCCTGGCATCCAAAGTTATCCAGAAATTGAGTATTTTTTGGATTAGTTGCAAAGTGAAAAAGTTAATATACATTTTGGAGCATTACATTCTGACCATATAAACCCAGAAATTTGTTACCATTCAACTTAAAAATGGCATTTTTATCCTCCTTTTAGATCAACTGCATCCTCTTGGTCATTACTTCTAAGACCAGGTAAGTGAGCTCGGGAATATAGATATGTGAGCTCAAGCTAGAAAATATGCACAACTTAAATTAGGCAAAAACAGAGGTTGCAAAATTTAAGCATTAACAAAATATGTTTTGAAGAAAACTGTTACCTAATTATACTCAGCAACTAATGATAATTTCTACTTGCCAGCTGACAAAATCAATTAATCTCAGATAAGTGGGCGAGTTAATTTTTAAAGCTTTAGCCATACATTAATGTATTTTTATCTTTTATTTAGACTATTTGCAATATTAAAAGGAAAGGGGTTGGAGTGAGTGCTGGCTGCCATCTTCTTAATATGCCAATAACCCCAATAATTACATCTGCAAAAAGAAACTAGTTTTAAATATGCCTACCTATTAAATACTTTTTTAAAGATTTGTTCCTATATTGTCCTTTTATGAAGACATTAGTTAAATGTTGGGTTTCTTTTAGAAACTGGCTTGCATTCCATAATGCTTCACTATAAGCATGAACTATTTTGTCCACCAAAGGCACAAGTTTTAAAGGTGCACCATGAGGAAGTATAAAGTTTATAAAATGCTTCCCAGTATTCAAAACATTTAATTTTTCATTATATCCTTCACACTTCCCATAAACACAAGGGATGCAAATTGGTGCATTTTTTTTTACATTTATGCTTGTAATGCAACAATGTTCTGTTTCACATGATGGATCTTTTATGCTGATGTCATCAACATCAATTAATTTAAGTTCACCATCCATCAATACAAACTGCTGTCTACGAAAGTCATTCATTAAAATTGGTCCTAATGGAGAATTTGAAAAATGGTTCAGGAGTCTGGCCAGACCTAAGGATATCTAAATCAAAAGAAACAAAAAATATTATAAAAACTTATCTGATCACAAATTAGAAAGACTAGATAATTAACATAGTATTAATTAGATAGTTAACAAGTTACAGAGACATTTTTTAAACTAACATTGTATAGACAATACCCATGCTACGAGGCTTAATCTCTGAGTTACACTATAATTAGCACAGTTGTGAGCAGAGTGTACAATTATAAAAAACAACAACCAGTTTCTAACAGTTCCAAGAAGACAAAAAGTATATATATATATAAAACTTCTTCCTTGAAATTTCCTTAAGTACTTTTTGACAGACTCTGCTGACATCATCAATGAGCTACATTCACTGGACAAACCTGACAATGATGGAAGAATCTGCCAAAAAGTACTCAGGAGAATTTCAAATAAGAAATTTAATTTTTTTGTTATTATATTATTACTACCATTAGAGACTGATTTTACTTAATAACAAAGGCAGCCACAAGCAAAACTGTTAATAAAATAAGTACATCAAACTAACACCATGTTATCCATGATGAGATTATTTGCTTTGCAAATTGAAATAAAAAATGCAAATACACTGGCTTCCATAAATTAAGGAAAATCCCTATGTAGTCAACAAGAAGCTAATGTCAAAGCTCTACAACTTCTAAAATAATTTTTTTTTGTTTTGAAAAATGTGATTGCAGATAAAGATCTCAATCAAATAGATTAATATCTTGATTTTCAACAATATTCGTTCAGTATTTAATGAGTTACGGAAGTTTGAATATTTAACAACAGCAATGCCAGTCTTAAGATACAGGGTGATCAAAAAGCCTCTGTGCACCTGATGAGGTATACCTGTACCATTACAATAAACGTTGAAAGTGTGTCCAGTGTGTCTGGAGACATTTAGGGACACGTGATGGCATTAGTGTGACACTACTGGGAGAGATGCAGTCGCCTGCCTGGCAAGCAGTCAGTGAGCCACATTGAGCCAAGCAGTCAGGCACTGTAGACATGAGTTGTGGCAATGGTTTTGTTGAGGAGCATACTTTCCTTGTGGAACATGTGTTTTGGTGTGGCAGGGAATACACACAAGACGTTCAACAACGATTCCAGGCACAGTTTCTGGAAACCAAGGTGTCCCATTGTAATGCAGTGTGGAAGTTGATTCAGAAATTCTGGGAAACCAGTTCTGTGTGTGACACGTCCTGATCTGGTAGGCCATCAATACTGACAGAGGAGAAAGTGTTCAGTATAGCAGACCACATGCTCCGAAGCCTGAAAAAGTCCATCAGGAGATTGTCACAGCAGGTTGGTGTTTCATATGGCACACCCCATACGGCTGTAAAAAAACCACCTAGGCATACACCCTTACAAAATCACATTTGTGCATAAATTAAAACCTGCCAACAGTGGTAAGTGGAGTGCGTACTGCAGGTGGTTTGTAGACTTTCTTGACTGTGAAGGAGAGGATATTTTGGACGTCACAGATGAGGTGTACTTCCATTTGTCGGGATATGTAAACAGTCAAAACTCATGCCTCTGGTCCTCACATTTGGACAATCCCCACACTATTGATTTGAAGACGGCCATCGCAGAATACATTCAGAATGTCGACTGTGTTGTGCTGAATGACATCTTCACGAACACAGTTTGGTGTGTTACCAAATGCCTGAAGACTTGCGAGACACACTTTCAACATTTATTGTAATTGTACATGTATGAATCTCATTCCTTATCAGGTGCACAGTGACTTTTTGATCACCCCGTACTTATAGAAAACTGAAGAATAGTGAAAGAATTCTTTATCCAAAGTTCTAAAATACAAACTTATTTTATTAAACACTTTGATACAATACTTATTACTAAGTTTTAATTAATTTTTGAAGTCAATTCTTGTGGCTGGCATTGTTATCGCTAAATATTCAAACTTCCATAACTCATTAAATACTGAACAAATATCGTTGAAAATCGAGATATTGATTTATGTGTATTGAGTCTTTATCTGCAATCACATTTTTCAAAACAAAAAAAAAAAACTTATTTCAGAAGTTATAGAGCTTTGACGTTAGTGTTACCATTGACTTAATATAGGGATTTTCCTTAATTTATGGAAGCTAGTATATGTAATCTGATACAGTGTTTTTAAACTCAGAGTCATGATCAATTAAAGGGTTGTAGTAGGACTATGACATCAACATAAAAACTTAGTTTAAAACTAAAGTCAATAAGATTTCCAGTGTTTTCTTTGTGAAACATTAATGTACTGTATTTTTTTTTCAAACGAAAAAGGTTCTAGCTAGTACAGATGCTGTTTTTTTTTTGTCTTATATTTTATGCAAACTTGAGTCATATTTTGCAGTGGGGAGTGTCTGAAATGTTTGTTACTGGGTAATTAGAAAACATTTTGGAAAACATTGTTGAAATGCATGTCTCTCACATTTCCCCCCCACCAAAAAAAAAATAACATTTTGGAAAACACTGTTGAAATGCATGTTTCTCCTCACATTCCCCCCTCCCCTCCAAAAAAAAAAAAAAATAATATGGTGAAACACTGTTCTTTTTTTGCAAAAGGTTACTGCATGGCTGCTTAAGGGATAATAATGATTGAAAAAAGGTTTAAAATTTATTTACAGTTACTCAACTTTTCCATTCTTGACAAAAAAAAAGAGCTACAAACAATAGGTGAAGAATATAATGGCTGATTCAGCCAATGTGTCTACTGCCAATATTTTAGAATCCATCATTACAATTCTAAGTACTTCTGCCCATCTAGTAAAAAGGTTATCAGTACTGAAAAAGATAAAAGTGACTGAGGGCATTTCAGAGACAAATAAGCTTGCCACACAAGGGAAACTGTCAATGAATCTCCTGAATAAATTAACATACTGTGATGCCCCCTTCATTCACTTTTACCTTACCTTAACCAGTTTTGCTTAATTTACATTATATTTATCATTTTGGGGATTTAATTTCATTTTTGGCCTCACAGCACTCGTTTCTTAGAGAATAGGAGTTGTGCATGTGCAACTCCGAACTTTCAATTGTCACCTGCTAAAGTGCGCATGTACAAGGACACGGACTTGCGTCATAGCTTGCGTGCTTGTCATTTTATGCAAATGTCTTTACCAGTGCAACAGTCATGCGTTGCTGAGCCTGTACGCTTGTTATAACCGTGACATGTTAGTCACAGGAGTAGTTAGCCAGTAGTTAGTAAGGTAGTTGGAAGTAGTCACAGGAGTTGGTGTTTGTTAGTTGACAGTTAGTAGTGTCACAGAAGTTGGTGTTAGACACAATAGTGATGATGTAGTCGACATCTCATTGAAGTTGGTGAGTGTTTAAAAATAATTTTTTGGAAACAAACTTGTTTGTTATAGAAACATTTTTGAATCTTTATTTTTTCTCTTGAGTAACATTAGTTGCTTTGATTGTAAGTTAAATTAGAATTGACAATCATTTAATTTTTGAATTCTTACTTGCTAAGCAATGCCCGCTGGTATTCAAACCCTAATTGAACTTTATTTATTCGTGGCAATTTGTTAATTATTGCCTGGCACCTGACTTTAGCTATCCGGAGCTTGAATAAATATTGGATCAGACAAAGGGTCCAAAACTTTAAAAGTATTATAAATCTTTGGAGTGTTACAGAGGCAATTATAAGAGAGCAAGAGAGTGTCTAAATTAAAAAAATAATATTTGAACAATGAGTTACAAAAGAGGTTTCATTAGTATCCAGTGACAGTGCAATTCACTGTCACTGGATAGTAATGAAACATTGTCACTGGATTAGAAATTCAGTGACAGATGAATTTCAAAGTGGTAGAACACAATCCTATGTATCACAGCAGAGAAGATACAGTTAACCTTATACCAACATTGACAAGTTGTTTAGGGAATGCTACGTGACATTAAATTTGATAGTTCAAAAACTAATTTTGTTGTTGGGTAGTTTTACCTCTGAGGGGCACTTTTTTTGCACACCATGGGTTAAATGGCCAGGTCACAAGGACCCCAATGACTCAGAGGTTGGGGAAGGGGACCCACTGGAATAGCTGTTGGGAAACAGATGGTAGCCTCCTGTCAAGGCCATCCAGTGTGTTCTTTAACGTGCACAGGGTATGGTTCTCCCGCACACAGAGCCACGGCTTAATGTCCCATCTGACAGACGGCGGCCTTTCCAAGCCCATTGGTGTCCCCCTACTGACTGTGGGCAGGGTGGGGAGTTTTGTGGAGATAAGTCTCAACGCTGACCAAGCTGGGACTCGAACCTGGAAACAGCAGATTACGAGTCTGGCATGCTACTGACTGAGCCACACCCGCCCCATTCTTGATTAGAACAACAGAAGATTCTTCCTCTTTATGAAGTACCAAATAGGAAAATAGTTTGTTCCATATCTTACAGAAGGTTGTACAAATAGGTGGGGGAACAATGTGGGAAGCTGCTAAGTCCTGGATTCATGGGAAAACTAAGTCAAAATTGTCTTCATTATACCAGTCTTATGTTGACTTTTCATGCTTAACTAAAGGACTTTTTTTCCCTTGAAGGCAGTGTACAAGCCTCATGTGCTACCGATTGACCAACCCCTGCCTTTATTTTTTACAATTACACCAATGTATCCAATACTCAAAAATAAGTTTTTGTTGGAAAAAAGTGAGATTTGTTTTGGCATGGTGGGAAATATGACATAAAAGGTTGAGAAACACAGTTGTAGACTTTCTCTCTGATGCAGATGTGGCACCTCAACTTGAAAACAGGTCATTGAAGCTTTTACAATTCTAATATACAGCATTTACTGTGAAAAAAACATGAACAGAAGACAGAATTTCATATTTTATTTTTTCATTTGAATACTACTGCAAGCAAATTCAGGTAGTAAACCAAATCTGGTAAATTATTTCAATACCTAAAATTGAGTTTATCAAAGTGATTTACCAGAGCAAAGCTACATACACGTAAAATTATATAATTCACTGTCATATTTGTTTGAAGAATAAATATTATTTTTTGTTAAAATAACAGAGTTCTCTGTCATTGTGCAATAAAATTTTTAAGGTTTTTCCTTCAAACTATTTGCATACTAATATGTTTTCAGGAGCAAACTCAAAAATTTTTTGGAGTAAAAATAACACTCGGTCTTCAGTGAAGTGACATTATGTGGTGACGTTAGGACTATTAAGAACTTCTTTTCACATGTTGTGAGGAATTCCAGTGTCTCGGATGCAGATGGAGACAGTCTAGGTCATTATTTCAATAGCCTTGCAATAGCTGCATGTTGTATTGCCAGCTCGGCAGACATTATAATAAATATTGAGATAAACTCAGATAAACTCGATGGTTCAACATCCATAATAAATAGGCACTTTGACGTCGATTTCAATTTTAGAGGAAAAATTGTATGAGCCAGGTGAGATACGAATCCACAACCTCCTGATAACATGTCAGGTGCTCTGGACCACTGAGCTACCGGCTGCCGATCAAGATCTACTCTAATTAACGCTATTAACATTCCCTTTATGTCACATATAGGCATTATTTTAGGCAATATTTAGCCCTAGCAGCTTTCTATTTTTGCCAATAGATGGAAGGCATGTCTTACAAGTATGCTAATGATAATAAATATTGAGATAAACTAAGATAAACTCGACGGTTCAACATCCAGTAATAAATAGGCACTTTGACGTCGATTTCAATTTTAGAGGAAAAATTGTCTGAGACGGGTGGGATACGAACCCACGACCTCCTGATAACAGCTTTGTTTTGGTTCACATCTGTCTAATGCTCTAAAACCTCTCCTGTAGAGAACATATGGTTTTTCCAATATAATTATTTGGCAAATGTAGGGAAATCTGCAAACATCCGATTTTTGAACGAGGCTAAATTTGTGACTGTTCCTTTTTATAATTTTTTTCAGATTTGAAGTTGGGATGAAAATAATATTGAGTTTTTGGGCTCCGAGTAATTTGAGAATTGATTTGCATAGGACAGGAATGTAAGATATGAAACTAGCAACGGTCAGTTCTTTATAATATTGGAAAAACCATACGTTCTCTAAAGGAGAGGTTCACAGAGCATCAAACAGATGTCAGGAAAAACAAACTAATGACTACGAAGCTGAAAGTCATTAATTTGTCATTAGTTGTTAGGCATTAGTTATAACTGCTTCTTGTTATGTTGTAGGATTGTAAGGAAACCCTACAACATAACAAAATGTACCCTGCTTTGCACCGGACATCACGGACCAATAACTGTCACAGCTCTTGAAAACGCAGTGCAATGCTTCTTTTCTTATGATTTTATCATTGTGTATATTATTTCTTAATATATATATAAAAGAATTAAATAAATGATCTCATTCACATGGGCAGAAGCTGTGGGTTGTGCATTGCTGCTATATACCCATGATATACACTGAAGACCCACAACATTATGACCTGCGAATCTTTATGCAAATTGAAGCAATTACAGGTAAACGACAGTGCATGTGCAAGTCATGAAATGGTATAAATAACACCTGATACTGACCTCTTTTAATTGGTGTTATTCTTGTTCTTCAGATAGGAAAGGCAGTGGACTTAAGTGAATTGACAAAGGCCAAATTGTAATGGCCAGAAGATTGCATCAGAGCATTTCCAAAATGGCAAAGCTTGTGGGGTGCTCACAGTCAGCCGTGGTTAGTACCTTAAAAAAGTGGTCCAAGGAGGGAAAAACCACGAACTGCTGGCTAGGTGTAAGTAGACCACGGCTCATCAAAGCTAGAAGTGAGCAAAGGCTGTCTTGCATGGTTATGAGCCAACAGAAGAGATACTGTGGTGCAATTCACCCGTAATTTGAATGCTAGTGATGGGAATAATGTGTCACAACACACAGTACATCGACCTCTGATGAAAATAGGTCTGCTCCGAGTGCCCATGCTAACCTTGGTTCACCATCAAAAGCACCTACAATGGGCACGCGAGCATCAAAACTGGATCTTGAATGATTGGAAGGTCATCTGGTCTGATGGATCTCATTTCTTCTTGCACCATGTGGACAGCTGGGTACGTGTGCATCGTTTACCTGGGGAAGTGTCGGCATTAGGATGTACTGTGGGACGAAAACAAGCCGATGGAGGAAGTGTAATGCTTTGGGCAATATTCTTCTGGGAACCCTGAGTGCAATCATTCAAGTGCAGGAAACTATGACATCTACCACCTACCTAATCACCATCGTAGAACAAGTACCTTTCATGGCAAGGTATTCCCCCTCTAGTAGTGCCTTCTTTTAGTAGGATAATGCACCATGTCACACTGCCCTGATTGTGGAACACGAGGAAGAAGACTTTCAGGTATTGCCTTGGCCTTCAAATTTCCTAGACATCAATCCAATTGAGCATCTGTGGTTTGTGTTGGAACAGCATATTCGATCTGCAGCAGCTCAACCACATAACTTACAAGGGTCAAAGGATCTGCTGGTAATGTGTCGGTACCAGATATCAAAGACACCTTTAGAAATTTTGTAGCATCCATGCCTCACTGGGTAAGAGCTGTTTTGGCGGCACATGGAAGACCAACATCATAATTAGGCAGATGGTCATAATGTTTTGGCTCTTCGGTGTATGTTTCTCATCTTTAATTTCATTTACAACTTTCTGCAAAAATGTTTCATGAAAATGAAACACACAAATCTTAATAATGAGGTACCAAAGTTTGTGAATATTAATTTTAGTATGACCAAAAAACTTTTAAATAAACTTGAAAATTGGAAATTGTGAACTGTGTTTTCTCATTAAAATATGCTTAGAAAAAATACTACTGCAATGAATTTGAATGCTAACCCATGAATTGCTTATTTAAAGCAATTTATTATACACACTTACCTAATTGAAAATAATTTAGAATTCTCTGTCATTGAACAATAAAATTTTAAAGTTTATCCTTCAAACTATTTGTATGTTAAAAGTTTAAACTCAGAAGCTTTTTGGAGCAAGGACAGCACTCTGTCTTCAGTGAAGTGACACTATGTGGTACTGATAGTGTCAGAATGGAGGGCTACAGTTCAGATGATATATCGGCATTCAGTATGGGGGAGCTATGAAGGTTTGTACAAAGACCATTCAATGTATGATGGCACGAATGGGCTATGGCTGCAACAGCATGTCACAGAGCTATGAGGTTGAACACATGAGGACTAGTGAAGTGACCACAGTGTCATTTCACTGAAGACGGAGCACTGTCCTTGCTCCGAAAAGCTTCAGAGTTTAAACTTTTAACATGCAAATAGTTTGAAGGATAAACTTTAAAATTTTATTGCTCAATGACTGAGAATTTTAAGTTATTTTTAATAAATTTCTGAGCAAGAAGGTCCTTTTAATTGTATTCACCTAATAATGTGTGGATCCACCTTTCTCCCTCACAACACTAAGAACACATCATGGCATGGACTCTAACAGCTATTGGAAATTTTCAGGTGGTATTGCAGTCCATGATTCCAAGACAGCCATCTATAAAGCGCTGAGAGTGATTCCAGGACAGCCATCTGTAAAGTGCTGGTGGTGGGTTTTGGAGTCAAATGCATTGCTGAATTTCATCCCACAGATGCTCAATACAGTTTGAATCTGGAGAGTGAGAGGATCATTTGAGGGTTGCGAACTCACTGGAACCATCCTTCACAAAATGGGAGTGATGAGACGGGTATTGTCTTGTTGAAGGTATTCTGGCTGTGGCAAACAGATAGCCATGAATGGATGTAGGTGGGTTGGATTGTTTGACCTCTGACTGGCACTTTTTTGCACACAATGGGCTAAATGGCCAGGTCACAAGGACCCCAATGGCTGAGAAGGTTGGGGGAGAGACCCAGTGGAACAGCTGTTGGGAGACAGATGTAGCCTCCCATCTAGGCCATTCAGCATGTTTTTATGTGTGCAGGGTATGGCTCTCCCACACATGGAGCCACAGCTTATATGTCCCATCCAATGGCTTTTCCAGGCCCATCAGCGTCCCCCTACTGGCCAAGGGCAGGGCCCGAGTTTTGCAGAGATATATCACAATGCTGGCCCAGCTGAGACTCAAATCCGGGAACTGCAGATTATGAGCCTGGTGCACTACCAACTGAGCCACCCCCACAGTGGGTGTAAGTGTTCAGTGAGTAAGTCAATATAGCCTTGTGCAGTGATGGTAATCTAAATAGGTACAAGGGACCCCAAGGTGGATCACATAAACACACCCAGAACATTACACCACCTCCACCAGCCTAATACCCTGACTTGACAGTTGGGGTCCATGGCATTGCGTGTGCTCTATGCCACACATGCAACCTCCTATTGGTATAATTTGAACCTCGATTTGTCAGACCAAGCTACCTGTTTCTGATCTTCCACAGTCCATTGGCGATGCTCCTTTGCCCACTGCAGCCTCATAGCTCAGTGACATGCTATTGACAGCCATAGCCCAATAATTATTGGCAACCATAGCTAATAACAGTAATTGCTTATCAATGTATCATGTCATCATACATTGAATGGTCTTTGTACAAACCTTCATAGCTGCCCCATCATTGAATGCCAATATCTATCATCTGCACTGTGGTCCTCTATTCGGACTACAGGAAAGGCGACACTCACTTTGAACATCAATGGCCCGGTTATAGACAGATTCTTACTGGTGGCTGTGGGTTTTGATATAGTCCTGGTACATATGTGTAATGGCTGCATGTGGAAATCCCAGAATTCTGCAGTAACAGATATGGAACACTCCATCTTCCTTGCCCTGACTATCTGCCAATGATCAAACTCACTCAGGTTGTCATATTTACCCATCATAACAGTTGCAGGTATGTTATATGGTAAGTACGCATCTGACCTATTTATAGCCCGCTGGTTGAATTATTGTGGTGGAGTAGGACATGTTTGTGGCTGGGTGAGGTGTATATAATAAATTGTGCTTTCAGTGTAGTATTGCTGTGAATTGCTTATTTAAGCAATTCGCAGCAATATTAATATGTACATTTGAAGGAAGAACTGCTGATATGAATTACTAAGAAAGTGCTGGTATGTCATATTGGCATACACTGCCCATTTTGAGCATTAGAGACATTAAATAACACTTAAAATTTACTGAAAATATTACAATATTTTATTTTACCCTAAGTCTGTCTTCCCATGACATCTGAAGAAGTTTAATAATATCAATAGGATCTCCAACTTCTGTTATAAGGCTAACAACAAGTCTGCTATCATTAGTATCTGGAACACAGTATCCCAAAACCTAGAAAAAAGTTGTACCATATAAATAAAAAACGAAAACCAATAGAGTGGACGAATTCATATGCAGTATAATCTGTATGTATATCATGATAAAACAGTTGATAATTCAAAGTTTAGGAAAAATCAAAATTACTTTGAATTATCATATTATTCATTACAAATAAGGTTAAGGTTAAAATAGACAATAATAATTCTAAATTGCAATATGCTACATACTACAAACAACAACAAACCCTGCAAAAAAATTACTATTTCTTACACCTTCAAAAATTTCACAAATTCATTTAGTTATATATTTATTCCACTACATCTGGAGTTGAAGGAAATTAATTACCTTGTGAATTAATTCCAGTTAGCAATGGCAGGCACTTCTTCGAGAATTCAAGCTTAATACCTCTTTGTTCTTGGCACTTTTGAAGCTATGAGAATTAAAAACACCACCATAGAAATATTCTTTCTTTAATTTTTGCTTCCATAATTCTTTATAAAGGTTTCTAGTGCCGTCATATTTTCTTTTTCTGGCAATATTTTTACATGATTCTGACCACCCCAGGATGTAATTCCAAAAATCAGATACAACTTAATCCCTGAATGATATAACACTTTTAAAATGATAAATCTAAAAAATTTTGAGTAAATATATATACTTGGAATTTTTACATTACTACATTTAATAACATGAGATAATATTAATATTAATAACATGGCTCACTCAATTTAATTTCGAATCAATGTACACTCTCAGATATTTGCATTGATCAACACCCTCAATTGCCTTGCATATACAGGGTGATACAAAGCTGAATGACACATTTTGGTATGCAATAATTTGTTTAATAACTGGAAAACATTGAAATGAAACACACTAGATTTATGCTCACAGCACAATTTTTATTTGTGGTAGATAACATCACGAAGGTCATCATGAAAATCCTCCTTGACTTGCAGTGCACTGTCTTAGATAATCAACAAAATTATCAAAAACTTTATGCAATAAATTTTGGTCTTGATTTATGATAGCAATTTCATCTTGAATTGCTTGTTTCAGATCTTGTGTTGTGTGGGGGCAATTTCTGTACACTCTTTCTTTCAGATATTCCCCACAAAAAGAAGTTTGGTACTGTGAGGTCCAGTATGTTTCCAAAACATGAAATAACCTTATAGAAGAGATTGCAGACCATGTCCATACTGTGTCTAGCAGTGTGTGCTATCACTCCATTTTGTTGGAAATACTGGTTATTAGGATCAATTCCAAGTGCTCCCAACTGTGGATTTGCAAGATTTGTAGCACGGTATAACACTCGAAAAGTATGTTAAAATTCTTTTCTTTGGACCTTTCGACTGATCCAAATTAAACTTCCAGATAGTATCAGGCACAAATAAAGTTAAATGAGGGTTCGTTAGCTATACTGGTGTTACTAGTCACAAAGAATTCAAAAGATTGTCAAATTTTTAAAGTTAAATCTTAATCAAAATCAATTATCATTGCTCAAGAGAAAAAACAGCAAAGTCAAACCTATTCATACAACAAAGTTTATTCCAAAAAAATTCAAGACTCACCATATAAACTGAAGAAAACAAATATCTGAGCAACTGAAAGCTCATTTAAACATCTCCCAAACTGCAAACTTCTCAGCGAAGCTAACATTGTCCTCTCTCACTAATATTTTCTCATTTCTGACTATCTACTCTGACTCTGTGACTTAATGTCACCTAGTATACATAAAACGTGCAACTGACTTGTGTGTGTTGCACACTGGGAAAAAACATTTGCATAAACTTACGACTCTAGCTATGACACAAGAGGGGATGTGTCCTTATGTGTGCATTAGCAGCTGTCAGTCAAGCTCCTTTAGTGGCTCGGAAAAGAGAAACGTGTAAGTCCAGCTGCAGATAGAGCCCAAAATGATAAATATAATGTAAATAAAATAAAACCGATTAAGGAAAAGTAAAAGTGAATGGGTGGACCATCACAATGGCTACACAGTGTTCAACAGTAACTATAATGCTTTCACCATTAAAAAATAAATAAATAAATAAATACCCCCTTAAGCAGCTGCTTGCCACAGAGGTCTGACAGGAGCCTGTCAGTTTATATGCCAAAGTAGAAGATCTGAGAGGATGGCAGGATCTCAGCAGAAAAACGACACACACATCCATGCCTTATCTGGGGCTCGAACCCAGGTCCCTTAGATCAATAGCCAAGCGCGCTAACCACTCGGCCATGGGACGGCTCTTTCACCATTATCATTTCCAAAGTAAAATGGTTCAACAATCCTAAAAGTTCTATTCCACACAATATGTTGCTTTAGGCAAATGCAGTGGTCATTAGTGCAATACTCTAGGATTCACTGGTGCCCAATAGTTCATATTTTGTTTATTCACAAAACCCATGAAAATGGGCTTCATGAATCATAAAACACAGTTCAAAACATTGCAGTTTTCATTGATGATTATGAGCATGGCATTAAAAATATCTACTTGAGCACCTTATCACAAGGAAAAAACTTTTGGGCTATCTGTATCTTGAGGGGTGAAACTTGATATATTGCAAGATTTGTTCCAAACTTCTGCTTATGCCCAGGATGTATCACTGTTGCTGAGCTGAGCAACATGGATTACATTGAAATGATTTCCATACTCTGCAAACATTTTCTTCAGTATGCATAGTTCTTGGAACACCATGAGAAATGTCTCTTGCACTGTTAGTGTGTACAAACTTATGTATCCACATCAAAACCATATTAAGTGAAGGAATCACAACATGCCTAGGAACATTAAACTGCTGCCTCAAGCAATGCTGTGTCTGAATAAACTTTGTTTTGTAATAAAAAAGAACAGCTGCAGTTCTGTGTGCTACACTCCATCTCTCCATTGTGACTAAACTGATTTTAAAATGGCATCAACTCATCTCTTGCTTGCCATGTGGTTACACACCCTAACTTCCACTACTCGGACTGGAGAGAATTCTGAAATGTGTCAGTTGGCTTTGCGCCACACTGTATAATACATTTATCTCCAGTACAACTCCTGTCATGATGAAATATTTTATTTCTTAGTCTATCTGGTTGCTTCTCAATCTAAAAAACAAACAAAAATTAGAGTAAAGGTACACAGTGTGGAATTAAAATTAAAGTTTTTAATTCTCCAACACTGTTAAATGTTTTTAAGCACTTCAACACATGGACTATGCTATCAAGTATCAAAGTTATTAAGAAGAGATTTATGTACCGTATTGTAGAAGATGGGTAGTAACAGGAACTTCTGGGATGCTTTCAGTGACAAATTAAATCATCGACATTCTTGTCGGCAAGTGATGTCTCAGTGGAGATTAAAAGAAGAATAACAGATGCCAATGGTCTACCTGCCTTGGCGAAGGAAATAACCATCTACTTTAAGCATTCTATGTTATCAAAGGTTTATACCTTTGATAGCATTGAGTTCTTAAAAAAGTTTTTGATCCACGACGCGGGTTTCGCGCCCTTACTTTGGACGCTTCATCAGGTGGGAAGTGAGGAGCTTAAGCTAATGCAGGAGAGGCAGTTGGTCCTCCCCCGCGATCAACAACGAACTACCTCTCCTGCATTAGCTTAAGCTCCTCACTTCCCACCTGACAAAGTGCCCAAAGGGCGCGAAACACTCGTCATGGATCAAAAACTTTTTTAAGCACTCTATGCAATCAAAGGTACAAATGGCTATTTCCTTCACCAAGGCAGGTAGACCATTGGCATCTTCTGTTATCCTTCTTTTAATCTCCACTGATACCTTACTTGCTGGCAAGAACATCGATTATTAAATTTGCCACCTAAAGCATCCTAGAAGTTCCTATTACTACCAATCTTCTACGGTACAGTATATAAATCTCTCCTTAATAACTTTTGATACTTGATAGCATAGTCCATGTGTTGAAGTGCTTAAAAAAACATTTACAGTGTCATAGAGAATTAAAAACTTTAATTCTAAAAAACAAAGCTTTTCTTTTTTCATTGTTGATAAATAATTTATTAAGAACCAATTTTTAATCATAAACATATCCTCATTCACTTCAGTAATTAATGATTTCTCGTTGCTTTTTTGAATTACCCTTATAATGTAAGATATTTTTCCTTTAAATATGTTGACTTTGCTTTTCTTATTAACGCAAATATTTTGATAACATTTTAATTTACATTTAAGATGTGTATTAAAAGGGTTGCTTTTTAAAAGTTATTTCAAGGAGTTCGAGTAGTTAGCACACTTGGCTACTGATCTAAGGGACCTGGGATTGAGCTCCAGATGAGGCATGGATGTTCGTGTCATTTTTCTGCTGAGGTTTCGCCATTCTCACAGACCTTCTACTATGGCGTATTAAATGACAGGATAATAATAATAATAATCTTTATTCATATTCATGTTAGTTATACAAAAGTTTAAACAAATGACCCACAAAGCATCTGCTTATCTGCAGGATAGAAGAATAAGAACGTTACATGAAAATACATAGATATAGTTTAAGATATAGTTTTTCCTATCAGACCTCTGTGGCAAGCAGCAGCTTGAGGGGGTATTTATTTTTTTTTAAACAATTTATTGCATTTTTAAATAAAATTAAAACATTGGTAATCCATGGCTTCAAAATTTCACTGTTTTTCTTCTTTTGTGCAATATAACTCAATTCATCAATTAATCTATGCAATTCAGTAGGAAGCGTTACAAATGCATAAGCATAATTTGATTTCTAGACTGGAGACTGAAGCTAATAAAAAAGTGATCGTGAATTTGTGTGTTGATTACATACCTAATAAAGTTTTCAATGCTTAGAATTCTTCCAAAAACATGATGTAAACATCTCATCTGTAGTTAATAAATTATGGCATTCGTAAAAACCCACGGACTGCATTAATTCAATATAAATCTTTGGACCTAATTCTATATTTATATCCCTCACTAATATAAGATTATTAATATTAATTATTACTGTCTTTTCAGTTCTTCAATAAAGGTAAGTTTTGGGGGCATCGTTTTCAAAAACAAACTGTGTGAAACAAATAGGTGTATACCTTCAAACATATTAATATATGTAATTTATTTAAACCATATTTTTGATTTTTCTTTATTTTGTGATAACGATTTTATTTAACATTAGAGACAAAGGTGCTTTTCCACAATAGTTCAATGCATTAAATGTAGACTAAATTTAGTGAAATTGAAATTAATAACTTTTTGTCAATTGTTTAATTTTGAAAATGCTAAAGCAATACATTACAAGCAAAGAGTTCTAAACAGCCTCAGAGATGATCTCTTTTGATTGATGTAAAACATATTTTTTTGTGCAGTAGCATACCCAGGGACTTCTAATTGGGAAAGGGAGGTGTGTCAATTGAGTCTCATTTTACATACTCAAGTCTGCTTTTTGAGGATGAGAATTTTTCTCTTAGAAAATTATACTGAAGCCCTCAAGGGAGAAGGAGGGGTGGAGGTTATAACCCCAAACCTTAGGTAGGACATTGTTTCTGTGATCTGTCAATGTAAAGTCATCAAGGATTGGACTGTTTTATCTTTGAGTGGCACTTTTTTGCACATAATGATCACAAGAGCTCAGAGAAGGCAGGAGAAAAGCGACACACTGGATAGCTGTTAGGAGACAGATGGTAGCCTCCCATCAAGGCCACTTGGCATGTTCTTTAATGTACACAGAGTATGGCTCTTCCGCACAAAGCACCATAACTTTACATCCCATCTGATTGATGCCAGCCTTTCCAAGCCCTTCAGTGTCCACTTTCTGACTGAAAACAGGGTGGGGGTTTAACCCTCCCAATGTCCAGGATGTCTGTATGTTCACAGAATTCGAAATGAGAGGTCAAGGATGCATATATATATATATCCGTTTTTAGTACAACAACAAAATAAAAAGACTTTTAAAAAATAAAAATTGCAGTTTTAAATTTTTTTTATATATATCTTATAAAAATATATAATTCAGGCTTGATAAATAATAGTTTCTTTTTTCATTTGATTAATATTTTATTAAACTATGACATAAATAATTTGTTAAAGCCATCTGATTGCCATTTCTTGGAAGCGACATAAGGCATTGCCATTTAGTTTGTTACCATTACTTTATGTCGAAGCAATCCCCTAATTTAAGCTCATGTTTGATTTGAACTATTATCAACAAATTTTTCCTTAAGGTTTCTAAAATCTCCTGATAATTAAAAAAAATTGCTATTTTTATAAATTTAAGATTTTGGGAGTAATTATTAAATATGTATCTATTTTTTCAGTATACCACTGTAAAAAGTGTTATTAAAATTAATATGTTACTACAATGTTCATATTTTTTACTTCAATAAAATTCAGAATTAAATTCTCTTTAATTTGGTATATAACATGACCTATTTCTGTTGATTAGGTATTTATTACAAATATTCTAAAGTTGACTTGCTTATTGGACTCTGCAACATGCCTGGACTTTTCTCAAAGTATGGCACGAAGAAAAAAATTACGAAACAGAAAAAATGTTCACTTTAAACAAGAAAAATATTTTTTATGCTATTCAGAAATAAATAGCCTTCCTATTCATATGCATTATAATCAATTGTGTCTATTAGTGTTTTTTAAATAAATTTTTGTGTTGCCAGATGCATTTTTTTACTACATGACTCTAAAAATAGTCCTATTAAAATAAAACTAGTAATTTTTTTGTTAAATATTTTATTTTCAGAAAATCCCGAATTAAATGTTGATTAATTTGGCATATAAACATGACATAATTCCTTTCATTAGTTATTTGGCAAAAAAGTTTTTTTTTGACTGAGCATAGGGAGAAAATAGCTTGGCCTCTGGATGAAAATCAGATTTTTTAGTCTGAATACTGGAAGGGTTATTAATAAAAAAAAATACCCCTCAAGCAGTTGCTTGCTATAGAGGTCTGGGAGAAGCCTGTCAGTTTGAGACACCATAGAATTCTGTGAGGAAAGAAAGACCCAACCAGAAAGGACAATGCTGAAATGTCCATACCTTAACTGGAGCTCAAACTCAGGTCCCTTTGATCAGTAGCTAAGAATGTTAACAACTCAGCCATGATAAGGTGGGGCTTAGTAGTGATAAATTTCAATGCGAGCAAAGGTGGGACTTGAACTTGGCATGATATCAACTCAGCCAATCCCTAAAGTAATAAAAATATTCTTGAAAGAAAACTACTGTTTTTTTCTGTGTGTCAATGTCAGCCAGGGAAAATATCATGCATCTTCCCCGGATGTTTGCTATAGAATTCAATATTGGATGGAATAATTGAAAGTTACATAGAATTGATACATCCACTGTTGGAAAATGTTGCATGTAATGTAACAAAACAATAGAATAACGAAATGATTTTTCAGTAACAAAATGAATGACATCAGAATTTCAAAATATTTATAACAATAAAATGTAATGAATAGCAAAAAAAAAATCAATTATTTTTGTTGTTGTTTATAGTGGTAACATTCAGATTTTTCTAGTTTATATGAAGGTAAAATCACAATGTGCTGAATTAAATATAGATTAAGTTAACTCTATAAACACTGTAGCTGCTGGATTAGTCATGTGTTATCATGACAAACAATTGGCTCATTGACACTAATGGGGAAATTGATAGTCGTAAATCAGTGTGGTTAAGCTAAAGTTAGTCATACCTGCATTTTCTTCATTCTTCTAGAGGTAGCTTCATCAGTTGCATAAGAAGAAAAATTCCGGGTTGAGTGCTGTTCTCAGAAGCTGATGTTTTCACAGGTCTGGTATTGTTGCCTCTCACTTGGTGATAGAGTTTTTATGTGTGGTGGTGTTGCTAATCTGCACTTTGCTTCTCTTTGGTATAAGTCACTAGGTGTCATTCTAAACTCCGTGCTCCTATTAGTGCACTGAGCAATTGCCTATACAAAATGTTGGCGAAATGTCAGGCATTGCCACAATTGGAGGAAAAAAGAGGAGGGAGGTGATGGTCTACCCATTAATTTTTACTTTTCCTTAACCAATTTTACTTTATTTATGTAATATTTATCATTTTGGGGATTTATTTTTCAGTTGGACTTATCACTTTTCCCTCTTCCAATCTGCTGAAGGAGTTGCACAACTCTGACTTTGATTGACAGCTGTTAATGCATGCGCTAAGGACACACACCCTCTTGCGTCATAGCTAACACGAGTGCAAGATCGTCAGATTATGCAAACGTTTTTTCCAACATGCAACACACGTATCAGTTGCAAGCTGCATATATATACTAAGTGACATTAGGTCATGGAGATAGTAATGAGAGAGTGTCAGTAGAGGAAGAATATTAGTAGAGATAGAGCTTTAAGTTGCTTAGATTTTTGTATTCATCAGTTTATATGGTGAGTCTTGAATTTTTTGGAAATAAAATTTGTTATATGAAATATTTTGACTTTGCTATTTTTTCTCTTGAGCAATGATGATTGATTTTTATTAAGATTTAACTTTAATAATTTGACAATCTTTTGATTTGTTATTCAATAAGTAATGCCCATATACTTAGAGAACCCTCATTTAACATTATTTGGCAAGTTAATATTACCTGGCGCTAGATGCTATCCGGATAAGTTTAATTTGGATCAGTCAAAAGATCCAAAGAGAAGAAGTTTAATATACTTTTGGAGCATTACATACATCTGACATCTGAAGAGTGACATCATCATACATCTGAGGGGACAGGGAAACAAAACCATCATATCACCCAAGATAGCACAACAAAATATCTGAGAAATATAACCTTTTCAAATTTAGTTTAACATAATTAATTTTCAACGAATTCAAAATTAACTCACACTTTTGCTTCATTACAAACATGTAATTTAAAGCTTATAATAATACAAAGCAATAAAAACGTTTTCCTTTTTCAAAGTAAGCAAACAATTTTGAGAGTGTAAAATACAAAACTCCACATGAGCCAAAGTTCTTTTGTGAGATATTAGATTAAGAAACGTGAACTATTTTAAAGCAAGTGTCAACTCATCACAGACATATAAGAAGCCCGTTAACATTATGACTCAAATGCATATTTAAATGCTATAATCATGCAAGGCATAATCACTATAATAGACTTTTCTACATTTTGATCGAGTATCCATTTCAAAATTAATTTTAGAAGATAAAGATTTATTTCATTCTTTATGTTATTAGATAAGTTGTTGAATACTTTGGAAACCAGGTATACATAATGCTTACCAAAAAAAAAAAAAACCTTTTCTGGGAGAAACCACATTTCAATGTAACACTGTTGAAAGTATGGTTAAAAATCAATCCATAGGGAATGCACAATATTCCCTGTTAAGATAGACATCAAACATTAATTAACAGATTCTGAAAAAAATTCATTGCCGACACGGCGGGAATCGAACCCGCATCTCTCCATATTCATGTCAGAGCGCTCTACCATTGTACCCCGTGTCGGACAATGAAATTTTCAGAATAAGACCTCATAATCAGAAAGTCAGAATCTATTAATTAATGTTTGATGTCTATCTTAACAGGGAATACTGTGCATTCACTATGGATTGATTTTTAATCATATATTAATGCTTTAGTGTTAGCGACCTTCTCATTAACATCTGATAATCAATAGCAATGACTGAAAAAGTTGCATCTCTGAGTATATATGGCGCTGTGTCAGCCACGTCTCAGTGAAGAAGATTTATAAGGTCTTATTCTGAAAAATTTCATTGTCCGACACATGGTACAATGGTAGCGTGCTCTCGCATGAATCTGGAGAGATTTGGGTTCGATTCCCGCAATGTCGGCGATTAATTTTTTTCAGAATCTATTAATTAATTTTTGAAAGTATGGTATTTTTATTGAAAACATTTACACTTAAATCATCCCAATTTTTGACAATATATGTTCATAAGTGGCAAATTGTTTTTTGAGCAGACACTTCAACACATAATTTCGAAGATTTAGAATAGGCTCAAATTCAATTTATAAAGGTCTCTCCATGAAATAATACCATATTTCAAGCACGTCTCCAATAATTATATATTACTTTTAACACGGAAAATTTCAAAAAGTTTCAAAAAACATATATTCTTGAAATCATGATATTCAAGACTTTTACTATATCTTTTACATGCAAGTATACTGATGCTTTGGATGTTGAGAAAGCATACACCATATTGGCGCTCGGAAACATCCCATGAGCTACGCGCGTTTCTCTGTTGTCTCGTATTACAGTGTCATCAGGCTCTAACAGTGTCAGGAGAAGAGTCTTTCTTATATGTATCTCACTTATTATGTCACTGGTTGGGTGATGTTACATAGTGTTTGGTGATTGGGTATGTAAGAGAAGGTTCCATGCAGATGGGATAGGGGCTATGTCATTGTTGCATATATTACGGCATTGGGAAAAAATTAGCATTTTTTCAGCGTAATTCAGTTGGAACTTAGTCTTTGGGGATATTAAAGGTTTATATTCTACTTTATTTATTTGAATTTTATTTTCTATTATTGCTTGAGCGCAAGTTGTATTTCGAATTTGTTCTTTTAGATCTGATTGGTGTTCTTTCATGCGGTCGGCATATTGTCTGTGAGTTTTACCAATGTATTTATTCTTTCCGTTAAGTTTAAGTAATCAGGTATGTCAAGTTGATAAACTCCTCTGGTGGGTAATTTCTTATCTCAATCGTTAATTAATAAGTTTTTAATTGTGTTATTAACTGTTGTAGGTAATGTAATATTATATTTTTTTTAAAGTGGTTTGTAATGTTTTGAAATGCCTGTCATGTATGGAAAGCTTGTGCATACGTTTGTTGCTTTAATTCCTGATTTGGATTTGGCCGAGAGTTTTCTAAAACTATGAATTTTGCGTTATGTTGTCACCTTTTTAATTGTTGCATGGTGTAACCTGCTTCTTGTGCAAATTTAGTTATATAATCAATTTCAGCATTAAGTGTTGATTTTTCAGAGCAATATCTATATGCCCTAATATAGTGTGGAATGATGCTGGCTTTTTTATATCTGTAAGGATGCACAGAGTTAGCTGGTATGTATGTGGGGGTATAAGTTTTTTTATGATATACAGTAGTTTCACAATAATTATCATTACGTTTTATTAGTATATCTAGAAAGGGTAATTGTCATTGTTGTTCGGACTCTAATGTAAATTTAATAGTGGGTAATATATTATTAATGATGTTTATAAAATCTGTAAGTTTATCTAAATTGTGGGGCCAAAAAATTAATATGTCATCCACATACCTGATGTACAATGATGGTTTATATTGAGCTTTATTAAGTGCAGTTTCCTTGACGTGACGCATAACGACGTCAGACATGAGTCCAGACAGAGTGAGTCCAAGTGGAGGGGGTTCCATTGGGACTCCCTCCATCTTTAGCCATGTACGCTTGTTCACATCAAAGAAATCGGAAGAGGTGGCCAGGTCCAGCGCCTCATGCATACTGAAGTATTCGAGGGCGGTGGGCCTGGCAACCCGCAACCATTCTGCTTTTAAGCGCATCTTCGCATCCAATACGGGAGTGTTAGGATACAAAGATACAACATCTAAAGAATGTATAGTGGTGTGTTTATTGACTATTGCATTCTGGATCTTGAGAATAGCTTCGTGACAAGATGTGATGATATTATATGTGGGGGGAAAGTATATTTGAAAAAACTTATGCAGTGCATTTACTAAATGGTACGTGGGTGATTTACGTTTGCTTACTAATGGTCAAAGAGGATAATTATTTTTATGTAGTTTAATCTTAACGAACAGTTGAGGATGTCAGGATATAATAGTGAATAATACTTCTTAGCAATTTCACTAGGTAGAAAGGGATCATTTTTTAATTTACTTAATATATTATGAATAGGGTCAGTTAAAACACGTTTGGCATTTCAGTTGTATTAAAGTTTGTTCTATTTTCTCATCATATTGCTGTTTATCTATTAACACTATTTGATCAGTTTTGTCAGCTAAGAGTATTTTTATATCATTATTTGCCTTCAGTTGTTTTAAAATCTTAATATCCTTGTTATTACTATTTATATTTGGTATTTGTTTTATGGTTCGATACAATTTGAATCGTTCTTTATCCTTATATTCATGAGGAATTTTCTTAATGGATTGTTCTATTTGCGGTATTAGCTTATTTAGGTCAATCCGATCATTTTCGTAAGCATATTTGGATCCTTTTCGTGAAATGGTTTGCTGCTCATTATTTAATGATATTTTAGATAAGTTTATATAATTTGCCTGCGGTTTATTTATATTTAACTCTTTTTTTATCTCTGTGTCGTTCATTTAATAAATTATTTAATTTAGTATTATGATGTTTTTGAATAATATATGTTTGTTGTTCTATTTTATAGGCAGTGTGATGCCACATCATTCACTTTTACTTTACCTTACCAGTTTTGCTTAATTTATGTTATATTTATCATTTTAGGGATTTTTATTTCCTTTTTGGCATCACAGCGCTCGTTTCCAAGAGTTAGGAGTTGCGCATGCGCAACTCCGATCTTCTGACTGTCACCCGCTAAAGCGCATGCACAAAGACACGCCCCCTCTTGTGTCATAGCTTGTGTCGCTCATCAATTTATGTAAATGTCTTTCCCGGTGTGCAATATGACACGTGCGGCTTTTGTTAATAGCTGGTGACATGTTGTCACAGTAGTCAGACAGTAGCATGTAGCACAGAGAAGTGAGTGAGTTCAGTAGAGCATAAGCATGTAGCACGGAAGAGTGCTCAGTTAATGTATCTTCTTCATTGAAGTTTTGGTGAGTGATTTTTGGCAATAAATTTGTTTGTTATTTAAACCTTTTGAATCTTTACTAATTTTCTCTCTTGAGCAACGTTAATTGTTTGATTAGCATTTATTTTTTACGTTTTGTCAATCATTTTTTAATTCTTCCTCATTAACGCTCGCTGGTATTTTGAACCCTAATTTAACTTTATTTATTATTTTGGCAATTTGTTAATTATTGCCTGGTGCCCATCTCAGCTATCCAGAGCATAAAACTAATTGGATCAGAAAAAGGGTCCAAACTTAAAAGTATTTTGCATTTCTTTGGAGTGTTACAGAGGTCAATAAAAGAAGTGGCGCAACGAACAGGGACCTGCCAGTAGTAAAAGATAGCGGTCCAAGAATAGGGACTATATATTTGTGTATAAATTTTGTATGTTATTTAACGTGATTGTCAAAGATAGTAATTTTTGAGCTCATTAGTTGTATGTACTATTTATAGATTTAACAGCAGCTTAAGCCAAAAATTTTTGTTGAGCAAGAAGCTTAATTTTTTTGTGCACTAGTCAAAGGTACTGAAGTTTCAGCACAGTTATTGCTGATAATTAAGATATTTATTGTCTGTTAGGATTAGAAGTGTCCGGGCACACACGTACATAGGCACGAAAGAAAAACTTTTTTGATAAGCAAATTATATTTTTGCAAGCTTAGTTGTAGCTTTAGTATTGTTGTATAGCAGTACCTTTGAGCGTTTGCTCAAGATAAAAAAAGGTTTCAAAATTTCCAAAATTCAAAATTTTGGCAAACCGCTAAACATGTCTGCTAACAATATGACCGATAGGTTGCAGGATGTAATGATGGTAGCAGAAATGCTAATGAATCTGCTTGATGATCATCGGGAGAAAAGGGGAACGACAACAACCCCTAAATTTGCTGACAATGCTATGTCAGTTCACCAACATAGAAACTTTGAACGTAAGGTTCCATTTTCTGTTTCATCAGAAGCAAGTGATAGAGCAGAGTATTTTCAACCTCCACAACAACGATTTGCCAACCCATCTATTAACTATAGTCCTTATGTTAATTGGCCTTTACCTGAGATAAGGTTCGACGGTTCGAAACGTCCGTCATCGTGGACATTTGTCAAGTCCATGGAGGAGCACTTTCGTTTACATAAAGTGCCAAGCAACAAAAAAGTTGTTTTTGCAGTATCTTGTCTAATTGGATGTGCTAAGCAATAGTGGAATAATGTAGGATGTCGTCATGGCATTGAATTTTGGGAAGAATTTAAAAACGAAATCATGGACATATATCCGGCTTATAATGATTTTACAGAATTAGCTACAGAGTTGTTTTCACGAAGACAAAGGGAAAGAGATAACATAGAAAAATTTATATGGGGTACAGTAGAGTTATACCAGCTGTACGATGCTGATGCTGCTGAAATTGATATTATAAATTGCACATTGTCTCAATTGCTTTTGCCGATTAGAGAATTCCTAGAAGTACGAAACGTGAATTCAGTTTCAGATTTAGTCAAATTGGCTCGGCAATATACTGCAAGAAGAGAATCTGCAGCAAATGCACTTAACCAACAATGGATGCAATCCCCGCCAAAGCAGCGCTATCAGGTTGAGTCTCGTAGAATTACTCCCGCACGACCGCAAGTTACACGGTCCCGACAATTTGCACCAAACGCGCCTAGAACTATAGAAAATGAACGAAGCAGAGAATTTGTTCCACGTCAAGCTTTGAACAATGACACTAGACCTAAAACTTTTTTTAAGAACAATAGAGAAACTTTCAGATGTAATTTTTGTGGCCAACTAGGACACACGGAACAATATTGTTATCAAAGGAATAAAAATTCGGGAAACTTGAATTAGGATCTTTGAAGCGAGAGGCCAAAGTTCCTCAAGAAAAGCCCTCTCATGAGTTAAGTCTTGCTACTGTGGGTATACATAATGTCCTACATTTACCTTTTGTGAAACTTTATCACGATAAGACTGAATTCATAGCTCGCATTGATACAGGAGCTGATATTACCTGTCTACATAAGAAAGTATGGGATAAAATTCAGAAAAATTGTAAACTGAAATTGCAGCCATGGTCCGGTGGACCTTTGCACTTAGCTTGTGCTTCCAGGCAGTGTTTTCCGCAAGGAACTGTTGAGTTACCTAACACTTTAAATAATGTGGAGATACTACTTGAATTCTTAGTAATAAGTGAATTACTATATGACTCTTTAATAGGAATAGATGTGATACGAAAACACTTGATTGAATTTGATTTTGCCAATAATACTATTTCACTGAAAGCAACAATGAAAGAAAAACTTGATATCGATCAGATAAAATCAGATATTAGAAAACATGCTGACAGCGCTCATTTGGATAATAGTGAGAGAGTTAAGTTAGAAGCTCTGCTCAATGCTAATTACGAACTTTTTAACAACAAGCCTGGCAGATGTCTGATTTTGGAACATCACATTGACGCAGCAATAATAGACCTGTTTATAGCAAACCATATAATTATCCTCCCAGTAAAGAAGAAATAGTTTCAACGCAAATTAAAGAAATGTTAAAGGATGGGATAATACAACCAAGTTTTAGCCCTTGGGCTTCACCGGTTGTTCTCGTTAAAAAGAAAACTGGTGATTTGAGATTTTGCGTGGACTATCGAAAATTAAATGCTGTTACAGTCCCCGACAGATATCCACTACCTATTATTCATAATCTACTAACACAACTGGCTGGCAAGGGTTGGGTTGTTTTAACTCTGAGCAGCACTTTTTTGCACACCATGGGCTAAATGGCCAGGTCACATGGACCCTGAAGGCTCAGAGAAGGTTGGGGGAGGGGACCCACTGGAACAGCTGTTGGGAGACAGATGGTAGTCTCCCGTCAAGGCCATCCAGCGTGTTCTTTAACGTGCACAAGGTATGGCTCTCCCACACACGGGGCCACGGCTTAACGTCCCATCCGACAGACGGCGGCGTTTCCAAGCCCATTGGTGTCCCCTACTGACCGTGGGCAAGGCGGGGAATTTTGCGGAGATAAATCTCAACGCTGACCCAGCTGGGACTCGAACCTGGGAACTACAGATTACAAGCCTGGCGTGCTACCGACTGAGCCACCCCCGCCCCTGACTGGCTGGCAAGAAATTTATTAGCACACTAGATTTGTCTTCAGGATATTGGCAGGTGTCCGTATATCCACCAGATCGGCCCAAAACAGCTTTCCTCACAAAAGATGGATTATTCCAATTTCGTTGCTTACCATTTGGCTTATCAGGAGCACCCGCCATGTTTCAACGTCTTATGTCCGTAGTTCTGGGTGACCTAAAAGGAAAAATTTGTGAAGTATACTTAGACGACATAGTTATTTTTTCTACTGATTTTTCAGAGCATCTATGTGATTTAAATTTGGTATTTGCAAGGTTAAGAGAAGCCAGACTCACCATAAAATTGTCTAAATGCACATTTCTCCGAGAAGACGTTCAATACCTCGGTTTCAATGTTAATACAGATGGAGTAAGAACATTACCTAATAAGGTCGAAGCCATAGAACGATTTCCCACACCGTGCAATTCAAAACTTAGTGGATTTCTAGGAATGTGTGGTTACCGACAATTTGTTTACCGACAATTTGTACCTAATTTTGCTAATTTGGCTGAACCTCTATGTGAATTACGCCGAAAGCGAAAACGGTTTCACTGGACACCTGTTTGCGATACAGCATTTCAGACCTTAAAAGATGCATTGTATCATGCTCCCGTGTTAGCCTTGCTGCAGTTAGGCAGACCTTTTAACGTCTACACTGATGCTTCCGATGTCGGTCTCGGTGCTGTGCTGAGCCAAGTATAGAATGACAATTGTGAACACGTTATCATGTATGCCAGTCGCAGTTTGAGTGACACTGAAAGAAATATACAATGACTGAAAGAGAATGTCTAAGCGTAATATGGGCTCTAGAAAAATTTAAAGTACAATTAGACACGTCCGACATTACTATTTTTACTGACCATGCTGCTTTACAATGGTTGCAGACATCCACCAATCTAACAGGTCGTCTAATGCGCTGGGCATTACGCCTACAAGAATTCAATTTCAAGGTCGAGCACCGAAAGGGAAGTGCACTTCAGCTACCAGATGCATTATCCCGTGCTCCCGTGTGGCCGGCAGAAGTTACGCCAAAGCTCGAAGACAAGCCTTTTGCTCCCTCACTCGCCACAATAGTTCCCATCGAATATAAGGAACACTTAATTAAGAAACAATAAAGAGATTTAGAATATGGAAACGTGTATCATTATTTGAAAACTGATGAATTACCTCTCGATTCTAGTATAGCTTTAAGTATTGTTGGAAGAGCCAGACATTTCAGATTAATTAATGATATTTTGTACTACTGCAGACGACCGAGTCAAACAGGCAGTTATCGCCCATTTATTCCCAGGAATTTAAGAGAGTACGTACTCCGAGAATTACATGATGTACCTTCAGCTGGACATTTAGGTACACGGAAAACATATCAGAAAGAGGCCAAAAGATCATATTGGCCAGCTTTGAAAAAAGACGTAAAAACCTATGTAGAAACATGCTTAATTTGTCAAACTACAAAATTCGATCAGAACCGTCCTTGTGGTCTTATGAAAAGCACGACCTCCAATGAACCCATGGAATTAGTGGGCATGGATTTAATGGGCCCGTATCCACAAACGCAAGCGGGATCCCAATATATTCCAGTGTTAGTAGATTATTTTTCGAAATGGGTCAAAATATTTCCCATTAGAAATGCAACAGCAACAATCATAGCAAAGAAATTTATAAATGAGTTTATATGCAGATGTATATATCGGACAATGGGCCCCAATTCATTTCAAATGTGCTTGCTGAAGTATGTGAACCGTTTCAAATAAAACACATATATACAACTCCATATCATCCAGTCAAATTTGACTGAAAGAATAAATCGAAATATTGGTAGGATGATAGCTGCTTACGTTAAAAATAGACATAGTACCTGGGATAAATATTTGCAACAGTTTTCCTTTGCTTTACACACTTCATTACATGAAACCACCAAATTCATGTCTTCAAGGATATTTCTTGGGAGAGAGCTGACATTACCCTAGGACAGACTCATTGGCCAACCTGCATCTTCACAATCCATTGAGTTTAGAACGGAACAGCATATTCGAGCCATTTCAAAGGCACAAGATAATTCCCTACGAGCACAACAAAAGCAACGAGAGGATTATAATAAAAGACGACGACATATGGAATTTAAAGTAGGTGATAAGGTCTTGGTTAAAACACATCATAAGAGTGATAAAGAAAGAGGATTCATAAAGAAATTTGCACCATTATATGCTGGACCATATATTATAAGGAAGAAACTTTCTCCTCTTCTGTATGAATTGGCCAATATGACCACTAATGCCTCAGTGGGATACTTTAATATTGTAAATATCAAAAGATATAACCATTCTATAGAATTTTCCAGATCAAAAGTAGATGCTCCACAACAAACCCAGGAGAATGATGGCTCCGACGCTGATGATGATGTTGAACCTTTACCAAGCAGAAGAGACAAGAATAGGTTAGATTATCACCTATTACATACGACAGGACAAAGACTGACAAAGCCAGATTCAGCTGTTCCGTCGACGTCAAGAGCGTGATGAGATACTGACACAACAACCAGATCCTGCAGAGCGACAACCGGCAGCGAAGCAGTCAACATAGCTGAGATGACGTCACAAGCGAGATCTTCAGCAACGCTTTTACTTGAAGCAAGTCAACGATGACGGAAAGATGTCATCGGAACCCGACTGGATGATTTATCGCAATGGAGTGCCAACAATGAAAATTTAAGTATATTATTATTCTTCTACTTGGCACTTATTGATTTATAAATGTTCTCGTTTCTCTGGAATAGATGAAGACGAAGAAGAATCTTTATTGTGATTTATATAGTTAGCAATGTTTAAATTCTTGTTGAAACTTTGGAGTTTCGATATTTATTTTCGGAAAGTGAATTTACTGTAGTTCGAGTTTATACTGTGTGAATAGAATTTTTTTTGTATTCTTGTTCATCGAAGTTCTAGTTGTTATATTGTATTAACATGATTTAAAGGGTATTTTTGTAGATTTTTTTCGTTTCAGCTGACTGATAGCTGAAAATTTGTAAGTCAATATTGGGAAGTTTAGAAAATTGTAAAATGTTTATGGATATGAATGAGGAGAGTGAAAGAGAATTAATGATTTAATATTTTTTAATTTTTTAATTTTGTATTGTAAAATAACGTGCATTCCCAAGTGAATTTATGTATGAAATAAATGCGATTCATGTAAAAAGAGATTGTTTGTTTATTATAAATCGAGATCATTGTATATTATAAATTATTTACACATTTTTTTCTTTATTCTTAGATACGATGCTATGTATATGTGTTCAAATCTGTTCAGTGTCATCAGTGATATTTATGTGTCAATGATGCGTAATTTTTGGGATGACATTGGCAGTATTTATTTGTATATATATGAGCTGACCATGATGATGACTGTAGAATTTTTTTTTGTGTGTGTACCTTTTTGGAGCTGTCCCCAAATGGCCAAGTCTGGTGACCGAGTTGTTACCAGCATAACTCCTTTGGGAAGGGGACGTTAGCTCTGAAGGGGGAGGTAGCTAATGATTGTTTTATTTCAGCTAGCTCGTGATTGCTGTGTATAGGAGAAGAATTAGCGGATAATTACATTCCCGCTTGTTTGTAAAATTTGAATTTTCTTAGCTTTGCGTATTTGATGTAATTAGGAGGAGATAACGGTGTTCGAATACCCGTTTTTTTATGTGATTTAGGAAAAGAATTTAGCCTTCACATATTTTTGATTGTGGTTAGGGGATAAGCAGAAGTTATCACCCCGCTAACAACATATGTAATTTTTTTTTTCTTTTCATGACTTTAACCTTTCTAGAAGTTAAGGAAGCTAGGAGTGTATTAACCTTTTTCACTGTACAGTTCAAGTTATGCCAATTTCGAGTTTGTATCAGAATGTGATACTAGGTAGGCCGATAATGCTAGTATACAGTTAACTGCCACAGCCACTGGTATAAATTACAATAGGATAGCTGTTACACACTTTTGATAGGAGAATTGGGAGGAGGTACCTTTGGTTGTGCTGGAAAATTGTGTCAAAGTGAGAATAGATCGTCTTATCAAAATTTGCGTAAGCATACTTTTACTTATTTATGTTCAGCCATGTGTAAATGACGTGAGATGTGTCCTTTATTCAAAATTTGCTCGTCAAAATCTGTTAGGTCAAATCTTTTGACTCCCTTTGGAAGGGGGAGTTGTGATGCCCCATCATTCACTTTTACTTTACCTTAACCAGTTCTGCTTAATTTACGTTATATTTATCATTTTGGGGATTTTTATTTCCTTTTTGGCATCACAGCGCTCGTTTCCAAGAGTTAGGAGTTGCACATGCGCAACTCCGATCTTCCAACTGTCACCCGTTAAAGCGCGTGCACAAGGACACGCCCCCTCTTGCATCATAGCTTGTGTCGCTCGTCAATTTATGTAAATGTCTTTCCCGGCATGCAACATGACACGTGCGGCTTTTGTTAAAACCTGGTGACATGTTGTCACAGTAGTCAGACAATAGCATGTAGCACAGAGAAGTGAGTGAGCTCAGTAGAGCATAAGCATGTAGCACGGAAGAGTGCTCAGTAAATGTATCTTCTTCATTGAAGTTTTGGTGAGTGATTTTTTGAAATAAATTTGTTTGTTATTTAAACCTTTTGAATCTTTACTAATTTTTCTCTTAAACGACATTAATTGTTTGATTAGCATTTATTTTTTACGCTTTGACAATCATTTTTGAATTCTTACTCGTTAATGCTCGCTGGTATTTTGAACCCTAATTTAACTTTATTTATTTTTTGGCAATTTGTTAATTATTGCCTGGTGCCCGTCTCAGCTATCTGGAGCATAAAACTAATTGGATCAGAAAAAGGGTCCAAACTTAAAAGTATTTTGCATTTCTTTAGAACGTTACAGCAAGACGTCCCATAAATTGGGTTAAATTATTAACGTTAAGTGTTAAATAATTTTGATATACTTTCTTTTCTTTTAGTCATACTTCTTTACATGTTTCCCTAATAGTTCTCATTAACATTAATTGTTCTGCCTTATGTAGGATAGATATAAGATTATTACTAAATTTATATATATTTAATCATAAAGTTTTGGGTACAATTGCAAGAGATTTACATCTAGTTAAAAATTGCAATTTTAATATCTGTTTGTGAAGTGAGATACGCTCTCTGACAAAATGTGAATTATTCCCCATCTGCGCGTATTAAATCGTGCGCTATTAATCTTAAAAATAAAGTTCAACACAGCTTATAAAATAAAACTTAGTATATTCACGATAAAAGCTGTACAACAAGTTTGTCTAAAATTACTTATTCTCAAACATAAGGAGTGCAGATGCTCTTACAAATTATTTTTGTAATTATTATATTACAATCACATATGATCCAAACAATTATCAATCAGTCATAATGCTACCTTATAATCACATAAAGTAAACTAGGCTAATTGACAAGATAGTAATATTTACCAATGATTGTTGCTGGTACATCTACTCTTTTTCTACTATTTTTAAGAACTCACAAGAATGTGTTTTAATAATAATAACAATTAAAGTACACATATTTTTGTATTTATCTTTTTAAATTTTTTGTACACATAAGTGTAAACTGTTCATTGACAATTGTGAAACAATTTACTCTAAATGATAATTATGAATGCTAAAGTCATTCTGTTAATGTATTAAAAGTTATTATTTTTTGTAATATTTATTATCAGCAATTTTCATGCTAGATAAAAAAAACATGCACTTTAGAAAATTAAATAAAATTTTCCCACTTCTCATGGATAAATGATGCAATGAAAGTTGATGGCAGTTTTTTTTTTCTAACATAAAGAGAGCAAAGGATCCCATAAACTACCTATATTTTTTGATTCACTACTAGTAACATCTGTTAGGAATCGGACAACCTAGCTGCCTCATATGATGAAATTAATATCTGTCACTCGCAGCATTATATAAATAATTCAGTAATAAAGTATAACAAGAAAATGTCCTGTAGACAAGAAACACTTGAAATAATTTGCTGAAAAAAATTTGATTTCACCCTGAATGGGGTTCGAACCCATGTCTGCCAGAAGCATGCCAGGCATCATAAGTGCTAGATCATTACAGATTAACGGTTTCCTTCAATAATGTGATACCTGTCAACATGACATCTTTCTGTGATGCTTTATTTCTGAATTAGTTACATAATGCTAAGAGCATAAGTGGCAAATATTGCTTCCATCATATGAGACAGCTTGGTTGCCTGATTCCTGACATAGATGATGCCATTGGTGAATTAACAAAATATGTGGGAATACTTATATGTCATATTGCTGAAGAAAATGGTTAGTCTCTAATGGTTTAGCAGTTATGATGTCTGGCATGTTTCTGGGAGACACGAGTTGAAATTCCACTCAGGACAAAACCACCTTTGCGATCCAAGAAATGGACCCCACCTTGGTGATTCCTCTAGAAATCTTTCTTTGTAATTTGGCACTTTACCTAACATGGAAGAACTAAAATGTTTTTGATGAAAAGTTGACACATGCCATTCACCGTTAATGCGAGTGAAATATTTGTGGAGGATATCTCAAAGTTTTTTCAGCAAATGATATCATGCTTATTGTCTATAGGACATTTTCCTTTGATACCCAATTACAAAGTTTGCCTGCTGGAACAGTAGCTAAATCCATAACCATGAGCTAATTAAGGCCAAATAAATCTTGATTATTTATCTAGTATGAATAAAAATCAGCATCATATATTTTAAAGTGTATTGAGTAGGTATTATGATTTCTTCCAACTGAACTATTAGTCAGTATTTGAAGTAAACTTAGTAAAGTATTTTTATTCCACAAGCAAAAACATGTCCTCCATTGACTCCATTTCTAGCTTTTCATCCTCCTTTTAGAACACTGGTATCTGGTAACCATACTGAAGCAGCTGTCCAAGCCAGTCTCCTCATAATTCATTGCTAAAAAGATGAAGGCATGTAACTAAAAAAAATGGCAAAATTCTGTTAAGCCCACCACAGATATCTAAAATGTCTATGTAGAGACTAAGTGGCGTATCTGTCAAACTTACCATTATGTAGCTAAAATGAATTAGATAGAAGGCATATATCTCATTTTAGGGCACATTATGAAAAGACAAACTGGTGTAACTGTGCTTGTGCTTGTTCATTTTGTTTGGTTGGGTGAGGACCCTAAAGAGCATTTCTGCCACCTCCCCCCAAAAAATGATGCCTTTCATAACTATTATTCACCTTAATAAAAAAAAGAACAAATAAATACACCCTCAAACAACTGCTTGTCACAGAGGTTAGACCTCAAAAAAAAAAAAATTTAAATAAAAATCAAGAACCAAAGCATGTCAAGAAAGTGGTCATGTGAAACATACCAAAAATCCAGTAAACTGATACATCATCATCATCCTCATGCAGCCATGGACTATGGAGGTCCAACCAGACTGTGCAATTTAGTTCTCCAAGCATGTCTGTCCTGAGCTACATCTGCTGCATCTGGCCACTGCACACTACTTCCAACAAGGTCCTGTTTGATTATCTGCCCATTGCATCCTAGGTCTCCCCCTCTTTCTGAGGAGAAGACCTAGGATGGATTTTAAAAAAATAGAAATTGCCATTGTAATTTATATATATATATATCTTATAAAAATATATAATTCAGGCTTCAAAAATAACATTTTGCATTTCAATTTGATGCATATTTTATTAAACTACAATATAAATAATTTTATACAGCCATCTGATTGCCATTTCTTAGAAGCACTCAATGGTATTGGCGATTTCCTTGTTAACGTTCCTATTTGTTGAAGCAATCTTCTGATTTTAGCTCACAAGTTTGATTTGAACTATTATCAACAAATTTTCGTGAATCTCCTAAAAATTAACAAAAAAAAAAATCTGCTATTTTAAAAAACGACAGATTTTAGAAGTAATTACAATTAAAAAGACCTTCTTGCTCAAAAATTAATTTAAAGTAGTTTAAAATTCTCTGTCATTGAGCAATAAAATTTTAGAGTTTACCCTTCAAATTATTTGCATGTTGAAAGTTCTTAGGAGAAAACTCTCAGAAGCTTTTCAGAGCAAAGACAGCGCTCCGTCTTCAGTGAAGTGATGCTATGTACTGACGTTAGGTCTGTTTAGACAAAGAGCTTCTTTCCACATGTCATGAAGGGTGATTCCAGTGTCTCGGTTGCAGGTGGGGACGGACGAGGTCATTATTTCAATAGCCTCACGGACTATGGTTCCATAGAAAGTGGATGCACGCGCAAGAAGTGTGGTGTGTTCCCAGTCTATTGTTGTTAACGGCATCTATTGTTGCCGTTAACAACAATAGACTGGGAACACACCACACATCTTGCACGTGCATCCACTTTCTATGGAACCATAGTCCGTGAGGCTATTGAAATAATGACCTCGTCCGTCCCCACCTGCAACCGAGACACTGGAATCACCCTTCATGACATGTGGAAAGAAGCTCTTTGTCTAAACAGACCTAACGTCAGTACATAGCATCACTTCACTGAAGACGGAGCGCTGTCTTTGCTCCGAAAAGATTCTGAGAGTTTTCTCCTAAGAACTTTCAACATGCAAATAGTTTGAAGGATAAACTCTAAAATTTTATTGCTCAATGACAGAGAATTTTAAATTATTTTAAAGTAATTACAAAATACATACTGCCATTTTTCTTTTCTTTTTCCCACACTTTTCTGTCATAAACCTATTTTAGGATTCCCAAGTTATTTTTATCATTTTTCCCAGCATTCTATGCATCTTTCCAACTCTTAAAATTGAAACTGGAAGTAAACACATCCTTCTTAGAAATTCTGGTTGCATCATCATCATCATCCCCAAGCAGCCATGGGCTACGGAGGTCCAACCAGACCATGCAATTTAGTTCTCCAAGCAAGTCTATCCTGAGCTACATCTACTGCATCTGGCCACTGCACACCAATTATAACAAGGTCCTGTTTGACATTGTCCGCCCACCGCATCCTAGGTCTCCCCTTCTTTCTGAGGCCTTTAGGCACACTGTTCATAACCCTATTCGCCAATCTATAATTATTCATATGGGCAACATGGCCAAACCAACGGAGTCTCTCTCTGCACAATATGCTGCTTAAAGGAGGTTGCAAACTCCTTTGCCTAACCTCATCATTAGTTACAAAGTTGAACCACCTAATGCCCAAGATACTGCGTAAGCATCTGGAATCAAAAGCATCTAGTTTCCTGTTATCTTGTTTACAAGGTGTCCAAGTTTCACTACCATAACTAACCCTAGAAAGAACCAAACTATTATACAGTCTAATTTTAGTCTTTAGATGTATACGCCTATTTCTTCACACTCTCCATAGATTCTTAAAAGTCCCGGTAGCAATCCCTATTCATCTGTTAATCTCATGCCGCACATCACCATTATCTGTTACACAGCTCCCAAGATAATTAAACTGTGACACCTGCTCAAGACTGCAATCATTCAGATTAACTGAATCACAGCCTGCCTGACCAATTTTCATCACTTTAGTTTTCTCTCTGTTTATAACCAAACCTACTCTACTACCAGTCTCATCAACAGCTCGAATGAAAGAGTTCATCTCATCAACATCATTTGCCAGAAGGGATAAATCATCAGCATAATCTAAATCAGAAATTTTTGTATCTCCAGCCCATTTAAGGCCAAAATCTTTCCCTTGAAGTGAATTTCGCATAACATAATCAATAACCAAACTAAAGAGAAAAGGAGACAAAATGCACCCTTGTCGAACACCAGAAGTAATGCTAAACCAATTGCTACAAGACTTACCAACTCTCACACATGACTCAGTGTTATTATAGAGAGCCTTCATTATGTTAACTAAGTTGTCTGGTATACCATATGATTTCACAATCAACCACAAATTATGACGATCAACACAGTCGAAAGCCTTTTTAAAATCAACAAAGCTAGCAACCAAAGGTTTCTGAAACTCTAAACATTTCTCAAGAATCTGCCTAAGTGAAAATATCTGATCCACACATCCCCTACCACTTCTGAATCCACATTGCTCATCACGCAATTGACTGTCAACCAGATTCTTAATTCTATTAAGCACAATCATGGAAAGAACTTTACCTGGAACAGAGAGTAGGCTAATACCCCTATAGTTATCACAAGAACTGTGATCACCTTTTTTGAAAATAGGGATAACAATAGCTCTGGTAAAATCCTTAGGAACCATGCCTTTATCATAAAAGATATTCAGAATTTCAGTCATCCAAGTGGTAACCGAAACATTTCCAGCTCTAAGCATTTCTGTAGTAATTTCATCTACCCCTGGGGGATTATGCAGTTTAAGTTTAAAAACAGCCAAAATAACTTCAGATTGTGTTATAGGGCCAACATTAAAGCCACCAATGTATCTATCATCATTGCAAACAATGGGAATAGAACTAACTGCATTGTTTAGAACATCACTGAAATGCTCAGCCCACCTAGCCATGACAGAATCCTCACCTTCTATAACCTTACCTTGTTTATCCTTCAATCCCTGTATACCAGTCCATTTTCTACCACACAAAACAATAACTATCTGGTACAGCTCTCTGCTGTTGTGCTGTCTAACTGCTTCCTCGGCTTTGTCAGCCAAACCATCAAGCCAAAGATTCTTATCAGCAGCTAACTGATCTTTTACACGTTTATTAAGTTCTCTGTAATGCTTTCTATTAGGACTAGTAGGGTATTGATTAAGAACATTCCTGCAGTTCTTTCTTTCCGAAATAAGCTCAAGTGCCTTATCACTCAAATAATTCTGTCTCTTCTGCTCCTTTTTTCCTAAAAGAGTACTGTTAGTGTCCAAAAAAGCCTGTTTAAAATGATCCCATTCTTCCTCAATTTCAGTAGTAAGCATACCATGACTGTTATAATGACTAAGTAACCTATCATGGTAAGCTTTGGCTATAACTGGGTCTTTCAGAGCTTCAGTATTAAAAACAAATTTTTTAATGATTTTAAAATGATCCCATTCTTCCTCAACTTCAGTAGTAAGCATACCATGACTGTCATAATGACTAAGTAACCTATCATGGTAAGCTTTGGCTATAACTGGGTCTTTCAGAGCTTCAGTATTAAAAGCAAATTTTTTAACCCTAGCACAACACTTTTTAAGTTTAAGTTGCAAGACACTTTTAACTAAGTAATGGTCAGATCCAATTTCAGCTCCCCTATATGCCCTGGTATTTCTAACAGAACTAGCCCATTTGCTGTTAATTAATATATAATCAATCATATTCCTATGCAGTCCATCAGGTGAAACCCATGTGTACTTATGTATGTCGCGGTGTTTGTAATATGTATTAGTTATTCTGAAACCATTGAGTTTACTTACCTGTAGGAGATGTTGCCCATTGCCATTGCAGCTACCAATACCAAAAGGGCCAATCACCCCTCCCCAAAGGTCAGAGTCAGTACCAACTTTGGCATTGAAGTTACCAAGAACAAGGGTAATATCTCCTTTCTTGACAGAATTCAAAATATCCTGAAGTTGTTCATAAAACCTATCCTTCTCATCCTCTTCGGCATCCTCAGTGGGGGCATAACAGCAGATAACATTCAAGTCTTTAACACTTGTCTGAAATTTTGCTGTAAGAAACCTTTCATTAATGCACTCATATCCTAGAAGAGCATCACTAGCGTGTCTGCTGAGAAGCAGTCCCACGCCTTGGTGATGCTTATTGTCATCCCTCCCTGAAAAGAGAAATTTAAGATTATTTTTAAGAATCTGACCTTTATCTGTCCATCTGGTCTCTTGCAAGCC